>CM062264.1:41942117-42542117 GCA_031216635.1 Dissostichus eleginoides | reverse complement strand
TCTTCTGACGTCACGCAGTAGATCGCAAGCCACGCCCACGAAGGCGGAGGTCGACTGCGGATTTCCCAGCGGAAAATTCCAACTCGTCAAATTCGTTGCTATTCCAACATCTTTGATATGGGTTCCAATGGATAATTTGGGTCATTACTATACAATTAGCATAACAGATCATGCACCGGCGCACACTTCACTGGGTCTTTAATTCATTTTGAATTGTTACTTGGCTGTGGGTGCCCTGTCATGATAGGTGTTGTTTTGTGTGGTAGAGGGTCGCTGTCATTGATGCGTTTTGCACCCCGGGCCGCTGTTTTGATATTCTGCTGAAGTATACGCTGTGACGTAATAACTCTTCTTTTTTTTCTTTTTTTCGAGGGTGGGGGTCAGAGGGCCTAGGTATAAAAGTCACGGCTCGCCACTGCGGTACACATACAAATGGCCGCCGCTCTGACCATCCTGCATTATCTTAAAATATAATACATCCATTATCCTGCTTCGTTGATTTGACTGGGAATATCCGTTCTACTCCTATTTTATTTCTATGGACGAGACTGGTGGGCAAAAACATGTATAATACAGTTAACGTTAACAAAATTAAAACATGATTGACAAACAATTATTTAGTATTGTGTAGCAATATGATACGAAGAGATGGTTGAAACGGAGTATATATGTTAGACTGGTGGATGTTCGTCAACGTTAGCCAACATGTTTATGTTGACGTTACACACAAGTTAGGTCAGTTATTATTAACAGCTGCTCTGTCATATATGACTATTGTTAAACCGACATCTGTTTGTATCGTGAAATTGCGGTTTTTGTTTATTCATCAAAAATGACTCAAGTCAGAGATGTTTCCTGATACACGTGAAGTTGCAGCCACTGTATAAATTAATGTTAATATAACTGGAGTTGTGTTCATGCGAACTGTTACACCTAACCAACGTTGCTGTTGCTTATGTAATAAACATTACACATATATATTTTTAATGTTTTTCTACTGTAGAAAATCAGACCTATACTCTTCGATTAACGATGACGATGTAGATGCCTTGGTGATGGAGATTCAGCGCACTAATCCGAATGCTGGATATAAATGATGCTGGGACATCTACGTCCAGAGGAATGCACATTCAAAGTAAGAATTAACAGTGTTTGTTTAACCTCAATGTTCAACCCAATTCCAAATGACGTGGGTTTAGCCAGTCGCCAATTTGAATAAACAAATACATCTCCTTTTTCAATCAGGGCATCGAGTAAGGGCGTCAATGCAGAGAGTTGATCCAGGAGCAATCTTGATGCGAAGGTTAACCCTCCAGACTACAAGGCGTCGTCAGTACAATGTTCCTGCACCAAATAGTCTATGGCATATAGACGGTAATCACAAGCTGATCAGGTCCGTTTTTCCTGCTGCTTTTTGAACTGTGTACATCATAATCTAGTAGGCCACTGCTCTTGAACTCCTGTCCTCAAGTGCTGCAGTCCTGCAGTTCTTTGTTTCAAGCCTGTACCACACCACCTGAAATCACTAAATAGTAACATCATGTGAGAAAACAGAGGTGAAGGTGTGATTGCTGAAATAAGTAGGCCTATCTACAGACATCGCGCCCCTGGAAGTATTGAATGTGAGACCAATTTGAAGGCTGAGGAAAAAGTAACATTAAAAGATATATGGCCAGGTCATTAATAATTGAAGATGCCTTTATCCTTTGTTAATACAAAATATAACAATGTTAAGGGTTCTGTATGTTAGTTAGTTGAGGATTGAACTTCTTGTCTACTCATTAGATAATAATTGAGTTTGAATTTCAAACAAAAACAAAATGAGATGCTACTAAAGGTACAGTCCTTGCATGGGGGCAAGCCCTCTACCACATACACCCTACCTAAATATGAGCTCTATGTTCTGATACTACCATAATGTCAGTGGTGTCCAATTTTATCCACAAAGGGTTGGCGTGAATGTGTTCGAACAAAGCAGTGACACATGAACTCACAACTAGTTGGTGCACTGGAATCGGGTGTGTCTCTGCTTGGTTGAAATGCACCCACACTGACCCTTAGTTTGGACATCCATGATGTATTTTAACAAATGTGTGTAAGCTTTGACATACAACATTATTTATAAGCATTTTCAAAGGTATGAACATGATCCAGAATATGTCTCAATTCCAAACAGTACCATGAAATTCCCGGGCGGCAGAAATTACGTTTAAAATCACATGTTTCCTCTTCATATTTACTGTGTTAGGGCACTGTATTAGCACCTGAGGTGGTTTAATCAGTGTTAGCCTACAAACAATCTCAGGACCCATTGGCAAAGTCCTTTTACGGAGATTAGCCTACTGGAAACCAACATTTTAGCACCTTGTGTGATTCCATCTTTAGTAGAGATGAGAAGTTAGATGTTGGAAAAAGGTACTTTAAAATATAAATGTTCACCCAGCTGACAAATCTGCTTGCCTTGGTAAAGTAAATTAAGCCACTGAATTTGCTTATTTATGTACAACTTTTTTTTAACTTAAAGAAGGATAACATATGCAATGTACAATAATGTTGGATATTGCAATGGCAATAATGTTTTGTGATATTGTAGGACATGTTGCTATTGCAATATCCAACGTTATCACCCAACCTGCCACAACCATACCCCTCCAACCTTATTCCTAACATAGCTTAATGAACAAGATGTGCCTTTATCAACTGTGATATGGACATGAGGCCCCAATTAAATAACCAATTAATCCTGTTATATTTCACACAGATGGAGGATTGTTGTTCATGGTGACATTGATGGATTCTCCAGGCTAATTGTGTACTTAAGTAGTGCCACCAACAACAGAGCTACAACTGTTCTTGAAGGCTTCTTGTCTGCTGTTGGCCAATATGGCGTGCCATCTCGAGTTCGGTATGTAATGTTCTACAAATGTGTAATAAATGAAGTACAATGAGAGTTATTTGACTAAAATGTATTTTAATAGCATTTGTAACACAGGTCCAATTATCAAAAAGAAAAGGAGTGTTCGGAATTTCAAACAAGTGTAATGAAGGTGCTCTTTGGTAGGGAACACAAAAGTTCACAAATAAAAAAGGTCCAAGGCACTGTTCTGGCAAAAAGTTAAAAAGTCTTTAATCAGATGGCTATTTCATGGTGAAATTCTAGAAACATGTTAAGATAGAGCTGGGTTATACCCACGCAGAACGGCGCAAACAGCCTTCTTCAGGGAATGCTTAGACCCTGAAGAAGGCTTTCCGAGAGAAGACCTTTCTTTTGAAGGTACAATTATGTTGGATAGTCATCTTCAGATAAATGTACTTTTTTTTCCTTACAGATCTGAAAGGGTGGTGAGAATGTTAGGGTTGCTCTTTTCATGGTCCAAACACAAGGGGAGAACAGGAGCTCTCATATTACTGGACGGAGTGTTCATAACCAAAGGTATGCAGGAATTCAAAAATATAAATTATTAAAGTAGGATGAAACCGGGAGAAAAAGCATGTCTGTCCACCCTCTACAAGATTTCTAACAATAATTACATTCAGGCGGGGCAGGGGGTAATAGCGGGGAGTTTTACTGGCAGTTCATAACAAGTTCAACACAATTTGAATTTGCCATCACTACATAAAATCCAGCTCTCACTTCGCTCATCACTGTGTTCACACTCCTCTGTCTGAACATAAGTGTCAATCAGCCATTACTAGTAAGAACCTTGTACAACTTTTCCATCCTGCTAACTGTTGAATAATGTGAAACTGCCAAAAATACAATATAAAGGCTGTATTTCATTGTTTTTTTACAGAATTGAGCGCCTTTAGAGAGATGTGTATGAAAATGTTCTCGATCTGTTCTACACAATATTCATCCAGCTGGAGGCCCAAGGATTACTCAATCCTGACCAAGAGATTGACCTGTATGCACTACACAGGTGCTTCATGCCACATATTCAGCATCATCTTCAGTGTTTCAAGGAGGCATGGAATCACCATGGACTGAGGACTGCAAGCCACCGTTCGCCTTTACAGTTGTGGTTACTAAACAACAGAGAGGGACATGATTTCTCACAGATAAACAACGTTTTTTAGATGATGTAATGTATACCATCTTATTCCCTGGCTCAATTATTTATTTAAAATACATGCAAAATGACCCACATTGTAATTTCTTACACATTCTGAACGGCTGTATTCCTTTTGTATGTCAGGTTGGTGAGGATTATGGTGTGGACTAGGAAGGACCACATACCCCCTGTGCATCTAATGTCTTTGTTCCTGAGATCCAGCTCCTGCGCCCATTGAGTGAACAAGATCTTGTGGCCCTACCAAACCCCCACGTTCCTTTCAGTCAAGCATTGGCAGTTTATCTTGAAACTGTTCAAACCCTCAGAGTTATGTTGAACCCAGCACCTTAGGTCAGGCAACATTTTCTTCGCACGATTTGAGCAGTGGTGGAAGAAGTACTTAAAACCATTACTTACGCAAAAGTACCAATACAACAATGTAGAAATACTCAATTACTAGTCAAAGTACAGACATATTATCAACAACATGTACTTTAAGTCACAGCAGTAAAAGTACATGTTGTGCAATAAACAACATGATTTCAATAAATAATAATACATTCTGATGCAGCATGTTACTGTTGGAGCTGCTCCAGGTGGAGCTAGTTTTAACTACTTTATATAAAGTTAGCTAGTTTAGTCCAGTGTGTCCCGACCCCTCCTAATTTGAACACAGTGCACTTACGACCTGCTGGAGAATGAGGGGGACATTTGTAGGCAAGAGTGTGCTGTATTTGGGCTTCGAGGCCAGACCGCTCAATATCATTTTTAGATATTTCCTTTGAAACTCAGTACAAATTATGCCCTATGTGCATGCTGAGCATTTTTAAACGAAATGTTATAGGGAGGCTATTTGGGTAGACACTGCAGCCTAAATTGTCCCCAAATCTACCTCTCCAGCAGTAACAGTATTTTAGAAGTATGTTTTGTGCATAAGTAATGAAGCAATAACAACTATTTAAACAGCTCTGGAATTAAATACATGCAGCCCTTTAACAACAGTAGTCATTCAAAATAAACTGAAATACTTTCAAAGTTGTACATCACTTATTTATTTGATTCCATCTCTAGCTAAATACACTGACCCAAACTAAAACAGAAAACATTGGAAAAATGTCAGATATCTATGTAACTGAACTACCAAGAAATAGAACCCTGTGAATAAATCATTTAAAAAATGTTGATGGGTCCAAAATGAATGTTTTGTTTACCTCTGTGGAAGATATCTGACATTTGGTTGCTGCTTCTAACAAGGCTTGTGAGCCAAAAGTATAACGACGTTGGTATCAAGGGGTATCTCTGTGTTGTCAGCAATCAAAGTTGCCAGATAGTGTGGAAACCAACAACAAGTGACAACTGACGTTAGCACATATTAGCTATCTTAGCTGAACAACAATAACCCATAAAATTACAATCCGGCATATGTCAACAAAACCAACTACAACAGACATCACCCTGACAACCTGATAATCCCTGGTAATGAGGGATACATGTGACATTGAGTCCAACCTAAACAAGACCAAAGCCTGTGTCAATAGAGTTGAGGCAGGCCTGAATGTCAGTAACGAAAGCTTCATAATCATGATAGTGTGCAGGAAGACGGAGCGTTTCAAAACACGTTGCAGATTTGGGAAAGTCGCTGCTGACCACTTTCAGCGTCAGTTCACTGGGTAGAAGTTCCCATCCGGTCCAGAATTGGAGGAGTGCTTTGAGCTGTGCACAGGATGCTATGAAAGGAGAAGTGAAAAGTGTTAACCTCGTTCTTAACCTAGTTTTGTTGCATTCAAAGATCACTTAAAAAAGTTTGGATGACAGGCATTCAAAAATGTGTTATCCGTGGGCTAGGATGTTAGAACGACAATCAAGTACTTCTTTAAGTGCTAATTACACAATGTTTCATTCCAGTCAATGGCTTTGTTCACTAAGCCTCCCTGCCCAGGGCACTGTCTACCTCAGCTAATACAGCGTTTTGTCCCTTAAAATAATACATCATCAAAGTTTGGACAGGACTATTCATGGTTATGGATTGCAATGGGCATGTCACAGTTTATATACATTTACAACACAACAAGTGTACATAGTTTTACAGCCCAGTTTGTGAAATTTGTTTTATATTTTTCATTATGTATTTCTGAAAAATACTTCATTACTGTCATACCCTTTCCAATGAAGATGCGCAGGTGTCCTGCAACTCTGCATTTGTCCTCCAAGCAGCATTCTTCTTCTTCTTCCTCTTCTTCCTCTTCCTCTTCCTCTTCCTCTTCCTCTTCCTCTTCCTCCTCCTCCTCCTCCTCTCTTCCTCCTCCTCCTCTTCCTCCTCCTCTCCTCCTCCTCCTCCTCCTCCTCCTCCTCCTCCTCCTCCTCCTCCTCCTCTTCCTCTTCCTCTTCCTCTTCCTCTCCTCTCCTCCTCTTCCTCTTCCTCTTCCTCCTCCTCCTCTTCTTCCTCTTCCTCCTCCTCCTCCTCCTCCTCCTCCTCCTCCTCCTCTTGACATGATGTTCTTGTGTTAAAGAGGAATTATAACACTGCTTTTTTCACTTCACAAGTGTGGATGTCATTTTTACATGAAAATTGAGAGCAGCCTCTGAAGTCCTTGGTAGAAATGTGGGAATGATGTCTGCTCTCTCCTTCAGAAAGGGCCAAACCATGGTCTCCTTGAGTCCTTTTCTCAGTTGCTTAACCTGACGGCTTGTTCGTGAAATCACCTAGAATCCCAAAACAGAAAACAGCATAAAAAGCAACCATATATTGAGTTATTGTAGGAACTAAATAAACAGCAAGTGTATACAGAGAAACAAGTATTTCATTTGCGCTATATGGAGCAAATGCATTATGTTCTGTACTACAGCAGAAAAAATAAAAAAATACATTATTGAACATAGTATTACATCTGCAGTTTCAAAAAAGTAGCATGCAACGTCACCCACAGCATGGAATAAAAGCCGTTCATGCAGCCACTTCCGGTTGGTTTTTGTAACACCAGGCAGGTCCCAGGACAACGCGATGTCAAAGACAGCTTTCTCTTCCTGTTTTGTCAACTCAGCGTTGCCCTCTAGCTAGATGAGAACATACGTGTGTGTGTAATGTGTATATATATATATATATATATATATATATATATTATATATATATATATACACACACACACACACAGACAGAGAGAGAGAGAGACAGAAAACAAACTGTTCTTAATTTAAACAAATAACACAACCAACATTCTTACCAACAGGATAGTGGTACGGATGTCAATATCAGGGCAATCCTCAATTTGGATTGTTGTAGTTTCTGGTGATCCCCCGAACAGGACATGAGTTATTGCAGGACTTAGGCCAGATATGCAGGGTCCACTGTGTAGGAATGAGTGGCCCATCATCCTTCCTAAATTGCCAATAAAGAAAATATTAATTTCATGCTTTTATTGGTCAGGAGAAAACATCTGAATAGCTAAGAACTGATTAAGGGCATGTGTCCACTGGCCGCTTTTCTCCTCAACACCTGCACTTTTCTTTTCAGTTGTTACCAATGAGAACAGAGTGTATATGACCGCCTCGGAGCGCTTCAGGTTAAAAGTTTAACTTTTTTAGAAAGGCTCTCCTGTCGTCATCGCCGCTTTTCCCCAAACAGCCAATGTGGTTTTAATAAGGGCGGCGCGAGCATAAACACGATGGCCTATTTTCGGTCAGCTAAATAATTCAGGGTCAAAAAGGGGACTGAAGGCAACCTATCTCCTGCCTGCTAAAGGATATCCTTAAGTAAGCAAAAGCGCTAAAGTGGTGATACTGGAACGAAGATATGTTGATATTTCAGTTATGTTGTCATAAAAACAAAACACCAGGTGCATTTTTCCCCCTCCACTGCACAGGAGCGTGCATCATCCCGGCACTTCTGTCAGAAAAATAGCACTCAGTGGACACAGGCCCTTAAAACAGCAAACTTTTTTTTTTAGTTAAGACCCCGCAGTAAGCACCCATCATACCTGCCACTAGGAACATGTCACTCTCAAGAAGGAATTGAGCGGTTGATGGAGTTAGGTGATCTGGCTCTCCTTCAAACATTCGCGTGATGTCGGTGTTCCCTGTACAGAATGCAGTGGGATTTCAAATTTAAAAACAAGTGGAGGGCAACCTTAAACAAGTCCCCATTGTTTACCACAAAGCAAATACATGTTCAGCCGGAACATACCAAAATTGATGTGAAATCCAAACTGCAGGAGGGTCATTGATTTTGAGAGGAAGAACCTGTTGACCCCCTCCCAAACAGCTGCATCCCCTATGGAAAGAAAGTTGCATGTTTTGAGTAAATTGTACAGGAAACACATTTGAATATTTTTCAACACTGACAGACCACCAGTACCTTCCAATTTACAATTGAGAGGGCTAGCCCACTCCGTCTTCTGAGCCTTGTAGAAGGAGATTAAAGATCTCTCCTGGTCTTCTGCCGAATCTCGCAAGTCCATTCTAAGCAGGAGCGCCTTTTTGTTTTCGTTTTGAGAGAGGAATTTGGACTTGTACAGCTTTGCAGCTTTATCCACATCTGGTTCAGACTTCCAATCTAGAGTAAAGATACATGGTTGCATTATTAAACAAATTGGATTAAAATGCTGAGAGGCAAAGAGAAGTTCACGACTTTGGTTATGTCTACTGTTGGTTTTCCCTAGCAGTGATTTTTCTCCACCTGGGCCATCCTCATCTTCTCTCACAGTACAGGATGGCTCCTCTGTCCTGCCTGAGGTATTCTGGGCTTCACTGAAGCTACAGGATGGCTCCTCTGTCCTGCCTGAGGTATTCTGGGCTTCACTGAAGCTACAGGATGGCTCCTCTGTCCTGCCTGAGGTATTCTGGGCTTCACGGAAGCTACAGGATGGCTCCTCTGTCCTGCCTGAGGTATTCTGGGCTTCACTGAAGCTACAGGATGGCTCCTCTGTCCTGCCTGAGGTATTCTGGGCTTCACTGAAGCTACAGGATGGCTCTTCTGTCCTGCCTGAGGTATTCTGGGCTTCACTGAAGCTACAGGATGCTCCTCTGTCCTGCCTGAGGTATTCTGGGCTTCACTGAAGCTACAGGATGCTCCTCTGTCCTGCCTGAGGTATTCTGGGCTTCACTGAAGCTACAGGATGGCTCCTCTGTCCTGCCTGAGGTATTCTGGGCTTCACTGAAGCTACAGGATGGCTCCTCTGTCCTGCCTGAGGTATTCTGGGCTTCACTGAAGCTACAGGATGGCTCCTCTGTCCTGCCTGGGGTATTTAGTGCTTGCCTACTCTGAGTGTCAACAGAAGGAACTGGAGCAACACTGAGCAAGCTGAAAGAAGGGTTTACAAAGATTGACACATTATCTTAAAGCAACATGGATGTTTGTTAGAACATTTGAATAGGACTTTGGTATCAATATAAGTCCCTATACTAGCATTTGTGCTCATTTGTAGTTCCTGGGCAACTGAAGAGCATCAGGTATGCTTTCGTGCTCCATTTCAAAAACGTAGTTCAGGAGGGAAAAATCAAGCTGTTGAAACCCTGCCATTCATTCATGTTAGAACAGGAATCGTCTGTCGTACTTTGGAGATATGCATCATTGCAAATCGGTATCTCATGAGCATAATTAGCTATATGGGAAGAAGAAAAAAAATAGTACCCTTATTAATAATGTTACTATTAGCATACCTTCGAAAAAGTATGACAGACGATCCCCTTTCCAACACAAATCAATGACAGGGTTTCAACTACTTGATATTTTTTTCGAAAGTATGTTTTTGAAACAGAGCAAGAAAGCAATGGCAACTTATGAAGAGGGGGGAGGAATTGTAAAACCTGATTCTCTCCACAGTTTCCCAGGAGCTACAGATGAGTGTGTGTGCTTGTATATGGACTTATATAAACACCAGGGTCATATTCAGTCAAAAGTTCTAACAAATGTTGATACAAATGTTTTACTATGTTGCACTGATTAAACCTGTATGATTTACACGAGTTAGAAAAAACATTCCACAACAAGTAGTACACGTCACACACATAGTCAAACATACCTTGGGCACTTAAAAATGTGATTTCTCATCTGATTTAAGGGGAAATCCTCGTCACAGGCTAAGCATCTCGTCAGTGGTCCTGGTCGCAGGGATGTTGGGGTCTACATAATAAAAAACAATTAAATCAAAGCTTTAACTGTAAAATTACATTAGTATTTAAATGCAAGTAGAAATGGCTCACACATACATTTACTGGTAAAATGTGAACAACCTAATGACATACTTACACATTCCAAAGCAATACTCTTCTGCAATGGCCTGATGTAAATCATGGCTTGGCCAATGCCGGTCCCAGCGCTGGAGAGATACCGCACCGTGTAGCCTTCATCTGGGTTTGGGATTAAATCCCGGCTGCGTGTTGTCCCCAAAATCCTCAGTAATTGGAACCCCCCTGTGTCTTTTAACTGGGGAAAGGTATCCTCAATTTTGGCCCTAAAGTTTGTAGGATCATCATCTCTTACTACATACCGGTACATAAGAGAAACAGGGGTAGAGAAGAAGAACAAAAACTCATTATTCTTCTAACATTGTATTCATTAATTGTCAAACAGAAGTAAAATAAACGTGTGCTTGTGTCATTCAAACTCGGCTCTGTGTGTGTTAGGCAATAGCGCATTTAGTGTGATAGAGAGAGAGAGAGAGACAGAGACAGAGACAGAGACAGAGACAGAGAGAGAGAGAGAGAGAGAGAGAGAGAGAGAGAGAGAGAGAGAGAGAGAGAGAGAGAGAGAGAGAGAGAGCGAGAGCGAGAGCGAGAGAGAGAGAGACCGGTGCCAGCAGGGACCGTGTTGTTAGCATCTGGTTAGCTAGCTGCACTAACGGACATTAGGAGCTGTTTGTTCCACAACAAGCTGGAGTAGAGTCCTCTCCTGTCAGACTGAGAGTCCTCTCCTGTCAGACTGAGAGTCCTCTCCTGTCAGACTGAGAGTCCTCTCCTGTCAGACTGAGAGACTCAGTGAGCTAAAGGACTCTCTGAGTGTTTAGATACTTAACTTTAGTCTAAGTTATCTCAGTGGGTCTCAAACGGTTTGGTCACAAATTATTCAAAAGATTATTTCCGCGGCACACCTTCATATGATCATTATAGTTATAAATCAATAAGAGAATAAAGGAAAAACAGGTATGAAATACTATATGGCAGTAAAACAAGAATAGAGTTTAAAAGGGGAGTGATTAGTAAAATATCCATAAAGAAAAAGAAAATCTGTTTCCAGTTCTGTTTCATATGGGTGTTGAGAGATGTATCCATAGATCTCTTCATGTTGCTCTCAAAGTGCACCAGATTGATGCTTTTAACTTCAATATTTAAAAACAAATCTTCCTGGGGGAGCATCCCCCCGGACCCCCCTAGAGGAGGTGAGGTCTGCCCCCCACTCCTAAAAAATAGCACTTTACCCCTGCCTATGTGCCGTGAGCTGATAATCGAGCCTTCATTGTAACAGTCGCGGGTGTACTGTGTGCAGGGTTCCTGCAGGTTTCGCCAACTCAAATTTAAGACTTTTTAAGACCTTTTTAAGACCACTTTGAATATAATTTAATACCTATTTCCCGGCAAGAAAATATGAAGGAAAATTGCTATGAAAGAAGAAATACGTCCCATAATTACTTACAAAGTAAATGTATTCATGTTCAACATAAGAACGATGACTGAACATCACAGCATAACAGTACAGAACTGTGTTAGCGTGTTAGACAAAAAGTGTGTGTGTGTGTGTGTGTGAGTGTGAGTGTGAGTGTGAGTGTGAGTGAGAGAGAGAGAGAGAGAGAGAGAGAGAGAGAGAGAGAGAGAGAGAGAGAGAGAGAGAGAGAGAGAGAGACAAGAGCTATATTCAGAGCTCTGCTGCCTTGGCTACAATCTGTCATCGTTGCGGTTGTATGATTGGTGTTTAGCTACGGTATTTAGCGTCTACAGCACCTCCGCTTTTAGGGTTGACGTAGACCCAAACTTCACCTGGAGGTCCCCCGGTGTTGTTGCGGGAGCTGCTGCACTAGCTAACGCTACATTAGCAAAACAAATGCTCATTTATTTTGCAAAAGGTGCAGCGGGCTTCAAACACGTTCCCTCCACTGGTTTCAACCAAGCACTAAATTCGATGTTTTCCAACCAAATACGGTTGAACTTACACTTCTCCATATTTATTTGTAAGTAGATTTGAAGATACACGAGTTTCTGACTGCCGCTAGCTGAAGCTTGGTTGCTAGGTTACTAGCTGGGTGTTCTCCGATAAGGGGCCGGGGGAAACAAAGTTAGTGATTACTGGTTCCATGTTGATTTATTTCAATAGAAATTGTTGGGGGGAACTGAAAGGCTCTCACCGTACTGGTTACTTTGCAGCCCGGACATTTTCCCCAAAACACATTTAGACGCGATCGCTACACAGAAGTACCTTTCAAATCCGATCATTTTTAAGACCTTCTAAATCATATTTAAGACCTTTCTTATTTGTTTTGGTCATATTTAAGACATTTTTAAGGCCTTAAATTCTGATTATCAAATGTAAGACTTTTTAAGACCCCGCGGGAACCCTGTGTGTGTGTGCGTGTGGGGAGTGTTGCAGTAGAACATTCCACTGTAGCGCCGCGGCCGCCGCCACTGTGGGCTAAGCCCCGAATGTTTTCAGGTCCAGGCGACGCCCCTGGTGAAGGCATTGCTTGCCTAGCACTGTAAGGGGCGAATAGTCTCGCCACTTCCGCTTTAAAATGTGAAAACAAGAAAACATAGAATTAGAGAGACAGTCAGAGAGACAGTCTGAGCGACAGTAGCACGTAAGGCACACAGACAAAGCTTGTTGGCGTAGCTTTGTAAACACATAAATCTAGCTCCCTGGCAGCACTTACTTCTGATCCTGATGATGATGACGATGTTAATAATTATTATTTTAAATGACTTTAAACACACTTGATTCAAACAGGCCGAGTGGCTATGCAGCAACAGACCTCACTGAAAGTCTCTATAGTGTCAATATCGCGCTATTCGTTATCTGAAGTAATGCTACCACAATGATTCGGTTGACATGTTTCCATTCTCTTATAATAGAACAGGATCAAGTTGACAGATTGCTTCATCAAATGTTGTCAACCATACCAACAACTTAGTGCCATCTATACTGAATAATCAGGAACGTTAAACTGATTGTGTTTGCGGGCAGTCAGCTTGCTAGATAATGTTACGTTTACCCGGAGAACACCGATTTTGATTAATCAGTACCTTGCTAGTTACCTACCTTGGACAGGGGTTGTTGGGCTTGGGGTGCCCACTTCGGCAGCTCTAACGTTAGCCGGTGGCTGTCGCGTCACCATCCCATCGAGGCGGTTGGCTGCCTCTCTCAATAATTCGGAGATGCTTTTCTCAGAGTCAGACATTGCATGTAATCTGATACCCTCTCATCCGCCAGAAATGTTCGCTTCTTCTTCTTCGGTGTAATTGTCCGTTGGCAAACCAGTTTACTTCTTCTTCTCTCGGTTTTTGGCGGATTGCAAACAACTTTAAGGTGCATACCGCCACCTACTGTACATGAGTGTGAATCATCATATCATTCCATCTCTTAACTCATGGACGTATCTATGATCTAATCGAAAAAATAAATAAATAAAAAACATGAAATAAATAAAACAAAACAAAACAAAAATCTATGATCTTTCCTGACCTAATGTTAAATTATTTTTCCTACCCCAGTTTCACTCAGAAAGGTAAACAGTGCCTTTCTGGTAGCTCTTACTCCCTCTCCTTTTGTTCCCAGAATACCAACCACACTCCTCTCCCTCTCTGCCTCTAAAACTTTAGCCTTTAGTTTTTCTCTTTCAGCTTTATACATGTCACAATGTAACAAGATATGTTCCACATCTTCTTTAACTCCACTTGTCACTGTCACTTTTACCCATGACATACAGAGTCATTCAATGCTGTGGGATTTAGTCTGAGTCTAGCTATCATGATTTCCTCCCTTCTGTTTCTTTCTTTATAAATATTTATTGTGATTGTCTTTTGTACTTTGTGATACTCTTTGCCTTTCTGGTCTTTCTCCCACCTTTTCTGCCAGATCTCATCCCTTTCTTCTTAATGACTGCTTTTCCTTCTCCTTTTCCAAGTTGAACTGGTAATGTTATTTCCTTTTGTAGTGCACTTTTTGCTCATTTATCAGCACACTCGTTCCCTTTCACCCCCTCATGTGCAGGCACCCAGCAGAACTGCAGATCTATACCGCCTCTGTGAAGTCTTAACAGGCTATGATTCAGTTCTAGAAGGTCTTCTCTGACAGTTGCTGTTGATTGTATGCTTTTTAATATGGACAATGAATCTGTGCATATCACCACCCTATCTGGTCTGACCTCTTCAACCCACTGTAATCCTATTATTACAGCCAGCATTTCTGCTGTATACACTGATAATTGATCAGACGCTCTTTTTGAAATCGATATTTTAAAGTCTGGGATGTATATACCAACTCCAACACACTCTTCCTTGTTCTTAGACCCATCTGTGTAAATGTTGAGGTAGTTCCTGAGGTATGTACCTGAACTTTCCGTTCATGTACACACTCGTTTTAATTCCCACTTCATTTATTTGCCACTCTTTGTTCCTTTCTATGATACTCACATCTATGTTAGCTTCTGGGAAAAGCCATGGGGGAACACGGCTAAAGGGGCTTGCTTTGGCAAACGTGATGGTCTCCACTCCATATGCCCTCGTTCTCTCCTTACTCGTCCAGCCAAACCCACGCCCCTGGAACTTTGTATATTCACAGCAATCCTGTAGTATTCTGTTTGTGATATTTTCCTCTCCACTTCCTTGTAGCCTGTCCACGTATGACAGAGCAAGTTTCTCTCTTCTGATCACCAGAGGTGTCTCTCCTGCTTCTATCAGAACTGCATTGATAGGGGATGACTTTATTGCTCCAATACACAGCCGCAATGCTTTATACTGTAGTCCAGGGGTCTCCAACACGTCGATCGCGAGCTACCGGTAGCTCGCAGGCAGCTTTTCAGTAGCTCGCCGCTCGCGGTTCACAGACTGTGTAGAAAAATCCGACGACAATAAATGCACCTGAATCAGTCCGTGTCGCTGCGGCTCAGACACACATGGAATTTTTTTTTTAAATACTCGCGTTAGCACCATGTCAGGTTTTTGTGAATTTAATCAAGTCTTGGATTGCAGAGAATGAACGTCCTGATGCTATTTTCAGTTGATAAATACGTGTGTAAAGTTTGTGAAGGCAGGAGGAAAGCTTCCGCGATCACCGTCTCCTCTCTGTTCCTCCAAACCCCGCCCCCCCCTGAAAATAATGAGTGACAGGCTGATAGTAACCTGATAGAAACTTTATTATTCACTTAATCACTGATTGAGATATGATGAAGCTAACTTAATCTCATACATTCATGGGATTTATGTAACAGTAAGACAGAGAATGTAAGTGTGCACACACATGCACTATTTTTGTTTTTATAATGCTGTTGTAAATACTCCTGTTGTCTGCTGTGTTCAGACTCAAGTCATGTTTGTGATGCCACATTCAGGACATTCAGTGTCCTTTCTTTAACAGAAGACCTAAGCTGCAGCTAGACTGCAGAAGTATTAGTTTTTTGTTTTTGAGGATGGAACAATTTCACACACAGATATAGGGAGGCTAGACCTATACAATTGATTTATTATGGTTTATAATTTAATGTCAAGACGAAGAAGAAAAAGATGGCTGAACTGTTCAGTGTCAATACTGTGGAGATGGAGGTTATACATCTCCAAAATAATGTTCAGTTTAAGTCTCAGCAAAACTCCCAACATTTGTGGAGCCTTGTAGACCCAGAAAACTATAAGAACATTCACCAAGCAGCACTGGAAAGGTCTGCTTTATTAGGTTCTACATACCTTTGTGAAGCAGCTTTTTCTGACATGAATGAAATCTAAATACAGAACAAGACTGACTGATGAACATTTAAATGACTCTATTAGAGTGAACCTAAGTGGGTCCAGCAGACCCCTCTATGGTGGACTCCATGCAGGGCCACTCCTCTCACTAACTGTGAAAAATAGTGAATGCACTTATTTTACACATGTGCCATAAGATGCTTAAGGTGGTGATTAAGGCGATGTACTTACTATGTGGGCCATAATAATATGTAAGAAATTGTCGTTTTCTTGGACCTTGATGTGAAGTAAAGATTTTTGATAAGCTTTGGGTATTGCAATTTCACACGTGTACAAAAGTATAGCTTAATTCAACTATGTGAATAAATGTAAGCGATGTGATGCAAGTAGCTCTTGGCCACTTTCATTTTTTCAAAGTAGCTCTCAGATGAAGAAAGGTTGGAGACCCCTGCTGTAGTCTATCAATTTTTAAAAGTGATGTTTTTGCTGCTGCTCCATACACTATACAACCATAGTCTATTGTTTGGACCTCATAATTGATCTGTAAATGTCTATTAATGCTTGTTTGTCTGCGCCCCAGTTGCATCCAGCTACGTAATAAATGTAATACTTTTTGCATTTTGTTTCCACTTGATTCATTTGCATTTCCATGTATATTTGCTATCAAACCACAGTCCTAGGTATTTGAACTCATTCACCTTTGTCATTGGACGATCATAGAGTGTTAGCTGTTGGCCATCAATCTTGCGTTTATTTGTAAATACCATGTAGCATGACTTGCTTTCTGACATTTTGAATCCCCAGTTATATGACCAACTCTCCACTTTTTTAATCGATCTACCTATATTCTCCATTACGTATGGGGCATTTCTTCCCCTCATCCAAATAGCCCCATCATCTGCATATAGAGCCGATTGGATGCATGTGTCTAAGCATGTAAATATATCATTAATCATGATGTTAAATAATATTGCACTGACTGCACTACCTTGGGGAATACCATTTTCTATTTCTAAATAATTGGAAATATCTGCTCCAACCTTTACTCTAAATGTCCTGTCTGTTAAAAATGCCCTTACCCAATTGTACATTCTCCCTCCAATACCCATTCTACTCAATTTGATCAGTAATCCATCCCTCCACATAGAGTCATACGCCTTTTCAATTTCAAAGTACACTATTGCCCTTATCTCTTTCATTTTCAATGTTTTTCCCAATCATTACTCACTCTTACTAACGCATCTATTGTGGACCGCCCTTTACGAAATCCGCTCTGAAAACTACTCTTTCTGTTCCAGTACATGTGAGAGCCGAACAATGATCTTTTCCATCGATTTACATAGGTGTGATGTAAGAGCTATTGGTCTGTAGTAGCCTACTAGCAGGGTTGGGAGAGTTACTTTGGAAATGTAATCAGTTACTGAATACTGAATACATGGCTCTGAAAGTAATCAGAATACAGTTACAGTTACGTATTCAGATTACTTTTAGAATACTTTTGGAATACTTTATTTTTCCATAACAGATGGGTATGTTTTGGTGAACAGGAGACACTTATTTTACTGTTTTAATGGCTTATCAAGAACTCAATCAACATCTTGGTGTCATTCTGGACAGCTCCCTCTCATCTGCACCCCACATAAAAAACATCACCCGGACTGCATTCTTTGTACTGTCTTAAAACCTTTCCTTAGAATATGTTATGAATTGTAAGGTGTCCTTGGGTGCTTTGAAAGGCGCCCCTAAATAGAATGAATTATCATTATTATTTATTATTATTATCTGAAACGATGTAATAACTTTTAAAACTTTTTCCAGTCACTTGCCCCATGCATTCAGCAGCAGCAGGCCATTCACTTTGATTTTATCCCGTTATGAAATGTCATCATTTCAACAATAAAGAAATGCTACATAAACGTTATCTTGCACATTTTATCGAACCATCTCCGTTTCTTACTTTCAATATATTTTAAAAGAGATCTCTCGCTCATCTGCGTGCGGGGGCGGGGCCTCAGACACGCTGCGTCTCTCTCTCGCTCACAGACATGCTGCAGCGCTGTGCAGTGTCCAGTGTGCACACAGTTCTTCCGATAATGAATATTACATTTTGTGAGGAAACTTTTCCACCAATAATTCCAATAAGTATTCCAAAATGTATTCACTTCAGGTTTACGAAAGTAACTGTAATCAGATTACTCGTTTTTCAAATGTAACGCCAGCTGAATACAGTTTCTTGATTTTTGTATTCTGATTACGTAACGCCGTTACATGTATTCCGTTACAACCCAACCCTGCCTACTAGTTACTAGGGTTAGCTGTATCTTTCCCTGGCTTATTGAATGGTAGCACAACTGCTGTTTCCCACAAACTTGACATATCTCCTTCTCTCCAGATTTTATTGAAAAGACTCAGCGCCATTGTCATAGTTTCCATAGGTAACTGTCTAAACATAGCATAACATAGCTGGTCTTGTCCTGGGGCTGTATATCCTCTGCCCAACCCTGTCTCCTAAAAAATACGTTCCCACAGAACTAAACTGCATTCTCAATTACGTTTAGCTAAAAACGTATTTTCTCCCACGTTACGTTTGTTATGAACGTATCTTAAATACGTTTATTTTCTACATATCTTTGCCATTTATTGTCTTGCTTATAATAATGATAATAGTCATTTATATATATCATTTTAGAGCACACATTTGAAATCGAGAATCGGGCTCGATATATGGTTAAATTAAAATCAGTAGGCGAGGCTGTAATTTCGCCAGCTGTTACTCTCATGAGCGAGGCAGAAAATAATAGTTTTAACATGCCAAAAAGCTGCTGTGTCGTTTATTGCACTTCAAACATTAAAACAAATCCAGAGTTACGTGTTTCTGTACTTCCTCTAAGAAGAAAGGACAGTAAAAGAAGAGCGCTGTGGCTTCAGGCTGGATCGCCGTTCAAATGACAGCGTTGGTTTCCCCAAAAGTGGGCGGGGCTGTAACGTAGATTTTACTCTCATCTATTATTCAAAACCATTCTATTTATTCTAACGTAAATTACATGCCAGTGTTTTATCTTTTTATTACTTATATTTTTATACTTTATTTGCTATGAGTTATATCTGAAGCAAATTATGTTTCTGAAGATGTGTAGTCAATTCCACCCTTCAATGTAGCATAAATGTGATCTCTCATTACAGGAACAATACCGGAAACAGACGTAGGAAAGATCCTCAGCTCGCTGATTGGATGTTTTAGCCGCAATGCACGTTGGGATATGGTGTTAATGCGATATGATATCCGAAAAAGAATTCAGAGTTTAGGATGGCCGAAGACACTACACTACCCATAATCCCCAGCTATCGTTTGGGACTACAGTCCAGTTGACAAACCCCGTGATTAATCTTCAAACTCTGGGATTGGATGTTGGAGTGGCAGTGCGCCAAGGTTACGCCGAGCGTCAAACAGCTCTTTGAAATGGAACGAAACCACGGCAGATTATCCAAAACTGGACTCGAACGCCCCCCCAGAACTACACATGCTGGCTATTGTGTTTCGCAACTATGGCCCGTCTCTATTGGGAATTGTAGTTTTAAAAGACGTTTTCGTTTTTCCCAAAATTAGAAGTTGACAGACTGTTGACATTAAACTGTGTACAGCCCTGGAGGTTTAGGCGATAGGAAACAAATTGGTGTGTACAAATGTAAAACATGTAATTAATAAATGGGTGAAAATCGCTTGTGTCCATAATGGGCAGCATTAATATATACCCACATGACAGCTCATTGTTACTTTGTAATTCTACTCCACTACAATTCAGAGGTTAACCTGGTATTTTTACTCCACTACATTTATTTTAGTTACTTTGCAGATTCTGATTAATGATGTGAAATATAAACAACCCTTAAAGCAGACTTTAGTTACACCTGAGTAAAATTCAGGGAAAGGTGATTGTCAAGTGCCAACAATCAGGAGAGATATTTGATAGTTGGTGCTTGAGAAGACTAAACATTTATCTGCAGATCTCTATAAAGTATATTCATTACTCGTTATTCTCTACTAATAGTTAATTAAAAACTGTATATAATGGCTATTTTGCACATCCCTATCAAGATTTCAAGATTTTCTAAGGTTTCTAAGGTCCTCATATTAATATCTTTGTACATCCGGCACTAAACTGTTTTATTGTAGAGATCACTTACAGTATCTTCTTGATTTTTTATATTCTATATTTCTATCATTGACCTTCTACTTTCCCCCTATGAAAGTATGTACTCTTAATATTTTTTTCATCAAATAACATTATTCAACAAAAATAATTTAATAACGTGCTTTAACCACTAGGCGGTGCACACAAGGCACACACAGCATACTAATAATAACTTTGTATTATTAGTGTAGGACACACATATATGTATGTATAACATCTGAAGATGTGTAGTTTTATTCATGTTTTTACATAATTTTACAGGATATTGCTATACTATTTCTCATGTTTTACTTCTACACATTAATATCTGATTTGTAAAACATCACAGACAGAAAGGTATATCCGTCATTTAATGGTATTGTTCCTGTAATGAGAGTTCACATTTATGCTACATTGAAGGGTGGAATTGACTACACATCTTCAGAAACATCATTTGCTTCAGATATAACTCATAGCAATATTGTAACCATTAAGAAAAGCCAACTGCATTAAAAACCCAGTTAACAAACACTAGGTAAAGTATTTGTCCTTCAGTAATGAAGATGTAATTCCAATGTAGACACACCTGGGGTCGCTGTTCAGTCTGTTACGCTGAGCCATGCATTGTCTGGAACGTAAAAGGGACGAAGAAGACAAAGTGAAGTGACGTACTTCCGGTTCAACATGAAAACATTCCCAGTTAAACATGCAAAAACAAATCGCTAAATAAAAAGATAAAACACTGGCATGTAATTTACGTTAGAATAAATAGAATGGTTTTGAATAATAGATGAGAGTAAAATCTACGTCACTTTACAGCCCCGCCCACTTTTGGAGAAACCAACGCTGTCATTTGAACGGCGATGCACCCTGAAGCCACAGAGCTCTTCTTTTACTGTCCTTTCTTCTTAGAGGAAGTACAGAAACACGTAACTCTGGATTTGTTTTAATGTTTGAGGTGCAATAAACGACACAGCAGCTTTTTGGCAAAAAAAAATGGCAAAGATATGTAGAAAATAAACGTATTTGAGATACGTTCATAACAAACGTAACGTGGGAGAAAATACGTTTTTAGCTAAACGTAATTGAGAATGCAGTTTAGTTCTGTGGGAATGTAATTTTTAGGAGACAGGGTTGCCTCTGCCTTGTAAATTGTAAACCTATTATCCTGTCTCTTCTCCTTCACGTTTTCATTCTCTGCTAGTAACTGCTGTTACAAACCAGTTTAGAGCACGTAACACGGCGCAGACGGACCCGGTGGAATCTAGGGGTGAGAGGTAGTGATGGCAGTTTGACACTGAAGCTTCGAACGGAGCTTCAACCCTGGACTTCCTATTCCATAGAAGCAGTGATTCGAAGCTTGCTTCAAATCACGTGACATATGACGTCAGAAGCAGCAACTGCTTCAAATCAAGTGACATGTGACGTGCGAACCAGCAACTGCTTCATTTCCTGAATGAATCACTTGACTGGTTCGCGGTCCAATCAGGTGATTCAATGCACTGCCTCGTCTCTATTCTGACAGGTGACAGGTTGAAACAGTTTCAAATTTGAGCGCTTCAACACTTTATAACCGCTCTAAACAATGCGCAATGTGTGGGTTGTTGTCGTAGTTTGCGTTGTTGCTGTTGAGTTGTTGTTGGTATTGCATTTGAATTGGATCATTATAGAGCAAGCCAGGAAGAAAGATAGGTCGTTCTGGCTCGGGAAACACTTCGAAATGTGAAGTTGTGAACAAAAAGACAATTATGAGTAATATAAAAACAGTTCGATTGTTTAAGGAATAGATAGCCCAGTGGATAGAGCCCGGAATGGATGAACTTTTAATCATTGCTTTTCAACTTTAATACTTTAATAACTGATAAAAGGCCCTCTCCGCCCAAAAAAAATTGCAGCACTCTCTAGTCTCTTCTCAATAACCCAATACACACAATTATCGATCTTTAATTGCAAATAGAACATGATATTCAGTCTTAGTGTATGTGTGCATCGAATATGTTTCAAGGGAAAGATACGTTAAACCCACTGCAGCCTTGCACTTCGCCAGGAGAGGTCGCTGTAACTGAAGCTTCGAGAAATGAACCTATTTCCGACACAATTGTCCAAGTGGTTCGATGCTTCATTCAAAGCTTCATTTTGCCATCACTACATACACCCACGCAAATTCCTTGTATGTGTAAACGCACCTGGCAATATACTTGATTCTGATTTAAAATGCAACCCTACCATAATAACTAAGATCCCCTAATAATAACCTTCTGAATGTATTCTCATGCTGTTTACCTAAAAACTAGGACTATACATCTGATCAAAATATTCTAAAATACAACTTTTAATTCACAATCTAAAAAGTTGTACTCAGGCAGTCTCTATTTGATTGAAGTTAACTTGTTGACTTTTTACTGGGAGTTTTAACCCAAAAACAATGTTTATTTCCACATAGCCATCTATGTCATCTCCCTGTAAACTTTGAAATTGTAATTAAACCGAGGGATATTGACCAACACTGAAGAGTATCCGTCTAACATGTAGATAACCGAGACAGATAGGAAGTTTACCAAAGACTTTTATTGTTGACAGGAATCCCCTGAATCTTCCTGTAGTTTAATGAGATCCATCGTGATGAAATGTACCAGTTATGAATACATTACACATTCATTCTTTCATAGAATACAGAAAGAAAAAGGACAAACAGTATCATGTATAATAAAAATAAAATCACACAAAACATTACGTACAAATAATAAACCTTATCAGAATAATTGGGGTTAAGATGTATCAGAATTACATTTTTAACATATTCATTATTTTCAAGATAATATGCAAACATTTCCACAGCTTCACAAATCCTCAAATATGAGCTTGCTGCTTTATTTTGTCACATGACAGTAAACTGAGTCTCTCTGAGTTTTAAACAGCAATGCATTTAAAGATGCAAATATAACTTGAGCAACTATAGGGTTTCCCCCTGGTCCATGTTGTCCTGTGATGATTCCCCGACACACTGGTGGTACTTCAGCTCTGAATGCCAGGCAAAGCCTCGGTGACACTTGCTGCAGCTGTACCGTTGCTCCACAGTGTGGACTCTCATGTGGGACTGCATACTTGCCTTGTGTGCATATGTTTTGCCACACACTGGGCATGGGAATGGTTTCTCTCTGGTGTGAGTTCTCATGTGTATCTTCAGGTGGGATTTGTAAAGACATCGTACACCACAAACAGAACAGATGAAGGTTTTCTCACCCGTATGCAACTTCATGTGGCTCTTCAGGCTGGCATTGTGGGGAAACCTTTTCCCACAGTCGGGACAGCTGTACGGTTTCCGGAATGTTTTACTTTCAGCTACTTGATTTTCGTTTAAAAACGGTGATGCTGACTGAGGTTTCCTGTTGTCTTTCCAGAAATCACTGTCGACACTGTCGTCACTCTCAGCCCCAGGGAAGCTCAACGCTTTGTTTCCAGAGTCGCTGTCAGTGATTTCATTATTTTTCAACATGTTTAAACCTGACGGATGTTCCCTGGTCTCCTTCCAAAAATCACTATCAACACTATCATCAGTCTCTGGTTGTAAATGTCTCTCTGGATCTAAGTTCCTGGCTGGTTCTGGTCCTCCACAGTCCTCTCCATCAGCTTCTGTTTCCAGGTGTTCAGTTTGTCTTTGATGAAGCTGAGAGGACTGAGGTTTCTCTTCATCATCTTCACTCTTCACAGGGACAGGAGTGAATGTGGACTTGGTGATATCAGCCTCCTCCAGCCCTTGAAGCTGCTCTCCCTCCTGACTGCTCCAGAGTTCCTCCTGTTCCTCTTTAATGTGTGGGGGGAGCTCTGGGTCCTCCTGGTTCGGCATATGCTGGGTTTGATTTCCACCTTCCGTAAACAATTCCTCTCCCTGGTGATTGCTGTTAAATGTTTCAACACTGTGGGAAAATGCATGTTTCAAAGTGCTTGAATCTGACAGGCCTTCACTGCTCTGTTTCCAAAAATCATCGTCGTCACTATCTTCAGTCTCTGAAGAGTCTCCAGGGTTGTCCTCAGTCTCTGGTTGTAAATGTGTTTTTGGATCTGAGTTCCTGGCTGGTTCTGATCCTCCACAGTCCTCTCCATCAGCTTCTGTTTCTACGTATTCAGTTTGAAGAGGCTGTGAGGACTTACCCTCACATTCATGGTATTTCAGCGTAAATTGCGAAGGGAACATTCTGTTACAATAACTGCAGTATAATTTCTGCCTTTTGTGGACTTCCATATGTTTGGTCAGATATCTTCTCCATGCAAATTCTTTACCACAAAGTGAGCAACTAAACTGGGTTTGTCTCGTGTGGATCCTCATGTGTTGTACTAACGCCTCGCTGTCACTGAAACCTGAGTTACACACAGAGCAGCAGAAAGGTTTCTCCCCAAACTGACCAGGCAAGTGAGAACTTTCAAGATTGGAAAAAGCAATACCACAAAGTGAGCCATCATGTGGTTTCAGTCTTTTCTGAATTCTGCTGGTAACCGGCAGCTGGTGCTTTCGGTCTATTACTGTTCCACACTGAGAGCTGTCGAACAGTGGGTTAGAAGTGTGACACTGCGAGGGCTCGCCGACACACTCGTGGTTCAAGAGCTGCGACTCCAGCAGGAAACTTTTCTCAGAGACTGCGTAGCTGGGTGGTTTCTCCTCAGTGTGGACACATATGTGCCTGGCCAGATTTCCTTCTGTTGCAAACCATTTGCCACAACAGGAGCAACTGAATGGTTTCTCTCTTGTGGGAGATGTTTTGTGCGTCAGCAGACTGCCCTCATATTGATCTTTACGCTCTGAGGGACTGAATGGATTCTCGCTGATGGAAACGTCCTCAGTTTCCAAATGGTTTGGACCTGAATGAGGTTGCCTGGTCTGTGTGGAATAACAAACACCATCACCAGTCCTGGGATCTGTTTGAACCTGGTCATCAGAGCAGCTGACTGGTTTCTTACTGGTCATATATCCTTTATTTATAGATACTTTTTTATTTCTTCGATAAGTGAACCCAGACTGATGCTGCCTGGTATCTTTCCAAAACTCAATGTCAACATTGTCATCAGGTTCTAGAGATGGTTCGCCACCTTTATCAGTCTCTGGTTGTAAATGTCTATCTGGATCTGAGTCAGCTGGAGCTAGAGCTCCACAATCCTCTCCATTAAAGCCGGTTCTTCTCTGCTGCGAAGACTCACCAAGACACTTGTGTTTTTTGATCTGAAAATGCCAAAAGAATCTCCTGCTACAGACACTGCAGCTGAATGGTTTCACTCCTGAGTGGACTGCCATGTGTTGCGACATTATTCCTCTTTGAGAAAATCTTTTACCGCACACAGAGCAGCTGTACGGTTTCTCTCCTGTGTGGGTTCTCATGTGTATGTCCAGATGTGAACTAAACTGTCGCTTTTGACCGCAAATAGAGCAAGTGAACAGTTTCTTTCCTTTATGCATTCTCATGTGGGTCACCAGAAGGTAATTGTTGGGAAACGTTGCATCACATTCAGAGCAGCTCAGTGGTTTGTTGTATTTATCACTTTGGCTTTTGTGAAGCTGTGAGAACTCGCCAACACACTTATGGTATTTGAGCTCAGACGTGGCCCTGAATCTTTTTTTACATATGCTGCAGCTGTACGGTTTCACCCCTGTATGCGTTGCCATGTGGTATGTTAAAGCTCCTTTGTGTCTAAATGTTTTACTACACACTGTGCAACTAAATGGCTTTTCTCCTGTGTGAATCTTCCAGTGGTAGTCCAGTCCTGCTTTCTGAGTAAACATTTTACTACACAAAGAGCATCTAAAAGGCTTCACTCCTGTATGAGTTCTCTTGTGTATATTTAAATTTCCCCTGTGTTTAAATTTTTTAGCACACACAGAGCAGTGAAATGGTTTTCCATCAGGATCATTCATGTCTTTTTCTGTCTCAGATTCTGCAAAGTCTGTAGTCGTTTCATCAGTCCCAGGTTCAGAAGAGTCTCCGGGGTTGTCCTCAGTCTCTGGTTGTAAATGTCTCTCTGGATCTGAGCTCCTGGCTGGTTCTGGTCCTCCATAGTCCTCTCCATCAGCTTCTGTTTCCAGGTGTTCAGTTTGTCTTTGATGAAGCTGAGAGGACTGAGGTTTCTCTTCATCATCTTCACTCTTCACAGGGACAGGAGTGAATGTGGACTTGGTGATATCAGCCTCCTCCAGCCCTTGAAGCTGCTCTCCCTCCTGACTGCTCCAGAGTTCCTCCTGTTCCTCTTTAATGTGTGGGGGGGGCTCTGGGTCCTCCTGGTCCAGACTGGAGCTCCACTCCTGCTGCTCAGGGGGAACCTCTTCTTTAACCACCACCAGCTGCTGGACGTCTGCAGGAAACAGGAAACACACATTCAGAGAAACTGTAGAGTATTAGAATAGAAAATCTAACCACGAGTTACACTTCATTAACTTTGCAGCCCATTCCTTATTTTAAATGCTTGCCTATCATTTTGCTAAGTCCCGCCCACTGTGTATTTCTGTTGGCTCAATTTTCTGTCAATTACACCTTTTTTCCAGATGCTCCGGAGAGTTTCAGGACAACAGGTGAGTTAGTACTGGAGCTGATCTAAAACTTAGTAACAGTGCTTAGTTTGAACAGGGAGAGTGTGGGGGCGAAGTTTCTACTTTTCCGTTTGCAGATATGAGTTTCTACACGTAGGTTTGTGTAATTCATGATCATGTTAGTTATCAGGGTTAGATCTGCATTTACTGGCTGTATGAGCTGATGGTGCATTGCACACAGAGCAAATACACAGGCATAGTATGTCTCCGAATTTTGACTTTTAAAAGTAAGCTCATAATAAAAAAACATGCCTAAAATTGCATTATAACATGTTTTACAAGTTGTTAGCATTACATTGTACTGTTTTTTTAAAATAACTTTTTTTAGGATATCTAATCAATAAAAAACAACAACATCTTTTTTCAAAAATAAAAGGCATTTCTGCAGACATGTTTGGTTAGGTTTCTCAACATTATATCAATAAATATAACCGTTGTTTTCTTAATTTGTGAAACATAACTTTGTTTTTGATTGTGAAGTGTTGGTTTCAGATTTGTTTTATTTTTAACATTATATATTATTTTAGATTGATTTTCTTAATATAAGCCACTAGACCTACATCGTACCATACGAGCCCCCCGAGGGACTGTGCTGTCACAATTCCTGTTCACCCTCTACACCTCCGACCCCCTCAACTCCGGCTCATGCTAGGGCTGTGCAATTAAATCGTATTTTAATCTCGATTTTGGCTTGCAACGATTACGAAAACAGCGTAATCGAAATAAAACGATTATTTTGCTGCATTCCCTTTCGCAAAGATGCTCTCAATTTGTCTTGCGTTATACATCCTGCCCCCCTGACAACAAGGAGGAGTACAGGGCCCTGGTGGAGAACTCCTTAGGCTGGTGTGACAACAATCACCTCCAGCTCAACATCAGCAAGACTAAGGAGCTGGTGGTGGACTTCAGGCGGAGCAGGAAGAGGCCTCTGACCCCCATCACCATCAGGGGGGGAGGAGGTGGAGGTTAACTTCAGGAGGAGCAGGAAGAGGCCTCTGACCCCCATCAACATCAGGGGGGAGGAGGTTAACTTCAGGAGGAGCAGGAAGAGGCCTCTGACCCCCATCACCATAAGGGGGGAGGAGGTTAACTTCAGGCAGAGCAGGAAGAGGCCTCTGACCCCCATCCCCATCAGGGGGGAGGAGGTTAACTTCACGAGGAGCAGGAAGAGGCCTCTGACCCCCATCACCATCAGGGGGGAGGAGGTGGAGGTTTACTTCAGGAGGAGCAGGAAGAAGCCTCTGACCCCCATCCTCATCAGGGGGGAGGAGGTGGAGGTTAACTTCACGAGGAGCAGGAAGAGGCCTCTGACCCCCATCCCCATCAGGGGGGTGGAGGTTAACTTCAGGAGGAGCAGGAAGAGGCCTCTGACCCCCATCCCCATCAGGGGGGAGGAGGTTAACTTCAGGAGGAGCAGGAAGAGGCCTCTGACCCCCATCAACATCAGGGGGGAGGAGGTTAACTTCAGGAGGAGCAGGAAGAGGCCTCTGACCCCCATCACCATCAGGGGGGAGGAGGAGGTTAACTTCAGGAGGAGCAGGAAGAGGCCTCTGACCCCCATCCCATCAGGGGGGAGGAGGTGGAGGTTAACTTCAGGAGGAGCAGGAAGAGGCCTCTGACCCCCATCACCATCAGGGGGGAGGAGGTGGAGGTTAACTTCAGGAGGAGCAGGAAGAGGCCTCTGACCCCCATCACCATCAGGGGGGAGGAGGTTAACTTCAGGAGGAGCAGGAAGAGGCCTCTGACCCCCATCACCATAAGGGGGGAGGAGGTGGAGGTTAACTTCAGGAGGAGCAGGAAGAGGCCTCTGACCCCCATCACCATCAGGGGGGAGGTGGAGGTTAACTTCAGGAGGAGCAGGAAGAGGCCTCTGACCCCCATCACCATAAGGGGGGAGGAGGTGGAGGTTAACTTCAGGAGGAGCAGGAAGAGGCCTCTGACCCCCATCACCATCGGGGGGGAGGAGGTGGAGGTGGTAAACAGCTACAAGTTCCTGGGAGTGCACCTGAACCATAAACTGGACTGGACAGACAACACTGATGCTCTCTTCAGGAAGGGACAGAGCCAGCTGTTCTTCCTGAGGAGGCTCAGGTCCTTCAATGTGTGCACGAGGCTGCTGCAGATGTTCTACAGTCTGTGGTGGCCAGTGTGCTCTTCTTTGCCGTGGTGTGCTGGGGGGGAGACACAAACACAAGGGACACTGGCCGGCTGAACGAGCTGGTGAGGAAGGCTAGCTCTGTAGTGGGAGTACAACTGGACAATCTGGAGGAGGTGGCAGAGGGGAGGACGAGGAGGAAGCTCGACAGCATCCTAGAGAACCCCTCCCACCTCCTCCATATTGAGCTAGTGAAGATGATGAAGATGAGGAGTTCAGCCACAGACTCATCCCTCCATATTGAGCTAGTGAAGATGATGAAGATGAGGAGCACGCTCAGCCTCAGACTCATCCCTCCATACAGAGCTAGTTTAGATGATGAAGATGAGGAGTTCAGCCTCAGACTCATCCCTCCATATTGAGCTAGTGAAGATGATGAAGATGAGGAGTTCAGCCACAGACTGATCCCTCCATATTGAGCTCGTGAAGATGATGAAGATGAGGAGTTCAGCCTCAGACTCATCCCTCCATATTGAGCTAGTGAAGATGATGAAGATGAAGATGAGGAGTTCAGCCTCAGACTCATCCCTCCATATTGAGCTAGTGAAGATGATGAAGATGAGGAGTTCAGCCACAGACTCATCCCTCCATATTGAGCTAGTGAAGATGATGAAGATGAGGAGTTCAGCCACAGACTCATCCCTCCATATTGAGCTAGTGAAGATGATGAAGATGAGGAGCACGCTCAGCCTCAGACTCATCCCTCCATACAGAGCTAGTTTAGATGATGAAGATGAGGAGTTCAGCCAGACTCATCCCTCCATGCAGAGCTAGTTAAGATGATGAAGATGAGGAGCACGTTCTTACCCTGTTTCTGTTAAAATACTGAATTTCCCCACGGGGATTAATCAAGGTCTATCTCATCTTATCTTGTCTTATTTATTTGTTTAGAGCAGGGGTCGGCAACCTTTTTGATATGAAGAAAAAAGGTTTGATATGAAAAAAAAATTATTTTATCAGCGTGCCGACGATCGTGAATTATCAACGGGGGGGGTGAAGAGCCAATTTTGGGGCCGATCCGATCGAGTGGGCGGGGCCTATGGGGATCTTCCATTTAAAGTGATGTTTAAATCTCAGTTAATGCTCATTCTCTGGAGCTTCCACAAACAACAACCAACATAATTATTACATTCAAATGAAGTACATTATTCAAGTTTACATTAACTTTGGATAATAACACGGGAGAGATGAGCGGAAGCGCTCTCTCTCTCCTCTCTCCCCCTCTCTCTCTCTCTCTCCTGACAGCCCGTCAGTATCGTCTCATGCAGCTCACTGATCCAGTAATGAGTGACCCGACAGTGAAGAATAAATATATTTATAACTAGTTTAGCTTGTTCCAGAGGTAGATGAAATAGCTAAGTGTGTTAGGTCTAACTCTTGTGTGTTGCTCCGCCCACCGGTCCGTCACAGCTGGTGGAGCTGCAGGATTTCTGCTTCACACACGTTGCATACCGCTATTTGATTGTCATTTTCGGACACCTTAAAATACTGCCAGACTGTTGAAGCCATTTTGGCGAGCTTGTTTTGCCGCGCACAGAGAAAAGTTTCATGTATTTTACGTCATGCGATCGGCTCTCGCGATCGGCATTTTTAGAGAGCACCGATCGATCGGCAGAGGGTGAGTATCGGCCGATATCGATCGGCGGCCAATCGATCGGAGCATCCCTAACTTACATGATGCCGAATTTAACAAACACATTTAAATAATTGGTTTAAACGGCATAATAATAAGGACGATCCTCCGTTCTGTGATTCTCCAGAACACACATGGCCAGTCCGCCCCTGTGTAGCATGTTATTTCGATGAGAGATGAGCAGATCGCCACTGGGCTTTCAACTAAGACACAGCCACGCAAAACTGCAGCATTTGTACAGCTCCTTATGGGTACTGCAATTTGTGAAGTGCTTTCCTCTGTGGTGAAACGATCAGCACTGCACTACGGAGGAAAGCGGCAGAAAGTCGCCTTGAGTTAAAGAGAGCGGGGCTGCATTGCGTGCATGGCAGGTAACGGGGAGACGCGCTCTGGCGGCGGTCTCGTTCAGGATCCGAAAATACAATTTAAATATTTTGCACACTTATTCCACTTATTCCTAGTGTGCCACTGGTTACGTGCCAGGGGTTGCCGACCCCTGGTTTAGAGAGTATAAAATATTACAATGTAAAACTGAAAATGAACTTAAAAGTAAAACTGCCGCTAGCGAATCGTCGCAAGATGGTCGTTTTGTGCTTTTCCGTGGCCTCCTTGGTCTTTCCCTGGTAAAAACATTACATTACATGTCACTTGTTAGACGCTTTTATCCAAAGCGACTTACATACTCAATACTGTGGGCAATCCCACAGGAGCAGTTTGGGGTGAAGTGTCTCAGGGACACAACGACATGCTGACTGCAGTGGGGTTTGAACCTGTGCTCCCTGATCCAACACCAACGCTCAACCCACTGCACCACACGCCTCCATATGCCTGGTGCGCTAATCCCACCACCTTTCTCCCATTATATACAATTACACCAGGTGCCCAAAGATGCCTTTAAAGTAAAAGCATCAAAACTCATTTAACTAAAAACAGCAAGGAAATAAATGTTTAACTATTAAATATGAAATAATATAAAGCAGTATATAGCTCCAACAATAGGTTTATGTATTCACGTTTGGAAAGCGGGCAGAATAATCTTCGTGTTTTAGCAAATATTTAAAACCATCTGCAGATACAGGGGGTGTTTCTCAAAGTCGAGGACGCTTCCTTGGTAGGACCTGTACCTCCGAGTCAGTTCTTTCAGAAGCGAGGCAAGAATCCTTCCTAGCGTCGGAAAACGAAGAATGGTGGAACAGGCTAACAGGTGTGCAGGTGTGCGTCATATGAGAGGCCCCGCCTTAAATGGAGCGCCATTTCCGCCAAAGATTTTGGAAATTGGTCCGTGCGCAAAGCATTGTGGGGATTTTAAGACCACGGTGGATACACATGTGCAGCCTCGAAATTTCCCGCAACGAAGGACGCCGGCCTCGGTAGAATTCCAAGCATCCTGGACATTGGAACAGTCCTTCGGCGGGACTCGATGACGTAGCATCCTTGAAATAGTGGCTCTGGAGCATCCTTCCTCGACATTGAGACACACCCAGGGTTTTTACTGGACAGGAGGATGAAGAATTGTTATCTAAATAAGTAACTAAGTACATTAACTCAGGTAGATACTGAGGGACCGCCACAGTTATTACTATTACGAAAAAATCTAATTAATCAGCTGTTTTAATTGCAATTGTCAGTTAAACTAACTAACTAATTAACATCTGTCCAAATAAAAAAACTCACCTTTTTATGCTTTTAATGTTTTGTGTTGTATATTTTAATATAACTGGTAAACGTGTAACTTTAGGCAAGGCAAGTTTATTTATATAGCACTTTTCAGCACGCGACAATTCAAAGTGCTTTTTAGGAATAAATACAGGAATACATTCAGCTTTAATACGTCTTTTAATATTAAAAAGTGCTTTAAATATAGAATATTTATTTATTTCTATTCATAATTTGTATTATAACTTATAATTATTTGTATTATTACTAATAATAATAGAAATGATAATTTTATTATTATTACATGGCTTATACTTTTTCCAATAATTGTATTTTGTAAATCATTTTAGTGAGTTAATTTTGACCTAATCTGCAGCTGGATTGATATTTCCTGAACGATGAAAATCAAACATGATTTATGAAAAGTGATGGCAATGCACTTAAATTAAAGCAGTCTTTAATTGTTTGTCCTAAACATAGCAATATATGCTTTTGAAATGTAACATTTTTTTATCTATAAAATAGACAGACAGACACTTTATCGATCCCAAATTGTGAAATTCTTTGACAGCAGCAGTGTGTTCAGGTATTAAAATATTTAAAGTTGGAATAAAGTATAAACTACACAACACAAGTCTAACGCACAGCGATCCATAAGATGAGTCCGACGTGTTCATGAAACTCCTCAGGAGACACCGACACTAACGTGGCCGAGTGGACTCCGGAGTTTGCTGCATGAGTTGCAGTGTACGATCTGTGGTGTAGTGGGCTGTCACTCAAAAACTGAGTAGCCAATGGGGACGCACCCCTGAAAGTCCCGCCCACCTGAGATGTTTTTGCCAGAATCGCAAACAAAAAATGAAGGAGCGGAAACGAGAAGACATGCAGCGAGAGCCAAAGTCTGATCATTGAGAAAGAAGCAAAGAGATCTGCAAACAAAAAGACATGTTCAAACAAAGAAAACAGACTTATAGTTTACATGATTACACAAATGATTTGTTTGCAACTTATAGTTTCATTTTTTAAATTACATTTATTTTGCTCGACTCTGAGAAAGTGTTGCTTTATCTTAGTAGGAGCCATTACCTTAGTTTATGTTATTTTATCTTTTTAGAGTACATAGCCTGAGATTCTGTATATTATTTATTATTTAATTTGAGTGCGTTACTCCTGCAGGTCGAGGTGCTGCAGCATAAAACGAGAGGTGCTGCAGCCTACTGGCGTGGCTGACTGAAGCAAACAGTTTTTAGACCTTGCTGGTTGGGAGCGTCACAGCTTGGTTCTTTATTGTGCCTTTATATACGGGAGGCTGTGGCTCAGTGGAGAGTGTGCTGGACTTCGAATCAGGGGATAGCGAGTTCGAGTCCCACTGCAGTCAGCATGTCGTTGTGTCCCTGAGACACTTCACCCCAAATTGCTCCTGTGGGGATTGCCCACAGTACTGAATGTATGTAAGTCGCTTTGGATAAAAGTGTCTAACGAATGACATGTAATGTAATGTAATGTTATATGACAAATAGTTTGTTTAAAAACGTTTATTTATTTTTGCCTTTTTTGGAATAAACTATCTTACTTTTCAATCGCATCTGGACATTTCTATATTTTTTCTCTTAAACTACAAGCGTCTATTCCTCGGTCAGCCCCACGAGTGAATCACAAACAAAGGACAAAAAACAAATGGATATCGTGGTCACTACAATCTTAATGACACAAAGGTGATTGCATATGCATATTTTATTTATTATAATCAAAACAGAAAGGTATCCAATAATCCTTAATATTTGAAGATATTATAAATAGAAAGGAAAACGAGCGGTTACAATGTTTAAACAAAAAAAGTTGTATTTTTACTCATCATTAAAATATTTTTCAAAAATAAAAAACATCGATTGGGCCTTACATTTGAAGCAATATTATTATTAATATTATATCGTCCATGATTACCCTCCAATAAGAATTCAGAGCAGATCGTTTTATTTCGTATATTTTTACTATAATACCGAGGAACTGCTACACCTATACTCTCACTGCATCTATAATACTGAGGTACAGCTACTCCTATACTCTCACTGCATCTATAATACTGAGGTACTGCTACTCCTATATTCTCACTGCATCTATAATACTGAGGTACTGCCACACCTATACTCTCACTGCATCTATAATACTGAGGTACTGCTACTCCTATACTCTCACTGCATCTATAATACTGAGGTACAGCTACTCCTATACTCTCACTGCATCTATAATACTGAGGTACTGCTATACTCTCACTGCTTCTATAATACTGACGTACAGCTACTCCTATACTCTCACTACATCTATAATACTGAGGTACAGCTACTCCTATACTCTTACTGCATCTATAATACTGAGGTACTGCTACACCTATACTCTCACTGCATCTATAATACTGAGGTACTCCTATACTCTCACTGCATCTATAATACTGAGGAACTGCTACTCCTTTACTCTCACTGCATCTATAATACTGAGGTACAGCTACACCTATACTCTCACTGCATCTATAATACTGAGGTACTGCTACTCCTATACTCTCACTGCATCTATAATACTGAGGTACTGCTACTCCTATACTCTCACTGCATCTAGAATACTGAGGTACTGCTACACCTATACTCTCACTGCATATATAATACTGAGGTACTCCTATAATCTCACTGCATCTATAATACTGAGGTACTGCTACACCTATACTCTCACTGCATCTATAATACTGAGGTACCGCTACTCCTATACTCTCACTGCATCTATAATACTGAGGTACTGCTACTCCTATATTCTCACTGCATCTATAATGCTGCGGTACAGCTACTCCTATACTCTCACTGCATCTTTAATACTGAGGTACTGCTAATCCTATATTCTCACTGCATCTATAATGCTGAGGTACAGCTACTCCTATACTCTCACTGCATCTATAATACTGAGGTATTGCTACTCCTATACTCTCACTGCATCTATAATACTGAGGTACTGCTACACCTATACTCTCACTGCATCTATAATACTGAGGTACTGCTACTCCTATATTCTCACTGCATCTATAATGCTGAGGTACAGCTACTCCTATACTCTCACTGCATCTATAATACTGAGGTACTGCTACACCTATACTCTCACTGCATCTATAATACTGAAGTACTGCTACTCCTATATTCTCACTGCATCTATAATACTGAGGTACTGCTACTCCTATACTCTCACTACATCTATAATACTGAGGTACTCCTATACTCTCACTGCATCTATAATACTGAGGTACTGCTACTCCTATACTCTCACTGCATCTATAATACTGAGGTACTCCTATACTCTCACTGCATCTATAATACTGAGGTACTGCTACTCCTATACTCTCACTGCATCTATAATACTGAGGTACTGCTACTCCTATACTCTCACTGCATCTATAATACTGAGGTACTGCTACTCCTATATTCTCACTGCATCTATAATACTGAGGTAGAGCTACTCCTATACTCTCACTGCATCTATAATACTGAGGTACAGCTACCCCTATACTCTCACTGCATCTATAATACTGAGGTACTCCTATACTCTCACTGCATCTATAATACTGAGGTACTGCTACTCCTATACTCTCACTGCATCTATAAAACCAATCAGAACAGTGGAATTCTGTCTTCTATATGTTTCTACCATTTCCTTCAAAGCATAGATGCATAGCTCAGTGCCATGTTTAGCCTTGAAGCCAAACTGGTTATCTGAGGTACATAAATAAGAACATAATCTATCTAACAAAATTCTTTCCAGGACCTTGGATAACACACTGGATAGAGCAGGGGTTCCCAAAGTGGGGGTCGCGAGATGATTACAAAATAAAAATGGAAAATTAAAAATAATTAATTAATTTTTTTAATCAATTTTTTTTTTATTATTAATAATAACGTGTGCATAGAAATGTTTCAGGCGCGGACTAGCCATCTGTATAATTTCCCCGCAGCGAGGCTCCCCCTTTGACAATCCACTAGCCTAGTGTTTCTCAAACTTCTTCATAACAAGGACACTTCACCAATAAAAAAACTCTCATGGACCTCCTGACTCCACAAATATCCAAAAACAATAGGCCTGCTCACCACTCCAACAGTATATAACAAATTACAGCCTAATAATGACAGCTTAACCTTCTCTATATCGCCTCGTTCACACATTAAATCCACAATACAAATACAACTACAGATTATATAAGCATTTCGTTCAAATGCGATTTAAAATGCTCTCAGGTTTTACACCTCTTATGAAATGTAGACTACATTTATTACAGAGTTTATGTCCGAGCCAACAGACTCTCAGATCGTTGGCTACTGAGAGATATGCAAAATGCACCGCATGTAGTACGACACAAACCTCCGCTGTGGATTTTCAAAACAAAATACAGTAAAACTCTGGTCGCAGGCCCAAGTTTAACTCTCTGAGGCCTGCATGGTCTGCCTACAAAACAAAAACAAACAAACGTTTATGCAGCCCCAACAACAGCCTCTGATGGGCATAGATATGTCTCATCATTATTTGTGTGAACAGAAAAATAATTAGTGTGTAAATATGTGATTTGTAAATGTAAAACACCATCCACAAACATTTCAAAGATTTGCAAACTCACAAATACATCTACAAATGTAAAACAGTTCTGCAAATACGCTAAATATTTTCACAAATAAAAAAAAGATCTGTGAATATCTCTTTAACATTTACAACTTTCCATCAGGCATTTGTGAATCCATTTTGTATTTGTCGACCAAATCTCTGCTCGTGGATCTCAACTCTCTGCTCGTGGATCTCAAATCTCTGCTCGTGGATCTCAAATCTCTGCTCGTGGATCTCAACTCTCTGCTCGTGGATCTCAAATCTCTGCTCGTGGATCTCAAATCTCTGCTCGTGGATCTCAAATCTCTGCTCGTGGATCTCAAATCTCTGCTCGTGGATCTCAAATCTCTGCTTGTGGATCTCAGATCTCTGCTCGTGGATCTCAAATCTCTGCTCGTGGATCTCAAATCTCTGCTCGTGGATCTCAAATCTCTGCTCGTGGATCTCAGATCTCTGCTCGTGGATCTCAACTCTCTGCTCGTGGATCTCAGATCTCTGCTCGTGGATCTCAACTCTCTGCTCGCGGATCTCAACTCTCTGCTCGCGGATCTCAAATCTCTGCTCGTGGATCTCAACTCTCTGCTCGTGGATCTCAGATCTCTGCTCGTGGATCTCAACTCTCTGCTCGCGGATCTCAAATCTCTGCTCGTGGATCTCAACTCTCTGCTCGTGGATCTCAAATCTCTGCTCGTGGATCTCAACTCTCTGCTCGTGGATCTCAAATCTCTGCTCGTGGATCGTCTTTTTACACACACGGAATTTTGAGACATACTTTCCGCCGGTCTCGGCAAAAAATCTACTCGTGTCACTCGGTTATTTTCGGAAACCACGTGATGGCCTGCTGCTGACGACAATTCCGCATGATTTGAAAGTAAGAGCATGATGGTTTGTTTAATGCTCTGTTTTTGTATTATAATGAACAGCGGAACGTTAGATGCATTCTTCATCACCATCATCATCATGTTATAGTGATACAGTTAGTTTGTGTTAGTTTATTGGTTCAATACGGCATATATCGAGCACATTAGTATGCATTGATGTTGAAGTACAGGCTATACGCCACTTTCGGGTCCCGGGGGAGCAGCTGGCAGCGAAGCAGCCCAGAGATAACTCTTTCTTCATTGTTTTTTGTGTATTCAGTCAAGCGGGTCAAAGTTACAAAGCACTTCACATTTTATTAATCGGCCTAGTTTTACCTTACCAGTGAGTGCAGTGGGAAGGTTATCTGTAGAAAAGCACCGTATTTAGGTTAGCCTTCATAGTAAGGCTACATTAAATATTATAATATTCATCGCGTCCTTTCTACTGTATGCATATATTCCTGTCTATTGCTTTCATTTGTATTTCATGTTATTATGTTTATACTTGTTTCCACACATTTCACAATTTGGGATGAATGAAGTGTCTGTCTGTCTGTCTGTCTGTCTGTCTGTCTGTCTGTCTGTCTGTCTGTCTGTCTGTCTGTCTGTCTGTCTGTCTGTCTGTCTGTCTGTCTGTCTGTCTGTCTGTCTGTCTGTCTGTCTGTCTGTCTGTCTGTCTGTCTGTCTGTCTGTCTGTCCGTTTTATATATGTGAAATTCATAATTTGAAAAATGATTGATTCGAAAATGATATGCTGCCACAGTACAGTACAAGTAGCCTACTTCTGGGTGTTTCATTCAAGCTCGGCTCCGTGTGTGTCTGTGTGGCGAGCGAGCGAGAGAGAGAGAGAGAGAGAGAGAGAGAGAGAGAGAGAGAGAGAGAGAGAGAGAGAGAGAGAGAGAGAGAGAGAGAGAGAGAGAGAGAGAGAGAGAGAGAGAGAGAGAGAGATTGTTGTTGTTGCGCTAACCGATATTAGAAGCTGTTTCTACAGCTAAGTGAAAGGAAAGTCCTCTCCCGTCAGATAACCTCAGCTCAGGTGAGCTAAAGGACTCTCTCAGTGTTTAGATGGTTCACTTTAGTCTAAGTTATCTCAGTGGGTCTCAAAACAGTTTGATCACCATTTATGTAAACAAGTATTTCCGAGGCACACCTTCATATGATCATTATAGTTAGGCTATAAAACAATAAGAGAATAAAGGAAAAACAGGTATGAAATACTATATGGCAGTAAAACAAGAATACAGTTTGAAAGGGGAGTGATTAGTAAAATATCCATAAAGAAAAAGAACATCTGTTTCCAGTTCTGTTTCATATGGGTGTTGAGAGATGTATCCATAGATCTCTTCATTTTGCTCTCAAAGTGCACCAGATTGATGCTTTTAGCTTCAATAATAAAATAAAAATCTTCTCCGATATGCCGTGAGCTGATTATCGAGCCTTCATTGTAACAGTCGCGGGTGTAGCTGTATGTGCGTGTGGGGAGTGTTGCAAAGCAAGTGTCCAAAGCCTGAAAAACGTACAGTAGAAAAGCTAAAGATCGATAGAGTATCCAAGGAATACACAATAGAATATATAAAGAATAAAGGAAAAACCTACAAAAGACCAATACACTACAAAAACAGAAACTTATTGACATGTTGGACAGCTTATATAAAAAGGCTTCAAATGTATTTAGTATTGTATTAACATGTTTTAACACGTCACATCCTCTAAGGGGGTCCGGGGGTATGCCCCCCCGGGAAGATTGTTTTTAACATTTTAAAGTAAAATGCTTCAATCTGGAGCACTTTGAGCATAATTACAAGAGACTGGATCTAGGGGGTACAACTCTAAACACCCATATGAAGAAGATCGGTTTACATTTAACCAATCACCTACCATAGCCAATAACAAATAAATGTAACGTACTTTATTTTTGTTGTTCATTTATATCTTATTTTACCCAGTTAACAGTTATTTATTTATGCATATTTTTTAATCTCTCCAGTTTTAAAGGATATTTTTGGTTTACTGTCCTATAGTATACATTGGAATGATTTCAAACCTCTTTTTATTTATCCTAATAATTATAAAAGTGTGCCTTGGAAATATTGTTTACATAAATTGTGACCAAACTGTTTGAGACCCACTGAGATAACTTACATTACATTACATTACATTACATTACATGTCACTTGTTAGACGCTTTTATCCAAAGCGACTTACATACTCAATACTGTGGGCAATCCCCACAGGAGCACTTTGGGGTGAAGTGTCTCAGGGACACAACGACATGCTGACTGCAGTGGGGTTTGAACCTGTGCCCCCCTGATCCCAACACCTACACACAACCCACTGCACCACACGCACATGGCATCTAAAGTTCCGCTGTTCATTAAAAAAACAGCGCATTAAACAAACCATCATGCTCTTACTTTGAAAACCATCCGGAACGTAGCTTCCGAAAATAACCGAGTGACAGTAGATTTTAGCCGAGACCGGCGGAAAGGTTGTCTCAAAACTCCGTGTGTGTAAAAAGACAGGGCCGTGGGAAGTAGGGGTGCTGAGGGTGCTGCAGCACCCCCTGATGGAGGAAAGGGAATCTGCACGTCCACAAGATTAAATGGAAATATAATACAAAAAAAACGAATTTTCAGCCTTGATGTAACAACATTCATAATTAAGTAAAGATAACACCTTTTTCACCCCGGTTAAATTTTCCATTTGCCCTGTACGATGAGCGATGTAAGTGATGAAAGTGGGGGATGTTGGCTTATCAGGCGCCCCAGCTCACAGCCAAAGTGAGAGAGAGAGAGAGAGGGAGGGAGAGAGGGGGCGCACCGGTACCGGCGGGGATTGTTGTTAGCTTCTGCTGCGCTAACGGATATAAGAAGCTGTTTCTGCAATAATGTTGAGGGAGAGTCCTCTCCTGTCAGACTGAGAGGCTCAGTGAGGTAAAGGACTCTGAGGGTTTAGATAGTTCACTTTAGTCTCAGTTATCTCAGTGGGTCTCAAACGGTTCGATCACAATTTATGTAAATAAATATTTCCAAGGCACACCTTTATAATTATTAGGATAAATAAAAACAGGTTTGAAATCATTTCAATGTATACTATAGGACAGTAAACCAAAAATATTGTTTAAAACTGGAGAGATTAAAGAATATGCATAAATAAATAAATGTTAAGGTAAAATAAGATATAAATGAACAAAAATAAAATAAGTAACATTTATTTGTTATTGGCTATGGTGGGTGATTGGTTATGTCCACATACTTATTTGATTATTAAAATATAAACCGATCTTTTCCATACGGGTGTTTAGAGTTGTACCCCTTAGATCTAGTCTCTGGTAATTCAGCTCAAAGTGCACCAGATTGAATTATTTTACTTTAAAATGCTAAAAAAAATCTTCCCGGGGGGGCATACCCCCGGACCCCCCTAGAGTATGTGATCCCCACAGCACCCCCCATTTGAAACATGTTCCCACGGCTATGTAAAAAGACGATCCACGAGCAGAGATTTGAGATCCACGAGCAGAGATTTGAGATCCACGAGCAGAGAGTTGAGATCCACGAGCAGAGATTTGAGATCCACGAGCAGAGAGTTGAGATCCACGAGCAGAGATTTGAGATCCACGAGCAGAGATTTGAGATCCACGAGCAGAGAGTTGAGATCCACGAGCAGAGATTTGAGATCCACGAGCAGAGATTTGAGATCCACGAGCAGAGATTTGAGATCCACGAGCAGAGATTTGAGATCCACGAGCGCATTTTTGGTCGACAAATACAAAATGGATTCACAAATGCCTGATGGAAAGTTGTAAATGTTAAAGAGATATTCAAAGATCTTTTTTTTATTTCTAAAGATATTTTGCGCATTTGCAGATCCGTTTTACATTTGCACATTTATTTGTGAGTTTGCAAATCTTTTAAATGCATTTGTGGATGGCGTTTTACATTTACAAATCACATATTTACACACAAATTATTTTTCTGTTCACACAAATAATTATGAGACATATCTATGCCCATAGCCTCTGATCATCAACAGACTTCATGCAACGCTTCATCGGATGCATATATTAGATCTCTATCTCACTCCTAACATCTAAATCTACTTTCAGCATGGATAAATGTTCATAAGACATCCATTGTTTGTTCTATATGCTTCTTGAAATCCAAAAAAACACATCGTCTTTCTAGAACAGATTACAAATCATTTGACGAAGGTGTTGCACTGGGCTATATCATGTAATCGAAAGTGAAATTTAAGCTCGCTCCATTGCGTGGATATTCCCACGAGAGTGCGGAAAACTTAAATTAATTAATTAATCCCCCCCACTTCTGTCACGTAGTGATCATCTTCTCAATAAAACATCTTTGCTGATGTTTTTCCGAGTCTTCTGGCCAATCAGAATCAAGATTGTTGCCGGAAGTCCCCACGGAGAATAACTTTGCGGTAGAACTACTCTTTATACATCCATGGGTACAACTTCAGATAAAAATTAACACATAATGAAATATGACCCCCGGTTTGATGATTGACAGGTCACAGAACAATGGGGGCTATCTACCCTTACCCACAATTTAAAGTAATTCACACAGACATGTTCAGCTGTCAGAACAAAGTGAAAAAGAAACAATGGCATAAAATAGTATTAATATGTCGGGTAGTAATAGATTTATTTATTTTCTTCTCAAGAGTGTACCAGAATGCGTAGTTTAAATGTTAGTATTTCAAAGAATCCCCCCAGACCCCCTGCTGGGGTTGGGTTTTCAGCATGTGTGCCTTTTTATGTACTACAGCTCAGCTTTGATTCCATCATCTCATTAAACCTTTTTTAAAAGCATTCTTTAGTTCTGTGAAGGGATATTTGCACTGTACTTCACTTTAATTCATATTGTCTGCTGAAAAGCGTATATTTTTATTACAGCACGATTTTTTGTTGAATAGATTTGAGTGGTTCAAATTTCGGGTCGCGATTTATTGACAAAGGAAAAAGTGGGTCCCGAGGCCGGACCAGTTGAGAACCAGTGCTCTATGGTACATGGTAACGATGTACTGGCCCTGTTCAGAGCTCTCACCTCCTTCCAGAAGCCAGTCACATCCTTATGAAGGAGCTTTTCAGCCAGAGAATCCGCTCTCAATGTTTCTGTTTGTCGACATAACGAACTGCAAATTTATATCCAGCATTCGTAAGCTTTTTGAGATCCAGGACAGGCCCCTCTCTGGGCCTTCCTGCCCGGACCCAGCTCCCAACAGCATTCTTAGCTTCAGCATATTGATCAGCCACATGTTTATTCCACCCTGGCTTGACGTTGTGTCTCTTCCCAGAGTAGGTATAGCACGGTCTACTGGCTTCACATACAGCTCCCACAATACACTCATACATGTTATGGCGCGTTTCCACTACAGCGCGGAGCCCGGCCTCGCTCGGCCTCGTTAGGCCTTGTTAGGACCAGCTCACTTGATGGCGCGTTTCCATTACAGTTTAGGAACTGGGGCAGTAACTATAGTAACGCAGTGTAGGCGGAGCGATCGGCTTTTTGTCGGGCGGAGTCACGCTGCTTAAAACTGCCTTGACGACTTATTTGTTAGAAGTGAGCTTTAGAACAGATAGGGACACAACGCTTTCAAGCAAATAACAGAGCGTTAGAAAAAACGTACCATGCAGAGACTCCAGTAACGCCGTTGCAGAGTCCAGGCCTCCATCCCTCCCAACGCTAGCCGGTCTATGGCCGTAAATGGTGTCCATTAGCTCAAACCACTTCCAGTTTTTCCTACTGGCACCACTCGTGTTGTTATTATCTTTGACCAAGCGATATTCACTCTTCATCTTTTTGAGTTTTTCCCTACACTGCACGACAGTCCTCAAGTAGCCGCTTGTGGACATCTGTGTAGAGACCTCCTGAAATACTTTAATATTGAGAGTTGTCCCGTCGAGCTCCCGCTGGATCTTATCATCTGCAATGTAATGTAGGAACGTCGTCACTTCCTCGACCAACCACGGCGTGCTTTTCTTTGCCATTTTAGCTCCTCTGTTGACAAAAATGCTGTTTATAAAAATGCTGCAAGCTTCGCTATATATATATGCGACGCTAGGGATTATCTCGCGCGCCGATTGCGCCGATTCTCTCTGACCAATCAGCAGTCGAGAGTGTTGACGTCACAACTCAGCCTGGTTGTTCCTGGCCCTAGAACCACGATTTTATGAGGCCAGAAAAACTGTGAATTAGGACCCGCCGGCCGGTACTAGGCCAAGTGGAAACGCAACCAAAGTCGGGCCGCTGACGTCACAGCCCTCTTAAACCGGGCTCCGCGCTGTAGTGGAAACGCGCCATTAGAGGTCTTCACGTGAGGGCTTTCATTACAACCCACATCAATACACAACGTTGCTACTTTGATATACATCACTCAATAGGACATCAGTTCTCCCATAGTACAATAGCCTATCCTCATTTGTGAGCTTGGACCACTTTAGTGTTACAGGCATTTTTAACCTCCTGAGACATCTCAGGGAGACTATCATAATCTAGTGACATTACAACAGGAATGTGATCAGACTTTGATGCCTCATACACAATCTCAATTGATCTTAAAATGTCATGGGCATTAGCAGTGCTCATGCATATATGTTATAGTTCTCCCACAACTGTTTAAAATTAACTAAAGCTGTAAATATGAACTCAATTTCTTCTTTAGCTTTCTTCAGATAGTTTAAATGATTGTAAATAGAAAAATAAACAAAAAAATGTATTTTCGGTAAATAGAAATAGAGGAAAAATGCATAAAATACATAAATCAAAAGATGAACTCAAATATAAATTCATTTAGAATATTAGTCAATATATAATAATGAAGGGGAATTAATACAAAGGTGAATTATGAAGACAATGAAAACAGAATAATATTTGTTTAAACAAATAATTCCTTCATAATATATTTAGGGACATAATTATTTATATTTATTATTCTGCAGGTTCCTTCATTTTGATTGGATAAGATATTATTTTAAGCACAAATTGGAATTTATTCTTGTTACAGCAGCAGCAGCATCGCATCACACACACACACACACACACACACACACACACACACACACACACACACACACACACACACACACACACACACACACACACACACACACACACACACACACACACACACACACACACAGTACAAATACAAACTTACTCAAGTAAAGTATTATCATCAAAATATAATTAAAGTAGCGACAGTAAAAGTAGAAGTACTCAGATCTTGTACTTGAGTAAAAGTAGAAGTACTCAGATCTTGTACTCAGTAAAAGTAGAAGTACTCAGATCTTGTACTTGAGTAAAAGTAGAAGTACCAGAGTGTAGGAATACTCTGTTACAGTAAAAGTCCTGCATTCAAAATGTTCCTCAAGTGAAAGTAGGAAAGTATTATCATCAAAATATAGTTAAAGTAGCGACAGTAAAAGTAGTCATTGTGCAGATTGGTCCATTTCAGAATAATATATATGATATGTTTTATAATGATTGATCATTAAAGTGTTCTCAAAGCTGGTAAAGGTGCAGCTAGTTTGAATGACTTTGTATACTGCAGGGTAGCTTGAGAATTTACTCCAGGTGGAACTAAAGTCTGATTTAACACTTGGTTATATTTCACATCATTCATCCACATCTGTGAAGTAACTAAAGGGATTAAATACATGTAGTGGAGGAAAAGTACAAGGTAGCATCAAATGGAAATACTCAAGTAAAGTACAAGTAACCCTAAATTGTACTTAAGTACGGTAGTAAATGTACTTAGTTACTTTACACCTCTGCACAGAAACACGCAGCCTGTTAGCTGCTAACAGCTAACAGGCTGCGTGTGGATGGTAACGTTAGTCAGCATTATACGATTTAACAAAACCCCCATTAGAAAGTGTATAAGTACATATTATAATATAAGTAAATATAATAAACCGACCTGTTTCTCTCTTCAGCTCCATGTATGATAATGTAAACAAACAGCTCCTCTCACATCCGGGGATTCTGTCGATAACTGTCCAATCAGCCGCTTTCTGAACAGATGCCTGACCTCCTGAAATAAAGATGTTTTCCACAGATCGAGTCAAAGCAGAAGAAATAAACGGTGTTTCTTATTACACTCAGCTAACACATTAGCGCAGCCACACATGCTAACGGGGACCCGATCGCACAACTTCCGGTGCTGGCCTTCACAATAAAACCCACCGTTCTTTTTTCTCTTCTAACAAATATCCAGTGAACTAAAGTATCTAAGTACATTTACTCATGGGCAGTGCTTAAGTACAATTTGGATGTACTTGTACTTTACTTGAGTATTGCATGTGCTACTTTGTGCTTCTACTCTACTAAATCGTGTTAATATAAGAATAGGGTCACCTATCCCTTTAAGAGAGAGAGGGGGGGGGGGCGCGTGCATGTGCTGTGTGAGCACTTGTAGAGCGAGAGTGGAGTGTGTTGTAACAACGTACATTTCCCCTCTGTGGGACGAATAAAGGGATTTCAGACGCAGGGGAGGGGGAAGGGCGGTTTTGAATGCGGCCACCTTCTTCTTTCCCCGGATTTGAGGAGTCCTCTCATGCATCCTCGCAGCCTACCGTATCCCAGAATGCAATGCGTGCCAGTGAGGAGCCAGTTGTTTTCAAAATGTCGGTCCTGTCTCGGAGAGAAAGCAGCTCGTGAGGAATAACTGATAAATGTGAGTATTGTGTTTAATTTACTTTAAAGATCACGTAGTATACTGTATTTTAACAAAAATATTCCAGGTCTCTCTCAGATATATAGGCTACAGAGGTCCCTGAAGTGTTTGGCTGAAACACCAAACAGATCATTGTAGCATCCCATAAGTTTCAAGTTTCAAGGCTTTTATTGTCATCATGTGAGCATAGCTACTGTGTAGTTATGACAATGGAAATCTGAGGTCAGGCTCCTCCAACAGTGCAACACAATAAAACACATAAAATAGTACAAGCAAATACAATAAAATAGAATAGAATAGAAACAGAATATGATAGAAACTGTGCAGAATAGCCTATACAGTAGGGCTGCTCGATTATGGCAAAAATCATAATCTTGATTATTTGGGTCAATAATTGATATCACGATTATTAAATACGATTATTCATTGACTTTGAAAACATCCATTTATTGTACTTTAAAACAAATACAAATAATAATTTGAACTTTTTAACTGTTGAATTATACGTTCAGGGTAATCAACTGAAAAACCAAGACAAAATAAATTACACATGTAAATGAATAATATAAAAATAATAAATACCAATAAACAAGATTAACAAACATGTTGCAGTGCACTGTCACAACCTGAAAACTCCTTAACATATAGCCAACATTTTGGTAAAACATATTCAATATATTCCACCCAGTTAAACATTAAAGGCTGGCCCACCGTCATGGTCCAGAAGTAACAGGAAATAAATGTTGAAATTAAAATTTAAAATTTAATTTAATTTTGGCCACTATGGCAAATGCTGGTAGGGCTGCTCATGCTAGAAACACCAGCATGTTTACATGGTCTGGTTTCAGAGATGAGCGCAGGCAGGTGACAATATTGCCTCCTGTACTGAAGACCCTCTCTGAAGAGGAACGTGTGGCTGGGATGCACAGATACTTCCTTGCCAGGATGGAGAGCCGTGGGTAGAACTTCCGGGATTCCCTCCACCACTTTAATGGGTCCTCCTCAGCATCCAGTGGCCCTGCCTGGAGGTAGGACTGTAGCTCAAGAGCTATGGCCTGGTCCTGTTCCAGAGCAGGTTGAGGTTCTTCAGCTTGGTCTACGGTGGCCTTGAAGAAGCTCCCCAGTCCCTTCTTTTTGTTCTTCTTTGGTGCAGCTGCAGCAGCATCCTCCGTGTCATCTCAAGAGGGGCGCTTGTAGTATTATAAAGAAAATAGGAATCACATCTTTAATCAGACTAAAGGGTTATGGGTATTAACATTTATACCTATAATTACATTATAACACTTTGACAACACATTCATTCACTTAATTTGACTTATTATTATTATTATTATTATTACCATGACTGTCATCACCCTCCTCATCTCAGTTGTCAGGCTGGCTTCAATGGATCCTCGATTGTCCTCACTGACATATTTTAGCTTGAACCTCGGGTCCAGGGCAGAGGCCATGTCCGGAGTAGACATTAAGGGTAAAATTCCACTGGCCCCATTCTTCCAAAAAATCGACTAATAATGAAGAAAACGAACACATTTGTTGCAATAGTAATGTATGCACAAACTACATTACTACTTGGACTACAACATTTGAATCATCAGTTCTTCCTCATTTTCCTCAATTGTTCATATTTGGTTTATTAAAATAATTATATTGTGGTCATTGTTAAAAAATGTCTGCTATTATCATTATTATGAGTATTATTATTTGTATAATGCGCTCTCTGCCTTCCTGTCATCAGGAGTTAGAAATGTAATGGCTATGTAATAGATTAGACCCTTCATTCTCCTAAACTGCTGGGACATTTCCCTATAGCGAATATACCTTTATATGTTCTACTCTTCACTTACTTGTCAGCATGGGTCGGCATTGATGTACAGAGCCGACAAAAGCATCATATTGAAGCCAACTCCATCGATCAAGCCAGTGTGGCTGACACTTTCTCTCCCTCTTCTTCTCCTACTCCCTCTCACTCTCCTTTAACTCCTCCGGTGACATTCTTTTATTTGAAGATTGTTTTTAGCCCGGAGCTTGGCCGGTTAGCGCTGGTATTAAAAACATTTTGGCGAATGGTTAGGTGGCGCTAAAGTCTGTAGTGAACGAGCGCGCTCCCCCTCACGGGAGCCTGCTCGCACTGCGCTCTGCAGCAAACAGCTGTTTGCTTTTCACCCAACAACGACAACCGCCTCACGAAACGCTATGTTGTAGCGTTAATAAGCGAAACAATTTAACAAAATTGCTTGTCAAAATACGAATACCACAGGACCATTTTTTTTAAAGCAATATTTTTAGTGGCCCGAGCGGGCAAATGGAAAGTACGTTATGCTGGCCCGGGGGGTCTAAGTAGTGATTCCGGGCCAGCGGGCCATTTATAATGTCGAGCCCTGCATGTCAAGCAGCTCTTGTGTCGCTGCATCATCATATTTGTCATTGAGATAGTCTAGTATCTTCTTTTTTATGCTTTTTGTGAGGTCTGTGTCATCCTCCTGCACTGCCAGCAATGAGTTGTTGAAGAGGTGGAGGGTTGGTTTAAAAAAAGACACACTTATGGCGCATTTCCACTGCAGGGCCTCACACGGCTTAGTACGGTATAGTTAGGCCTTGGTAGGCCAGGCTCACTTTATACTGCGTTTCCATTACAGTTTAGTAGCTGGGGCAGTAACTATAGTAACGGAGTGTAGGCGGGGCCGTGACGTCATCTTCGATGCAAACCACAAAACCAACATCAGCCGTTAGCTGTTAGCCCTCAGAGCTCACAGCTCCTCATATCTGTTCAGAAACTAGACAAAAGTTAAACAAGTACAAATCACAGACTGTCTGTGTCATGGCGAATACAGTCGCTGGTTTATTTCTGTCTGTTGGCCATTTTTGTGAGTGTGTGGACGCAGGGCCGGCCCTGACCAATTTGCTGCCCTAGGCAAGATTTTAGCTGGCGCCCCCCCCCCCCCCAAAATGCAGACACTCACTATGACTCGCACATGCATGCACATGCACGGTTGTGGCATGACCACCAAAACAGAAAGATATGGACACAAGATGTGCGCAAATGTATTTATTTTCCTATCCATGTGAACATGATTTAAGTGTGGGGGGGGGACCTAACCTCCTCTAGGAGGGTCCGGGGGCATGCTCCCCCGGGAAGATTTTTTTTAAATGTTGAAGTTAAAAGCATCAATCTGGTGCACTTTGAGAGCAACATTAAGAGATATGGATACTCACTGAGCTGAGGTTATCAGAGCCGCTCAGTCTTTCAGGAGAGAGCTCTCTAAAGCTCTCCCCCCCGCGGCCGCTTACACAGTAAATTCCAGCCCTGTGTGGACGGTCGGAGCATATACAACGTTAGCTTAGCCCAGCGTTTCTCAAAGTGTGGGGCGCGCTCCACTGGTGGGGCGCAGAGATGTGATAGGTGGGTCGCGAATGGACGCGATGAACGGGAGATTATTATTATTTTTAATTTTTTTTTATAAATATATTTTTTGGACCTCAGGCTGGAATCTAACCTGGGTCCGCGGGCGGTAGTGGATTGTTACAGCCGGAGACTCGCAACGGCGGTGAAATTTCACAGCGCCGCTGTGCCGGAGCCGCCGGCAACAGCGGGTGGTTGCGGCGGCGGATGCGGTAAAGGAAATGCTCAGATGCAGCACCCCAGAGATGCAGGGTACAGTGTTCAAGCTGTTCAGTATCATTGCAGTCAGGATGTTTTCATCTGGTGCAAAGGGCTCATTTCCCCATTCATAAGAGTGGAGACAAAGACCCTAAGAACTACCGTGGCATCTGTGTCAGCAGCTGTCTGGGGACATTATTCTGTAGTATTCTAAATACAAGAATACAAGATTTCCTTAACCAACAATCCATTTTGAGTAAAAATCAAATTGGCTTCCTTCCAAAACACCGCACCACCGACCATGTATACCCTTCACACTTTAATGAACAAACATGTACACCAAACAAAGAATGGTAAGATATTCACTTGTTTCATCGATTTCAAGAAAGCGTTCGACTCTATTTGGCATGAAGGGCTCTATTATAGACTTCTACATTGTGGTATAGGGGGCAACATGTATGATCTGGTTAAATCAATGTATTTGGAAAATAAGTGTGCTGTTAAAATTGGAGACAAACTGAATTCTTCACCCAGAGAAGAGCTGTTCGTCAGGGTTGCAATTTAAGTCCCACTTTATTTAATATATATATAAATGAACTTGCTGTTCAGTTGGATCAATGAGCTGCTCCTGGCCTCTGCCTCCTAGATAGAGAGGTGAAGTGTCTGCTTTATGCTGGTGACCTTGTTCTGCTGTCTCCTACTGAACAAGGACTACAACAACAGCTGGACATAGTAGACCAGTACTGTAAGAACTGGGCCCTGGCAGTCAATATGAAGAAAACTAATGTCATGGTTTTCCAAAAACGCCCCAGATGTCAGGAGAACAAATACCAGTTTACCATAAACAATCATATCATTGAACATAGTATGAGTTATACCTACCTTGGTTTAACCATAACAGCATCAGGAAGTTTCAACATGGCAGTGAATGCACTCAAAGAAAAAGCCAGAAGAGCTCTAAATGCAATTAAGAGAACATTTTATAATTCCAAATTCCAATTAAAATCTGGCTCAAAATCTTTGATAGTGTGATCCAGCCCATTGCGCTGTACGGTAGTGAAGTATGGGGTCCACTCAGTCACCAGAGCTATACCCGCTGGGACAAACATCCAACAGAGTCTTTACATGCAGAATTCTGCAGATACATTTGACGTGTTCAGAGAAAAACACCAACAAATGCATGTAGAGCAGAATGAGGCAGATACCCTCTGATAATTAACACTCAAAAGAGAGCACCAACATTCTTTAACCACCTTAGATCCAGCCCCCGAGACACCCTCCACTCCAAAGCCCTCCAAAGCCAAGAGCTAACCCCAGAGAAGAGTCCCCTATGTCAGCTGGTGCTGAGGCTAACTGCCCCCTCTCAGAGCCACTCTGACCAGTCTCTCAACAACACTGCTCTCCAAACACCAATCACAGTCAAACGCATTATAACACAATGTAAAGACAACTATTTACAACATTGGAAAGAAGAAACTAAAAGCAGTAGATTAGAATGTTACCTGGGTCTAAACAGAGATGATGAGCTGGCAGAATATCTCTCTACTGTCAGAGATAGAAAGCAGAGACAGATCCTAACCAAGCACAGGCTCAGTGACCACAAACTGGCAACAGGAAGACACAAAAGATCCTGGCAACCAAAAGAAAACAGGAAATGTGGTCACTGTACGACAGGTGAGACTGAGACAGAGATGCACTTCCTCCTAAAGTGCAAAACATTCAACGAAGTAAGGAGCATTTACTGAAACAAGTTGAACTCTGTAATCCCAGGTTTCAAGGAGGTTAATTACCTCTCAAGATAACCTAGAACCTAGAAGCTAGAAGCTAGAAACTAGACCCCAACTCCGGGGACTTCCGGCCGGGGACTTCGGGTGGCAGTATACGCCGTAGCAGCGCAGACCTGCTGAAATAATGCCGAGACGGCATCGCGTAACGCTTGTCCAACGTGTTAACAAGTTGCTTCATGCCCTGGTTGCTAACAGTGCTAACTGGGCACATATCTTTAGCGATGTAAAATGTAATGGCACCTGTAATATCTCTGTCTCTGCGAGCTCGTCGCGCAGGCCATTGCACTGTAAAATGCGTCCTTAATCGATGACTGTGATGATGTGGTGGATGAAGTCGAGGGGGCATCACTTGTGTCTGTTTTTTGTTGTGTTATTGCCTGGTCGTATTGCACTTTGCGGTTGCATTTCAGATGATTAAAGAGATTGGATGTGTTAGCGCATGGTGCCGACACAACCTGGTAACACATCATGCAATGTACTTTGTTTTTCTCCACGTCGGACTCCTTAAAGCCAAAGTACTTCCAAACAGCGGAAATAGTTTTACCCTTCTTTTTAACAAGTTGCTCTTGTTCTGGTTGTTCTGCCATCTTCGCTCGCGCTGAACTCTCATAACACATGTCACTCACAACGTGGCCAAATTCATTCATTTTTTTGTTTTCTCTGTGTTTAGGACAATTCTGGAGAACTGGATCTGTGGTGCTGGAGAAATCAAAACAGCATCAGGGACATCTTCCTCCCAAAGTTCTGCTTCCTGCCGTCCAGCTGAACAGCAGCTCAGGAAGCTTCAGAGAGAAACAGTGTGTTTAACAGAGACTGAAGCACACGGAGAAACAGTGAGTTTAACAGAGACTGAAGCACACGTAGAAACAGTGTGTTTAACAGAGACTGAAGCACACGTAGAAACAGTGTGTTTAACAGAGACGGAAGCACACAGAGAAACAGTGTGTTTAACAGAGACTGAAGCACACGGAGAAACAGTGAGTTTAACAGAGACTGAAGCACACGGAGAAACAGTGTGTTTAACAGAGACTGAAGCACACGTAGAAACAGTGTGTTTAACAGAGACTGAAGCACACGGAGAAACAGTGAGTTCAACAGAGACTGAAGCACACGGAGAAACAGTGAGTTCAACAGAGACTGAAGCACACAGAGAAACAGTGAGTTCAACAGAGACTGAAGCTTCAGAGAGAAACAGTGAGTTTAACAGAGACTGAAGCACACGGAGAAACAGTGGGTTCAACAGAGACTGAAGCACACAGAGAAACAGTGAGTTTAACAGAGACTGAAGCACACGGAGAAACAGTGTGTTCAACAGAGACTGAAGCACACAGAGAAACAGTGTGTTTAACAGAGACTGAAGCACAGAGAGAGAAACAGTGTGTTTAACAGAGACTGAAGCCCACGGAGAAACAGTGAGTTTAACAGAGACTGAAGCACACGGAGAAACAGTGTGTTTAACAGGAAGTGGTGATTTAGTAAACATGAGTGTTGTGCTGCTCTCGTTGGTGAAGCAGCGACTCACTGCAGCTGCTGAAGAGATCTTTGTTCTGTTTGAAAGAACGATAGCAGAGTACGAGGAGGAACTGTCTCGTTCAAAACAGGAGAACGAGAGACACCGGAAACTACTGGACGCTGTTTTACAGCCTCAGCTTCAGATCCACAGAGCAGGTCTGTTCCCTCTTTATTAACTCCCTCTTTATTAACCTGTTAAACCCTGAGCCTGTTTTTCAGGTCTCAGGCTCGAAAATGACATGCCCAGAACAAATGACTATATCTTCTCTTCTAAAAGGGGTAAATTAATAATCTTTTTTCTCAAAGCAATGATAAACCTGTGAGTTGGATGTAGAAAAGTCAGAATCAATATACATTTTTTTTAATTTTAAAGTACATTCAGATTGAACATAGTAAAAAAAAAAACCTTGAATGATGGGATAGTAGACTAAAAGCTTTAGGAATCCAAACTATAACATATAATAAGTACCCTGTATCAAGATTGATGCAAAACAAGTGACATTTGACCTTTTTAGAGAGGTTTAGCAAAATAAAATTCGATTTTCATGATTGACACCTCTTTTGAACCGTTAGAGCCAATAGGATCGAGGGGAAGTTCCTAAATCCACCTACACGTTACCAAATAAGAAGTGAGAGTGATGCGCGCGCAGTTTGCCCAAACTGAAAGCTACGTTACGCTCTGAAAACTGAAAGCTATGCTTATTGCCATAAATATTACGATGGTTTATCAGTTATCATTTCAAAGGGACACAGAGACATTGGATTAACCTTCAGCAGCATTGTTATGCGTTTTAATGCCATTGAACACAACTTTTGATAAGAAAACAGCAAAGGTAAGACGTATTTACCATTTTGGCTACGTAAAGTGGAGTTGTGTGTTGTCTTTGCTGGCTTCGCTTCCGCGAGTTTTGGTCGCTCAGTGATGATACTTATACCATTAGAATCTGTGGAATCTCAGCTTTCATATTATATCTTGTTTGTGCAGATCTGATGAAGTATAAAAGATCGCTAACGTGAGTTATGTGCTAAGTGCGTTAGCATTCTTTCGTTTAGTGCTAATTCAGAGGCTCGGCGTTAGACTTGTGTTTTGTTTCGGTCAAAATGGTTCATATCGTCAGGTAGCTGAGTTTCTTCCCGTTAAGTGGGTATGACACATAGTTTGTTACATTTTAAGAAGCCCTCAGACGCTGTTTCTTGCAAGATGTTGCTAGTCGCCCGGCATCCATTCTCTGCACGGACGTCAGTCACTCCTTCCCTCCTCTCCTCCGCAAACCGCTGACATCGTCCTCCTTTGATGCTGTGGATTATCCTGTGGCTTATACCTGGGCTCACACCACTTCTTCTGCCACGGTCATCCGGCTCCTGGTTTCCTGCAACAGCTAGCTCTGTGCTAGCACCACACCCCCCGATCATGCCACGGCTTTTCTCCGCTTCAGACCTCCACTCTGTGAATAACCACCTGCCTCCCGATTGCATGGACATACTCTCTCTTTATTAACTCTCTCACATTCTATTAGTCTCCTAAATGTTTAAATGTAAACTTAACACAAAGTAAGGACATCTGTGTTTGGTAGATTAATTCTTTGTTGCAACAATGCTTCTTGGCAATAAATCTTATACCGTTGGAAAGCCTGTTTTCTTACCTTTCAAATGGTGCAACATTTGTGAGGAACATGCATTTGTGGGATGAGAATCTCCGGTCTCGTACGGCTGCCAGGAGCCTCAACATGTGGAGGAACATTATGTTCAGCATGTTATGTTACAACAAAGAAATAATCTACCAAACACAGATTTCCTTACTTAGTGTTAAGTGTATTTCATTGTATATCAATAGGGGATCGATGTCTGCCGGTGGACGAGTGGCAGTCAGCAAGCTTACACTGACACTGGTCTCAGTGTTTGATATTTTCATGCAACAACTAAAGTAACTTTGACTTTTAACTAATGCTGTCAAAATTATCGCGTTAACGGCGGTAATAAATTTTTTGAATTAATTGCGTTAAAATATTTAACGCATTTAACGCATGCGCAGAATGGCCCGCCCCATACATCCCACAACACACTAGACGTCGCTCTAGTGTTCCAGCGGGGCGGATGCATGTAAACAACATGGAGCTAGAACAACAGGTTGGCCCTCTGGATGGGGAATTTGAGTTCAGAAAGAACAAAGATGGAACAATAAATAAACAAATAGTTATTTGCACGCACTGCAAGAAGGAGTTTCAGTTCCACCGCAGCTCTTCAAGTTTAAAGTACCATCTCAACGCTAAGCATGCGTTTGTTGGGGCTTCCACTTCCAGTGCAACACCTGGCTTGCGTCAGACCACCCTGAATGAACGCAGGCCAGTAAGCAAGTCCACCTCGGATAAATTAACCAACACAATTGCCAAATGGGTTGCAAAGGACTGTAGACCGATTAGCATCGTTGAAGACAAGGGCTTCGCCGATGTTTTGAAAGTTGCGTCCCTCGACACATCCTACAAGCCACCATCAAGAGGCACAATAATGACTAGAATCCACGAACTCTATGACACTGAAAAGGAGAAAAAAAAAGAGGCTTTAGCTCAAGCGGATTATGTCGCCCTGACAGGAGACCACTGGACGTCAGTGAGTAACACTAATTACCTGGGAGTAACTGCACATCAAATCACTGAGACATGGGAATTGAAATCCTTTGCGCTAACTGTAATGAAAACAGAAGAACGTCACTTTGCGGAGGCGTGTGCAGAACAGTTCCAAACTGTAGCACGCAAGTGGGAAATTGAAGGGAAAGTTACAACCATAGGGACTGACAGTGCGCGCAATATGATTGCTGCGGCTCGTATTCTACCTTACGATCACATGCCCTGTATTGCTCACATCTTACAGAGAAGCATCACTGTGAGTCTCTCTGACAGTGGATTTGTCGGTGCGTTGGCCAAGTGTCGCAAAATTGTGGGCCATTTCAAGCACAGCCCGGCTAACACAGCGGAGCTGCAAGTAGAACAAGGGGCACTCGGACAGAAGCAGGAGCCACTGATCCAAGACGTTCCAACACGGTGGAATTCCACGTTGGAAATGGTCAAGCGCTTGATCCGCAACCAAGCTGCAATAAAAGCAACCCTGGATCAACAGCAGCATAAACTTGTTATGCTGACGCCACCAGAATGGGACAAAATCCAGAGACTGGAGACGCTTCTAGAGCCCTGCCGGTAAGCCTTCCATCATATAATGTGACCATTCATTGTAGGCTGAAATTAAATTAATTTTAAACGTTAATCTACTATTAAATGTAACAACTTGTGTTCAAGTAATTTACTTGTGTCTTTCCTTTTGTGTGTGTGTGTGTGTGTGTGTGTGTGTGTGTGTGTGTGTGTGTGTGTGTGTGTGTGTGTGTGTGTGTGTGTGTGTGTGTGTGTGTGTGTGTGTGTGTGTGTGTGTGTGTGTGTGTGTGTGTGTGTGTGTGTGTGTGTTGCTGCTGCTGCTGCTGTAACAAGAATAAATTCCAATTTGTGCTTAAAATAATATCTTATCGTATCAAAATGAAGGAACCTGCAGAATAATAAATATAAATAATTATGTCCCTAAATATATTTAAATATATTTTAACTGAGATTCTGGGTGGGGAGGCCTACGTCTCCTGCTCTGTGGTACTATCTGCCCTCTGCCACTTGCGTCGTGTAATGGAAGTCTCTGATGATTGAGGACCCTGCATATGTGGTGAGATTTAAGGCAAAATTCAAGGAAGACCTAGCCTCCCGCCAAGAACTCACCAACAATGCATGGCTCAAGATTGCGACGGCACTGGATCCACGTTTTAAAGACTTAAAGAGCCTGCCCAAGACAGACAGAGAAGCGGTGTGGACCACACTTGGAGGCATGCTGCGTTCACCACCCAGAAGATCTCCACACACTGAAGATGGGCCACCCAAGAAGAAAATGAACATTCTTCTACAGATGGGCTCAGATTCAGAATCGGAGGAAGAGGTACAGCCTGACAGAGCCATACACAGGTACAGAGCAGAGCCCACCACTAGTATGGAGGACTGTCCCTTGCAGTGGTGGTCATCTCATGCAGGAGCCCATGACAAGCTGGCCCCACTGGCTCGCAAATATCTAGCCACTCCTGCATCCACAGTTCCATGTGAAAGACTCTTCTCAGTTGCAGGTCACATTGTGCAAAAGAAGCGGTCAGCTTTACTCTCAGAAAATGTGGACAAGTTGGTTTGCCTCAGCAACTGGCTAAAGGATGAATAGAGAAGAGGGCCACATGTAATTGTGTAGGCCATGTTGTGTTGGCCATGTTCTTTTGGTTTGATATACATTTAAAAAAAAAAAAAAGAGGTTTCATTCAAATAAGAGAAATGGCTATTGGCTAAGTTGGCCAGTAAGTGTGTTAAAGAAAGAATGTTCTTAACAACACCCTCCTATTTTGTTTAGAGCAGTGGTTTTCAACCCTTTTCATATCAAGGTCCATTATTTGTTCTGCATTTGAGCCACGGACCACCATTTGATGAGATTTAGACTCTCAGACCCAAGACTTAGAATATTTTGTTATCGTTGGATACGATTTTGTCCACAATTCCATGCTGTATTGATGGATTGGTTATAATAAACATACATACTGTATGTTAAATGGATAAACCCGCCTTCTTTCATTTATCTTTCCATTCCCACAACAATAAACATAAAGAAATGGCATATTTTGGACATAGTTCGAATGGTGATTAATCATGATTAATTAATTTTTAAGCTGTGATTAATCTGATTAAAATTGTAATCGTTTGACAGCCCTACTTTTAACATTAGCCTCATTACTCCAACTTCAACATTTTGAGAAAAATCGTTGATTTTTGAGAATTTAAGAAAGTCCACATTTTGTGAATAAAGTCAGGATTTGAGATTTGGCTCCTCCATTCCTACCCATTTGCTACGTGTGCATTGAAGGACACAGCGAGCTGTGCAATAGCAGCGCCCTTTTACCTTAAAAACAATCACTAAAATGCACCATCAGCTCATACAGCCAGTAAATGCAGATCTAACCCTGATAACTAACATGATCATGAATTACACAAACCTACATGTAGAAACTCATATCTGCAAACAGAAAAGGAGAAACTTCACCCCACGCTCTCCCTGTCCAAACTAAGCAGTGTAACTTCCTTTTATATCAGCTACAGTGCTAACTCACCTGTTTTCCTGAAACTCTGGAGCATCAGGAAAAAAGGTGTAATTGACAGACAATTGAGCCAACAGACATACAAAGGGGGCGGGACTTAGCAAAATGATAGGCAAGCATTTGAAATGTTAATGTTGGTAATGGTCATTACATTTTAAATTCTAACACTTAACAGTTTTTTCTTACTTTGTGTTTCCTGTTTCCTGCAGACATCCAGCAGCTGGTGGTGGTTAAAGAAGAGGTTCCCCCTGAGCAGCAGGAGTGGAGCTCCAGTCTGGACCAGGAGGACCCAGAGCCCCCCCCACACATTAAAGAGGAACAGGAGGAACTCTGGAGCAGTCAGGAGGGAGAGCAGCTTCAAGGGCTGGAGGAGGCTGATATCACCAAGTCCACATTCACTCCTGTCCCTGTGAAGAGTGAAGATGATGAAGAGAAACCTCAGTCCTCTCAGCTTCATCAAAGACAAACTGAACACCTGGAAACAGAAGCTGATGGAGAGGACTGTGGAGGACCAGAACCAGCCAGGAACTCAGATCCAGAGAGACATTTACAACCAGAGACTGAGGACAACCCTGGAGACTCTTCTGAACCTGAGACTGAAGACAGTGCTGATTGGAAGAAGACCAGAGAACCAGGTTCAAACTCTCAGAGAAATAAACAAGACCCTGTCTGTGATTCAAGATGTAGGACTGGAAAGAAACACTTTGGATGCTCTCAGTGTGCGAAAAGATTTGGCCGCAAGTCAAGTCTGAATAGACATATCATAATTCATACCGGAGAGAAACCATTTACCTGCTTAGTTTGTAAGAAATATTTTGCTTCGAGACATTACTTAATAATTCACATGCGAATCCACACTGGAGACAAACCATACAGCTGCTCAGTCTGTAAGAAATCTTTTGCACAAAGGGGAAATTTAAAGGGCCACATGAAAATCCATAAAGGAGAGAAACCATTCGGCTGCTCAGTCTGTAAGAAATCTTTTGCACAGAGTGAAAATGTAAAGGATCACATGAGAATCCATAAAGGAGAGAAACAATTCAGCTGCTCCGTCTGTAATAAATCTTTTACACAAAAAGGACATTCAAAGGAACACATGAGAATCCACACAGGAGAGAAACCATTCAGCTGCAGTGTTTGTGAGAAAAGATTCACCTGGAGTTGTCAGGTCAAAAGCCATAAGTGTGTTGGTCGTCAGTCCTCACAGCTACATCAAAATCAAACTGAGGAGAAAAGAGAGGCAGAGCCTCCAGCCAGCAGCTCAGCTGAACACATGGAAACAGAAGCTGATGGAGAGCAGCTTCAAGGGCTGGAGGAGGCTGATATCACCAAGTCCACATTCACTCCTGTCCCTGTGAAGAGTGAAGATGGTGAAGAGAAACCTCAGTCCTCTCAGCTTCATCAAAGACAAACTGAACACCTGGAAACAGAAGCTGATGGAGAGGACTGTGGAGGACCAGAACCAGCCAGGAACTCAGATACAGAGAGTCCCTGTAAGTGATATGAAATTTGACACATGTTGTAAAACACAATTAATTAGTCCCATGACAATTCATATATAAGAACAATCTGTCAACCTGTATGAACTCTGTATGACAATGTTTCTATGAGACTTGATATGAACTCCATCTTTATCCAGATAAGTCAATGTTCATTAACCATTTATTGTGGATTTAAGGGCTCCAAGTTCCATAGGATGATTTTATGTGTTGAATCTGTTTAGGTGATATCTTGGTTGTAGTTATTACATTCTGTCAGTAGTTGTTGTTTGATACATTTAGACTTGAATTTTAATGTGTATGTATTAGGGGTGGGAATCACCAAAAAAAACTATCTGAAAAATGTATATAATAAAATATCAATACTTGGCATCCGTGTATCGATACAATATCGCCACACAAAGTATCGCGATAATATGCTCTATCGATTATTTCCCCCACCCCTATTATATATACATAACTGTCAAACACAGGCATAGCCAATCTTAACATGTTCTACCAGTACATTCTTCTTCTATTTAGATGCTGGTTCCTTGGATAATGACTGTATATTTAAAGTTGGAAGGCAAAGCTTTCACTGAACGGTGATGTGGTTTCTCTTTTCGCGTTGAAACACAAATAGTGGAAATATTTCTATCTAACTTGAGACCACGGTGATTACCTGGAAGATAAGCTATGGTTACATTAGCTATTGTCAGACTTGTGAACAGTAATGTACCGTTCTTTATTTCTAAATGATCTGTAACAACGTTATCTTGTTAATAAACCCTGTTTTAAATAATAAGATCTGTAATCTGACTGTATTTGCTTCTGTAACTTTAAGGGAATACACCTACCTACTTTTGTAACCCAAATTACATAATGCCGTTACAGGTAATCCTTTACTCCCCAAGCCTGATTTCACCCATCTGAAACCCGTTCACTAATAATCTCTAATGTTAATTTCTTTGACCCCTTGACTTTTCCTTGTTAAATAATCATTACATATCCTCAGGACCAAGATCCTGTGTCCTGCCTTTCACCTGCTGATTACCCACCGCTCATTTAAATTGGACTGACCTTTAAGGTGGACCAGCTAGTCTCAGTGTCTTAACACAAACGTTTTGTAAAGTGATTTCAGACCCAAAAGAAACGAGTTGTTGGATTGTGTGCTCTCTGCAGGACGGTATCTGTAGTCAAAGATTGTTTATGACATGGAGCTTCACTCTGTTTTTGTTTATCAAACGACGCCATCAGAGCGTTACGTCTTCTGTCCAGCAGATAGTGCCAATTTAACATTGAACTGTACATGGTCACGGACACATTGTAATGTTATTTAACTGGTTGAAATTAAGCCCAGAAATCAGAGAGGCCAAACATTTTTCGGCAGTAATTTTATCATAAAGACAATAACAATGACGCTGAAACACTTCAGTAAACAAGAAAAAAGACCCGTCTAGCAAACTCCAATACACAATGTTCTCAATATGATTTACGCACATTTTTTGGCAATCGCGAAAGCTCTAGCCAATCAGACATGGACAAAAAACAGGATCAGTCTATGAGTCGAGGGGGCACTAGTGTCGTCTTTACAGCAATGGTCCGGTCTGACAGCACACCATGTTTCAGTCTCCAGCATTATTTTAAGTATCTCACAACTACATCACATTCCGCGTCTGCGCATACAGTACATCTCATTGTGAACCTGGGTCAGCATGCAGTTTAACCAAAGCACCAACAGGCATCACTATGCAACAGGCATCAAACAGATGCCAATATCTGTAACATCTCTTTTCCTTTAGCTGTAAGCAACCTCAGCATGTCACTTTTTCCACGCATAGCCACTTTAAAGTGTAGGTAAATACTACACTGGGTAAAGCTAACACTTTAACATTTTCAACCTCCGATACACATTTTTTATCTTAACAGTCCAACAGACTTTGTGACAATGTTCAGTTGCATCACAGGTTCAGTCTCTGAGGTGGCTGTAACAGGCAACCACACCGCGAGTATACAGCTTGGCCCACCATACTCACGGACTTCCCTGGTGTCAAACCCCGCCCTTGCGCCGGGACCCCTGGAGTGTGAGGAGGCTCCCCCACTGTGTCATCCTGGACCAGGTCGGTTCTGGCTCCACCTGCAGTCCGTTGACATTGCAACGGTTTTGGCGCAGTGGGCTAGAGCGTTGATCAACAGATCAAGAGGCGTTGGTGAACTCCAGTTCGAAACCCGCCTCAGCTGCCACTGCGTCAGGCCGTTGTGTCCTTGGGGCAAGACACTTCACCCTAATTGGCTCCTGTGGGTATTGTCCACAGTAATGGCTGCTCTGCTCCGGCCCTCCCAGCTGTCGCATCTGGGCTGAGCGCTCCGCAACCTGCAGATCCACGCGGATTCTTCTGTAGAGCGTGCCGTCCACCTCCACTACGAATGAGCAAGGAGCGACTTTCTGGAGGCATTGGCCCAATTGCCAAAGGCCTGTGCGATCTCCTGGAAGAGGCCTCATTCTTATGTGTTCCCCAACATTCAGCTCTGGTAGGTCCCTTACAGATGTGTGGCAGGCGGATTTTGCAAGCCGTCGTTTCAACCACAGCTTCTCCGTCACTCTAATTCTTCCGCCTTCGGGACATTAACCCCTAGATTCCACCGGGAGCGTCTGCGCTGCGTTACGGCTACGCCACGCCACGCTGCGGCGTTTTTAGCGATCGCGGCCACTCTAGTCAATGGGTGCTATTCCACCAGACCCGCTGCGCCACGCTGCGCCGCGGCTCGAAGCGTCCCAGAAGCGCCTCGGCGCAAAGAATTTCTAAAATATAGGATGAATCCTATTTTTGACGCGGCGCAGCCGGAGCGCAGGAAGGAAGTGGAAAGTTCATCCGGCCCAGGCCCATCCCCCAAATAAATGTCCAGGAAATATGCCCAAATCAACAACAACTGCGAGCCTGCACACACGACGCTCCGCTTCCGCAACCTTTTGAAACGCGCCCGGTGGGTTATGACGCAGGAGGAGGTCGCAGCGTGGCGTGGCGTAGCCGTAACGCAGCGCAGACGCTCCTGGTGGAATCTAGGGGTAAGCGTTGGGCTGGACTGCTGTCCAACCCCTCTGTGGGTGTCTAGCGCCAATGGAAAATGGCCTGCCATTTATCCGTGCCATCCAACTTTGCCCGCTTGCAGAGTGATTTCACTATCTTGAAAGCTGACTCCGCTTTGCCGTTTGATTTTGGATTTCGGGGTGAGGATGTGACATGGTTAAATCGTTAAAATTGGTCTGGCTGTCCGTAGCGTGCAAATTGAGATCTACAGCGTGTGATGAGTGTCAGCTGATAGATCCGCAGAAGGTAAATCTCCCAGAAGTCTGAATAGTGGTCCACTAGGAAGATAAAATCTTGGCCAGCGTAAAAGAAGATATCCATACTCACTGTTTGCCATGGACGTGTTGGGATATCATGCGACATCAATGATTCCTTCTGCTGGGCTCGTGCATATTCATTGCATGCAGAGCAGTTCGCCACATAGTCTTCTCTGCTCTCATGTTTGGCCAGAACAGCGTATCCATGGCGCGCCTGTAACATGCCTTCCCCCCGATGTGGCTGGTGCGTCTTAGCAACTCTGCCCTCAAGGCCTTCGGAATGACAACGCTCTGCCCTCTGTATAGCACACACCGTTTTGCAAGTTGAGCTCATCCCTGAAGGGCCATTATTCTCGCACCAACAGGGGGGTGTCCTTGAAATCCGGCCATCCTCTGAGGATCCCTGATGTCAGAACTTCTGAAACATCGTCCATCTCTGTGTGCTGGTGCAATTTGGCGAAGCCTGAAGGCAGTTACATCCAGCTCTGTGTCCTCCGCTTGAAAGTTGTCCATGGCACACACCGCCTGTCGTACATAGGGGGCGTCAGATCCATGACACGGTGGAGTGGCCCTCCTTATAGTGTCACTGACATACATCTCCATGCCTGGCATGTAAACAACATCCAGATTGTACCCCTGGAGCTGCAGTAACATGCACTGAAGTAGTTTTGGCGAACTCAAGAGGGGCTTCTTAAAGATGGTGATCATTGGTTTGTGGTCTGTTTCTGCAGTGATTGTGTCCCTGCCGTATAGGTACTGGTGAAATCTCTGGCATGCAAAAACTATGCTCAAGCACTCTTTCTCTATTTGAGCGTAGTTTTGCTCAGTCTGTGTCAATGCGCGTTAGGCAAAGGCTATGGGTTGCCCCTTTTGCAGCATGCAGCACCCCAGTCCATTCATGCTGGCATCACTCTGGATCATTACAGGCTTTGTGATGTCATAATATTTGAGAACCGGTGTGTTGGTGACCATCCGCTTTATCTCGCGTATTGCATCATCGTGTTTTGGCAGCCAGTGCCACCCCATGTCCAGAGGCTCACAGATTTCCGATAGCTTTGGCAGGAACTTAGCCAGATATGTCACAAACCCGATCATGCGTTGCACTGCCTTAGCATCCGTGGGCGTCGGCATGTCCAAAACTGCTTGAGTTTTCTCTGGGTCGATTTTCAGTCCTTCTGAAGACAGTACATGGCCGTGGAAATGTACAGCTTTGAGCTTGAACTGCAGCTTGTGTTCACTCAGTCTGAGCTTCACAGCCCTGCACCGTTGCATGAGAGCTCTTAAGTTGGTGTTGTGGTCCTCTTCAGCCTCTGCGTCCATATCGCCAAACCCGACCAACAGGATGTCATCAGCAATAGGCTCGATGCCAGCCAGGCCTGATAGCAATTAATGTTGCTTGCGCTGATAGATCTCTGGCGCCACAGAGACTCCAAACGGGAGTTTGAGCCATCTCATCCGACCCCATGGGGTCCAGAATGTCGGCTGCTTTCCTCATCAAGCTTGCACTGGAGAAAGGCGTCATGAGCGTCAACCAGTGTGAAGACACGAGCCTTGGGCAGTTTGTACAAGACCTCTTCTAGCGTTGGCATGTACTAATAGGACCTGAAAAATGCCTGGTTTAGAGGCTTTGGGTCAATGCAGATTCTTATCTTGTCAGGTTTAGCTACTGTTACCATGTTGCTTATCCACGCTGTTGGCTCTGTCACTGGCCTAAGGTTGCCTGCTTTCCCATGTTTGTCCAGCTCTTCCTTAACCCAGGCTTTTAGCGCTACAGGGACATTCCGTGGTGAGCACTGGACTGGTGTCACTTCAGGGTTCAGATCGAAATGAACATCACCTGGGATTGATTAGATCGGATCATGGAAAACATCATGAAAGTTTATTAGTAACATTTCTTTTGTGAGTGGCATAGACTGGCTTGCATCAATATTGTTCAACTCAGCTGGCAGTAGTTCTCTTGGAATAGTGAATTTCACAAGGCCCAGATCAACGCATGCAGCGCCATCTAGGAGGGGCTTTTGTTTGGTGTTCACTCTCTCAAAGTGTTGTGCGTTTTTCCCCTGACCACGCATTCGGTGTGAAATTTCCCCAGTGATGGCATGTATGTGTCGAGTATAGCTTTAGCCTTGTTCTGGTTGGCTGTAAGGCTCTTTGTGACAGTCTCTCTTTAAACTGGCATAACATTGCAGGTGGCCCCTGTATCTAGCTGGCATAGCTGTCTTTTCTTATTCCATTTGCGTCCAGGTGCTTTCACATTCCACATATTCAGTGACATTGTATAGGTTTTCACTGTATCTGAGTCCCCTTCAGTTTGCTCGACATCGTCAACAACATTAACTTTTCTCGTTTTCTCTGCTCTGCTGGCCTGACATACTTTTGCAAAGTGATTTGAAACGCCACATGCTCGGCAGGTCTTACCATAGGCTGGCGCTGCTCTCTGCCCCGTTTTGTCCATTTCCACAGTATTTGCAGGTCCACTGCTGCTCTCTCTCAGCCGCTGTGTTTCTTTCCGCTGTTTTCCACTGTGTTTTGCGCCGTCCGCCACCATAGCATTACACTGTCCGCCTGTGCCTGCGGGCTCTCAATAAGCCTCATGCGTGACTCCGTCAATTCTGCAAGGTGGCAAATTCAAGCTGTTGGCAGCGTTAGGTCCCGTTCACACAGCAGTCGCCGTCTGGTGCTCTCACTGGCAATACCGAGTACAAGCCTGTCCCGAATTCGTTCATGTTTCAGTCTTTTTTGCAGCATCCGAACGTGTATCTCTCGTAGATCAAATGTTTTGCCGGCTTGAAATAATCCCCCAACGAATCCAAAAATGCTTTTAGTGTCTTTTTTCTGGTCCTCGGTCAGCGCGACGCTGTGCATATATATGCCGGCATTCGTTCCCCATTAGCCGTCTCAGCGAGGCTGCCCGCACCGCCTTCGTTTTTTCGGTGAGACCTGTAGCGAGCAAGTAGTCCTCAAATAAAAAAAACTTCCCAGTTTTTGGCTATATCAGCTGACATACAGTGCCTCCGGAAAGTATTCATACCCCTTCACTTTTTCCACATTTTGTTATGTTACAGCCATATTTCGAAATGGATTAAATCCATTTGTTTTCTCAACATTCTAATGGCGCGTTTCCACTACAGCGCGGAGCCCGGTTTAAGAGGGCTGTGACGTCAGCGGCCCGACTTTGGTTGCGTTTCCACTTGGCCTAGTACCGGCCGGCGGGTCCTAATTCACAGTTTTTCTGGCCTCATAAAATCGTGGTTCTAGGGCCAGGAACAACCAGGCTGAGTTGTGACGTCAACACTCTCGACTGCTGATTGGACAGAGAGAATCGTCACAATCGGCGCGCGAGATAATCCCTAGCGTCGCATATATATATAGCGAAGCTTGCAGCATTTTTATAAACAGCATTTTTGTCAACAGAGGAGCTAAAATGGCAAAGAAAAGCACGCCGTGGTTGGTCGAGGAAGTGACGACGTTCCTACATTACATTGCAGATGATAAGATCCAGCAGGAGCTCGACGGGACAACTCGCAATATTAAAGTATTTCAGGAGGTCACAAGCGGCTACTTGAGGACTGTCGTGCAGTGTAGGGAAAAACTCAAAAAGATGAAGAGTGAATATCGCTTGGTCAAAGATAATAACAACACGAGTGGTGCCAGTAGGAAAAACTGGAAGTGGTTTGAGCTAATGGACACCATTTACGGCCATAGACCGGCTAGCGTTGGGAGGGATGGAGGCCTGGACTCTGCAACGGCGTTACTGGAGTCTCTGCATGGTACGTTTTTTCTAACGCTCTGTTATTTGCTTGAAAGCGTTGTGTCCCTATCTGTTCTAAAGCTCACTTCTAACAAATAAGTCGTCACGGCAGTTTTAAGCAGCATGACTCCCCCCACCAAAAAGCCGATCGCTCCGCCTACACTGCGTTACTATAGTTACTGCCCCAGTTCCTAAACTGTAATGGAAACGCGCCATCAAGTGAGCTGGTCCTAACAAGGCCTAACGAGGCCGAGCGAGGCCGAGCGAGGCCGGGCTCCGCGCTGTAGTGGAAACGCGCCATAATACCCCATAATGACCAAGTGGAAAAAGTTTTAAAATATTTTTTGTAAATGAATTAAAAATGAAACACATAAACATAAGTATTCACACCCTTTACTCAATACTTTGTTGAAGCACCTTTGGCAGAAATTACAGCCTCAAGTCTTCTTGAGTATGATGCTACAAGCTTGGCACACCTATCTTTGGGCAGTTTCTCCCATTCTTCTTTGCAGATTGTCTCAGGCTCCATCGGGTTGGATGGGGAGTGTCGGTGCACAGCCATTCTCAGGTCTCTCCAGAGACGTTCAATTGGGGTAAAGTCTGGGCTCTGGCTGGGCCACTCAAGGACATTCACAGACTTGTCCTGAAGCCACTCCTTTGTTATCTTGGTGTGCTTAGGGTCGTTGGCCTGTTGAAAGGTGAACCTTCGCCCCAGTCTGAGGTCCAGAGCACTCTGGAGCAGGTTTTCATCAAGGATCTCTCTGTACATTGCTGCATTCATCTTTCCCTTGATCCTGACTGGTCTCCCAGTTCCTGCTGCTGAAGAACCTCCCACAGCATGATGCTGCCACCACCATGCTTCACTGTAGGGATGGTGTTGGCCAGGTGATGAGCGGTGCCTGGGTTCCTCCAGACATGATGCTGCCACCACCATGCTTCACTGTAGGGATGGTGTTGGCCAGATGATGAGCGGTGCCTGGTTTCCTCCAGACATGATGCTTGGCATTCAGGCCAAAGAGATCCATTTTGGTTTCATCAAACCAGACAATTTGGTTTCTCATGGTCTGAGAGTCCTCTAGGTGCTCTATGGGGGCTTTCATGTGCCTTTTACTGAGGAGTGGCTTCCTATGGCTACTCTACCATAAAGGCCTGATTGGTGGAGTGCTGCAGATGGTTGTCCTTCTAGAAGGTTCTCCCATCTCCACAGAGGAACACTGGAGCTCTGTCAGAGTGATCATCGGGTTCTTGGTCACCTCTCTGACTAAGGCCCTTCTCCCCCGATGCTCAGTTTGGTTTGGGCAGCAAGCTCTAGGAAGAGCCCTGGTGGTTTCAAACATCTTCCATTTGCAAATAATGGAGACCACTGTGCTCGTTGGGACGTTCAATGCTGCAGACATTTTTCTGTACCCTTCCCCAGATCTGTGCGTTGATACAATCCTGTCTCTGAGGTCTACAGTCAATTCCTTGGACCTCATGACTTGGTTTGTGCTCTGATATGCACTGTCAACTGTGGGACCTAATATAGACAGGTGTGTTCTTTCATGTCCAATCAATTTAATTTACTACAGGTGGACTCCAGTCAAGTTATAGAAACATTTCAAGGATGATCAGTGGAAACGGGATGCACTGGAGCTCAATTTTCAGTGTCAAAGCAAAGGGTGTGAATACTTATGTATATGTGATATTTCATTTAATTATTTTTAACACGTTTGCAAAAAAATATTTTAAAACGTTTTCGCTTTGTCATTATTTTCTCTCCCTTTTGTTTTGCAGACCGACGCCTCGAACCGTGGGGTGGGGGCCGTTTTGTCCCAGCAAGTAGAGGGGGTCGACCGCCCCGTACTGTACATTAGCCGGAAGTTGGCGCAGCGTGAGGTGAACTACAGTACGGTGAAGAAGGAGTGCCTCACCATACGGTGGGCGCCCTGCATTACTACCTCCTGGGGCGCCCTTTCACCCTCTGGTTGGACCATGCCCCGCGACCAGTGGCTCCACTGCATGAAGGATGCCAATGCCCGGATCACTCGTTGGTATCTGGCGTTACAGCCTTTTAACTTCAAGGTGGTCCACAGGCCGGGTAACCGGATGGTCTTGGCTGATTTCCTCTCTCGCTTGGCGGAGGGGAGTCAGCTTTCGGCCGGCAGGATCCCGGCGTGATTCGGGCGGTGGGGGTATGTGGCAACGGGATGTGGTCAGGGCGCCGGCTGCTGGAGTGATGGGAGTGGCTCGGCCGGAGACCAGACAGCTGACCAGAGGTAATCAGTCACTGAATAAAAGCATGTGGTAACCTGGTTCTGGTCTCTCTTGCAGTAGGCTGGGTCCTGGCAGGACGTCCGAGCCGCATGAACAGCACCGTTAGGACGACACCACGCCGTGTCTGTGTTCCTCTGAGCGGGTTGTTCTTTGGTAGCTAATAAAAAACCCTGAACTGTTCACCTGTCTCTCTCTCCTTCTGTCCCTTTCTAACCTGGGAGTGAGCAGAGGTGCTCACAATATGTATGTGTTTGTACAAATATACAGTCAGGAAGTAAATGGATGATTACAAATTAATATAAGTATGAATAAATATGAGACCAGTTTAAAGAAAAAAAATCTAAAACAAAGCAGAGTCCAAAATAAGTTTCCCTGGGGACTCTTTACGGTGACGGACCTTGGGACCGGAGACGGGAGAACAGGTGGAGGTGAGTGTTATGAGGTTAACTACTGCAGGGATGAGACCGAGATCTACGGCCCCAGAGATCACCTCCTTTACACTTACTACTTTTACTTTTGGTACGTTACTTTACTTGTAACAGAGCGTTTCCACACAGTGGTATAAAAATAGCAACAACAACTCTAGAAAACTGAACGTAAACAATGGCACATATGGTGTTAGCAAACAATAGCTCTAGCTAATGCTATTTGCGCTAACCGTAGCTCTTCGGGGCTCCATAAAACCATGGGTTGTCGAACATAAATGTAATGATAAAATAGGCTTGTTTGTAGAAGTGAGCTTTACAATAGATAGGGACACAACGCTTTCAAGCAAAGAACAGAGCGTTAGCAAAAACTTCCCATCCTGCGTGGACTCCAGCCGTGTGCGGCCGACAGTGTAGAGACCTCCTGGTACTCTTTCTCGTTTCGCGTTGTGCCGTCGAGCTCCCGCTCTATTTTTTTTATCTGCAACGAGATGGAGGAACGTCTGTACCTTGTCAAACGACCACGGCAAGTTTTGTTTTGCCATTTCTTATTAAAAATACTTGCTAATGGTAGCTCGTCTGTTTTAAAAATGGTGCTAATGCGACGCTTGGGGACTATCTCGCGCAACAATTGTGACGATTCTCTCTGACCAATCAGCTGTCGGGAGTGTTTTACGTAACTAGTTTAGCATATTTTCAGCTCGCTTGGAACCTCGACTGAGGTGGTCCTAAAAAAGTACCCGTGAGCTGGTACTACCCTGTAGTGGAAAAGCGCCAAAAGAGCCCTGCTGCTCACCTACAGAGAGCTACCGAGCCTTTTTCATTTGTATTAAAGCCAGACTATTAAAAAAAAATAACGGTCTGATTTTATCATCGCACAACATGTGTGAATAAACTCAATTTGTGATTGTTACAACAGTAATATTAAAGACTCATAGTTTAAAAATAATACAGCAAACAATTAACAATGTAAAAGTTTGCCCGTGGTGAGATGACGAGGCTCCGTTAAAAATAAACCTCTTTTAGTGAATTACTGAGTTCAGGCCAATTAATAACGTTTTAATGAAGTTGAGTACAGGATATTCATATTTGTTAGAGCTTTCATGTCAATTCGGCGAACATATGATACATTAAATGATCGTGAGGATGATGATTAAAAATCATTAGAGTGAGCCGGGCTGCATTTCCTGACGTAGAATGGGATGAAAAAACAAACCGATTATTTTTGAAGTTGTAGCTTTTTATGTCAGGGTATTTAAGTGCGGACCCAAAAGCAGTAAAAACATGGGAGGCAGCCAGGTATGGGAATTTGAAGGCAACACAAAGCGAGCTTTTATTAATCTGATACAAAAAAATACAAGAAACCGGCAGGAACAGGCGAGGAAAAGTAACAAACAAAACGAGAACAACAGGAGGACGACGACGACCGAACATGGAGCAAAAGGGAGGACAAGATTAAATACACAGAAGGGTAATCACAGGACAAGACAAAGCTGGGGAGGGGAGGCAGAAACACAAAGAGACAATCAGACACAGGAGGGCAAACCCAGGAAGGAACTCCAGACACAGGGAGAACAGAATTTCATAATAAAACCGGAAACTAAACACACAAAACTAAAATCATGACACTTTGTAAACGCCAACGAGGATTAAACCACATTATTTCTTTAAATAAAACATGATGTTTTGTAAATGATTAGATGTCTCTTATTCAGCGCAGAATATGATCCTATCCGTGACAGTGGGAACTTAACAAAGATCCGCTATAGTAATCAGAGATAAATCCCCCTTGTTGCACCTCGGCAGAGAAATAAACATTACAGCCTTCTATTTAATCTATAAAATAATAATAATATTATAAAAAAATATAAATAAATATGTGGGTGCCGGCCCATACAAGTTATTATGCCGTTGTTTTGCAGATAAAGCCACAGCGTCAACAGTAACTTCTGTACTCTACAGTATATTCACTTTTCACCTCCCGTTCAGCTTTTATGGAGAGAGTTCCAATGTGGCAGCTTCCATCAATGTCCCCCCCCAGGGACGTGCACAGACATTTGGAGGGGCTATTGCTCTAAACTGGAAAAAGGGCCTCCCCCCGAAAAAAAACATAAGACCTTTTGAAAATTGTAACTTGTTTTTAATGTAAAAGAAACCAAACGATTTTTACATCAACTAAATTGAACAGTAATTCACATCATCATCTCATAACAAAATAAGCTAAGGCGACTACTTGCATTCGGTGACTTGATTTTAAAATGAAAACCAGGGACATTTTTGTTTTGCGGTCCATATCTCATTAAAATATCTAATGTTACTAACTATTAAAGACAAAATGGGGACAATTCTGTTCTAATGTAGTTTGACCATTGTAACTGCTGTGCAGACATACTGATAAAATAGGGCCTCTAACTAATTAGCTTAAATAAACTCACTAATTAATTAAACCAGTTCAATACGCATTATTCTTATTCTTATCATTCTTTATGAGCGCAGTAACGGTAAGGTATCTAATTACTTATTTATTTAGTATTCCATAACTTAATAACAGAGATGGTCAAACTAAAGTGGTAGAGACATGGCAGAAATCCTACAATGAAGCGGGACAGTGAACTGTTCACCCGTGAGAGGGCGATCAAGAAAAGAGAGCGAGCGGCCCCGTTGAGGGAGTTTACAGATGAAAAGACACAGAAACACAGAAGCACAATAACAACAAGTAGGCTATATTTAGTGTTTTTTTTGTAAATAACCGACGGTATCAAGAGGAAGTAAGGTCCCCTGGTTTGTCCCTTATACCCTAACTGCCATGAGACAACTCAAAATCAAGTTTCCAAAATCCGACACTGAGGTGGTCTTAATGCACCGGCAGATGACAGCGCTGACAAAGTGTGTTTCCCGCAGCGAGACGCTACAATACTTGTGGGCTTATCATGTTGATTCGGCCACAACAGAAAAAAGAAAAACAAACTCTCGCTCTCTCCAGAGGGGCAGGTCAGCCAAAAAGGCCAAAAGGGCTGTTGCCCGGGCAACATTAGCCCGTACCTGTGCACGTCCCTGTCCCCCCCCTTCGGTGAGGGCCTGCCCCATAGGGACGCGCAGAATGAGTGGCTATGTCTCTATCTCTACCTGACCGACGCTGTTTGTGTCCTTCGTGAAACAATCTGTGTACAAACCGTCCCTGCAAACACGTTCTGTTACTTTATCACTTTATCACTTTGTTACTTAATTTTAAAAGAATGTTGTATTATTATTTAAATTTGTATTCTATTTCATCCTTATTTTACCTTGTGTGAATCCTGTTTTCACTCTGACCTGTTGCTGCTATAAATGCCTGAATTTCCTGAAAGGGCGAAAGGGATTAATAAAGTTCCATTTTATCTTATCTTATCTGTCTAATCCAGTGGCGAGCCGTGACTTTTATACCTATGCCCTCTGTAAAGCCCACCCATTTAGAGATATGATTGGTCAATTGTACTGTCATTTGACATTACTCTCTCGTTCAGTTACTATAGCTGGCCCTCTGTGAATTTACAGCAGGACCACCAATCAGCTCCTATCTTCACAGTAACTCGCAGAGACGAGCATCTTTCATTTAACCCTTCACATTCCAACAGAAACGGAACAGGCAGATTCAAAGGATTTATTTCTTTGGAAATGTTATTTTAAATACAATTAAATCAAGTTATTTTGGTAAAACTAATTAAAAATATAACTAAAAAAATATTTAAAAAATAAATATTTTTAAATGCTTTTAAATATTATTTTGTAGAATATCTTAGGGGGCCTAGAGGGCCCTGACGGCTCGCCACTGGTCTAATCTAGAAAACGGAAAATGTGTGTTTGATTGTAAAAGTTGTGTAGGCCTATATTATTTACAGGGAATTTTGCTAAAACCAAGCAACTTGTAAACAGGAACAAATCTATTAAGAATGTAACTTTTAAATTGGAATAACTTTTTCATTTGTATATATTTTGTGACTGCCCTTTATCTAAAAGTGTTTTATTTTTAGTCTCTATCTTATAATAGCAGGGTGAAGCAGAGTGGGTTGCCTATCCCTTTAAGAGAGAGATGGAGGTGTGGCGCGTGCATGTGGCGCGTGCATGTGTAGAGCGAGAGTGAGCGAGCGTAGTGTGTTTCCGGAAGAGAGCGGGAGTAGCAGCAGTGATCAGTCTGTCTCCAGTTAGCTTAGCTGTGTAACAAAGTCCTGAGGAAACACAGCGGCCTCCCAAGGAACAGCCTGCCTGTCTGCCTCATTTCAGAGTGGGTTATTGAAGCCGAAGCCTGGTGCTTCAGTCCGGGAAGACTGCAGAGAGTCCTCCCCTGTATTCCTCCACTACGGTCTGGGAGCAGCATCTATCTCCACTGTTGCTGTAACCATGTGAATGTCCCTCTGTGGGACCAATAAAGGACTTCTGATTCTGCGGACAGATAGAAGAGAGGGGGGAGGGGCGGGTTGGAAAGCGGACTTCTTCTTTTCCCGGATTTGAAGAGTCCTCTTCCTCGCAGCCCACCGTATCCCAGGATGCAATGCGCGCCGTTGACGAGGAAACAAAGAAAATGTCGGTCCGGTCTCAGAGAGAAAGCCGCACGTCAGGAGTAACTGATACATGTGAGTTTTGGGTGTTTTGTTCTCGTACTGTTTGTACAATCAATACTCCAGACTACGACGTGCTATATTCAACGTCTATTGTTATACCCAGACGTAGACATTCATGTCTGGTAGGAAAGTGATCTTCACTCAACTCTCTGGCTGCGCACGCATACTGTTCACATCACGTGGGCCAATCATAAACAAGCATTGTTAACCAGTGCTATCCACATATTCACTCGGAATATTACATTGGGTTTAACTTACTTTAATAACTAACGTCAAACCCAGGGGCATTAACATGTTGCATTTAAATAATACGGATAAACACGTGACGTTAGTGAAGTTGCACGTGCTGCTGTTTACTATTTTATATATAAAATAGTAAACAGCAGCACGTGCAACTTAAAAAAAAAATGTAAATTATAGTGTCCGTCCAAAAAAACAAACATTACTTATAGTGAAAACCACCCTTGAATGATGGGATCGGAGACTCAAAGCTTTAGGAATCCAAACTATAACATATAATAAGTACCCTGTTTCAAGATCGATGCAAAACAAGTGACATTTGACCTTTTTAGAGAGGTTTAGAAAAAAAAACCACTTCTGGGGTCATTTGGGTGGATTTTCCATATCTCTGGCCCCCCTTGGTCGATTTTGATGATTGACACCTCTTTTTAACCGCTAGAGCCAATAGAATCGAGGGGAAGTTCCTAAATCCACCTACACGTTACGACTGAGGAGTGAGAGTGATGCGCACGCTGTTTGCCCAAACCGAAAGCTATGTTAAGCTCTGAAAACGGAAAACGGAAAACTAGGGCTTATTGCCATAAATGTTATGATGGATTATCAGAAATCATTTCAAAGGGACACAGAGACATTGGATTAACCTTCAGCAGCGTTTTTGTCGTTTTAATGCCATTGAACACAACTTTTGATCAGAAAAACAGCAAAGGTAAGACATATTTGCCGTTTTGGCTCAGTAAAGCTACGTGCAGATCCGATAAGTAATAAAGTATTTCTACCGTGAGTTCTGTGCTAAGTGCGTTAGCATTTTTTCGCTCAGGGCTAATTCAGAGGCTTGGTATTACCCTTGTGTTTCGTTTAGCAAAAAACATTTCATATCGTCAGTTAGCTGAGTTTCTTCCCGTTAAGTGGGTATGACACATTAATAGGTTGTAAATGTTAAGAAGCTGCCGGCGGGGCCTATGGGGCTTAACAGGTTAACACCTGAGCTTGCACTATTGTTGTTTTTGGACAATTTTATTCTTATGAAAATGTTTGTCTTTCCTCTTTATTAACTCTTGAAACTCTTTAAGCATTTTATTCGGTAGTTGTTGGTGTAAGATAATGCATAAATATATTCATGTCGACATTTAGTTCGATACATTTGGAATATCACTTTACAAAAATATTGCCGGAAGAAATACAATGGATAAATAATGAAATAGAAAATGAAAACATTAACAATAAGTAATGTCACAGATCATATAATGCCTATGTTTATTTATTCGGTTCATTTAATGAAATATTTAGTTTTTATTTTGGCAGGTTCCTTCGAAAACGTTGATTGAACATTACAGCAGTGTAAACATATTCTAGTAGTCCCCAAACATATTTTAATTGAAGTCAATAGGGGATCGATGTCTGCCGGTGGACGAGTGGCAGGCAGCACTGAAACTGGTTCTCAGTGTTTTATACTTTAATGCAGCAACTCCATTAGCATTAGCATTATAAGCATAATTTGCCTCATTTGCATCATTATCATCTTTAACTTTTTTAGTATCATGAGCCAGTGTTGTAGTCAAGTCACCAATGCACGAGTCCAAGTCACTCTCGAGTCCCCACTTTTCGAGTCCAAGTCCGAGTCACTTAGGGGGAGTCGAGTCCAAGTCCGAGTCACCCAAGGAGTGTCCGAGTCGAGTCCGAGTCATCATTACCTGTGTCCGAGTCCAAGTCCGAGTCACCCAAGGAGTGTCCGAGTCGAGTCCGAGTCATCATTTCCTGTGTTCGAGTCCAAGTCAAGTCCGAGTCACAAGTCTTCATGTATTAATCTTAGTGGATATATTTGTTGAAATGTAGCTGCTCCTCTACGTTGCTTTTATCCTGTCATGTTATACTAATCTGTCTATAGAACGGCTGTGAAGCGAGTTTGGCTACAATTCTTGTAATAGGTGCTATACAAATATAAAGCTTATTAATAATATTATTATTATTTATATTATTGTAAATTATCTTCTAACTATATTTAAAATGAGTTACCTTTTAGAGAAGTGATTATATTTGTATGCCAATATTTTCTTATGATAAAGTTTTCGTTTTGCACTTTTATTTTGATAGTAATAAGATCGGGACTCTTATTTTGAAGGAACTTTTACCGGAAGTCAATGGACAACGGAGCAGTGTAAACACACATGTATAATGACGGATAGATGACGAATAAATTAACATATACTAAATAGTTGCATTCTGATTTCAGCACCCGGCTGCTAAGGGCACAATATGGAGCTAATTTCCTGCCTCCACAAACAAACTAAACAGGTTTTACAAATGCCTCATGATTCACTAACAAACACAATGTGGTTCGCAAATACAAAACACCATCTACAAACTAATGCATTTAGTTTTGCAAAGAAAAAACGTATCTATCAAACAAACACATAACATTTTTCTAATAAATCATGTTTCAGAGACAAATTCAGCAGGTTTTACAAGTACACAACTTTTTTTTACAAGTACACAACTTTTTCTTCTCACGGCGGAATATTTCTGCCAAAAGTCACGTGACTCACTCACGTGACTTTTGGCAGTAATATTCCGCCGTGGCTGGCTCATAACCACTCACACATACTCACTCACACATGCTCCACGGCAGCAGGGGGCGCTACTGAGTCCATTGGGAAGGCGGGAGGTTGAGCAGAGCATGGAACAGCCCTTGCCAGTCTGATGACAGGTGTTTCCAGCGGTCCAGCGATCTGGGTCAGTGTTATAGTGATAATATTATAAACAAGGTGAATTTAGCGATCACAACGAAAACAGCCAAGACACATATAGAGCCCAGAACATGAATGTTATTAGGGCTGTAAATATAATAAGCCTTTGTCTAAAATGGACAACATTGTAACTAAGGAGATTTAAACTATACAGCGATTCTGCACTCGGCCAATCAGCTGCTCTTCATTTTCTTTCCTGCTATATTCAATGAGTGATACAAATATTTTTTACCATAAGTTCTTTATAAAACTGATACTGTTGGACTCGGTACTAGTTGACTGCTAACAGAAATAAAATGAAGTACTTTTACTGTGTACTTTGTGAGTAATCCTCTGTGAGAGTCCCCTCCATAGTACATAATGCATGTTTTCTGCTATTTTCAATAAGCGTTAAAAAGACAATTTTACCATAAGTTCTTAATGATATTGAGACTGCTGGACTCAGTATTCTTAAACCTACTATCACAATACATTGAAGTACTTCTAGTGTGTGTTTTTTTTTTAATCCTCTGTCAAAGTCCCATCCTGAGAACAAAATCAAGCCACTTCTGCTAAGTTTGATGAGGGAAAAAATTGCCATTAGTTCTTCGTGTACTTTTTGAGTAATCCTCTGTCAATGTCCCCTGCTGAGTACAATAATGCATGTTTCTCTGCTATTTTGAATAAGTGTTAAAATACCTTTCTCATGAGACTGATATTGTTGGACAGAGTATTTTAAGAGGATATGGTAGACATGATATCAGCAATACTTCCAGTCAGTACTCCAGCAGCAGCATTTTTACCCCTTGGAAAGTCTTTAGAGTCTGGCCTGGATAGCTGGTCACAAATATCCTTCAGCAAAGTGACACCCTGTGACTCTTGTTGGCCTCTTATGACAATGCTGTCTTTTAAATATGATTATTTCTCTGCTCCTAGTTCATTCCTCTCAGATTCTTACATCAGTCCCAGTCATCGCATGTCAGTCAATAGAGCTTCAAAAAATGTGTCCAATTCAACAAAAATGTTTTTGTGAAGGTCAGAGCTAAATTATAGATTGTTTGATTGTGTAATTACAAGGTGAGAGAAAAATAAATCCACATCCTCCTATTAAACTTATTTTATTTACTTTTCCATGTTGTACATATACTTACTTGTATTACATGTTGAACCACATGCTGGATATCTTGCCCAGCCTCAAGGAAATACAATAAAATAAATGGATTCATAATTTAAAAAATGTATACAAATGTATAAATTAATAATGTTCTGTGCAAACATTTCAAATTTAAATATAAAATGAAAAAGAAGTTTACTTTTGAAATGATTTCTCACAAAAACCTTTCTAAATTATAGTAAATTATTAAAAAAGGTTTAGTCAATACGTTTTTCTGCCTAAAATAGTTAAAATTGAATGTAAACTATATCAAACACCACATCCATGGCAATTAACCCATTTTTGCCTGCTATTTAAATTGACTTTGGTTGAAGTTAATAACAATATTGATATTATATATATATATAGATATATATAATTGATGCAGTCTTTCTGAACACTTTTTTAAAATACTGCAAATGAAGAATATTTTTAATGTTCTGCACAGATAGTGCCTTAACTTGAATTTGAAAACACGTGGCAACTTTATTAATACAGCAGTTGAAAAGATTTGTGGAAGGATAAATTCTTCATGGGCTTCAATGAGAAATGGCTCTGATAGAGGATTACTCACAAAGTACACAGTAAAGTACTTCATTTTATTTCTGTTAGCAGTCAACTAGTACCGAGTCCAACAGTGTCAGTTTTATTAAGAACTTGTGGTAAAAAATATTTGTATCACTCATTGAATATAGCAGGAAAGAAAATGAAGAGCAGCTGATTGACCGAGTGCAGAATCGCTGTATAGTTTAAATCTCCTTAGTTACAATGTTGTCCATTTTTAGACAAAGGCTTATTATATTTACAGCCCTAAAAACATTCATGTTCTGGGCTCTATATGTGTCTTGGCTGTTTTCGTTGTGATCGCTAAATTCACCTTGTTTATAATATTATCACTATAACACTGACCCAGATCGCTGGATCGCTAGAAACACCTGCCATCAGACTGGCAAGGGCTGTTCCATGCTCTGCTCAACCTCCCGCCTTCCCAATGGACTCAGTAGTGCCCCCTGCTGCTGTGGAGCATGTGTGAGTGAGCATGTGTGAGTGTGTATGAGCCCAATAGACCCTTTTTGTGTTTGTACACAATGATGACGTAGAACGTATGCGCGCGCATAGTGGCAACAGAAGGATGGCAGAGATAAACAGCTTGTCAAGCTACGCAAGGGGATTATCAACTAAAGATCGTGAATGTTACCTTAACAAGTTGACTTTGACAAATGGTGTCCGACTTCCAGATCCGTGTTCTATTGATGAGTGGGTTGAAGACGTTAGCAAGTGGCCGAATATACAGTGGCCAGATATATATATACCTATTTAATTGAGAAACCGAGCGTGTACACCAGAGAGAAATTACGAGCCTATAAGTCACTGGATGCTTACGAATACGTTGTCTGTGGTCATGTACAGAACGTCAAATACCATGACATAGACTCAGAGTTTTGTATTTTGAGATCAGAAATTCTCCCTAGTCAAAGACAAGGACACAAGACAACGATGTAAGGAAGGAAGCCAGCAACATGGTTATGTAGGAAATGTCTGAGAGTTGAGGCTTGAATGCCTTCATGTAGGAGTGGGCAATATAATGTATTGTATTGTGATAGGAGACCAGGTATGGTGTTAGATGTCGGTTATGGATTGTCTTTCCCTGGTTGTTAAAGTTGCATTACAGTTGAAACAATGAATTCATCATCAGCCTTTTCTTTACATTTGATGTTGTTATTGACAGCTGTGTCTAGATGCACTTCAGTGCAACAAGATATTTTAAGTTTTATTCTGTAATGCTATATATGTATCCATAGAGATAATTTGAGACCTAAAATTATTATTTACTGTTTACAACATACATAACCAGTTTGATTCTAATATATTGTACATACTCCTACTTTCCATGTTGTTAATGTTTAGTGGCACTTTAATGGCACCTGAATGGAATGAAACTCTGTTAGTAACAACATTACAAATAAATGTGATACTGCACTCTGAATTGTTGAGATAATCTGGGGGGGAAAGGACCATTAGACACACCAGTGGCAGCCAATGTGGGGAGGTTTATTAAAATGCATTAAGTTTTAAGTACAGTAGGCCTATATACATGTTTTACAAATGTAAAATCACTTTATAAGTCATACATGGTTATGTGTAACTCATTTGGGAACAACACTCTTACAGAGGTTTATGAGGGCACCACATACAATAACAACATCATCTAGTATGTCAACCTGCGACAAAGGAATAACTGTTTGTAAAATCTTAAAGTTTCTCCACCGACCAATAACTCGCTCTACATGGATCCTCACACGAGAAAGTTGTCTAGATGTGTCCACTTCCTGTGCAGAAAGCTGCTTCTTTCCTTTTGTGAAATGAGGGATACGAAGGGTTGCACCATAGGCCGCAAGCTCGTCTCTGATGAGAAATCCTCTGTCTGCTAAAACCTCATCCCTAGGCTCCAAAAGTTTGAGGAAACCTGACTCCTTAGTGATCTGCTTGTCTGAAACCCGTCCACCCCACCCAGGAGACAGAAATGAAATTGCACCAGCTGGAGTGATGCCGATCAAATATTTAATGGTGTTGTTGTGTTTACAGTTTGACCATGTCTGGGCCCTGGAAGTCAGATTACTGGGTCTAGCTATGAACATCTCTGTGCAATCTATTATGCACGGGCATCTTCTAAAGTTGCGCTTGAATATTTTTGGCATATTTTTAAGTACTGCACCCTTACTTGGCCATTTAATGAGTGGCTTGAGGACCAAGGCCATAGCAGGGACCCAGCTCCGCAAAATATTTGATATGGTGGTTTTTGATACCTGAAATCTATAAGCCAAGTCAGTATTACATAGGCCCAACCTTAATTTCATCAATATAATCAATAGGTGGTCCTCTACTGTAAGTTTGTTGTGAACTCTTTCTACGCTGCCCATCATTTTTGTAATCAGCCACTCAAAGACCACAGAGGTCAGTCCTGTGAGAAAATTCAATTGTCCAATGTTGCACTTAACAGTGGTGTAGGAGAATGTAGATTTTTGCAGCTCCTCTTTCAGCTTTACATTTTCTGCTCGTAGTGTGTCAAACTCCTGTCGCAGGTTGACATATTCCTCCTGAAGTTGACTGTATCTCAGGTTCAGATCATCGTACTCTCTCTTTGGAACTGGGATATCCTCTTCAGCTTTAATATAGAAAAGTGAAAAATTAGCATGTGCTGCAACCAATGCAAACAAGTTCAGAATTCAGGGGTTCTCACACATTTTTACCAATGAATTTTCAAAACTTTTCCATGACAGAAGAGAAGATACATTATTGATCCCAGGGGGAGATTTTTCCTCTGCATTTGACCCATCCAGGGGCCAGTGTACACGTCACACACAGACATACATAGCAATTGGAGCAGTGGGCCTGGCAGGAGCACACACACACTAGGAGCACACTGACTCTTTCAGTGAGGGTGGGAACCCTGACAATCAATCAGTTAATTGTAAGATGATATATTCATATATTCATAAATAATTCATACCAGGACAATGATCCATGCTGCATTCTGTTCTGGAGTTTCAGAAGTAACACGTTGATTTGCTGCAGTGTCAGCTCTCCTCCTTTTCCTATGGTACCTACAGTAACAGCAGAAATGTATAGTTAGACTAATCCATATCTCAAAACAGCAGCTGTAGGCACCAAAGCTTATGCAAGAGAGGAAAACAAAACAAAAAACGACTGAGAGGAGGGCAACTCTAATCTTACCTGTCCATCTTTGCATTTGGGTTCTGGCTTTGTTTTGTGTACATGAACACAGATGGCACAAAATCAGGACTACTAGAGTCCAATGATGCCTCGCCTGCAAAAATAAAACACAAACACGTTTGTTTAGCCTAGCAAGCTACTAGGCAAATCTAACGCCAGCTTATCAAACTTTAGCTGCATTTGATTATTATTCTACATCATACAGACAATCACTAATGTAAACAAGGCTTTCCCGTAAAATCAAAGAGTAGGCTAGATAACCTCATTACCTGATATAAAGTGGGCGCTGCAGACGCGAGCATTTTTGATTATGTCCTCATTCCAGTCCAGACGTTTAATCGCCTGCAGCCACAGACGCCGCCGGTTGCTCTGAAATGGTCGTGGTCCTCTCGGAATCCTATAAAACTTTAGTCCGCCGGTGGAATAGCGATTCGTACAACCGTATACGCAACAACCAGACATGTTGATGCTGGGTACAGTTTGTAAATGCTTGCTAACCAGTTGCTACCTCGTCTCTGTCATTCAGAACTGCTGGAAAACAACACCACTTCTGTTGCCAACATGTGCGCGCAACTTTTTGATGACGTCGGCTGTAAAAGGGTCTATATGGTCTAGCTGTGGCCAGTACACGACACTACACGACACGCCCCCTACACGACGCGCCCACCTGACACGACACTACGGTGGCTGAGAGACCGTACATGGCAGATTAAAAATGAATTGCAAATGTTATTGTAGCATTTTAAGCAACTATTTGGCAAATAAATGAATAACCTAGTCTATCCGTTTGAGACACAACAGTATAACTTTCAACCCAAATCATTTTGTCAACAAAACGGTGGTTTAGTAAACTTTTTTTAATATATAAAATAGGTATTAATGAGATAATCTATTAATTATGTTTGTCTAACTGCTACACATGTATTTATACATAAATGTAGATATTTGTGAACATCTAAATACAGTTGTTAAAGGTTTTAAGATATACATAATCACATCATGGGTTCATTAAGGACCAAATTAGGAGGGCCAGTCAGGCCACTAATGAGCTCAATCATTCACATGTATTATTATTACGTTATAAATTAAGAGTACTAGGGGTCTATTACAAAACCTTTGAAGGAATCACATCAATTAAAATAAATGTATGGCAAGTTTGATCAAATTAACATAATGTAGCAATAGACAATCAACATGCTTGAATATAAAGGAAGAAGAACAATAAACAGATGAACATTTAGGTTTTATGTGTAAATTGTGATAGAGCAAACCATCTTAATACATCTGGCAGTCTAAGACAGCAAACTAAGCTTCTTTAACTGCTGCTAGAACACAGTTTTACCATGGGGTATTTCTAACAAGACCAAAAAGATATACAAGGCTTCCAAAACAGAAGAAACCAACTCAATACAGTATTTTAATTTCCTTCAAAACGACAAAAGCACTAATAAAAACCAAATAACAATAACATAAAGGAAAAGTACTTGAAGTGGTTGCCTGTTGTAAATACCTTGGTATCTGGCTTGATGATTGTCTCTCTTTTAAACCTCAGGTCAATAATCTGCTTAGAAAGCTGAGGGTAGGCTAGGTTTCTTTTTCAGAAACAAGTCCTGTTTCTCGCTTGAGGCCAGGAAAAGGCTCTGTGACCTTTTGACCTGTGCTGGACTATGGTGATCTGATCTATATGAATGCACCTGCCCATACCTGATCAAGTTAGATGCCCCCTATCACAGTGCGCTGAGATTTGTTACTAACTGTAAAGTACTTACTCATCACTGTACCCTGTATGCCAGGGCAGGTTTGCCTTCTCTAACTGTACGGAGGCTCAGTCACTGGTACATGTTCATCTATAAAGCCATGTTGGGTAAACTCCCATCTTATATCTGCTCTCTGATCACACGGAGAGTTGCAAGTAGCTATTGCCTGAGATCTCATGATGTGTTTTTGTTACATGTGCCAAGTGCAAGGACTTGAAACTGAGCAATTGGTTCCAATGCATGATTTTAAAGCTCGGATAGATGCTATGCAATTTGATACTGTTGGTCATTGTCGATAGGTATGTAAATGTAGCCCTGTAAATATGTTGTATGATGTCCTTTTTGTTTTCTGTTGTTTTCTGTTTTCATGTGTAACCGACTTTGCTGCAGGTCTCCCTTGAAAAAGAGATCGATGATCTCAATGGGATTCACCTGGTTAAATAAAGGCTTGAAATGAAATGACATCTGATGTTAGAAATATGAATATAAGACTAACAATTATAGTATGTTTGCTAAAGGAGAATATTTGTATCTTATAAAATAATTCCTAAACATCTTCTGTATAACAAGTCCTATTTGCAATGACCTAAAAATGGTTTTCAACGCACAAGGTAACCCTTCTCTTGCGTTCGGTCATACCCCTTTCCCGTTCTATTTTCGGTCAAAATTGGCCGGTGTTTTGCACAGTGATATTTGTGGAACCCCTTATCCCATTTTGATGGTTGACATCTCATTTGAACAGTCAAAGCCAGAATGACAGCAGGGGTGAATTTCATTTTATAATTTTGCAATAAGTCAAAGATATGTTTACTGTATATTATAAAAATGCTTGTCATGTAGGCATACTGGAGATGGAAAGGCTTTAGTCAGTGTTGTAGCTGAGATTCTTACCGTTCCAATGATGTATGGGATGTATTAATAATAACTTGGATTTATATAGCGCCTTTCATGAGACCCAAGGTCGCTTTAAAAAGAAGAACAGGAGTAGAAACAGACATAACAAAAGGCAGTCAGACGAACAGTTAGACAAAACAACAAATAGATTTGGGGCCAAAGGCCTTGGCAGACAGATGGGACTTGAGGGCCCTTTTGAAGGCGTCAAGCGTGGGGATGTTGCAGATCTCCGCAGGGAGAGCGTTCCAGAGAGTGGGGGCTGCCATACTGAAGGCTCTGTCCCCGAAGGATCGCAGGTTGGTGCGGGGGGCCAGAGTCTGAAGACCGCAGGTTCCGGGGTAGGGCATGTGGGAATTGTATTGATTTGATACAAGCAAGCCAGTGTTTCATTGTGTACTTTCAACTACAGTATATGGTCCGGCAAGTTCAGCATTCACTGTGATGAATATAAAATAAGACACTGATACCGTTTTCCTCAATGAACATTTATTGAACAGAACATCATGTGGAAAATCAGAGGGGCACCATTCAAGCTGGTCTGCTTAAAAAAAAAAAAAACTAAAAATAACCTTTTAAATTGATCCCAACAGTAAAATCAACATGATTTTAAATAAAAATGTAAGCAGCCAGGATTGACCTGCAGGAGGTTAAAGCCTATTTAAAAACTCCTCGGAATCCAAAGCTCTTCGGAATCTTTCACTGAAGTCCTTCAGCCTTTGTTGTGCTTCCTCACTCATGTTCTTGGCGAGGTCATGGGCACAAAGTTCCATCTCACTGATAAGACAAGATGGTATAAAGAAGTCATATATGTAATATTATAAATTCATATGCATCAGGGGTTGTACACTTTAATGGAAATTGTATTAGCATTCTCCTCATGTTTCCAGCTTACCTCCAGTCATACTCGGCCTAATAGTTGCTTAAAATGCTACAATAACATTTGCAATTCGTTTTTAATCTGCCATGTACGGTCTCTCAGCCACCGTAGTGTCGTGTCAGGTGGGCGTGTCGTGTAGGGGACGTGTCGTGTACTGGCCGCGCAGCTAGACCCTTCTTTATGAGCCAGCCACGGCGGAATATTACTGCCAAAAGTCACGTGAGTGAGTCACGTGACTTTTGGCAGTAATATTCCGCCGTGAGAAGAAAAAGTTTTGTACTTGTAAAACTTGCTGAATTTGTCTCTGAAACATGATTTATTAGAAAAATGTTATGTGTTTGTTTGATAGATACGTTTTTTCTTTCCAAAACTAAATGCATTCGTTTGTAGATGGTGTTTTGTATTTGCAAACCACATTGTGTTTGTTAGTGAATCATGAGGCATTTGTAAAACCTGTTTAGTTTGTTTGTGGAGTTATGGCAGGAAATTAGCTCCATAGCACAAGCTCTTACGTTGGTAATGATTGTATAAAAGCAAGGGTGTGCAATAAACAGATACCATCAGTTGGAGAGTCTGAACATCATTCAGCCGAGGACGCTACAATTATTAAAGTGAATGTTTAAATTCTATCAATAAAGATTAAGCCCCAGAAAGCACATGGCTACTTAGCATGCAAAGTGACGACATTCTGCATGTTAAAGGTCCCATGTCATGCTTTTCCGGTTATTACCCGTCCCCTTGTGTGTTATGGAGGTTTTTATGCATGTAAACGGTCTGCAGAGTCAAAAACCCTCAAAGTACACCCTGTAGCGAGTAAAACTCTAACACAGAAAAGACCTGTCTATGCTGCCCCAGAACGCCTCGTTGGAGATTGCTCTTTTCCCATTGTTTTCTTCCTGGGTACAGTGACGTGCCCATACCCAAATGGACCCATTGGTCCAAATGGACCAATCCGTGGAGCCGTTACGTTACGCGGACTTCCTCACACACACTCAATCTTTTCTCAGCTGCAGCTCCGCCGATTTCTCCTCCCTGAGACGGCGGGACGCGGCGAGGCTGTGAGTCAGTGTGTGAGCACACACACAAACTCCCAGCCAGGCTGCGGGTGTGTGTGTGTTCGGGCTGGTTTCGGGCTGTGTTTAGCTGTGTCTCGCTGTCTCGCAGACGGCCACTGGGCTCATAGGGAGGGGGGGGCAGGAGCTCCAACAAGCCGTTTAGGACAGAGAGTGAATACACATACTATACAGAGATGCTGTATGAGAAACCAATGTGAGTTTGGAAAATTGCACAATGTACATCTATTTTAGTAGACCTCAACAATGGAATTATGATCAGTAGAAATGGCCATGACATGGGACCTTTAAGTAGCCATTTGCTTTCGTGTTATCGGCTGAATCTTTATTTATTGATTAGATCACGTTACTCTGATGATAATGTTCAAGACAGCTTATATGTCTGAACTCGATCCTTAGAGTAATGTGTTACGGAGCCTTCTCTTCAATATTTTTACCACATAACGAGCATTTTGCGCTGCTCTTTTCCAATGAGGAAGCATAATGTGTGATAGCATACAGCACGATGCAGGGTGTGTCTCTGGACATCTCTGGACTGGAATAGCGGGGCCCAGTACATGAACTCGCCTCGCAGGTGCACACGCCAGGATAGAGGACATCAGACTCCAGAGAAAACTTGCTCGAGTCCGAGTCCAAGTCGGAGCGTCAATGTACAAGTCGAGTCCGAGTCATCGCGGGGGAAAATTCACGAGTCTGAGTCCAAGTCATCGTGCACGAGAATTCACGAGTCAGAGTCGCGTCAATCAGTGCGCGAGGTCGAGTCACGAGTCACCGTGCATGAGAATTCACGAGTCCAAGTCCGAGTCACGTCAATCAGTGCGCGAGGTCGAGTCATGAGTCCCGAAAATCGGCACCCGAGTCCAGGACTCGAGTACTCCATCTCTGTCATGAGCTATGATGAAGTGTTTCCCACAGACCGGTAACGGTATTAGGTCACTAATTTGACTTTTCAGTTTGAGAAAAAAGTCAAAATTTTGATATTTTCTGAAAAAAGTCAGAACTCTGACATTAGAAGAATTTCAGGATTTTGAGATCTTGTCTCGTACTACTCTTGCCTATTTTCTATGTGTTAAATGAAGGGTACGGCTAGCAGTGCCTTAATAGGAGCCCCCTCCGACTGTCTAAAACAATCACTAAAAACAGACCAACATCTCATACAGCCAGTAAATACAGAGCTAACCCTGCTAACTAACATTAGCATGAATTACTCAAACCTACATGTAGCAACTCATATCTGCAAACAGAAAAGTAAAAACTTCGCCCCCACGCTCTCCCTGTCCAAACTAAGCACTGTTACTACGTTTTAGATCAGCTACATTACTAACTCACCTGTTGTCCTGAAACTCTCCAGAGCATCTGGAAAAAAAGTGTAATTGACAGACAATTGAGCCAACAGAAATACACAGTGGGCGGGACTTAGCAAATCAATAGGCAAGCATTTAAAATAAGGAATGGGCTGCAAAGTTAAAGAAGTGTTAATCGTGGTAAGATTTTAAATTCTAATATTCTACAGTTTCTCTGAATATGTGTTTCCTGTTTCCTGCAGACGTCCAGCAGCTGCTGGTGGTTAAAGAAGAGGTTCCCCCTGAGCAGCAGGAGTGGAGCTCCAGTCTGGACCAGGAGGACCCAGAGCCCCCCCCACACATTAAAGAGGAACAGGAGGAACTCTGGAGCAGTCAGGAGGGAGAGCAGCTTCAAGGGCTGGAGGAGGCTGATATCACCACGTTCACATTCACTCCTGTCCCTGTGAAGAGTGAAGATGATGAAGAGAAACCTCAGTCCTCTCAGCTTCATCAAAGACAAACTGAACACCTGGAAACAGAAGCTGATGGAGAGGACTGTGGAGGACCAGAACCAGCCAGGAACTCAGATCCAGAGAGACATTTAACACCAGAGACTGAGGACAACCCTGGAGACTCTTCTGAACCTGACACTGAAGACAACCCTGGAGACTCTTCAGAACCTGACACTGAAGACAACCCTGGAGACTCTTCTGAACCTGACACTGATGACAGGGGAGATTCGGAGGAGCCCAGAGAACCTGTGTCAGCTTCAAAGTCTGCGAAAAACAAACAATACCCTGTCAGTGATTCAAGAAGTAGTGCTAGAGAGAAACGCTTTATATGCTCTCAGTGCGGGAAAGAAAATTGCAGCAAGTTACATCTGAATAGACCCATGAGCACCCACACAGGAGGGAAACCATTCAGCTGCTCAGTTTGTAACAATTATTTTACACAGAAATCAAGTTTACAGACACACATGAAAATCCACACAGGTGAGAAACCATTCAGCTGCTCAGTCTGTGACAATTCTTTTACACAGAAAGGAAATTTAAATAGACACATGAGAATCCACACCGGAGAGAAACCATTCAGCTGCTCAGTCTGTGAGAAGTCTTTAAAACATAGAGGAGATTTAAAGAGACACATGAGAATCCACACAGGAGAGAAACCATTCCATTGTAGTGTTTGTCATAAAAGATTTATCCGGGGTAATCTGATCAAAACACATAAGTGTGTTGGTCGTCAGTCCTCACAGCTTCATCAAACTGAGGAGAACAGAGAGGCAGAGCCTCCAGCCAGCAGCTCAGCTGAACACATGGAAACAGAAGCTGATGGAGAGGACTGTGGAGGACCAGAACCAGCCAGGAACTCAGATCCAGAGAGACATTTACAACCAGAGACTGAGGACAACGACACAGATGATATGTTCTGTTCATTTTCAGGTTGGTATTAGTATGTTGTCTTCACTGGGACATGTCTCCATGCTAAATGTTAAAGCTCTTTATTTTTCTCATACTGCCTCTTTTCACCCTCTGTCTGAAACCAGAGCCCAGTCTGCTCTGATTGGTTAGCTGGCCGGCTCTGTTGTGATTGGTCGACCACTTAGCGATGTCCCGTCTCTTAGCCTATCATGTACAACGTGTTGACGCCACCGTGAGTGGCTGACTGTTTAAGCAGTTCTCCTGTTTTTCTACTTTTTTTGTTATAGTCTTTATTCTTTTCATTACTCTTTACCTTCACTGTACCAAGTTTGTTGAAGATACAATATATACTTTTATTTATCCCCAACGGGGAAATAACTTTTCTTTGTACCCACACATGAACACATGCCAAAACTGAACCCCATGCAGGATAGGAGAGTGAATGGGCAGCCAGTTTGCCAGCCCCCAGAGCTGGGGGTTCAGTGCCTTGCTCGAGGGCACCTCCGCTGTGGCCCAGGAAGTGAACTGGTACCTCTCCAGGTACCACTCCACGCTCTGTATTTGGTCGGATCGGGACCGGTGATCCTTCGATTCAAAGTCTAAGCCCCCAGGTCAAATCGGCTGCCCAGGTTTCTGCATTTATCCCATCTTAGTATGAGGAGCAGTGGGCAAGCCAAGTCCCACCTCCATTTTTTTATCGTTAGTAGGGATGCATCAATTAACAAAATGTCAGCCGATGTATAGAGTACCAATTTTGCCGATCTTTTACTGTATATACTGTAATAGTAGTGTTGACAACACGGCTTGCGAAAATATACGGGTCGTGCTGCAGCTAGATTGTCCTGTCCTCTGTAAGAAGGTGACGGCGATTGTCTGCGAGGAAGAACGGCTGTCCACAGGCTGTTCTAACTTTAATAACTTTATTGACTCTCCAGAGTAGTGAATTGAACATGCAATAGTAATTGGGTGTGGTATCTGTAATATAAAGATAAATAATAGATAAACAGGTATTATAGAGGGATAATGACCAGTGACATTATTAGACAGTAAATCAGGTAGATCAAGAAATGGCACAATTAGCTGGCCTATACTGCCCTCTAGTGGCCAAAGGCCTCAACAGAATGGTGATTGAAATGACAGGTTATTACAATTAAGTAATTAAATATTATAAACAATCACACATGAACAATATACAGGAAGGCACACAATGAAATCTATATAACGACTATAATATAAAGAACACTGCATACATTGGCCCTGCATCAACCGGGCGTTACGTTGTTCATTATGCACGTTGAGGGAGCGTCGCCTGGTGCGGCCGCACCTCGCGCTGTCCCGTGATCATCATAGCAAAGTTAGCGGATGTTTCTAACTGCCTTCTATTGCAGAGTAAGCTTTGCATTGTGAACATTAACCCACCAATAACCGAACCAGGCAAGAATATATGCACTTACAATACATTTTCATGCACGCACACGCATGTCCACAAACTGCGCAACACCCTCAATAGCCCGATCGCTACCAGTGTCCTTGTGAATAGTGATGTGTCGGTCGCGATCGAGCCGGCTCTTTTAAGTGAACGACGGGAGCCGGCTCGCGCCCACGAACGAGACGTTTTTTTTTTGTTGGCAGAATGATATGATGATCTCCGCGCTACGGGTGCTCCGTGCATGCATGCAGTGACATGTAACATCCAAGGATTAGAGACGGTTGGATGCTGCTGTTTTGCACATTGCAATATATTTATTTTCACTATGTAATTTTGTATGATTATCTTTAGGCTCAGCAAAGATTTGATGTCAGCTGTTGCTGTCTTTTTTTCTTTAGTTGATACTGAAATAGAGCCCTGCTGTTTTGTTAGGGCTTTTTCTTTAAATACACTTTTAAAATGTCGATACAGTAGCTGTCCTTTTTTTAAATGTCTATGCTTAAGTTTGTATAGGGGTTGCTATCTGCTTTGTGTAGCGTGGTTCTACTAGCAAGTCAGTGCATTCATTGGGTGGCATCAGAGAGATACAAGGGTCTGTAAATGCAATGAAAACAATTGGCCACAGCAAATCATTTATATTAAAAATGTAATTTTTACTTTTGAATACTTCAGTACAAAGGATGTATTGAATAATTTGAGTGATATATGTGTACATATATAAATCATTAATCAAAACAGGGCTAAATTTGATTGAATTATAAAAGGTATATGTGGTAAAATTAAGAGCCGTTTGGGAGCCGAAAGAGCCGGCTCTTCTTGGTGAGCCAAACCAAATGATCCGGCTCACTAAAAAGATCCGGAATTCCCATCACTACTTGTGATCCTGCCGTAACAACAAGTGCACGTTACTGATGCAATTTGGTTGAGACCATTCAGGCTTATGCTAGAGGGGTGCAAGGAATAATCCAAGTAGTGTGGGAGTTTTATAGAGATAGAGAGAGAGGGGGGGGGGTGAAGTGTGTGGCACGTGCATGTGTAGAGCGAGCGGGAAGTTGAGCGTAGTTTCTGGAAGTTAACGGGAGCAGCAGCAGAACAACAAAGTCACAAATATAAATAACGTCTTCCCCAGAACATTGAATGTTGGATTTCATTTACTGATCCTGCAGACACCCGCTACACAGGGCGGAAGTCCTGCAGCATGCCCCCCCCCCCTTCAGCAGCAGCTCATCACAGAGGAGAGGAGACGCCCCCCCCCCCCCCCCCCTCCGATTGACTTTAAAGTTACGGAAGAGTGACAGTTTTAATCCTTAAAAATTGTGCCTTGACTTCAGATTTTGTCCGTCAGATTTAAAAACAATGATGTTAGCGCTAACTTCTCCATGCAGAGCTAGTGAAGATGAGGAGCCTCAGACTCATCCCTCCATGCAGAGTTAGTGAAGATGAGGAGCCTCGGACTCATACCTCCATGCAGAGCTGGTGAAGATGAGGAGCCTCAGACTCATCCCTCCATGCAGAGCAAGTGAAGATGAGGAGCCTCAGACTCATCCCTCCATGCAGAGCAAGTGAAGATGAGGAGCCTCAGACTCATCCCTCCATGCAGAGCTAGTGAAGATGAGGAGCCTCAGACTCATCCCTCCATGCATAGCAAGTGAAGATGAGGAGCCTCAGACTCATCCCTCCATGCAGAGCTAGTGAAGATGAGGAGCCTCAGACTCATCCCTCCATGCAGAGCTGGTGAAGATGAGGAGCCTCGGACTCATCCCTCCATGCAGAGCTGGTGAAGATGAGGAGCCTCGGACTCATCCCTCCATGCAGAGCTGGTGAAGATGAGGAGCCTCGACTCATCCCTCCATGCAGAGCAGGTGAAGATGAGGAGCCTCGGACTCATCCCTCCATGCAGAGCTGGTGAAGATGAGGAGCCTCGGACTCATCCCTCCATGCAGAGCTAGTGGAGATGAGGAGCCTCGGACTCATCCCTCCATGCAGAGCTAGTGGAGATGAGGACCCTCGGACTCATCCCTCCTCGGCACAGCCAGTAGTAGTGCCTGTAGCCATCAGGCTGCACAACCAAGAGTTAACCCAGTGCTTCTCAAAGAGACCAGGAGGGAAAATTGTTATGACAAAAAAAAAGAAATTCATAATTTGATAAATTATTGATTCGAAAATAATATACTACAGTACAGTACAAGTATGTCTGGGTCTCTGTGTTTCATTCAAGCTCGGCTCTGTCTGTGTGTGCACGAGCGAAAGAGAGAGAGAGAGCGCACCGGTACCGGAGATCGTTGTTGTTAGCTTCTGGTGCTAGCGAGCTACGCTAACGGGTATAAGGAGCTTTTTCAACAACAAGGTGGAGGAGAGTCCTCTCCTGTCAGACTGAGAGGCTCAGTGAATTAAAGGACTCTCTGAGTGTTTAGATAGTTAACTTTTATCTAAGTTATCTCAGTGGGTCTCAAACGGTTTGGTCACGATTTATGTAAACAATTATTTCCGAGGCACACGTTTATATGATCATTATAGTTATAAAAAAATAAGAGAATAAATGAAAAACAGGTATGAAATACTATATGACAGTAAAACAAGAATACAGTTTAAAAGGGGAGTGATTTGTAAAACATCCATAAAGAAAAAGTAAATCTGTTTTCAGTTCTGTTTCATCTGGGTGTTGAGAGATGTATCCATAGATCTCTTCATGTTGCTCTCAAAGTGCACCAGATTGATGCATTTAGCTTCAACATTTTTTTTAAATCTTCCCGGGGGAGCATGCCCCCGGACCCCCCTAGAGGATGTTAGGTCCACACACCACCTATAAAAATAGCACTTTACCCCTGCTTACACCTATATGCCGTGAGCTGATTATTGAGCCTTCATTGTAACAGTCACACTGTGTATGTGCGTGGGGAGTGTTGCAGTAGAACATTCCACTGTAGCGCCCGGTACATGAATGGGAAACCCTAAATGTTTGAGCACCCTCTATGAAACGTCAAGCTACCCCACAGCACCCCCAAAATAAATCTCTGGCGCCGCCACTGAGCCTGCGACCCCGTTTTGAAGAAATGTGCAGAGCCAAACAGGCTCATTGCAGCCACCTGTGATAAGACACACTTTGCCAAATATCAGCATTTTCTTTCTTTTCATTTTGTTGCACAGATTGCAAAGTATTATAACTTATTGTTCTAGCAAAGGGATCGCACAATTGAATTTTGTATTTATTTTTTGAGCACACAGACTTATGGAGCATTGTTTTATTATCACTGTTCTAGCAAAGAGATTTTTTTTATTTTTTTTAAAGGATTGCTCACGTTCATATTGATGTATTTTAATAAATATTAACTTGGCCCATTACGTGACTATTTGTGTTTGGGAGGGCCTGACAGAAAAAGTTTGAGAACCACTGCTGTAAGCCATTATAAATAACCTGCATCTTCATCAATATCTCAACTCTTTGATATTAATTTGTAACCCTCTGTGTTTTATTAGGGATGCAACGATACCGATCCCATTAACGGGTATCAGGCCGATACTGTCCTCATGTACTCGTACTCCTATCGGTGCATCCCTAACTTTTTGTGAAATCAACAATTCTTCCTCGTAGGTCTTCCGATATCTTTTTTTTTGCGAGGCATGGTTCACATCAGAAGTTAAAACTTGTGAATAGCAAATACTAATGTTTGAGGGATTGTTATAAGTTAACGCTGGAACAGCACTTCTTATCGTGTTTCACTGATTAAAACAAAGTGTTTTAACTCCTAACTCAATTAGGTTTTGTCAAATTCTAGGAGGTCACATACTTTTAGTAATTTATCAAAATGGAAACGAATACATGTGTGTTCTACAAGATGGTGTTTGTCTATAATTGTGACTTACATGACGATCAGATCACATTGAATGAGCAATTCACGCAAAAACCTATAAAACTCCCTCTGGAGGGCAGCAGCATAAATGATATTTTAAGTTGTTATGCATGAGAATCAGTAAAACCTTGCAATCATTTTTTTATCTGGACATGTAAGGGTGAAAACTTTTACGTTGACAATGTTTAATTAAATTGTTAATGTCAAGACATTTGATGAATGTAATTAACTTTAGCTATGTTGCTAGTTTATCCACTCAAGTGAAACCAACTTGTAACTCTGCAGTGTAAGTAAGAAACGACTTAGTCTAATAGAGCCCTGTTCATTTCAGTGTTTTATTTTATTACATACACCTCAGAAAAAATACAGAGGGCCAGACCTCGTTGAGTTTAATAGGGGGTAAGGCCATGACTGCACTTCATTTGACTGACAGCTCTAGTTACTCTTCTAAATCATTCATATCTCTATTTAGAGCTGCCTTAAAAACACAAAAGGCAATCCGGGTCCCAAGCTGTATCCACATGTGATTTTAGGGGTACCAAACCACTCAAATTATAATTACACTTACGTTTCTCTGCGATAATTGTTGGTGCATAAATGTAAAAAGATATTAGCCATAGGTATTTATGATATTAATTAGGAATATACAAACAAGGGGTTCAAAACGGGGCTTTGAGCGGTGACGTAATGAACACAACAGCTATTCTCTGTAACGTCTCTGTGTGTGTTTCCTGTTTCCTGCAGACGTCCAGCAGCTGGTGGTGGTTAAAGAAGAGGTTCCCCCTGAGCAGCAGGAGTGGAGCTCCAGTCTGGACCAGGAGGACCCAGAGCCCCCCCCACACATTAAAGAGGAACAGGAGGAACTCTGGATCAGTCAGCAGGGAGAGCAGCTTCAAGGGCTGGAGGAGGCTGATATCATCAAGTCCACATTCACTCCTGTCCCTGTGAAGAGTGAAGATGATGAAGAGAAACCTCAGTCCTCTCAGCTTCATCAAAGACAAACTGAACACCTGGAAACAGAAGCTGATGGAGAGGACTGTGGAGGACCAGAACCAGCCAGGAACTCAGATCCTGAGAGACATTTACAACCAGAGACTGAGGACAACCCTGGAGACTCTTCTGAACCTGACACTGAAGACAGGGCTGATTGGAAGGAGACCAGAGAACCAGGTTCAAACTCTCAGAGAAATAAACAAGACCCTGTCAGTGATTCAAGACGTAGTGCAGGAGAGAAACCATTCAGCTGCTCAGTCTGTAAGAAATCCTTTCCAGAGTATCGCCGTTTAAAGAAACACATGATAATCCACACAGGAGAGAAACCATTCAGCTGCTTAATCTGTAAGAAATCTTTTACAGTGAGAGAAAGTTTAAAGGACCACATGAGAATCCATTCAGGTGAGAAACCATTCAGCTGCTCAGTCTGTAATGATTCATTTAGACATAGAGTTAGTTTAAAGAAACACATGATAATCCACACAGGACAGAAACCATTCAGCTGCTCAGTCTGTAATAAACCTTTTGCTGGGAGAGGAGATTTAAATGAACACATGATAATCCACACAGGAGAGAAACCATTCAGCTGCTCAGTCTGTAAGAAATCTTTTACACAGAGTGGAAGTTTAAAGACACACATGAGAATTCATACAGGAGAGAAACCATTCAGCTGCTCAGTTTGTAATACATCTTTTGCACTGAGAGGAAGTTTAAAGGATCACATGATAATCCACACAGGAGAAAAACCTCACAGCTGTGATCAATGTGGGAAAACATTTTCTCGGCGTAGTAACCTCAAAGTCCACCAACACGTTCACGCTGCAGACCTTTAATAATTCTCCACGGAGCTAGCTAGCTGATTCCTCTTGCTTGCACTCTGATAGGTGTCGTGATTGAAAACTACTGATTGCTTGAGTTACTCTCAGGTCTTTTTCTTATGACCATTTCTGTATAAAGTATATTCTTTGTGTTAATTCTGTGTATTATTATATATTACTGGAATTTGCAGAAGTGCGCACCAGACAAACTCCTACCACATCCTGTAGAGATGCATTTCCTGATAAAGCTAACTTTTTTTTCATGAAAATGTGTCTCAGGGCTTCTTAACATTTAATAAACTATGAATATGTCATACCTACTTAACGGGAACCAACTCAGCTAACTGACGATACGAACCATTTTAACCAAAACAAAACACAAGCCTCACAAGAAACGTCTAAATGAGCCCTGAGCGAAAACATTCTAACGCACTTAGCACAGAACTCTAGGTATAAATACTTTATTACTTATCAAATCTGCACAAACAAGCTTTGTTAGCAAGCTGAGATTCCACAGATTCTAGGGGTATTGGTATCATCACGGAGCGATCAGAACTCGTGACATGGGAAGCAAATACAGACATCACACCACGTAGCTTTATGGAGCAAACACGGGAGAAACGTCTTACCTTTTGCTGTTATTCTGATCAAAAGTCGTGTTCAATGGCATTAAAACGATAAAAACGCTGCTGAAGGTTAATCCAATGGTTAATCCAATGTCTCTGTGTCACTTTGAAAAAATTACTGATAATCCATCATTCCATTTTTATGTCAAAAACTGAGTTTTCATATTAGCTGCTAATGATAGCTACCAGAGGTTATCGCAGCTTCCGGTTTTGGGCATTCTGGCTGTGCATCACTCATTCACCAATGGGTAATGTTTAGATGGATTTTAGGAACTTCCCCTCGATTCTATTGGCTCTAAAGGTTAAAAAGAGGTGTCAATCATCAAAATCGACCAAGGGGGGCCAGAGATATGGCAAATGACCCCAGAAGTGTTTTTTTTTTCTAAATCTCTCTAAAAAGGTAAAATGTCACTTGTTTTGCATCAATCTTGATACAGGGTACTTGTTATATGTTATAGTTTGGATTCCTAAAGCTTTTAGTCTACTATCCCATCATTCAAGGGTGATTTTCACTATAAGTCATGTTTTTTCTTTGGACGGACACTATAATTTACATATTTTTACTATGTTCAATCTGAATTTACTTTAAAATAAAAAACATCTATATTGATTCTGACTCTTCTACATCCAACTCACAGGTTTATCATTGCTTTGAGAACAAAGATTATTAATGTACCCCTTTTAGAAGTGAAGTTATGGTAATTTGTTCTGGGAATGTCATTTTCCAGCCTGAGACCTGGAAAACAGGCTCGGGGGCTCATGACGAACAGAAATTTGTACCTCACTATAAATACTGTGTGGTATAATATAACGCCATCGCTCACCGACACACTCTTATAAGACATCCTTAATATAATTTTTATTAAATGATTTTCATTTTAGATTGAAATTCCCTGTTTTAATTTTTCTGTCACTGAATGTGTTTTTTATGCTGTTGTGATCGGTTCAGACTCAAAGCAAAGATTTTAAGATTTTTGGACTTCCCTATAAATACTGTGTAGTAGAATAACATTTTATTACCTGGATTTGTTGAGAAAACTTAACACTTGTTTTCTAATTTCTCATTAAATGTATCAACACAAAAATACTCTGTGACCTGTGGCGGCCGGCCCATAGGGGCGCTAGGGCCGCCGCCCCACCTCTTCCCACATTCAAGATTGTCATAAAAAAAATACTTTAATTTTATTAAAAAAAATGTTTAATAAACAAGGTACATACTATATAGTTGGTGTCAGTTAAATGTATAATCTACGATAAAATATTGATAAAAAGTTACTGATAAGTCACTTGTTTCCTGCTTGGGGCCCAGAAATCTTTGCCCATTGACTCTCGTTATAAGTGGTGCATGCGCAGTCCGCAGCGCTTCAATGCAACAGATAGGAGCAGCTCTTCAATGCAACATAGAGGAGCAGCTCTTCAATGCAACAGATAGGAGCAGCTCTTCAATGCAACAGATAGAAGCAGCTCTTCAATGCAACAGACAGGAGCAGCTCTTCAATGCAACAGATAGGAGCAGATCTTCAATGCAATTTTAGGAGCAACTTGGGGCACACAGAAGCTGCGCCCTGAGCATTTAATGCATCTGTTGACGCCGCCAACCACTAGGGGGCAGCAGGAGCATCAGAGTGAGTGATTGACGTTGAGTGAGAGAGAGTTGCATGGAGACAGAGGCCCAATTCCAAACCGCCCTCTACACACTACCCCTCTGTTTGCGTGGAGGGTCCGCCACATTAAGTGCTGTTCCAAACCAACGAGTATGGAGTCTGCATCGCACCTGACTTCATCTGCTGCTCCACCTGCTGCACCACCTGACTCCACCTGCTGCACCACCTGACTCCACCTGCTGCTCCACCTGACTCCACCTGCTCCTGCTGCTCCACCTGACTTCACCTGCTGCTCCACCTGACTTCACCTGCTGCTCCACCTGACTCCACCTGCTGCTCCACCTGACTTCACCTGCTGCTCCACCTGACTCCACCTGCTCCACCTGACTCCACCTGCTGCTCCACCTGACTCCACCTGCTGCTCCACCTGACTTCATCTGCTGCACCACCTGCTGCCATCTGCTGCACCACCTGACTTCACCTCCTGCTCCACCTGACTTCATCTGCTGCACCACCTGCTGCTCCACCTGGCTCCACCTGACTTCACCTGCTGCTCCACCTGACTTCACCTGCTCCACCTGACTCCACCTGCTGCCCTACCTGACTTCACCTGCTGCTCCACCTGACTCCACCTGCTGCCCTACCTGACTTCACCTGCTGCTCCACCTGACTTCACCTGCTGCTCCACCTGACTTCACCTGCTGCTCCACCTGACTTCAACTGCTGCTCCACCTGACTTCACCTGCTGCTCCACCTGACTTCACAGTGCAGCTCTCTGGACATCCACGCTGTCACGAGTGGCTCAGTTTTTTTAAATAAACAATACTATTACTGTATTTCAATATCTCACGTCTGAAAGTTTAATTTAAAAGAAGAAGAGGCACCTAAAATGAAGATTGTTATTTCAATACATTTAGTTTATTAAGTATTTTTAATCATTTAAAGCAAAGTAGATAGAACTGGTACTAAAGAGTTTTAATACAGTCTGGTTGTGGAGGAGGCACACAGGTAAGAGCACTCACTAGCTACCATCACATGTAACTAAGCTTGACTTGAATTTATTAAAAGTATAATTAACAGCAACAAATCAATACTAAAATCATGCACATATTTCAATCTTTGCTGTATTCACTGTTGAATTTACCACATATGATATATTTTAGAAACCTGAAGGCATTTTAAGATTTGTATGCAAGTATTATCCCAAAACTCAATAGGCCGACCTTAGATTATGATTGAAAGTTTTGCTGAATAGTTTCATGTTCACTTACCTTAAGCAACGTAAAACGTGCAGACCGGGAGGTTAGCCGGCTAGCATCACAGAGCAGCACTGCTGAGCATGTTATCTTAGCTTGGTAGCCTAAGCTAGCTCTGGAGCTTCCGGTGGCAGCAGGTTCCGCCTCTTTGCCCTTATTCGGATCAGGCTGGAGCAGACGGGAGTTAGACTCTGGCCGTCGAGTATACCTGCTGCAGAGCCACTATTTCAAGTATACTACGTCATCGAGTGGCGCCGAATGCTGGGCATTTAACATGCATTTAAACAGTCCTTCGGCGCCACTCGATGATGTAGTATACTTGAAATAGTGGCTCTGCAGCCAGTCTGCAGCAGGTTTACTGAGAGGGGTCTAGCTGCGGCCGCGGCCAGTACACGACACTACACGACACGCCCCCTACACGACACTACGGTGGCTGAGAGACATTACCGTACATGGCAGATTAAAAGCGAATTGACGACACTACACGACACGCCCCCTACACGACACGCCCACCTGACACGACACTACGGTGGAGAAAGGTCCAGCTGCAGCCGCAGCCAGCCAGTGGAGGTTGAACCTGTAGGAAGTTGTACTTCCAAATATGGTCAGAAGAGAGAGCGCCCAACTAGTGAGACGCTGATGCAAGGATATTTAATGAGACATGGAGGTTTACAGAGAACAGACAATATGGCGCACCGAGTTCAGGTAATTAACGTCTTGTGGTTTTAGATATAATTACATACTATTTAGGTTCTCGGGTCTTTGTCGATTTGGCTGTTTAGCGCAGTGTAATTTTGTTTATTTTGCTAATTTGTATTTTAAATATTCAATTTAAAGGAATGGAATACATATATATATATATTCATATATATATATATATATATATATATTTATGTGTATGCTAACTGAGCATGTTCAGTTAGCATACATGCTGACTGAACGAGCATGTCAAGCTAAAAGCTAAGATATATGTATATCTTAGCTTGACAGATGGAACAATGCATGTACTCTAATTTGGACAAGAATCTGATTTTGTGTAAGTTTTAAATATTCATTGAAGGTGTCTTTCACATTTGAATGTTTATTTATTTAAAACATGTATTAGTTGCTATACTGTAGACATGTAGGCCTACATATGTATAATTATATTATTATTTTAAGTGTGGTTTAAAGTAAACTTATATAAAGTTATTTGGTTGAGCCAAGTAACCCAGGTGGATGCAATCAGGTAATTAGGACAGAGCCTCTGTTTGTTGATGGGGTTTGTGGCCATGCTGTAGGCCTGATGTTTAAAATAAATGATCAAATCTTATCTGTTAAGATGAATGTTTCATTTAAAGGTTTTTATTTATTTGTTTAAGGAGGGACCCCAGAGCCAAGGGCAGGTCGAGCAGACCGCTTCCTCACGCCGCAGGCAGGATCAAACTCTCGGTCCGGCAGCTTCCCCGGTGATGGGCTCCGTGTAACAAGTCCCCTCAGTCTGTGCGGCGAGCCGCGCCCAGGTACTCCCCGTTCTGCCCTATCTGCACCACGGTGATGCTGCTGTCATCGCTCGCCTCTCCTCCGGTGGTGCCCTCGGCTCCCTCGGCTCCCTCCGCCGCCACACTGCCCAGCACACTGGAGATCACTATCCCGTCGGGGGTCGCCAGTCTCTGGCACTGTTATTTTGGGGGTCGCGGGCTAAAAAAGTCTCATCATACTTAATCCTAGACGATAGCACATGGTATATATTGTACCATTTGTAATTTTTGAATGTTGATATGTATTTGCTCATAGCCTACTGTGCCTTTCACGCAGACAATAAAAGTGAATTTTGAAATGACAAATAGGTTTATGTTTCAAGTTTATTTGCATTAAAACGTGTTTTTAAACCCTTCTGTTCAAAGTTGATATTTTGTTTCTTAAAAGATTAAATCTTTAAAAACATGCTGTTTGCCATTTTTAAAGTTTGATGGAAGAAATTAAATATAGGTCACTGACGTGGAGCTTTAGGCCTGCAATGCTTTAAAAAAAAACGTTTTAGTTGTTTCAGTTTTGAAGAGTGGATATGGATGTTACATTCACAGTGAGTATGAATAATCTTGAACAGGATCTTGAGCCATGATGCCTGTTTTTAAAGTACAGAAACATTCAGAATGCATGACGATTCCTTCAAAGGTTTTGTAATGGACCCCTTGTACTCTTAATTTATAAAGTAATAATAATACATGTGAATTATTGAGCTCATTAGTGGCCTGACTGGCCCTCCTAATTTGGTCTAAAAAAAGTAAATGAGGATCATTATGAAGGGGTGTCCAGCCCATATCCATAATATACCAAACTACAGGCTCATGTCTTCATGTTATCGTAGGCCTACCTTACATGAACCTGTTTGAAACCTTAATGACCCCATGATGTGATTATTTATATCTTAAAACCTTTAACAACTATATTTAGATGTTCATAAATATCTACATTTATGTATAAATACATGTGTAGCAGTTAGACAAACATAATTAATAGATGATCTCATTAATACCTATTTTATATGTACTAAAAAATAAAAATAAAGTTTACTAAGCCACCTTTTTGTTTTCATTTATTAATTAGACTAAATTATTTGTGCTGAAAGTCATATCCTGTTGTGTCTCAAACGGATAGACTAGGTTATTCAATTATTTACCAAATAGTCACTTAAAATGCTACAATAAGATTTGCAATTCGTTTTTATGGCAAGAGGTGGCGTGTGGCGCAGTGGGTTGTGCGTTGGTGTTGGGATCAGGGGTCACAGGTTCAAACCCCGCTGCAGTCAGCATGTCGTTGTGTCCCTGAGACACTTCACCCCAAATTGCTCCTGTGGGGATTGTCCACAGTATTGAGTATGTAAGTCGCTTTGGATAAAAGCCTCTAACAAGTGACATGCAATGTTTTTAATTTGCCATGTACGGTATCAATGTCTCTCAGCCACCGTAGTGTCGTATCAGGTGGGCGTGTCGTGTAGGGGGCGTGTCGTGTATTCCGTCTTGCTGCGGCTGCAGCTGGACCATATTGGCCGTTTGGACACAACAAATATTTTCATCAGAGTCCGGCGCACTTTCTAGGGACTTGGCGCTGACGGAGACCCTGAAACACAACTTCCGGTTCTGGCCTTCACAATATAACCAACGGTTTTCTCTCTTCGCCTTTCTCTCTTCGCCTTTCTCTTCTTACCATGGGCGTCGAAGCCATTATATGAGGGTGGGACAAGTCCCCCCCACTTTTTCAAATGATTAGTTTAGACCCCCACTTTTACTATGCGGAAAGTCCGTGAATCGGTCTATCCACTCGCCGCACTTTGTAGAGCGCTGTGTCAGTGCTTCATTATCAACTCCATTCCACTTGCTTATTGAGTGAAATGCCCAAATCAATGAAACTCCGTACCATGTTTTCACTGCTACTTTGTACCAAGGCAGATTCTCACATAGCGCGCGCATGTTCAAGGAGTGTTGTCATAGTTGGACAGCTCAGATCTGTTGTATGAAGCGATGCCGGTAGCGGAGGTAAGGCACACACACCAAATGTTCAGGAAATGGTTAATACAGCAAAACAAAGCTGACGATCTCTTGGTTTGATGTTTTCTTCCCCAGACAACATGGACATAAGAACATTTTTTTCAAAGAAGAGGAAAGTAAGTCATCAGCTGGTAGCAGTTAATCAGTTAACAGTGATGGCGGCGGCGGCAAAAGCGTCTCTCTTCTGGAGAGGAGTTTCGTCTTTATGTCATGATAGAGGGATACAAATACTGAATAGTTTAGATGAGAAAAGGCCTCGAAATGCCAGGTTACTAGTATTTATCATGTAAACAGGGAACATGAATAACCCGATCTCTCTGTGCTCATGTAAACACCATATCCCCAATATGATCATAACCGGGATAATACTCATAAACGGCTTACTGATGTCCATGTAGAGACGCAGTCAGTGTGTTTTACTGGAGCCTCAGTTCGATAAGAGATTCTTTTCTGAGTTCTTTAACTTAAGTACTCTCTCTCAAAATGGTAATGTGCATTATGTTTTAATTATACTTCTTATCATTCAGAAGCTTTTTGTGTGTGTTTATGTTTTACTGAGTGCTTATAGGCAATTTCCATCCCAGTGTTCAGTTAACTATTTATTTTCTGTGCACATTACATAGACTAGCTAATATTACCTACTGCTTGGGACTTGAGTCTTCAAAATGTCCAATGTCACAGACTGGGACTTACTTTAGAGTCAGTTGTATTTACATTCAGTATGACTTGTTATGATTCAATGTGAAAGAGTATACTGCTCAATAAATAATGATCACTTCACCACCTCTCTTGACATCTAGGCGCTTGAGAGTGAGTCAGAGGCAGAATACAGGGACAGTGGAGAGAGGTCCATTGCTGAGGTGAGTGATGAAAGGGAAATGACAGTTTAGAGTAAATTGTGATGTGGACTCTCATCCCAGAATTTTAAGGAAATCAGTGGGGATATTGAACAGGAAACATTTCAGTCAAGGGGCATCATATGACCAATATAGACAGAAGAGCAACATTTATTTGAACATTTAAGTCAATGATACCATTGTAGCGGCACAAACTCCCTATGAGTTATGCCGCTGAGAGGCTAAAATGTGCTCTTTGCTGTGACGCGTTCCATATAAGAGTCCGAAGTCATTCATAGTCCATAGTGTTTAATAAAACGCAAACAAACAATGTACAACTCCCGACCTGACGGTCAACTGAAAGTATCAGAGCAAATTCACCCTCTTCCTACATCATATCCTCCCAAACCGGCATCCAACAGGTGACCTAAATAACCATAAACCACACCCACGTGACCATTGCCGGAAGTGATAAACAATAAGAATTAAACGCGATGCAAACAGAAATGAAGATAATAATACAAATAATAAGTAATGCAAAACAAGCATTTTGGCTCCTACATTCCGGCCCCTAATTATTATATAACAATTTATAATAATTATTCAAAACAAATTACAATAAAACACTGTTATGCTATATTCTAATGATATGCAGATCATCATTTTTTAAATCCAGTATTCATATATCAGTATACAAGCAATCAAGTCTGCTGTGTGTAGTATTGTGAGTGCAGGGGGCAAAAGTAGTCACTATGCAGGGGGCAAGGAGCAAGGTGAAACATGGAAAATGATTTAGAGATGGCAAAAGTTTCTCTGCCTCGTGAAAAGGCGGACTTGGCTAAGGGGTCTGTTCAGAAAGCCAATCTTTGTCTTCATCTGAATCCCAAGTACAAGTCCTTTTTCCTTGTCCTTTTCCAATCTAATGTGATTGGTCCTTCGAATTGTTTGGCAGATTTTAAGACTGGATCCCGGAACCGCTGATTTTCCCTGGAAAGTCTCTGGATGTCTCTGCCACCTTCAGGATAGTGCATCTTAAATTGATGTTTCCACAGCATATCCACTTTCACTACAGATGTCCTGCTAGCACCCATCGCTGACTCTGAGAGTCTGCAGTCCTCTTCACCGGCCCCAGTAAGGCCACTTGTATGCAAAGAGGCCATGGCTGGTTCTTTTCTGTCCATGTTCGTTTCTATGTCGTATTTTATTTTTCCAGCTTTCATGGTTGCAAATGTGCTTTCTACCGGATGAGGCTGTGACTCGAGTGTTATGGTAGATGTGATGATTTCAGTGTCAGCTCTGTCCTTGGTTGTTATTGTTGATGTTTTTAGATTAGCTACACTGTGCTCTGGAATGATTGGTGCAGATGTATATATAACTTGTGGCTGGGGTACAAAAGGATCTGTGTTGATATGAAGTGTTTTCTTTTCCTTAATTCCGTTTCCAAAATATGACTGCTTGCCATCAGATCCTGTAGTGGAGCTACTCGGAACACTGGATTTCTTTGATGCAGCAAGAACCTTCATTTTGGCCATGGTGGCGGCGATGTCTCCTTCTAGTTCCAATTGTTCTTTTCTTCTCCTCAGCTCATGTTCCTGTTTTTCCAAAGCATGTTTCCTTTGAAGTAGATTTTGTAAAACCATCAGGGCGGCCACTTCCACCTGAGCTTTTATATAAGCAGATGCAGTTCTTGATAGGCTTACTCTGGATCTTGAGCCATGAAAAGTCAATTTGCTATTTCTGTTTCCAATATTTAACACACTGTCCACTCCATCCTCATTTTCGTTGTTATCACTCATTTTGCATGTTCCAATATGCACACAACAGTATTCACAAATGTCAATCTTGTCACAGAAGTGGTGCCTGATCAGTGATCACAGCTGTGCACGTTACAAACAATTCCGGAAATCCAAACCTTCGCCGATATCGGCATAACCAGCACGCACAAAACAGGCCAAATAACAGTCCCCAATGGACTAACGGCAGCACTTCCAAACTGTGTTCCAAACAAAAAATACACAGAATGAACGCAATTGTGCCTACCGCCTCAACTGGCTGTGATGTGCTCCAGCCAATCAGTTTCCGCCTGTGGCCACGGTGAATTATGGCTTTTCCTCCGAGGGGGAAACTGTCCAAGTGTTCAAACTCCGTGATCCCGAACATCCTGGCTTCGTCTGCTTAGGATCCGGTCCATTCCATCGCGTCTTCGATGCGGCGATCCTTTTCCCCCTCGGAGGAAAAGCCACAATTTACCGTGGCTGCAGGCGGAAACTGATTGGCTGGAGCACATCACAGCCAGTTGAGGCGGTAGGCACAATTGCGTTCATTCTGTGTATTTTTTGTTTGGAACACAGTTTGGAAGTGCTGCCGTTAGTCCATTGGGGACTGTTATTTGGCCTGTTTTGTGCGTGCTGGTTATGCCGATATCGGCGAAGGTTTGGATTTCCGGAATTGTTTGTAACGTGCACAGCTGTGATCACTGATCAGGCACCACTTCTGTGACAAGATTGACATTTGTGAATACTGTTGTGTGCATATTGGAACATGCAAAAATGAGTGATAACAACGAAAATGAGGATGGAGTGGACAGTGTGTTAAATAAAACGCAAACAAACAATGTACAACTCCCGACCTGACGGTCAACAGAAAGTATCAGAGCAAATTCACCCTCTTCCTACATCATATCCTCCCAAACCGGCATCCAACAGGTGACCTAAATAACCATAAACCACACCCACGTGACCATTGCCGGAAGTGATAAACAATAAGAATTAAACGCAATGCAAACAGAAATGAAGATAATAATACAAATAATAAGTAATGCAAAACAAGCATTTTGGCTCCTACAACCATTCCTAGGTGAACTTAACATCCGTATGGAGTCAGATCAGTCTCAATATTAATAAATGCTCACAGAAGGATTCACAAATGTATTTTGCGATTTATATATAAATGACTCTCCACAACAATATCTCTCAATGCACTCACAAGTATTTATTGTTGTATAAAAGTACAAAAAATGGGCATTTAAACTGCTTTTTATTAATTCAAAGACGGCTCTGAATTAATAATCAAATATGTTTCCTTTCTTTACTACTGGATTAAATTACAAAATGTACCCATCATTTCCCTCATGCTAGTATAGCCACATACAAGTATCAAACCACCTGTTAAAATGCACCAGAATACAGGAAATCTATGCTTCCTACGCCCATGCTTCTTACACATATTATATTAAATCTAGGAAGAGCAGGAATGCATATAATATGAACAAAGGTGTTTCAGGAGAAATAAACCGGTTTCTCTCCGCTGCTCCATGTCTGTGTATCTTAAAGGTTTAGGTATTTCCTCAGGGGAAATCATAGCCGCTTTTATTTTGAAGTCCTCTGCACCGGAAGTGATGGTCCCGCTCTTTCTAACTGGGAACCAGATCGCGTGTGTGTCCGGAAGTGAGCGGGAGAAGCAGCAGTGATCAGTCTGTCTCCAGTTAGCTGTGTAACAAAGTCCTGAGGAAACACAGCCTGCCTGTCTGCCTCATTTCAGAGTGGGTTATTGAAGCCGAAGCCTGGTGCTTCAGTCCGGGAAGACTGCAGAGAGTCCTCCCCTGTATTCCTCCACTACGGTCTGGGAGCAGCATCTATCTCCACTGTTGCTGTAACCATGTGAATGTCCCTCTGTGGGACCAATAAAGGACTTCTGATTCTGCGAACAGACTGAAGAGAGGGGGGAGGGGCTGGTTTGAATGCGGCTTTCTTATTTTCCCGGATTTGAAGAGTCCTCTTCCTCGCAGCCCACCGTATCCCAGGATGCAATGCGCGCCGGTGACGAGGAAACAAAGAAAATGTCGGTCCGGTCTCAGAGAGAAAGCAGCACGTCAGGAGTAACTGATACATGTGAGTATCGGGTTTAACTTACTTTAATAACTGATACATGTGAGTATTGGGTTTAACTTACTTTTAATAACTGATTGTGAGTTTTGGGTGTTTTGTTCTCGTACTGTATGTACAATCAATACTCCAGACTACGACGTGCTGTATTCAACGTTTATTGTTATACCGGAGACGTAGACATTCATGTCTGGTAGGAAGGTGAACTATGAGGTGTGACTAGTGCCAAATATGAGGTGTGATTTGTGCCAAAGACTGAACTAACTGAGCAGCCAATCGCGTCGATATTCGCCTACCATGCCGTGAACTATGCCGCGAGAGAAGTAACGTGACACTCGTCGCCACCCCTCTCGTCTGAGAAGCTACGTGACGTCTGCGTCTGAAGTTACTTTACTTTGGTTGTTATCACCAAATAACCCAGTAATGTTACAGCTACGTAGTTGCTGTTCAAGCTAGACTCTATTTCAATATAGTTTTGGTATTCAAATAATGTTACACCTCTTGTATGCCCTGAACGCCAAAACAACCACAGACAAGAATATATATTTTTAATTATCAAAATGATAACAAAGGCTGAAAAAACAGGAGAAGCCTGTCTTCCCTTGGTCTCCAGGAGAAAGCTGTATATCACCAAGTTTCCATAGAGTTTTGTGTGAAATAGATCGCTGCAGTGAACACCACTTTATGTATTTGTTTATGATTTATTTGATATGGAGGGATGCAGGATACATAGAAGTTCAGAGAAGAAGCAACCCCTATTGTTTATTTCATTTCATTTTGGCACCATGGCAGAGGCACATATAGAGTTAATGTGCGGAGATTATAATGTCCCGTTTACTAAAATATGGATTGTTTTCTGATGTTTAGTTGACAAAATAGTCACTGAGCTACATTTTGCTGCACTCAAGCATCTGAAGACAAGAGTTGTGTCCCCCTTTGGCCACAAGAGGGAGTATACCTTTAAGTGAGTGCTTCTGTCAGGAGGAAACAAAGGTTCGCAAACACATTGCACTCTACTGCTGAGAGGCTGTACACAGACGTGAAACGATGTGCTGCAATGTCTGTGTATTGTTGAAGAATGCCAAGTAAAGGAAGAAAGTAATAACTCGCACTGAGTCTTAATACATTACTTTATTTCATTATTTCCCCCTTCATTTGAGAAACACTATCCAATGATTTATTATGTTTGTGTTACACACACACACCATTACTGAATTAGTTCTAAAACCAAGAGTAATCTACATACAACAATAGGGAGCCCTGGCTCAAGGACGGACAAAACAAGGACACCACACATGATTCTTTCCAATTACAGTATATTTATTTAAAGAGAGTAACTCAATTGTGATATCAGTTTAATCCGTAATGTGTGTAGTGTAAAAATCTACTACCCAAATAGAAACATATGGACATAGGATTTTGTTAAAAAAAAGTGTGTATGTGAACATGTTTGATTTGGGGGTGGGCCTCAAATCCTATAGGGTGGTCCCGGGACATGCTCCCCCGGGAAGATTTTTTATTTTGGAGTTAAATGCATCAATCTGGTGCACTTTGGCTACTGATATCAGCTCTGCTTGCTCTCAGGAAATATGCATCTGCACTATCTCGATGCAACCCGCTTCTTTCATGCTCTTCAATTCTTTGGTGAACATGCTTCCATGCCTGCATGCCTCCTTTAACAAAAGCATTGTCACTGGCAGGCTTGGCAAACATGAGACACAGCGAGCAATATAGAGAGTGCGATGATTCACAGTAAGTTAACCATTTTCTATTTGTCCCATCCTTGCTGTGGAATACTTTGAGAATGGCTTTCTTGGAAGGGTGTTGTGGGTGGTTGGCTGAGGGCGAGCAAAATAATCAAAAGTCCTCTGTGTGTCAACTTCCTGTGCGTCTCTTTCGCTGTCTTTCTCCCCAGTTGCAATTTCCCTTGTGCTGGACCCTGAATCTTGACTTGCCTCCTCAGCATCTGCTGGTACTGAATAAGAACGAGCATAAGGATTAAACTCTTATCAATAACTATATAGTAACTTATTGAGAGAACATGAACATAGCTTGCTTATACTGTTGTCATTACATTTCCTTTGGTTTTGTTCAGTGTTTTCATAGACATAGCCTATTGAACCAGTTTCCTCTGTACCTGCCAGTTCTGTCCTAGCACTGAGCTCTGCCTGCATCTCTCCCTCAGGGTCATCGCCATCAGCATCATCTGATAGTGGAACTGAATAAGGAGAACATTTAATCATTCAGTGTGAGAAAAAGTTTTTAGAGAGTACTTGTCCATGGACAAGTGAGTTTGGCAATTTACTTGTCCGAATACATTTTTCACTTGTCCAGAATGGACAAAAATTGTTCTTCGCCATCGTATTTTACATTTTCCCACGGTTTTTACGACACCGCTAACGTAAGTGAGCGGTAAGATTTTACTGCATCACACATAGGGTTGGGTATCGTTTGGATTCTAACGATTCCGGTTCTGCTTTTCGATTCCGGTTATTTTCGGTTCTCGATTCCGGTTCTTTGAGAGGGTAAAAATAATGACAAACTGGGAGAAAAATATATTTATGAAAACATTAAGTCAAATCTGTATTCCTATTTACAAATCACTTCATACTGTTTAATTTCTTACGGTTATTGAATAAAATTATATAAAAATAATCTCTGCATTGTTTGGTTAGTTCTAAGTGGTGCAGTTTGAGAATGTACAATTGGCCCAGTCTCCTGATGTTACACTGCAACCTGCCTGTGAGACAGAGTCCAACCACACATGTCCAACCTAATAATAATAATAATAATAATAATAATAATACTAATACATTATATTTATAGCCTATAGGCCTAGCGCTTTTCTACAACTCAAAGACGCTTGCACGCTTACACATGTCCTGCAACACACATGCTGCAGCTGCCCAGCTGCTCACTGTTTGTAAAAGTAAATAAATAGTATTTTCATTTCAATAATGTACTTTCTATACCCTGCTTCATAAACAATACTGACATCCCTGTGCTCCTCCGAGTCTGGGGGTCCGGGGATGTGAGGACAGCGCGAGGACACAGACAGGGAGGCTGCTTTACTTCATAAAGCGCTTCGAGATTTGTCTTGGCAGATGAGAAGCGCTATATAAATTAAATGTATTATTATTTATTATTATTAAAGGAAATGGTGGTCAATATTAACAACATAGGAGCTAAAACGCTTAATAACCTTCATTACGTGTTAGAGAAAGAACATAAGAAAGTTTGACAAAGAGAGACGCACCATGCAGCGATCAGCTGATACGGAGCGTGGAGAGAGAGAGCTGCGGTCCGCGGGGCTCGGCCTCGCCTCCTGTCCTCACAACTCTTATTAATCCCGGGACCGGACAATTGTTATTTGTTCCTACTCGGAACCAAGTTTTGCGTCCCAACCCTGCCACTGTGCTACACGTCCCGCCCCGCCCCCTTCTAACTGTACAGAAAGCGGCGAGATGCATTTCCTTAGGAATCAACAAGCAGAACCGAAACTAACATTTCTAAACGAACAATGGCGGACACGTACAATTTGCGAATGAGTTCTGCCTTTTGTAAACTGAATTTATCAATAATTTGTCAATAAATGAGGGTGAAAAACGTCACTTGTCCGCCGGACGAGTCAATTGAAAGATCTACTTGTCCGATATTGTAAATAACACGTCCCGGACGGTGGGACGTGTGCTTTTTCGCACACTGTCATTACATTAACAACTATTTATGAGATAACATTATTCAAGAACATATATTATACAACACTTATTTTATCACTTAGTTGACCCTGTATTTGCATGGCCTAATACTATAATGATTGTCTCCCCTTTATTGCACAGACAACATAACCATCTCAAGTTATTCACTCACAGTATGAGGGGTTTGTAGCCCCACAGTTAGCTGCAGTCTAACGGTTATATTACATATATTTGCCTTGAGTAATATTCAGGACATGTTTGGGGTTTTTGTAGCCTTACAGTCTCCAGTCAGGCAACGGGGGATCTGTTTGGTATTTTGAGCTAAACACTTCAGAGACATGTTTTGTATAGATATGGCCCTATAATATATTGTTCAAATATAGTATAATACAGGACCATTAAGGTTAAATTACTATATGTATCCTTATCCCATTATAATAAGACCATCAGAAATGGATAGAAGTCTTTTGCTTGATATCAGTTTGTGTAGTGCTGTCAAAGGGATGCTAGCTGTGACTGTCACTTCTCTTTTTTTTTAAACTAAAACAGTACGTCATTTTTAATATGGTTTTGTCTGTAATGCTGAGTTACATTTTGCAATCATAATTCTGCCACCCTGTGTATAATTAGATCCATTTTTTTTTTCTTTTCTCGTTTACTCAGTGATTAGGACAATTCTGGAGGACTGGGTCTGCTGAGGAAGGAGCTTCCATCCACACAGGACCTCCCGTGGTGATATTGTCATATCATATACACAACTACGGTGTAGTTATGCTATGCAAACGTAGGTCACAGGTTCCTCAACAGTGCAATAACATGACATACATTTTCACAAGAATAAAATTGTCAAAAAACAAGAATAGTGCAAGGTCAGGTGTTAACTCGTCTTCTGGCCTGTGGGATAAAACTGTCCCTGAGTCTGGTTGTTTAGTCCTGATGCTGCGGTACCGCCTGCCAGACGGCAGCAGACAGAACAGTTTGTGGCTGGGGTGATGGGGGTCTTTTATAATCCTGAGGGCTTTCTTCCTGAGCTGCTGGGAGTGGAGGGCAGCTCCATCCTGGAATTTATGAACACTTTAGACTCGTTGTTAACTGTTAGTAGGGATGCATCAATTAACAAAATGTCTGCCGATGTTTAGAGTACCAATTGTGCCGATGTTTTACTGTATATACTGTAATAGTAGTGTTGAGAATACCTCCCGTTTTGAGTCACGTTTTTTTTTTTTTATATTTTATTTATAATTTTCAGGTTTATGTAACAATTAAACATAACAAAAAAATATTTAGCATAAAAACGCAAAGCATCCCCCCTCCCCCCAAATAACAAAAGACAAACAAAAGTCAGTGTGTAAATCAAAACACAAGGAGATACTACACATACACAGTGCTACTGTATATCCAGAGGCCTGTTGGTCCATCAGATGATATACCTATGGTGGCGTCAGTGATGCACCTATAAACTCTAAATAAGGCTGCCAGATCTTCAGAAAGGTGTTATATCGTTTTCTAAGACTATATGTGATCTTTTCAAGAGGAATACAACTGTTCATTTCTAAAGACCATTTATCAATGAGGAGAGGAGAGTCAGATTTCCATGTTAGTGTTATGCATTTCTTAGCCACACATAAAGCAATTTCAATAAATGTAATTTGGGATTTAGTTGAAGATCTATTGAGACTTGTGAAATCTCCCAGTAAGCAAAGCTCAGGATCTAAAGGGAAGGTAGATCCTGTGATATTGGTTAAGGTCTCACAACAATCTTACCAAAAGGGCCTCACTTTTGTGAATAGCCAGGTGCAGTGTAGGAAGAAGCCGACAATACCACACCTGAAGCACATCTCTGACAGCTCGGGCTTGGATCTATGTAGTTTCTGTGGGGTGAGGTACAGTTGATGGAGGAAATGATAGTGAACCAGTCTGTACCTGGCATTAATAGTAGCTGACAAACTGTCTTTACATAAATCTGACCAGAGCTGCTCATCAATTGCTAAATCCAGATCTGACTCCCATCTCGCTCTAGATTTGTGTAAACCTGGCTTTGGGCCCTCATTCAGCAGTAAAGAGTACATTTTAGAAATACCTTTGTATACATTTCCCTCATGAAGCAGTTTCTCCACATCAGTCAACACGGGTAAAGTCATCCCAGGTCCCAGGTTGGCTCTAAGAAATGATCTTAACTGAAGATAGCAGAAGAAGGTCTTGTTGGACAAGTCATATCTTTGACTTGTCCAACAAGTCTTTTTTTGTAGCAATCTTCCAATCTTCCAAAAACCTATAAAACTATTCTGGAGGGCAGCAGCATAAATGATATTTTAAGTTGTTATGCATGAGAGTCAGTAAAATCTTGCAATCATTTTTTTTACGTGGACAATGTTTAATTAAATTGTTAATGTCAAGACATTTGATGAATGTAATTAACTTTAGCTATGTTGCTAGTTTATCCACTCAAGTGAAACCAACTTGTAGCTCTGCAGTGTAAGTAAGAAACGACTTAGTCTAATAGAGCCCTGTTCATTTCAGTGTTTTATTTTATTACATACACCTCAGAAAAAGTACAGAGGACCGGACCTCGTTGAGTTTAATGGGGGGTAAGGCCATGACTGCACTTCATTTGACTGACAGCTCTAGTTACTCTTCTAAATCATTCTTATCTCTATTTAGAGCTGCCTTAAAAACACAAAAGGCAATCCGGGTCTCAAGCTGTATCCACATGTGATTTTAGGGGTACCAAACATAACATGTTGGTGCATAAATGTAAAAAGATATTAACCATAGGTATTTATGATATTAATTAGGAATATACAAACAAGGGGTTCAAAACGGGGCTTTGAGCGGTGACGTAATGAACACAACAGCTATTCTCTGTAACGTCTCTGTGTGTGTTCCCTGTTTCCTGCAGACGTCCAGCAGCTGGTGGTGGTTAAAGAAGAGGTTCCCCCTGAGCAGCAGGAGTGGAGCTCCAGTCTGGACCAGGAGGACCCAGAGCCCCCCCCACACATTAAAGAGGAACAGGAGGAACTCTGGAGCAGTCAGGAGGGAGAGCAGCTTCAAGGGCTGGAGGAGGCTGATATCACCAAGTCCACATTCACTCCTGTCCCTGTGAAGAGTGAAGATGATGAAGAGAAACCTCAGTCCTCTCAGCTTCATCAAAGACAAACTGAACACCTGGAAACAGAAGCTGATGGAGAGGACTGTGGAGGACCAGAACCAGCCAGGAACTCAGATCCTGAGAGACATTTAACACCAGAGACTGAGGACAACGACAAGGATGACATATTCTGTTCATTTTCAGGTTGGTATTAGTATGTTGTCTTCACTGGGACATGTCTCCATGCTTTAATGTTGAAAAAGCTCTTTATTTTTCTCATACTGCCTCTTTTCACCCTCTGTCTGAAACCAGAACCCAGTCTGGTCTGAATGGTTAGCTGGCCGGCTCTGTTGTGATTGGTCGACCACTTAGAGATGTCCCGTCCCTTAGCCCAGTGGTTCCCAAAGTGGGGGGCGCAGAGGCATGACAGGGGGGGTGCGAGAGACCAGGAGGAAAATGGTTATTAAAAAAAAAAAAAAGAATAGATAAAAAAAAAAGAAAATCATAATTTGAAAAATGATTGATTCGAAAATAATATAATACAGTACTATTACATCTGGGTCTCTGTGTTTCATTAAAGCTCGGCTCTGTGTGTGTGTGCACGAGCGAGAGAGAGAGAGCGCACCGGTACCGGAGATCGTTGTTGTTAGCTTCTGGTGCTAGTGAGCTACGCTAACGGATATAAGGAGTTTTTTCAACAACAAAGCGGAGGAGAGTCCTCTCCTGACAGACTGAGAGGCTCAGTGAGCTAAAGGACTCTCTCCTGACAGACTGAGAGGCTCAGTGAGCTAAAGGACTCTCTCCTGACAGACTGAGAGGCTCAGTGAGCTAAAGGACTCTCTCCTGTCAGACTGAGAGGCTCAGTGAACTAAAGGACTCTCTCCTGTCAGACTGAGAGGCTCAGTGAGCTAAAGACTCTCTCCTGTCAGACTGAGAGGCTCAGTGAGCTAAAGGACTCTCTCCTTTCAGACTGAGAGGCTCAGTGAGCTAAAGGACTCTCTGAGTGTTTAGATAGTTAACTTTAGTCTAAGTTATCTCAGTGGGTCTCAAACGGTTTGGTCACGATTAATGTAAACATTATTTCCGAGGCACACGTTTATATGATCATTATAGGTATAAAAAAATAAGAGAATAAATTAAAAACAGGTATGAAATACTATATGACAGTCAAACAAGAATACAGTTTGAAAGGGTGATTTGTAAAATTCCATAAAGAAAAAGTAAATCTGTTTCCAGTTCTGTTTCAAATGGGTGTTGAGAGATGTTTCCATAGATCTCTTCATGTTGCTCTCAAAGTGCACCAGATTGATGCTTTTAACTTCAATATTTAAAAACAAATCTTCCCGGGGGAGCATGTCCACACACCACCTATAAAAATAGCACTTTACCCCTGCTTACACCTATATGCCGTGAGCTGATTATCGAGCCTTCGTTGTAACAGTCGCGGGTACATTGTGTATTTGAGTGTGGAGTGTTGCAGTAGAAAATTCCACTGTAGCGCCCGGTACCTTAATGGGAAACCCTAAATGCTTGAGCACCCTCTATGAAACGTCAAGCTACCCCACAGCACCCCCAAAGCCTGACTATTTGTGTTGGGGGGGGGCCGACTTTTTTTTTTCTCCAAAGGGGGGGGCCTGACAGAAAAAATTTGAAAACCACTGCCTTAGCTATCATGTACAACGTGTTGTTGTGCCCCCGGGTCAAATCAATCGGATACTTTTCAGAGGGGAAATGTACGTTGTTACAACAGAAAAGAGCCAAAGGCAGCTTAATGTTACGTAGAAGCATGCATACAAAAGTATTCAAGTAAAACAAAAAAGAAATAATATATTTCACAAAAAGTGACACAATTTACAAAATACACATCCTGTATCAGTTCTGAGGATTTAGCAGCCAGGTATATATTGCACAGTTTGCACATAGTCTGATCGCTGCAGGACGGAAGGACCTTCGGTATCTCTCCGTGAGACAGTGGGGGTGCATCAGCTTGTCGCTGAAGGAGCTGCACAGTGCAGACAAGGTAAACAACGTCCTCCCCAGAACATTGAATGTTGGATTTCATTTACTGATCCTGCAGACACCCGCTACACGGGGCGGAAGTCCTGCAGCATGCCCCCCCCCTTCAGCAGCAGCTCATCACAGAGGAGAGGAGACGCCCCCCCCCCTCCGAATGACTTTAAAGTTACGGAAGAGTGACAGTTCTAATCCTTTAAAATTATGCCTTGACTTCAGATTTTGTCCGTCAGATTTAAAAACAATGATGTTAGCGCTAACTTCTCCATGCAGAGCTAGTGAAGATGAGGAGCCTCAGACTCATCCCTCCATGCAGAGCTAGTGAAGATGAGGAGCCTCAGACTCATCCCTCCATGCAGAGCTAGTGGAGATGAGGAGCCTCGGACTCATCCCTCCATGCAGAGCTAGTGAAGATGAGGAGCCTCAGACTCATCCCTCCATGCAGAGCTAGTGAAGATGAGGAGCCTCGGACTCATCCCTCCATGCAGAGCTAGTGAAGATGAGGAGCCTCAGACTCATCCCTCCTCGGCACAGCACTAAGCGCCTCGGACAATCTTTTGTGCCTGTAGCCATCAGGCTGCACAACCAAGGGTTAACCCTGTAACTCATTATAAATAACCTGCATCTTCATCAATATCTCAACTCTTTGATATTAATTTGTAACCCTCTGTGTTTTATTAGGGATGCAACGATACCAATCCCATTAACGGGAATCAGGCCGATACTGTCCTCATGTACTCGTACTCCTATCGGTGCATCCCTAACTTTTGGTGAAATCTAAATTTCTTCCTCGTAGGTCTTCCGATATCTTTTTTTTGCGAGGCATGGTTCACATCAGAAGTTAAAACTTGTGAATAGCAAATACAAATGTTTGAGGGATTTTTATAAGTTAACGCTGGAACAGCACTTCTTATCGTGTTTCACTGATTAAAACAAAGTGTTTTAACTCCTAACTCAATTAGTTTTTGTTAACTTCTAGGAGGTCACATACTTTTAGTGATTTAATTAAAATGGACACGAATACATGTGTGTTCTACAAGATGAAACGGATTGTGTTTGTCTATAATTGTGACTTACATGACGATCAGATCACATTGAATGAGCAATTCAAGCAAAAACCTATAAAACTATCTCTGGAGGGCAGCAGCATGAATGATATTTTAAGTTGTTATGCATGAGAATCAGTAAATTTTTATTATATACACCTCAGAAAAAATATAGAAGGCCGGACCTCGTTGAGTTTAATGGGGGGTAAGGCCATGACTGCACTTCATTTGACTGACAGCTCTAGTTACTCTTCTAAATCATTCATATCTCTATTTAGAGCTGCCTTAAAAACACAAAAGGCAATCCGGGTCCCAAGCTGTATCCACATGTGATTTTGGGGGTACAAAACCACTCAAATTATAATTACACTTACCTTTCTCTGCGATAATTGTTGGTGCATAAATGTAAAAAGATATTAGCCATAGGTATTTATGATATTAATTAGGAATATACAAACAAGGGGTTCAAAACGGGGCTTTGAGCGGTGACGTAATGAACACAACAGCTATTCTCTGTAACGTCTCTGTGTGTGTTCTTACATCTTACTTCTGTATGGAGCAGAAGTTGGACATGCTCGCTGCCCATCTCATCACAGAGCACTTGGAATAGGCGAGACTGCATCGGTCGGGCCTTTATGAAATTCACAGTCTTCAAAGCAGAGACTTCAAGCCATCGGGCATCTTCTTCACCGCCAGCGCCTCCCGGTGGATGCTGCAGTGTGTCCATCGCATCTCCGGTGCAACCTCTTGGATCCGAGCTGCTACTCCGCTGTGGCGGCCAGTCATAGCCCTCGCGCCCTCTGTGCAGACTCCAACACACTTTTTCCATTCAAGTCCATTCTCTTGCACAAACGCGTCCAGGAGCTGGAATATGTGCTCAGCTGTTGCTCTGGTCTCCAGTGGTTGACAGAACAGAAAGTCTTCCTGAGCTGCACCATCATGTTCATATCCGACATGAACAATCAAATTGGCCAAATCTGCAACATCAGTAGTCTCGTCCAGCTGGATGGAATAATAGCTACTACTTTTAATGCGCTCAATCAATGTCTTTTAAACATCCTCTGCCATCTCTATGATTCTCCATGACACAGTGTCATTTGAAAGTGGCACCAAATGTAACTGTTTGGCAGCCTTCTCGCCACAAATGATTTCTGTCATTTCTTTTGCGAATGGGAGACAACGTTTTTCGCCAATTGTGTGTGGCTTACCGGCTTTTGCAATGCGGATGCTGGCACGATACGAGGCTTCCTGGGCCTTGGCTGTGGGTGTTATTCTCTGTAACGTCTCTGTGTGTGTTTCCTGTTTCCTGCAGACGTCCAGCAGCTGGTGGTGGTTAAAGAAGAGGTTCCCCCTGAGCAGCAGGAGTGGAGCTCCAGTCTGGACCAGGAGGACCCAGAGCCCCCCCCACACATTAAAGAGGAACAGGAGGAACTCTGGAGCAGTCAGGAGGGAGAGCAGCTTCAAGGGCTGGAGGAGGCTGATATCACCAAGTTCACATTCAATCCTGTCCCTGTGAAGAGTGAAGATGATGAAGAGAAACCTCAGTCCTCTCAGCTTCATCAAAGACAAACTGAACACCTGGAAACAGAAGCTGATGGAGAGGACTGTGGAGGACCAGAACCAGCCAGGAACTCAGATCCAGAGAGACATTTACAACCTGACACTGAGGACAACCCTGGAGACTCTTCTGAACCTGACACTGAAGACAGGGCTGATTGGAAGAAGACCAGAGAACCGGCTTCAAACTCTCAGAGAAATAAACAAGACCCTGTCAGTGATTCAAGACGTATTGCAAGAGAGAAACCATTCAGCTGCTCAGTCTGTAAGAAATCCTTTTCAGGGAGAGGAAATTTAAATCGGCACATAGCAATCCACACAGGAGAGAAACCATTCAGCTGCTCAGTCTGTGAGAAGTCTTTTACTCAGAGAGGATATTTAAAGAAACACATGTACATCCATACAGGAGAGAAACGATTCAGCTGCTCAGTCTGTGAGAAAACGTTTGCAGGGAGAGGAAATTTTAATCGGCACAAAGCAATTCACACAGGAGAGAAACCATTCAGCTGCTCAGTCTGTAAGAAGTCTTTTACTCAGAGAGGACATTTAAAGAAACACATGTACATCCATACAGGAGAGAAACCATTCAGCTGCTCAGTCTGTGATAAATATTTTACACAAAGTGGAATTTTAAAGGATCACATGAAAATACATACAGGAGAGAAACCATTCAGACAAACTGAACACCTGGAAACAGAAGCTGATGGAGAGGACTCTGGAGGACCAGAACCAGCCAGGAACTCAGATCCAGAGAGACATTTACAACCAGAGACTGAGGACAACGACAAGGATGACATATTCTGTTCATTTTCAGGTTCGTATTAGTAGGTTGTCTTCACTGGGACATGTCTCCATGCTTTAATGTTGAAAAAGCTCTCTATAACACATTGGTGCATAAATGTAAAAATATATTAGCCATGGGTATTTATGATATTAATTAGGAATATGCAAATAAGGGGTTCAAAACGGGGCTTTGAGCAGTGACGTAATGAACACAACAGCTGTTCTCTGTAACGTATCTGTGTGTGTTTCCTGTTTCCTGCAGACATCCAGCAGCTGGTGATGGTTAAAGAAGAGGTTCCCCCTGAGCAGCAGGAGTGGAGCTCCAGTCTGGACCAGGAGGACCCAGAGCCCCCCCCACACATTAAAGAGGAAGAGGAGGAACTCTGGAGCAGTCAGGAGGGAGAGCAGCTTCAAGGGCTGGAGGAGGCAGATATCACCAAGTCCACATTCACTCCTGTGCCTGTGAAGAGTGAAGATGATGAAGAGAAACCTCAGTCCTCTCAGCTTCATCAAAGACAAACTGAACACCTGGAAACAGAAGCTGATGGAGAGGACTGTGGAGGACCAGAACCAGCCAGGAGCTCAGATCCAGAGAGACATTTACAACCAGAGACTGAGGACAACCCTGGAGACTCTTCTGAAACTGACGACTCTTCTGAAACTGACACTGCAGATTCTACTGACACTTACACTGAAGACTGTGCTGATTGGAAGAAGACCAGAGAACCAGGTTCAAACTCTCAGAAACCTAAACAAGACTCTGTCAGTGATTCAAGACGTAGTGCAGGAGAGGAACCATTCAGCTGCTCAGTCTGTAAGAAATCTTTTTCACAAAAGCAATATTTAAATAGACACATGAGAGTCCACACAGGAGAGAAACGATACAGCTGCAGTGTTTGTGACAAAAGATTTACCTGGAGTCAACAGGTCAAAAGACATAAGTGTGTTGGTCGTCAGTCCTCACAGCTTCATCAAACTCAAACTGAGGAGAACAGAGAGGCAGAGCCTCCAGCCAGCAGCTCAGCTGAACACATGGAAACAGAAGCTGATGGAGAGGACTGTGGAGGACCAGAACCAGCCAGGAACTCAGATCCAAAGAGACATTTACAACCAGAGACTGAGGACAACCGTGGAGACTCTTCTGAACCTGACACTGAAAACAGTGCTGATTGGAAGAAGACCAGAGAACCAGGTTCAAACTGTCAGAAACCTAAAAAAGACCCTGTCTGTGATTCAAGACGTAGTGCAGGAGAGAAAACATTTGGCTGCTCTCTGTGTGAGAAAAGGGTTAGACAGAGAGGAAATGTAAAAGACCACATGAGTATCCTCACAGCTTCATCAAACTCAAACTGAGGAGAACAGAGAGGCAGAGCCTCCAGCCAGCAGCTCAGCTGAACACATGGAAACAGAAGCTGATGGAGAGGACTGTGGAGGACCAGAACCAGCCAGGAACTCAGATCCAGAGAGACATTTACAACCGGAGACTGAGGACAACCCTGGAGACTCTTCTGACATTTTCCAAGTCAAATGTGCATGTCCAACAAAAAAAGAGGACAATTAATTAGTCCTACGACAATTCACATGAGAAAAATCTGTCTGGCTGTATAAACTGTGTTTGACAATATTCATACATGACTTCATATAAACTCCATCTTTATCAACAGAAGTTTTGAATATGTTTAATGTTTTTGTCATACTACTTTTCTGATTTATACTATAACCACTGACTGATTCATCTGCAGAGTAGTTTCTCTGTTTGGTTAATGAAATGTTGTGACTTGAAACTTCCATTGGGATGTTGTTGATAGTTCCTGTTGAGTTATCAGTCTGTTCTGGTCTAAAAGAAGAACCAATGACTTTTTAATATAGAGAATATTTACGATGTTTTCAGTTTGATTCTGTTTTGTTTATATCATCAAACCAAACTAACCTGCTACTATTAGGTCCCTTGCATCTTTGGGTTTGTTTAGGCATGCATTATCATCTCACTTTCACCTGGTCTGCTCTTGTTATCTATATCTATTAGACACTACTGTCTATCAAATTGTAATGATTGTATGTATTACTTCATGAATTACTTAACAGACTGTACATGGTTTGTCCTGGTTTGCTTTCTGTTATTTTGTTCATGTATGTCTGTAAGTTGTTGCTTCTGTCGGGACCCCCTTGAAGACGAGATGGTGCATCTCAAGGGGTTTATCCTAATAAATACATTTCTATATAAAAGAATAGTGTTTGTGTTTTACAACAGATTACAATCAGCTCATTTGGAGTTCAGAGTTAAGATGGAATTTTAGGATTATTCCGGCTTTTTGAAACTGTAGTACGGGCTCATGTGTTTCATTGTTGGTGTTCTGTTAAATGCAAATTGAAGTCCTTTCACCTCCGTTGAATCAGGGTGGAAGCAGAAATAAAATACTTGTTCATATCGAACGCTGAATTGTAACTCGTATTCTTGCTTTTTATACCCGTCTTAATCTATATTAGCCTTTTTAAGTTTCATTCTTTCTGCTCTTTATTATTGAAGGTTTATTTAGATGAGATTAGATTTACTTATATTTAGTTGCAGCTGCAGAAACAAGTAATAAGCAAGGCATTGCACTAAAGTTAAAACTATTATAAGAAAAAAACGATATGCATATGAACATCAACAATATACTATACATACCTCCATAGTTTCTATACATACCTCCATAGATGCCCTGGAGCATCAAGCAGATGAATCATAATGCTGGTGTCAGCCTCTTCATGGTTACATGGCAGCATGAAGTGGCTGGTGTCTGTGCCAACTACTCTGACGCCAGATGTAATGAAGACCTGCTTGCCAACCGGCCAGGCAGTGGATGCAATTTTACTGGAGAGGAAGGTGAAGAGCTCCTGCTTGTTCATGGGGTCACGCAAGAAATCTGGCCAGTTCCTTGGCAGCTTGTTCTGACCAGCAACCTTCCGCCGTATCCCTTTGCCTCGCTTCTCCCTTGTTGACTATTTTATGCTTCTGGTGATGTAAGTATCCCAGACCACATCAACTCTTTCTGATGTCTTCAAGAGCTTCATGATGTGGGGACCAAAGACACAACTGGCACATTCATCAAATGTGGTAATATTGGTAGTGGACAGGAAGTGCACAACAGCTGCACCGTAGAGTACTTTCACCTCAAAAGTACCCGGAGGTTCCTGTTGTGTCTTCTGTGTCAGAATAATTAGCAGATCTGACTTCTTTCCCAGCCGTAGTTTCCCTCTGTCAGATAGAGAGGGAGGGTATGGATGGTTTTCATGCTTAAAGAAGGTGCTCCTATCCCCCTCTCTGTGTGCATGGCTATATATCAGGGGTGTCAAACTCAAGGCCCGGGGGCCAAATCCGGCCTGTGACATCATTTTCTTTTCAAAGAATATAATATGTTTATTATACGGTTACATGCCGATTCACAGAAGCACGTTGCCCATAAACTACATCTCCTGCATCTCAAATTAGACTTTTTTCTTAGAATGTAACTTTTATTCAAAATGTAACTTTTTTTTCAAAATTTCCCTTCCTTTTTTTTAGTTTGACTTTTTTTCCAGAATTTGGCTTTTTTCTTTTTAAATCATTTTTTGACATGCGCACTGAAGAGACTTGCAATTATTTGCCCTAGACCAGGGGTTCTCAAACTTTTTGTTTATGCGGACCACTATTTATTATCAAGGATTTTCGCGGACCACCTCATCTGCAAACCGTAAAAATAAGTACATATATAAACGTAGTGTTAAAACGCCGATATTTTTTTATAGTTAATTATAGACAATCAAAAGTAAATTGAAGCCTATTTGATACTTTTGTGACCGGTGTCTGTCTGCGTTGTGTATGTGTCTCGACAGCGGACGGTATTTTAATTAGGTCATCCCAAACAATGCCACAAGTGCGCACGCGCGCAGTGCACTCACAAAACGGGCAGACAGGTCTACAAAAACTACCGGTATGCTCCTACTTTAGTTACTGTACTGCAAAAAGCAGACGGCGCTGCGCTCAACACACACACACACTGACACACACACACACACACACACACACACAAACACACACAAAACCATGGACACAGGCATATAAGTAACATAAACAATGTATAGGCCTAAGTTGCATAAAGGCTTGAGCTACAGTATTGCAACTAAGCAGACAGCGCGGCTTCTCTCTCTCTCTCTCTCTCTCTCTATCTCCACTTTCAAAATCTATTTAAATCTCAAAACAAACAAAAAACAAATTAACTTATTAAATAAACGAAACGAAAAATATAGCCTACTCAGCGGTGGATCTAGAAAAATATTCATGGGGTGGCAAGAGGGTGGCAGGAGATTTTGAGGGGTGGCATCCCCTGGCAGAAGTATATGCTGATTTAATCGCAGTCAAATCAATCAATGTTAACTTGGAAAACCACAATATTGTTCGCCAATCATATTTCCACGCTCGCGCCAGGGCCGGGGGAGGGGTTACAAGGCTCGTGTCTTGTGGTGCATTCACTTGCACTCGGACATTAGAGATTTTCTCGCATAAATGTCCGATGAGCCCAACGACCACTACCCCACTGCCTGATATCATTAGAAAGCTAGGAATCGCCTCTTTCCAACAGTGTATACAACTCAAAATGTGTCTTCAGGTCCCCGAAAATCCTTGATAATAAAAAGTGGATTTTATTTAGCTTTTTTCCACGGACCACCTGCAGTACCCTCGCGGACCACCAGTGGTCCGCGGACCACAGTTTGAGAACCGCTGCCCTAGACTTCTTCTTTCAGACGTAGTTAATTATGTAGTTATTACCCTATCCCATAATAATCCAGTGCAGAGGCAATAATGTAATATAATACATTATTTTATATATATTAAATATTTATATATGTATTTTTATATAGTCTTAAAGTTACAACCGGCCCGTTGAGTGCAACCATAATGCTAATGTGGCCCGCGATGAAATTGAGTTTGACACCCCTGCTATATATAATTGGGAAAAGAGTGCCACATCATCCCTCAACATTGAGATCTGCCCTGCCTGCTTGGTCTTGGTCCTGGGTGTTGGGCATCTTCTTGTTCCGGTCATCGTTGTCTGGCTGATAGGAGTGTATTTCCCCTATACAAGGTATGTGAAGCTGCTGTTAGGACTTGTGACATTCAGTGTACCACTAAATTGTTAACATGTGGCCTGTAAACGCCAGGCTTCTTGGCAGCCCCAGCAGAGACCGTGTAAAGAATCACCGCTGCGGAGGTGATATTTGAGTGGATGCGTTTGCATCAGGGGTAGGGGCGACCAGAGGTAGGAGATTAATTGTATGTACATTGAAGGACATTTATAGAAGTGTTTATACCAGTGGTTCTCAACTGGTGGGTCGCGACCCAAAAGTGGGTCGCGGACCCGTTTCGAGTGGGTCGCAGATGAAAAAAAATGTAAAAGAAACATTTCCTTTTTTTTTGTTCGAAAAAAATCAAACTTTTATTTTGAAGGCCCGATTTTCTAACGCTGTGCATGCAGTAGGCGTTGGACTGGAAGTACCGGAGACCATAAACGGTTTTGAAAACTTCTGTCACGTAGTGATCATCTTCTCAATAAAATATCTTTGCTGATGTTTTTTCAACACAGTCTCACTCCCTGAACGTCCAGGAGCGACGCTTGGTCAGGGTCCTATGGCGTGCAGTTGTGACGCGCCGAGTCTCCTTCAGCTTCATAAACGGACGCAACGAGCTTTCAACTGATTGCAATGTTTTCCCCATCGGCGGCGGTATTTGACGCTCAGGGAAGCACCGCATCGGTCCATGTCGGCGGCACTTAAAGGCAATGTGAGCGTCCATTTCCCATTGGATAACGGAGGATTTTACACCCGGAAGTAAGTATTCTCTTTACTGTCGATTGATTTTACAGTGATATCTGCACTACTCATCAACTCAAAAACAGCAGATTATCCTTGTTAATTACACAACATTGATTGGTTTAAATTGTGTACAATGCTTTTGTATTTTTCCCCTTCGATTCGGAGAAACAAATATTTTTTCGGAGTTTAGGATGGCAGAAGACACTACACTACCCAGAATCCTCAGCTATCGTTTGGGACTACACCATGTGCTTTGCTTGACAAACCCCGTGATTAGTCCTCAAGCTCTCAAAAAAAGAGGACAATTAATTAGTCCTACAACAATTCACATGATAAAAATCTATCTGGCTGTATAAACTCTGTTTGACAATATTCATATATTACTTCATATAAACTCCATCTTTATCAACAGAAGTCGACCATATGTTTGATGATTTATACTATAACCAATGAATGTTGATTAACCATTTTATTAATAATAATAATGGACTTCCGGTATGACCGCAAGCGAGTAAGCCGCGCTCAACCCTGCTCCGCTACAATCCTTTAGAAATCCTGAATAAAACTACAGAACTGTTCCCAAAAAGTGTGGGCAACTTTTGGCATCGAAGCATCGATGCCAAATCTTGCCAAGAGGCTAACACCGAGCTCACCGGGGCTAAAGAAGAAATACTGACAGCAATAAGCAGCTTAAAGTCGGAGTTTTCAAACAGACTGGAAGAGATTCTGACTGCTGTTGAGGAAACTAGGAAGGATCTGACTGACTGTACTGAAAGAATAACACAAGCAGAGGTACGTTCATCAACAGAGGACGAGCACGCTGTATTAGAAGAGACAGTTAAAACACTGATGAAAAAAAGGAGAGACAGCGATACTCCACCGAGAACTTTGATAATGAGATGTCTGAACCATAAGGACAAAGTCACAGTGATAAAGGCAGCTAAGGCAAAAAAAGACATCCTCTACAAAAACCAACAGGTGCGGTTTTACAATGACCTCGCCACTGAAGTGCACAAACAACGAGGCAGTACGACTCAGTGCGCCAGCAGCTGCAGAACCTGGGCCTCAGACATGGCATACTACCCCCATCTAGAATGGTGATAACTTAAATGCAGCAAACTCTGAGATTTGCAAACCCGACGGAGGTACAACACTTCATAAACAAGATAAGAGACGGAAAAGACGGAGCAGTTAATACCGAAGATTCAGAGTGAGGTAGAACTGGACTATAAGCTGGTTGTTTTTGTTTACATCCCTGCAACTGTCAGATGGACGATACGGTAAGATAGAGGGGCTGTGCAACAACAGACTGTTAAACAATATCATTTTTGCTACTTAAATGTGGAACAAACGAAGCATGAAAACCCTCTCTTTATCATTATTTTTTCTCTACATGCTAGTGAAAGTGGAAGGCAATGATAATATCAATGTTTTGAACACTGGTAACTCATGGTGATGGTGCCAAACTGAAATTATAATTTATTTAAATGTAATACCGTTGAAACGCTGACCTTTAGCGGCTGTGGCTCAGTGGAGAGTGTGCTGGACTTCGAATCAGGGGGTAGCAAGTTCGCGTCCCACTGCAGTCAGCATGTCGTTGTGTCCCTGGGCAAGACACTTCACCCCAAAATTGCTCCTGTGGGGATTATCCACAGTACTGAATGTATGTAAGTCGCTTTGGATAAAAGCGTCTAACAAATGACCTGTAATGTAATGTAATGTAATATTATTATTTATTCTTTTCCGCTTTAAACGCTGGCGTCAAAATGATTGATAATTTTAGTATCTACTTAGCTTGCATTTATGCATGATCCCTTCTTTTTCAGGAGTAATTATATTGATACAAGTAGCGCGGATAAGGAATCGCTTTTTTTCCCTTTACGTTCCCATCACATCTGTCTAAGAAGGCTGAGTGGACTGATCCAGGATCTGTTCACAACAGTAGCTGGAAGCAAATTATAGATTCCCATTCAGTTGGGAGAATGGGGTTATTTTGTTACTGTGGTTCAGTATGTTTAAAGTATGTTCTAGTGTTTAAGTGTGTCAACCCTTTCATACATGGCAGTCTTGTTAGGAGGACTTCGAGGTATACTATTTTAAATGCCTCAAAAAGTAGAACTTAAATGCATCTCCTGGAATTGCAGAGGTTTACAAAAGACTAAGAAAATCAAACAAGTGATGAATAAGCTGAAAGACACTGATTCAAAAATTGTTTTCCTGCAAGAAACACACACTTTAAAATAAACAGTGTAAACATTGGTAGGAGGTGGAAGGGGAGCTTTTATGCATCGTCATTTACATCACAAGCAAGGGGAGTCATGACTCTTATCCACAAATCAGTGCCCTTTCAAGTTTCTAATGTAATTAAGGATACATTTGGTAGATATTTGGTTATCCAGGGATCACTGCTCTCAGTTACTTTCAATTTGGTTAACGGCCCCAATACAGATGAGCCTGGCTTTCTTACAAATGTATTTCTTACACTTGCATCTCTCCCAGGAGAATATATAATTGCAGGGGACTGGAACTGTACACTAGATCCAACCAGGGACCGATCTACAGGTGTTGATCAAACTCACACTAGAAGTAGAACAACTATTCAACATTTCATTCAAGAGATACATTTATTAGACATCTGGAGACACCTGAAACCTAACGATATTGCTTACTCGTGTCACTCAAGTACTTTTCAGTCATATTCGCGGATAGATGACTTTTTAATCTCTGCAACGTTATGTTAAAAAATACAGGACTGTTACCATGGCAGTATATTAATATCAGACCATGGAATATGTTGTATGGTATACACGGACGAGATCCTTGTTAGAGATCCACCCAGATGGAATTTGAATCAGAAATGGCTACAAAATGAAGAATTCATTAAGTATGTGGGGACAGAGATAGATAATTATTTCAAGGATAATACTACACACGGCATGTATCAAGTGGGATGCCTTCAAGGCTTTTTTGAGAGGACATATCATTTTCGAATCATGAATCTATCGATCATAAATCTATCGATTAGATTTATGATTCGAAAATTATAAAAGTAAGGTAGACATGTGGAGATTATCCGACTGAACAAAACGTGATCCCGTCTCTTAAATATGTGTCAACCACAGACCTTATTTTGAGCTATTTTCCTAAATCCTATGGAGAAATTGCATTGCTTTTTTGTCGAGGCAACCGGAAGGAGTTTACTTCCGGGTTTTAGGACGCGTCACTGCGGCACTCTATGAGGAAGAAATAAGAATCGCTATTGACGGCATGAAAGCAGGAAAATCAGCAGGACCAGATGGTATACCAATAGACTTGTATACAAAATGTAAAACAAAATTACTTAAACAACTGTTGGAAATGTTTTTGGAAGCATTCCTTAGTGGTAGCCTACAAAGTGTCAGCTGCGTTAATAACACTACTGCAAAAACCAGGAAAGCCTAGCAAAAGATGAGAAAATATGAGACCGATAAGTCTACTCAATTCTGACCTCAAAAATCTACGTAAAGTTTTAGCGAGAAGGCTACAAGAAACACTACCCATTGTCATGCACAGGGATCAAATGGGTTTATTCTGGGTCGCCAAGGATTCCACAACGTTAGGAGGGTCCTTAATATGATTCAAGGCTTGGAGGTTACTTCGGATAAGGCCCTCCAACCTCCGTGTCTTTGTGAGACGCAGAGAAGGTGAGTGGATGGTTTCTGCATGTGTGGTTCCACCGTGAAGCATGGAGGAGGAGGTGAGATGGTGTGGGGGGGCTTTGCTGGTGACACTGTTGGTGATTTATTCAGAATTCAAGGCACACTTAACCAGCATGGCTACCACAGCATTCTGCAGTAGCCAGCAAAACATTTTTTAACACTTTTTTGTATACTAGATAATTCCATATGTGTTATTTTATAGTTTTTATGTCTTCAGTATAAATCTACAATGTAAAAAAATTTAAATAAATATAAAACTTCGAATGAGTTTGACTTTTGACTACACAGAGTCAATATATCAACAAAAAAAAAATACAAAATAACAGTCACTTCAATATCTTGAGAATGTGCATTAGTGCAAGATTCTAAGGAAGCTATGGTGGAGAGGAGGACAATTAACTGACTGTTATCCCCCTCCACCTGCAGCTGGACAGACAGATAACCCCCCCCCCCCCTCTCCACCTGCAGCTGGACAGACCGCTTTTGGTGATTTCAATCTTTATTGTCCCAATAAACATGCATTGACATGCTCGTAACAACAACATAATAATCATGCAACGAAAGGCCGGCCAGGCAATTACAAAAAATAAATAATACAATAAAATAAAAGGCTTGGGATATGTCTTCATGTTATTATAGTCTTGAAGATACATGTATCCATTAGCTATTGCTCCTGTCCAGTGGTGTTTTTAGATGTACAAAACTGGTGGGGCACGAACAGCTTAGATATGTATATATAGGCTTCTTGTGCTATTTCAACACATCAACAAATAGCTGTAGATTATCCGTGGTTCAGAGGAAACAGCAAGCTGATCATCACATACAAAAAGAGAGAGAGGGAGAGAGAGAGGGATGTGTGTGATTGTGTGAGAGAGGGATAGAGAGAGAGAGAGAGAGAGAGAGAGAGAGAGAGATAGAGATAGAGATAGAGAGAGGTGTGTGTGAGTGTGTGAGAGAGAGAGGGAGAGAGAGAGAGATAGAGAGAGGTGTGTGTGATTGTTTGAGAGAGAGGGATAGAGAAAGAGAGAGATAGAGAGAGGGGTGTGTGTGAGTGTGTGAGAGAGAGAGAGGGAGAGAGAGAGGGGTGTGTGTGAGTATGTGAGAGAGAGAGAGAGGGGTGTGTGTGATTGTGTGAGAGAGGGATAGAGAGAGAGAGAGAGAGAGAGAGCGATAGAGAGAGGTGTGTGTGAGAGAGAGAGGGAGAGAGAGAGAGATAGAGAGGTGTGTGTGATTGTGTGAGAGAGAGAGGGAGAGAGAGAGAGATAGAGAGGTGTGTGTGATTGTGTGTGAGAGAGAGGGGTGTGTGTGAGTGTGTGAGAGAGAGAGAGGGAGGGGTTTGTGTGAGAGAGGGATAGAGAGAGAGTGAGAGATAGAGAGGTGTGTGTGATTGTGTGAGAGAGAGAGAGGGAGGGAGGGGTTTGTGTGAGAGAGGGATAGAGAGAGAGTGAGAGGGAGGGAGGGGTGTTTGTGATTGTGTCAGAGAGGGATAGAGAGAGAGAGATAGAGAGAGGTGTGTGTGATTGTGTGAGAGAGGGATAGAGAGAGAGAGAGGGAGGGAGGGTGTGTGATTGTGTGAGAGAGGGATAGAGAGAGAGTGAGAGGGAGGGAGGGGTGTGTGTGATTGTGTGAGAGAGGGATAGAGAGAGAGAGAGATAGAGACGGGTGTGTGTGATTGTGTGAGAGAGAGGGATAGAGAGAGAGAGATAGAGAGAGGGGTGTGTGTGATTGTGTGAGAGAGGGATAGAGAGGGAGGGAGGGGTTTGTGTGAGAGAGGGATAGAGAGAGAGAGAGAGAGAGGTGTGTGTGATTGTGTGAGAGAGAGAGGGATGGAGAGAGAGAGAGGGAGGGAGGGGTGTTTGTGATTGTGTGAGAGAGGGATAGAGAGAGAGAGAATGAGAGGGAGGGAGGGGTGTGTGATTGTGTGAGAGAGGGATAGAGAGAGAGTGAGAGGGAGGGAGGGGTGTGTGATTGTGTGAGAGAGAGGGATAGAGAGAGAGAGAGAATGAGAGGGAGGGAGGGGTGTGTGATTGTGTGAGAGAGAGGGATAGAGAGAGAGAGAGAATGAGAGGGAGGGAGGGGTGTGTGATTGTGTGAGAGAGGGATAGAGAGAGAGTGAGAGGGAGGGAGGGGTGTGTGTGATTGTGTGAGAGAGGGATAGAGAGAGAGAGAGATAGAGACGGGTGTGTGTGATTGTGTGAGAGAGAGGGATAGAGAGAGAGAGATAGAGAGAGGGGTGTGTGTGATTGTGTGAGAGAGGGATAGAGAGAGAGAGAGGGAGGGAGGGGTTTGTGTGAGAGAGGGATAGAGAGAGAGACAGGGATAGAGAGAGAGAGAGAGAGAGAGAGAGAGAGAGAGAGAGAGAGAGAGAGAGGGGAGCAACACATGACTACTGTCAGAAGCAGTGAATTAACAACACAGAGCAACACTGTCAGCGCGTACATTTACGCACACAGTGTGACGACGTGATATTGTAATGAACCTGAAATATATGTACCTTAATACATGAAGTATAGGGTGCTATCACAAAGCAATGCTTAAGAATAACAACAACCGTAATAATTCAGCATGAAAAGGAAAACATTGACACTCATCACCATGGTTACAATATCAATCGATCCAGCAGAACAATAGTCTATAGGCAAAACACAGACAAACAACGACAAATATGACATCAAATATACTTTCACTAAGCAAAGCTGCAGGCTCACTTGCTAAGCGGCACGGCGATTCTTCCTCTGAGAAAAGCTGGTAGCAATAAGCTTGAGCCCAACAAAAATACGTCTCAGGTAAGTTTGATTGACTCTTTACTAAAACAAAAGATATCAATACAAACACATATTTTCAAAGGTCAAAAAACAATATTGCTCCGTGATTCTTTTCTCCTTCTCATTACCAGCAGCTGCAGTCGGCTATGACGTCAATTTTACAATAGCTGGTTTGAATAAATGGTATAATAATACTGATAACAAAGAATTACAATATTCAAGTATATATATATACACATAATATATCAAATTATACATTTGAACAAATGGCTCCGCTACTTTTAGAAACGTCATACCCTATTATTTGACGTATTTCTTACATTTCAATAAGGTCATGATAGGGAGAGGACGCTGGCGCTGCTTGTTCGCCGCTTCTCCGTCTGTAAACTATCTCAAACTACTGTTTTTTTTACCTAAACCTGTTTTCTATCTATCTCAGTCTGTCTTTGAGTTTTGACGCTGATTTTGTATTAGCCTACCAGTCTGCCAGTTTGTATTAAGAGAGCAATTGTATATCCAATACCTCCACTGCTGCAGTTATCCACCTACTGCTAACTCCACTCGTCCACGGAGGCGTGTGGTGCAGTGGGTTGTGCATTGGTGTTCGGATCAGGGGAGCACAGGTTCAAACCCCACTGCAGTTAGCATGTCGTTGTGTCCCTGAGACACTTCACCCCAAATTGCTCCTGTGGGGAATGCCAACAGTATTGAGTATGTAAGTCGCAAGCGACTAACAAGTGACATGTAATGTAATGTAATGTCCTTCGGCGTCCTGCTACAACTCCGGTGACATCGCTGGATCTTCAGCCACTGCCGGTTTCCTTCTGCATCGGCTAAAGCACCAGTGCCTGCATCTTGCCTCATACTACCACCTGAGGAACATCTCCAAAAGGCGACACTCCCTCAGCAAACCGGACGCAGAAAAACTGGTCCATGCCTTCATCACCTCCCGCATTGATTACTGCAATTCTCTGCTTGCAGGTATTCCAGCAAAAACCACTCAGAGACTGCAATATGTACAAAACTGTGCCGCCCGGATACTCACAAAAACACGCAAATCAGAGCACATCACCCCCATGCTTCACTCACTCCACTGGCTCCCTGTAACACACCGGATCAACTACAAAGTCCTCATAATGGTCTTCAACTCCATCAACCACACTGGCCCCACCTACCTCCAGGAACTGCTAACCAGAAAACATTCCCATACCTCACGCAGACTCAGGTCAGACAGCTCCAATCTCCTGGCCGTTCCGCGGACCAAACTGGTCAGCATGGGAGAGCGTGCTTTCTCCTCCCTGGGTCCACGTCTGTGGAATCAGCTTCCAGAGAACATACGGACCTCTGCATCACTCTCAGTTTTTAGGGAATGTCTCAAGACCCACCTGTTCCACACCGCATTTTACTGACTGTCCTTTACTTTATTTATTTTATTTTAAACCATTTATGCTCTTAACCTTTTATTTTTATTTTTTATATTACCATATAGTATTCAATATGCTCCTTAGATATATATTTTTTTAATTTGTTTTATTATTTTCTCCTTATAGGTTTGTGAAGCACCTTGAGATGACGTTGTTCTTAAATCAAATGTATTATTAAAAAACATGAGAATAGTCAGCATCATAAGAATCGCATTTCTTTCCTGATAGGCTTTAGTTATTATTTGGATGATATTATTCAACTCCTTGGAAGAATCTGATCTGACTTCCCTCTTGTAACAGTCCCTTAGTTGAGGTCTTTCTGACATCAGTACAACTCTTTCTCATCCTATTGCCAATATCATCAACCTCTCTTTCTGTCAAGGAATGTTTCCAAATGTTTGGAAGCCGGCTGTAGTTATCCCAATCTTTAAAGGTGGAGACCCAATGTCTACCAATAACTACAGGCCAATTAGTATCCTTCCTACAGTATCAAAAGTTGTTGAAAAACTTGTAGCTGAACAAATGATTAACCATCTGAATAACAGTGCTTTTTCTCTGCATCCAATGCAATTTGGCTTTAGGGCCAAATACTCTACAGAAACAGCCAACTGTTTTTTCACAGAACAAATACAATCCAAAATGGATAAAGGTGGTGTTGTAGGAGCAGTGTTTCTCGACTTAAAGAAGGCCTTTGACACTTTTAATCACAAAAAACTCATATCTAAGCTATCCAGCATTAACTTCTCCACACAAACACTTAAATGGATAGAATCATATTTGTTCAACCGTTCTCAGTATGTCAGAGTACAGAATAATCAATCATCTAACCTCCAGCTGTCCACAGGTGTCCCACAAGGGTCAATTCTGGGTCCATTGTTATTTTCATTGTATATAAACGACTTACCATCGATATGTCCTGACACAAACATCCAAATGTATGCTGAGATTACTGTCATGTATGTTCACGGAGGCAGTCTGACACAAGTGGCTAATGAACTGACGAACAAGATGGTTCATGTAACAGCTTGGTTGGAGCAATGCTGTCTGCAACTAAATGTCAGTAAAACTGTATGTATGTTTTTCACCAAAACCAAGTCCTCCTGCGTTGAGCCAGATGTGTTTGTGCCCGGGGAGAGGCTACAGGTGGCCTCTCACAGTACAAATACCTGGGGGTCTTAATTGATTCAAGACTCAATTTTAAGGCTCAGGTGAAAAAGGTCTGCAACAGGGTCAAATTCAGTCTGTCAAATTTGAGGTTTACCAGAGACTGCATGTCAACAGAGGCGGTTCTGATGTACATGCACTCTATGGTTCTATCTCACATCACATACTGCTTAACAACCTGGTCACATGCCTGTACAACCACTCTTAAACCCCTGGAATCATTATACAAACAAACACTTAAAATAGTAGATAAGAAATCAGTTCATTCTCATCATTGCCCAATACTCACAAAATATAACTTGTTGAGCTGGGAAAATGTAATGAGATATGCAAATGCTTGCCTCATGTACAAAATAATACACGGCCTTACCTCACCTCCGCTCAGACATTTTATCACCATACGCACACCTGTAACTAGGTCAACAAGAGCTGCAACAAGAGGAGACTGCGTTGTTCCATTAAGGAAGAGTTCATTCAGCCAATCTTCTTTTTCTTTTAAAGCTGCACAACAGTGGAACTCAATCCCAGTAACGATTAGAGAACAAAACACCTGCACTTTATTCAAATCTAACTTAAAAACATGGTTAGTGGAAAATCAGCTCTGTCAACACTGACACAATCTGCACTTTACAACGCTCTGTTTGTACATGTGCCTTGACCTGTTGCTATCTGTCTGCTTTGTGAATATGTATTTTAGTTTTGTTTTTATGTTTTTATGTTTTTATATATGCTTTTATCATAATATAAGCATCTATGTTGAATGTTGTTTTACTGATTGTATTTACCTGTCATTTGAAGTGAATTTTTTTTTTAGGATGACTTTCAACATCTGTCCAGGGACTGCAGATGAAAAATAGCCTGTTGGCTAACTCTGGCGCATTTACAGAAATGTTAATCAATGTGCACTGTCCCTGTCAAATAAATAAAAAAATAAAAAAATAAGGTATCTATAGAATTCATGTGTTCCCAATGTGTGTTTTCTTCTCAGATTATCAAAACCCTCCAGCTCCCCTTCCTTAACCAAAACACACCAAGCTGTTATTCCTTTCTCTACCCATTGTTTAAAACCTTGATCTTATTTTGCAGGTTTGAAGTTTCCATCATGAGCTACCCATTTTATTATTATTTATATTTACTTATATATGTTCAATACTTTAAACCATAGATCCAATGTGTGCACTGTTATTGGACCCATTTTAGTTTTGAGTTCCTTATATAGTTTATAATCCCAATCATATTTTGAATTGGAATCTGGTTTACTTCATTTTCCATATCCTTCCACTTTGCTCTAAATGCCGTTTCACAGCAACAGTAAATAGGTCTTAGCTGAGCAGCATAGCAGTACTCCATCAATTTGAGCAAACCCATAGCGCCTCTTTCTTTGGGGAGCTGGAGAGTTCTGTACCTAACTCTTGGCCTCTTCCCCCCCCAAACAAATCTGGATATCAGTCTGTCCCAATGTATAAATGGACCTTGGGGGCCCTCTACTGGTGAAGATTGGAATAGATAGAGAAATCTAGGCAGAACATTTAGTTTAACGATATCAATTCATTACATTACATTACATGTCACTTGTTAGACGCTTTTATCCAAAGCGACTTACATACTCAATACTGTGGACAATCCCCACAGGAGCAATTTGGGGTGAAGTGTCTCAGGGACACAACGACATGCTGACTGCAGTGGGGGTTTTGAACCTGTGACCCCCTGATCCGAACACCTACGCACAACCCACTGCACCACACGCCACCACCAACTAAATTCTTGAGTTTAGGTCGAGTGGTAAGGTAGACCACCTTGTTATATCTTTTTTATTTCTTGGTTTAAATTGTCGTAATTCACTCTTTACAAATCAGAGATGTTTTTACATGTACATTTTACATTTATATTATAATATAATAATTATGATATATAATATTAAATTACATTTAGCTGACTTACAATAAGTGCATTCGACCAACAAGATACAAACTTGAGGAAAACAGAATCATATATATCATAACATTTCAAGTGCTACTCAACTGGCTTTAGATAAGCCAGTCCTTTATTAGTATATAAGTGCTTTGTTAGTAATTCTTTGTTAGTAATTCTATCGCTCTAAGTGGAGTCGAAAGAGATGAGTTTTCAGTCTGCGCCGGAAGATGTAATATCCTGCTTTATATTTGGTTTACTGTAAATTGGTATTTCAAAATGTATATTTTCTTCTTTTTTAATGCTGTCTTATTTCTGTTTTGAGATGTTTACATTTTAGAAGTGTTTATTTCTACTCTTTGAATTTCTCTCATGTGCAATGCCTTGTCTTTTATGCTGCTGCAACGCAATCATTTCCCAGATTGGGATCAATAAAGTGCATCTCATCTTATGCATTGGAAGCTATCTGTTAGCCGCACATGCTAACAGGCCTCAGATAAACTCGTTGACACTGTATTGTTATTATTATTATTATTATTATTGTACATTTAACTTTTTGATCTTTTAATGATGTATGTATGTATGTATTGTCTGTATTATATAGATGAGTCGTTCTCTTGTATGGAATGCTCCAGTTTGTATTGCCCCCATGTGTTGCTGTAGCTCCACCCCTTGATGGCACTGTTTGTTTCTTCCCCTGGATCTCTATAAAGTTTATTAAAAACTACAACCCCCATGATGCATTAGCTGTTATCCTTGCTAACAGAGATACACTTGTTGAGACTGTAAAGAGTCAGAGACACTTTTAAAACTCATGCAGAGAGTTAGGCTGTGGACAAACTGTCCAAAAATCAGCTCCTCTCGTCTTTTCGTCTTGGTTAGGAAAAGACGAGAGGAGCTGATTTTTGGACAATTCGACCGGAAACCAGGGTTTCTTGTTTACCCTCAGCTAACATGCTAACGGAGACCCTGAAACACAACTTCCGGTGCTGGCCCTCACAATAAAACCCACGGTTTTCTCTCTTCGCCTTTCTCTTCTTACAAATATTATATTACAGGAAGAGGGGGAATACATATAATATAAATAAAGGTGTTTCAGGAGAAATACACCGGTTTCTCTCCGCAGCTCCATGTCTGTGTATCTTAAAGGTTTGAGGGGAAATCATAGCCGCTTTTATTTTGAAGTCCTCTGGACCGGAAGTGATGGTCCCGTTCTTCCTAACGGAGGGAAGCAGATCGCGTCTCGTCGGTTCTCTCTCTACATCCATGGTTCTCTCTCGGTGTTCCTGAGACAGTGTGTGTGAGCAGCTGATCCATCGTCTGTGTGTCTGGATGAACCTCTGACTTTGTGCTCTTTCTTCTGAAGCCTTTAGCTCGGACTCTAGAAGCTAGCTTAACATGCTAGCTAGTAACACGCTAGCAACGCAGAGTGAGAGAAACAGGAAGTGGTGATTTAGTAAACATGAGTGTTGTGCTGCTCTCGTTGGTGAAGCAGCGACTCACTGCAGCTGCTGAAGAGATCTTTGTTCTGTTTGAAAGAACGATAGCAGAGTACGAGGAGGAACTGTCTCGTTCAAAACAGGAGAACGAGAGACACCGGAAACTACTGGACGCTGTTTTACAGCCTCAGCTTCAGATCCACAGAGCAGGTCTGTTCCCTCTTTATTCACTCTCTCTGTATTAGACTCTTTAGACTCTCTATTATCACGTTAGACTCTTTATTAAATCTCTCTTTCTTCTCTTCTTCTTCTTCTTCTTCTTCTTCTCTTCTTCTTCTTCTTCTTCTTCTTCTTCGGTTGGCAACCAACAAATGGGTGCATTACCGCCACCTATTGGACTGGAGTGTGGAGCGGTAGATTGGCAGGAAAAATTAAATAAATAAATGCAAATTCAAACAAAAAAATGAAACCTAAACTCTTTCTATAATTCCAGTTGTTTTTAAGAATTGTTTCAGCAGTTGAAAGACTTCCTCTGATGTCCCCAGCAGATTCCCCTCTGTGTTTGATGGTTTCTGGTTTATTGCAATCTGTACAGAGTCCAGTGGGGTGCATGCCAATTCTGTGAGTGTCTGGTTTAGTCCTGTGTGTCCTTAACCGTGTAAGGACCTTTTCTTCCCGTGGGCTCCTGCTTCATCTTCTACCCCTCCATGTTTCTGGATGCTGTAGAGATGCCTTCCTGTATCGCTGACATCCCAGTATTCTTGCCAAGTTTTCCGTAAATGAACATTAATAATGATTTTATGCTCCGATCGATCGGCCGCCGATCGATATCGGCCGCCGATCGATATCGGCCGATACTCACTCTCTGCCGATCGATCGGTGCTCTCTAAAAATGCAGATCGCGAGAGCCGATCGCATGACGTAAAATACATGAAACTTTTCTCTGTGCGCGGCAAAACAAGCTCGCCAAAATGGCTTCACCAGTCTGGCAGTATTTTAAGGTGTCCGAAAATGACAATCAAATAGCGTTATGCAACGTGTGTGAAGCAAAAATCCTGCAGCTCCACCAGCTGTGACGGACCGGTGGGCGGAGCAACACACAAGAGTTAGACCTAACACACTTAGCTATTTTATCTACCTCTGGAACAAGCTAAACTAGTTATAAATATATTTATTCTTCACTGTCGGGTCACTCATTACTGGATCAGTGAGCTGCATGAGATACTGACAGGCTGTCAGGAGAGAGAGAGGGGGAGAGTGTTAGCAGAGTAAGCTTTACGTTCATTGCTGTTTAGCATCCAAATAAGCGGAGGAATAACGAAGCATCCGAGAAAGTGGCATTTCACTCAACGGACACTCCCATTGGAGGCGTGGCTTTATTGATACCCGTCATTGAACTTTAACCTGGTTCGCTATTGGCTTCCAGTCATGCACAACAAATCACAAACACAAATTGGTAACACATTTACCTGAATGTTAACAGGGAGAGAGGAAAAGAGAGCGCTTCCGCTCATCTCTCCCGTGTTATTATCCAAAGTTAATGTAAACTTGAATAATGTACTTCATTTGAATGTAATAATTATGTTGGTTGTTGTTTGTGGAAGCGCCAGAGAATGAGCATTAACTGAGTTTTAAACATCACTTTAAATGGAAGATCCCCATAGGCCCGGCCCACTCGATCGGTATCGGCCGATACTGATTTCAGCGATCGGCCCCAAAATTGGCGATCGGAGCATCCCTAATTTTAACATCTGTTTTACCTAATGGTGTTTGTATGTCTGTTGACTGTCTTTTTAACGATATTTTAGCTAATTTGTCTACTTCCTCATTCCCTTCTACCCCAACATGAGCAGTAACCCAAAGGACATTTCAATTCCCCTACATTTTAACCCATCATACCGACCTCCCAGATTTCAAGCGACACAGAGCTGCTAGGCTGTCAGATGCTGCAAGAACTCTGGGTTGGTTGTTCTCTTCAACCATTTCAGTGCTAGCAATATTCCCACTAATTCTGCAGTGAATACTGAGAGATGATCTGAGAGTCTCTTTGTTACTGCTACTTCACATTGAGGGATAAAGAATGCCTCTACGCCCACTCTCTGGGCTTTTGAACCATCCATGAAGATAAACACTTTATTTGTGTGTTGGTCAATATGTTTTTGTGCAAACTGGTGTTTGTTTTGGTTTATCTTTTAGTTTAAGCTGCAGACTTGTGTCGATTGCTGGCATATTAAATCTCCACAGAGGTATAGGCGATGATGGAACAGTGGGACTGACTTCTAACCCGCACAGAGATGCATTTAGCGCTACAGCATTTCCTATCCACCCAAAGCTGTTAGTTGTGGAATTATTATGTTCCCAACACTCCAGTAGGATTGCCTTTGCGGGGTGAGAATGACTATGCCCTCTAATGTTAACCCAATATGCCAACAAAAGCTTGATCCTCCGAATCCGCAGTGGAATTTCACCCACCTCAACCTGTATTGCAGATACAGGTGAAGTTTGAAATGCTCCACTACATATTCGGAGAGCCTGAGCCTGTCCCACATCACGTTTAAGGTTGCTTTCTGCAGCAGATGTATAAGCAATGCATCCATAATCCAGGGCTGCTCTCATTAGAGCCCAATATATATTTAGCAATGAGGTTCTGCTTGCTCCCCAATCTCGCCCAGACAGACAACTTGTCTCTTATTTTGTCAATATGTTTGCACCAGGTAAGTTTTTCATCAAATAGGATTCCAAGAAACCTAACCACCCTAACCTGTTCTAGGACTTCTCCATATAGTTTAATACATACAACTTTATGTTTTTTAGCAAAGCATATGACTTGCGTTTTTTTCAATTGATATTTTAAAACCCCATTTGTTTGCCCATTCTTCCACCTTACCTACTGCAGCTTGCATTTTCCTTTTTAAGAACTCTATATTACGACCCCTTACCCAAAGAGCCCCGTCATCAGCGTATAGTGACATCGCTACATTTTGCTGAACCTGTTTAAAGATATCATTAATCATAATGTTGAAAAGTAACAGACTATATATATATATTTATATATATAATATTTTTGGGAATATTCTGTTCCCACTTTAACTTCTATTGTCCTCCGAAACAGAACATCTGACCCCCATTTATATATTTTACCATACACCCCTAAACCATTTAGTCTTATAAGTAATCCCTCCTTCCATAGCATGTCATACGCTTTTTCAACATCAAAAATACTGCTATGACCATTTCTTTGTTGGTTTGAGCTTTCCTGATTTCTGACTCTAGACATAAGATAGAGTCCATATTGCCTTGCCCTTTCAGAAATCCACTCTGATAGGAAGGAAAAAGGTTTCCACCTCTACTGTGTCTTCTCCTTTTAGTTCTGCAAATCTACGTTGGCTTATTATTTGGAATGCATCCCAGTCTGCTTTATCAAGCTTCCATCTCGGTGTTCTCACTGCCCCAGATTGTTGTATCTCTATCCCAACCTTGGTCACTATTGGATAGTGATCATTGCCTATTGTTGAATGGTTTAAAACTTCCCAAGTGCTAATACCAGCAATCTCAGTGGATGTGAGAGTCAGATCGATTGCACTTTCTATATTCTGTGAGCTGTTATATCTTGTGCCTTTTCCTTCGTTAATACACACTAAGCCCTTTTCATCCATATACTCCTCTATTATTGACCCATTTGCATCATTGACGTTGCTCCCCCAGAGCGTGCTGTGTGCATTAAAGTCACCACACCAAATAATTTCCCCTTGTGCCAATCCACCTGCGTCAAAGTTTACGCGAAGGTTGCGTGTCTGATTGGAGGGGGAAACAATGGTGCCATCGATTGTGAGTGTTATGTTAGTGACCTTGCTGAGGGTGGATTTGGAGCCGATTATGCTAGCGTTAGCACAGCACTGGCTTTGGTTGCAGACCAGCGGCGCTGCAAGTGGAGCTAGGCTAGCTGTTGGCAGCCGTCAGACAGGTGGAGAGGACAGTCGCGGGTTGTCCTTTACAGCAGATGGAGGGACCAGCAGGAGCAGGAGGTTTAATGACCCAGAATCGGGACCCACGGGGAGGGGCAGCACAAAGAATGGGCTGGTTATTTGATGGATGGACTAACATTAGCGTTAGCCCAGGAGCAGGTGGGCTACAATGGCAGGTGTTACAGGGTAGAAAACCAGAGCATCCGTCAAAAGTGACAATCGGGTGTAACAAATGTGTCCAGATCAGAACACAAAAGCCACAGAATAGTTAGAAAACTGTAGCAGTAGAAAATGGTCATAAACTCTTAGATTAACACAAAGAATATAAACGGCGAACAGACAGATAAGCGGCGAACAGGCAGCGCCAGCGTCCTCTCACGCCAAGATGATAACGATTGATTCCTGATCTGTACCGTTATAAATAACTTTATAACTAACCCATTCTTTATGTTGCAGTGTACCCACATAATACAAAATCCCATTGTGACTTTAACCACGTCTCCTGTATGCGAATTACGCGAGGTTTATCCGGTCAATTTGTGACAAACTTTTTGAATTCTTGACCATTGCGACAAGACTTCTTGCATTCCACTGTAAAATAACTAACATTAAGAAGATCCACCACCCCATGTCTGTGAGTTAGATGATCCTTCCTTTAACATTTCCCCCACTGCTTTCACACTTAGCCCTGTAACCCCAAGGTATTTCTCCGCTGACTTTACTATGATTTCGATTTTTTCTGTTTTCTTGTTTGTCTGAGCGGTGCAATTAATGACATCCACCATGAACAGGACAAACTCATTTTTGCTCATGACTAGTGTGTCTTCCTTTACAGCCGGCTTGTCACATCCCTTACAGCAGTGACCACCAACTGGCGGCCCGCGGGCCACATCCGGCCCGCCAGACATTCTCATCTGGCCCGCACGACGGGGGTGACTGTGGCGTTGGCGGAGTGGTTAGTGCGTTCGCCTCCCACTCATTTTTTTACAACGTCTCGTGAGTAATGTGCAGTACCGGAGTCCAACAGAGAGGCAGGAGCTGCGGGACAGTAGACTGCATACTGCGAAACCTTCCCTGCCTTGAAGAAGAAGTGATCCTTCGTTGTGAAGAGTCTGCTTTATGCGCTCCGCAGCAGTAGCCCCGCAGCGACAGAGTCCAACAGAGAGGCAGGAGCTGCCGGACAGTAGCCTAGAAGTGATCCTTCGTTAGCGTGAAGCTTTATGCGCTCCGCAGTACCTGAGCGTGCTCCACTAGCAGCCCCCCCCCCCCCCACCCCGGTCAACAACTTCAAAATTCTGGGCTATATAAAAATCGCTGGCCCGCGAAAGTGTCTGTTGGATACATTTTGGCCCTTGGACAAACGTAGTTGGTGATCCCTGCCTTACAGGGTGTGCTGCTGCTGTTGGTCTTCACTACCTCTGGTGTGGTTGGCTTAGCTACTTTCTTTATTGCCTCGGAGTAAGAGATTCCCTGGGAGACTTTGACTCGCTGCACCTCTGCTGCTTTCTTGCTGACCTCACATCCATGATATGCTGAGCTATGCTCTCCCCCAGTTACAGCACTTTAGCTTAGCACCATCCTCGCATTTACCATACTCATGCTAGTGGAGCACGCTCATGAAATATTCGCCGGAGCCTCACAGCGGAGTTACTGCGGAGCGCATAAAGCAGACCCTTCACGCGATAGCAGAGCGAACAGGTACAGGAGGGGTAGTTGATCGATCGCAGATGCCGCTGTGCTCGCGGACAGATAAAAAAAGATTAAACCTAAATGGGTCGCAAAATATACTTTGGCGGACGTTAATATACCTGGGCGGCCCGCCCAAGTAAAGTCTATCTGTGGGAAACCCTGCTCTTTCCACCACATCCCAAAGGGGCTCTATAGCAGCGGTCCCCAACCTTTTTTGCGCCACGGACCGGTTTCATGTAAGAAAATATTTTTTCTCATAACACTCGGCTCTTCCGCAGCGCCACTCCCGCTGACATTATGAATGCAAGGCGTATAGTAATCATAGATAACACGGCAGGGTCCGTGACAGTTTGTTTTCATCTGATTTCAAATAAACAAAGTCTTGGCTTTCAGAATATTAAACTTGTTTCACCAAATTCAGATGATAAATACAACTTTGAAGCTTGTAAAGGCATAATTACAAGCGGAGAACGGAGTAACTTGACGTCACATCAGGCATAACAGCCGGTGTTTCTTGTGAGTGTTTTCTCCGGGAAACAAACACACAAACGCAAAAATACACACACACACACACACGCGAGCTTCCCCCAGACCAGTAATCCAAAATAAAATCACAGCGTTATGACGTTCCAGAGTCCAGACTGCTCTCTCGCTCAGTGTTGCCAGATGGGCGGTTTTCCATGAGTTGGGCTGGTTCAGAAAAAGGTATCACTGTAATAACTCACGGCACGCGAAAAATAAAATGTCTTTCAGACAGATAATCAATAAATCAATAAAATATTTTTGTATAATATTTTTATAAAATATTTTTTTATTCAATCTTTCTCTGCGGCCCGGTACCAAATGACCCGCGGACCGGTACCGGTGGGGACCACTGCTCTACAGGATTTAGATCAGGTGACTGTGGAGGCCATTGGAGAACAGTGAACTCATCGTCATGTTCAAGAAACCAGTTGGAGAGGATTAGAGCTTTGTGACATGGGGCGTTATCCTGCTGGAAGTAGCATCAGAAGATGGGTACACTGTGGTCATAAAGGGATAGACATGGTCAGAAACAACACTCAGGTAGGCTGTGGCGTTTAGACGATAATCAATTGGTAGTAAGCGGCCCAAAGTATGCCAAGAAAATATCCCCCCGACCGCTACCCCACCACCTCCAGCCTGAACTGTTGATACAAGGCAGGATGGATCCATGCTCTCATGTTGTCTTCTGACCCTACTGCCTGAATGTCGCAGCACAAATGGTCTTGTGCATACCTTGGTTGTAAGAAGTGGTTATTTGAGTTACTGTTGCCTTTCTATCATCTGACATTTTTCAGAAAAAAAGTCAGAACATTATTCAGAATTTTGTGGTTTAAAAAAATAAGTCAAAATTCAGAGGTTATCTGAAAAGGCCAGCATTTAGAGATTTTCAGAAAAATTCATCATTTTAGAAAAAGTCAGAATTTGGAGAAAAAATATTCTATGAATTGGCAAGAGGAAGATGAGGCACACGAGACCCAACAATGCAGTAGAGCTGAAGGCCACTAGTGAAGCAGCCTGGGCTTCCATCACACCTCAGCAGTGCCACAGACTGATAGTGTCCATGCATTATCATGCTAAAGGAGGTCCAACCAAGTACTGAATGCATACATATTAAAGGTCCCATGTCATGCTTTTCCGGTTATTACCCGTCCCCTTGTCTGTTATGAAGGTTTTTCTGCATGTGAACGGTCTGCAGAGTCACACACCCTCAAAGTACACCCTGTAGCGAGTAAAACTCTAACACAGAAAAGACCTGTCTATGCTGCCACAGAACGCCTCATTGGAGATTTCTCTTTTTCTTCCTGGGTACAGTGACGTGCCCATACCCAAATGGACCCATTGGTCCAAATGGACCAATCCGTGGAGCTCCTAACACACACACACACTCTCTCTGCGGCAAAACTGTGACGCGCTGGGGGGGGGGCTGCTAGTGGAGCCTCGCAGTGGCGAAACTGGCACGCTTACACTGTAGGTGCGCCGCGTTTGGGGGTGCGGGTGCTAGTGGAGCCTCCCAGATGGGGGTGCTGCAGCCCCCTCAGAACCCCCCCTTCCCGCGTCCATTCGCGATGTCTTGCTGTCTCGCAGACCCCACGCAGCAAGCAGGAATTGAACCCAGCTCACGCTGTCCGCTCCTCGCAGCAGCGAGTCGCGCAACGTCCCGCCAACACGGCACCCAGACCCCACGCAGCATTCTCATCTGTTTGTCATTACTGGTGTCATTTTCTGGTTGCTAACGCCATTGTAACACATAATCACTGATGTTCCGCTGTAACGGAGGAGATCTCATCAGAACAGAGTGGGCGAGCTGACCAATCAGAGCACAGTGGGCTCATAGGGAGGGGGGGCAGGAGCTCCAACAAGCCGTGTAGGACAGAGAGTGAATACACATGCTATACAGAGATGCTGTATGAGAAACCAATGTGAGTTTGGAAAATTGCACAGTATAAATCTATTCTAGTAGACCTCAACAATGGAATTATGATCAGTAGAAATGGCCATGACATGGGACCTTTAAAACTCTTTTCAGAAGGACAGCATTTTATTTTAGGAAATCTATTTTTTATTGTTCTTATGTATTATTAAAATGTTCTGAGATGCTGAATTGTGGCTTTCATTTAATCATCAAGATTAAAACAAATAAACGCTGGAAATAATCCCTTTGTATCTGATGAATCTATGTGATGTATAAGTTTAAACTTTATAAATTGAATTACTGATATAAACTCACTTTTCCATGATATTCCAATTTATTGAGATGCACCTGTTTGAGTCCAAGTACAGGTTTAGCAAGGCAGTGAGAGATGCTAAACGACTACTCTGAGAAACTCCGACACCAGTTCTCAGCTAACGACTCTGCAGACAGGTCACAAACTATAAGGCTAAGGCCTCACGTGAACGGCCGACGCCTTGCTACCGGCAGTGAAACTACGTTTTAGATCAGCGACAGTACTAACTCTGTCCTGAAACTTTCTAGGGCATCTGGAAAAACATGCCCCGCCAATTTGTTTTATATGTGTCTGCCAGCACAAGAAAGGCTCTTGAGGCCTAGTACCAGGGCCAGTTCTAGCCAACTTGCTGCCCTAGGCGAGATTTTAGGCGAGATTTTATATATAAAGAATAAATGAAAAATCTCTACAAAAGACAAATACACTACAAAAACAGAAACTTATTGACATAGGTAATATACGTCAAAATGGCTTCAAATGTATTCAGTATTGTATGAACATGTTTTAATCGGGGGGTGGACGTCAGATCCTCTAGGGGGGTCCTGGGGTATGCCCCCCCCGGGAAGATTTATTTGAACATTTTAAAGTAAAATGCTTCAATCTGGTGCACTTTGAGCACACAATTACTAGAGACCTGATCTAGGGGGTACAACTCTAAACACCTATATGAAAAAGATCGGTTTACATTTTAATAATCAAATAAGTATGTGAACATAACCAATCACCTACCATAGCCAATAACAAATAAATGTAACTTATTTTATTTTTGTTGTTCATTTATATCTTATTTTACCAGTTAACATTTATTTATTTATGCATATTTTTGTATCTCTCCAACTTTAAATGATATTTTGGTTTACTGTCTCATAGTATATATTGGAATGATTTCAAACTTGTTTTTATTTATCCTAATAATTATAAAGGAGTGCCTTGGAAATATGTGTTTACATAATTTGTAAACACATATTTGTTTGAGACCCACTGAGATAACTAGACTAAAATTAACTATCTAAACACTCAGAGAGTCCTTTACCTCACTGAGCCTCTCAGTCTGACAGGAGAGCTCTCCTCCACCCTGGTTGTAGAAACATCTACTTCTTATATCCGTTAGCGCAGCTAGCACCAGATTCTAATAACAACAGCGCCGGTACCGGTGCGCCCTCTCTCTCTCTCTCTCGCTCCCACGCTCGCACTTTGGCTGTGAGCTGCGGGCGCCTGATAAGCCAACATCCCCCACTTTCATCACTTACAGCGCCCATCGCACAGGGCAAATGAAAAGTGTAACCGGGGTGAAAAGGGTGTTACGTTGACTTAATTATGAATGTTGTTACATCAAGGCCAAAAATTAGGATAAGCGCCAACGGTCAAAAATGTTTTTTCCCCTCCCAGAGCTACCAGCGCAGCGCCCCCCAGATTTAGCGCCCTAGGCGACCGCTTATGTCGCCTATGCCAAAAATCGGCCCTGCCAGTACATACAGTGGCAATGTCTCAAGATTTAGCAAAAATTCACCTTTATTGAACATACAGTAACACAAATACTACAAATCCACATAACAAACAATCGAAAATGAAAAAGGGTCGCTACTTATTATTATTTAAAAAAAAAAAAAAAGTAGCAGCGGCGCGCATATTTCAGCAGCGGCGCAGCGCCGCCGCTATTTGTATATAGGGGAAACACTGAATGGATAAGGGCTGCAAAGTTAAAGAAGTGTTAATCGTGGTAAGATTTTAAATTCTATTAATCTAGAGTTTCTCTGAATATGTGTTTCCTGTTTCCTGCAGACGTCCAGCAGCTGGTGGTGGTTAAAGAAGAGGTTCCCCCTGAGCAGCAGGAGTGGAGCTCCAGTCTGGACCAGGAGGACCCAGAGCCCCCCCCACACATTAAAGAGGGACAGGAGGAACTCTGGAGCAGTCAGGAGGGAGAGCAGCTTCAAGGGCTGGAGGAGGCTGATATCACCAAGTCCACATTCACTCCTGTCCCTGTGAAGAGTGAAGATGATGAAGAGAAACCTCAGTCCTCTCAGCTTCATCAAAGACAAACTGAACACCTGGAAACAGAAGCTGATGGAGAGGACTGTGGAGGACCAGAACCAGCCAGGAACTCAGATCCAGAGAGACATTTACAACCTGAGACTGAGGACAACCCTGGAGACTCTTCTGAACCTGACACTCAAGACAGGGCTGATTGGAAGAAGACCAGGGAACATCCGTCAGGTTTAAACATGTTGAAAAATAATGAAATCACTGACAGCGACTCTGGAAACAAAGCGTTGACCTTCCCTGGGGCTGAGAGTGACGACAGTGTCGCCAGTGATTTCTGGAAAGACGACAGGAAACCTCAGTCAGGATCACCATGTTTAAACGAAAATCAAGTAGCTGAAAGTAAAACAGGCTGTAAAACATTCCGGAAACCGTACAGCTGTCCCGACTGTGAGAAAAGGTTTCCCCACAATGCCAGCCTGAAGAAGCACATGAAGTTGCATACGGGAGAGAAAACCTTTGTCTGTTGTGTTTGTGGTGTACAATGTCTTTACAAATCCCACCTGAAGATACACATGAGAACTCACACCAGAGAGAAACCATTCAGCTGCAGTGTTTGTGACAAAATATTCACCCAAAGTCATCAGTTCAAAAGCCACAAGTGTGCAGGAAAGAAAACATTTTGCTTCTCTTTGTGTGAGAAAACGGTTAGACAGAGAGGAAATGTAAAAGACCACATGAGTATCCTCACAGGAGAGATACCATTCAGCTGCTCAGTTTGTAAGAAATCTTTTACACGAAAGGAACATTTACATCGACACATGAGAATCCACACAGGAGAGAAACCATTCAGCTGCAGTGTTTGTGAAAAAAGATTCACACAGAGGTATCAGGTCAAAATCCATAAGTGTGTTGGTCTTCAGTCCTCACAGCTTCATCAAACTCAAACTGAGGAGAACAGAGAGGCAGAGCTTCCAGCCAGCATCTCAGCTGAACACATGGAAACAGAAGCTGATGGAGAGGACTGTGGAGGATCAGAACCAGCCAGGAACTCAGATCCAGAGAGACATTTACAACCAGAGACTGATAAAGGTGGCGAACCATCTCTAGAACCTGATGACACTGTTGACATTGAGTTTTGGAAAGATACCTGCAGGCAACATCAGTCTGGGTTCACTTATCGAAGAAATAAAAAAGTATCTATAAGTAAAGGATATATGACCAGTAAGAAACCAGTCAGCTGCTCTGATGACCAGGTTCAAACAGATCCCAGGACTGGTGATGGTGTTTGTTTTTCCACACAGACCAGGCAACCTCATTCAGGTCCAAACCATTTGGAAACTGAGGACGTTTCCATCAGCGAGAATCCATTCAGTCCCTCAGAGCGTAAAGATCAATATGAGGACAGTCTGCTGACGCACAAAACATCTCCCACAAGAGAGAAACCATTCAGTTGCTCATGTTGTGGTAAATGGTTTGCAACAGAAGTAAATCTGACCAGGCACATATGTGTCCACACTGAGGAGAAACCACCCAGCTACGCAGTCTCTGAGAAAAGTTTCCTGCTGGAGTCGCAGCTCTTGAACCACGAGTGTGTCGGCGAGCCCTTGCAGCGTCACACTTCTAACCCACTGTTCGACAGCTCTCAGTGTGGAACAGTAATAGACCGAAAGCACCAGCTGCCAGTTACCAGCAGATTTCAGAAAAGACTGAAACTGAATGATGACTCACTTTGTGCTATCGCTTTTTCCAATCTTGAAAGTTCTCACTTGCCTGGTCAGTTTGGGGAGAAACCTTTCTGCTGCTCTGTGTGTAACTCAGGTTTCAGTGACAGCGAGGCGTTAGTACAACACATGAGGATCCACACGAGACAAACCCAGTTTAGATGCTCAGCTTGTGGTAAAGAATTTGCATGGAGAAGATCTCTGACTAAACATATGGAAGTCCACAAAAGGCAGATATTATACTGCAGATATTGTAACAGAAAGTTCCCTTCGCAATTTAAGCTGAAATACCATGAATGTGAGGGTAAGTCCTCACAGCCTCTTCAAACTGAATACGTAGAAACAGAAGCTGATGGAGAGGACTGTGGAGGATCAGAACCAGCCAGGAACTCAGATCCAAAAACACATTTACAACCAGAGACTGAGGACAACCCTGGAGAGTCTTCAGAGACTGAAGATAGTGACGACGATGATTTTTGGAAACAGAGCAGTGAAGGCCTGTCAGATTCAAGCACTTTGAAACATGCATTTTCCCACAGTGGTGAAACATTTAACAGCAATCACCAGGGAGAGGAATTGTTTACGGAAGGTGGAAATCAAACCCAGCATATGCCGAACCAGGAGGACCCAGAGCCCCCCCCACACATTAAAGAGGAACAGGAGGAACTCTGGAGCAGTCAGGAGGGAGAGCAGCTTCAAGGGCTGGAGGAGGCTGATATCACCAAGTCCACATTCACTCCTGTCCCTATGAAGAGTGAAGATGATGAAGAGAAACCTCAGTCCTCTCAGCTTCATCAAAGACAAACTGAACACCTGGAAACAGAAGTTGATGGAGAGGACTGTGGAGGACCAGAACCAGCCAGGAACTCAGATCCAGAGAGACATTTACAACCAGAGACTGAGGACAACCCTGGAGACTCTTCTGAACCTGACACTGAAGACTCTTCTGAACCTGACAGTGAAGACAGTGATAATTGGAAGGAGACCAGAGAACCAGGTTCAACCTCTCAGAGAAATAAACAAGACCCTGTCATTGATTCAAGACGTAGTACAGGAGAGAAACCATTCAGCTGCTCAGTCTGTAAGAAGTATTTTACACAGAGAGCACATTTAAAGGACCACATGAGAGTCCACACAGGAGAGAAACCATTTAGCTGCAGTGTTTGTGACAAAAGATTCACACAGAGCTTTCAGGTCAAAAGACATAAGTGTTTTGGTCGTCAGTCCTCACAGCTTCATCAAACTCAAACTGAGGAGAACAGAGAGGCAGAGCCTCCAGCCAGCAGCTCAGCTGAACACAGAACAGAAGCTGATGGAGAGGACTGTGGAGGACCAGAACCAGCCAGGAACTCAGATCCAGAGAGACATTTACAACCAGAGACTGAGGACAACCCTGGAGACTCTTCAGAACCTGACACTGAAGACAGTGCTGATTGTTAGGTTTAAACTATTTGGGTAAGTCCCAGTAAGTCGTATATAATGCGATAACTTGACTGTTGTGATAAAAAAATGTTTGTTCCAAGTAAAGAGAGGACTGTGGAGGACCAGAACCGGCAACATTTACAATCAGAGAGTATCCTGACTGGCTGCATCACGGCCTGGTACGGCAGCTGCACCGCCCTCAATCGTAAGGCTTTACAGAGGGTGGTGAAAACTGCAGAGAACATCACCAGGACGGAGCTGCCATCCATGGAGGACCTTTACTCCCAGCGGCTCAGGAAGAAATCCCTCAGGATTATAAAAGACCCCCATCACCCCAGCCACAAACTGTTCAGTCTGCTGCCGTCTGGCAGGCGTTACCGCAGCTTCCTGACAAGAACAACCAGATTCAGAGACAGCTTCATCCCGCAGGCAATAAGACTGTTTCATAACATTCATCTGCTACTTAGTAATATCTATCTATTATCTAATAATCATTCCAATAACCTGTATATAGACTCGTATTGCACTATTCCACTTCTTTTTTTTTCACTTTATTTAGAACTATTTTTCTTTTTGTATTACTTTTAATATAATATACTTTAATATTGCTTTAATATTGTCTGCTTATCTGTATTATTGTGTTGCATTGTTGGAGAAGCCTGTGACCTAAGATTTTCAACAACATAATTACTCTGTAGCTATGTTAGTTTGACAATAAAGAACCTTGAACCTTGAACCAGAGACTGAGGAGGTTTCCATATTGGGTTATATAATTAAAACAAAAGTTAATATAATGAAATATAATTTTGTAGAATCCACAATGTAAAATGCATGATATGTCACGAAGCTCTATACTTATATACTAAATGTACACGGTTTGGTAAACTGACATGAAAGAGTGTAAGGTCTGATATAGTTTATCACTAAAGGTGTCACTATTCAGCAGAGGGAAGACACCCTTACTCTCACAGCAGGAGGCCCCTGACTCAATGGGATATAACTGAAAGCTTTAGTTTAGTCTTTGAGGCAAGTCTGGACATGTCCAGTCTCACACCCGGGAGGAATGACTCTTCTCCACATACATGGGTCTGTTGGTGTGTATTCGCTTCTGCTTCTGTTGGTATGATATAAAAGCAGCAGCTGAGAGAGGACAAAAGGTCTTAGGGTTCTTAACTGGGAATCTCTCCCTAGATTTTATTTACCCGCTGTCATCATGAGGAAATGCCTCTGGAGACATGCTGGGAGTTTTAACAAAAAGGAAAACATGTTAAACGGTAAATTAATAATTAATACTAGAGAGTAAAACATTGTATAACTGTCACATTGTAACCAGATAAAGTAAAAAACTGTCTAAAAGTGTGGACCATTTCTTCAAATAAAACCATCCCACCCATTTGGACTGGGGTAACCTAAATGAATTCTGCGCTGTCCTCTCCTGATTTAGGGTAAGATTGCACGACTGCCACACTCACACTTAGGTAGGGCCACACCTCATTACAGATACTAGAATCCTACGGGATCGCTGCAGCAAGATGTTTTGAAATCTCAGGACAGCTAAAATAACCTGTTACTCAGGGTTTAGTCGGACACTTGTCTCAAATAGTGCATTACAATAGACTCGAACGCACGGCTGTCGCCCATCAGCTGTAGAGAGTTAATTAATTAAGGGGCGTAGGCCCACGGCTGTGACAACTCAGCAATCAGGACAAGCTTCCATTTTAGTCAGCTCTTTCCTGGAGCGTCAGACAGACAAAGACTGACAAAGACATTAGGTTCCTGCAGGGTCACGAGGGAGGCAAAGAGGAGGCAAATCCTACTTGATTGAGCTAAGTATTGCTGGTGTTTTTTAGCCCCTCATGGTATAATCATGTGTATTTTCTCCATTCCTGTTCATGTGTCTTCCCGCAATTATCCTGGCCCCGTGTATCTCCGAATCGATATAACCGGCCTGCTCTCGTCTATCCCACATGCTCCACTGCGATCCAACATCTAGTTACAGGTGGCCTGTGGAACTGCCAGTCAGCTGTTCCTAAGGCTGACTTCATCTCTGGCTACGCTTCCCTGCAGTCTCTGGATTTCCTTGCTCTCACTGAGACCTGGATTACTCCATCCAACACATCCACCCCAGCAGCTCTCTCCACGGCATATTCCTTCACCCATACACCCAGACCCTCTGGCAGAGGAGGTGGCACTGGTCTCCTGCTCTCTCCCAAATGGAGCTTTTCCCTCTTCAAGCTACCTAACTTCACTCCTTCCACCTTTGAATTCCATGCGGTCACTGTAACCCATCCTATACAATTAACCATTGTTGTTCTCTACCGTCCACCAGGCGCCTTGGGGGACTTCTTGGAGGAATTGAACTGAAACTGGCCCTCCGACTGTACTTCTCGGAGACTTCAACCTCCAGACAGGGAAGATATCTGAACTAACATCTCTTTTAACCGCCTTTGCTTTCTCACTGTCTCCATCCCCACAACCTCATAAAGCTGGCAATGTACTTGATCTCATATTCTCAAGGAACTGCACTACTTCTAACCTCTCTGTAAACCCACTTCACACATCCGATCACTTTTTCATATCATTCTCTCTACCTCTTTCCAAACACAACAAACTAATCTCTTCTCATCCTGCACCTGTCCGCCGTAACCTTCGTTCCCTCTCCTCCTCTACTCTTACCTCATCGGTGCTCTCAGCCCTCCCTTCTTCTGACTCGTTCCAACTCCTGCCTCCAAACTCTGCTGCAGAAACTCTCCTCTCGACTCTTTCATCCTCTCTGAACTCTCTCTGTCCTCTCACATCTCGGCAGGCTCGTCAGTCCCCTCCTGCTCCCTGGCTAAATGACGCACTGCATGCTAATAGAACCATCCTTCGGGCAGCTGAGCGGAAATGGTGGAAATCCAAACACCATGACGACCTCCTAACCCAGGCATCCTCAAAGTCCGGACTCCGGTCCGGATCCGGACCGAACCACAACTGTCTCTGGACTCTGAGCAAATTATACTTTTCATATGTATTATCTGTATTATCTGTATTATCTGTGTTTATCTGCGAGACATCGCCACAACGCAACGAGTCAAAATTCTCCGCTATGTCCACTGCAAACAGCGCTCTGCATGTCCGACTGTTCCAATGTCTGTGTGTGTCTGTCAACGCATTGGTCCAATCACATTCAGCATGCCGTCAGCGTTTTTGTCCCCCACCAACAGTCTGCGAATCAGAGGCAGAGTAGGGTGGGTCTTCGCGGAATGTGGGTGGGGAAAAATGAGTGTCTCGTCTCTCCCCAGCTGCCACCCCAGTTGGCAGCTTTGACATTTATGAGAGAAAGTCTCTAATGTCCGAGTGCAAGTGAATGCAGCACAAGACCCACGTCTTGTAACCCCTCCCCCGGCCCTGGCGCGAGCGTGGAAATATGATTGGCGGCGATTTAATTTGAACGGGACGGTGCAAAACGAGAAGCATTCGGACCCAAGTACTGAAGGAATGAGGTATTTGCGGTCTACAATAACAGAGAAGAGACTGTCCGGTTTGGCTGCACTCAGCATTGAATCAAACGCACTAAAGCTGTTGATCTTAATAAGTTTGTGAGGCGTTTCGCTGAACAAAATGGTAATCGCCGCATTCAGCTGTAATAGACATGTCAACTTGATGCTCTGCTCACGGATGAGCATACAAAACTGTTAAGATGATGACCTTACGTGTGTAAATATTTTTTTCTCTGTGGGGGTCTGCCCCCAAAAAACAGTTTTAAGTCCTGAGAAAGTCAAATAAGACGGTGTGTAAAACTACACTGCCCAGCCAAAAAAAAGTAACCACTTTGATTTAACTAGGCCAGTAGGTAAGGACATTCCACTGGATAATAACTGAAGTATAAAAGAATGCATGACTGAAGTGTTTGAAGGCAAACAAAAAGAGGAAATAACAGGTCAAATCAAGCAAATCCCCTCTCAGATTCCACAGCAACCAGAAGAACATAAATACTGGCTGGTGATTTGATTAATCAGCTTTGTGATGGAATAAAAAATGCACAGTGCATTTCCTTATCTGTGGATGAGTCCACTGACACCACTGACAATGCTCAGTTGCTGGTGTTTGTGAGTTTTTATGATGAGGAAAAGGGGGAGTTTGTTGAAGATGTGTTGGGCCTGACGAACCTCAGTGGACACACAAGGGGGCAAGACATTTATAAAGCAATAATGGGAATGCTGAATGAAACAGGGTGCAGCTGCCTTTATTCATAACTGTGCAGCTCTTACACTGCGACTCTGAGGGATCAAGCACAGACACAATAACAATGAAAACTGCTGCATACAGATTATTTTTGTTTTTGCAACCTCGTGTTAAGAATCTTGTTGCAATTGTTTGAATGACCGTAATAAACGGACCTTTGTCTTATTGAAAAATGTCTTTGGACCTTTAAGATTTGTATTTGAGTACCCCTGTCCTAACCTATCAGGCTCTCCTCTCCTCTTTCTCTGCTTCGATCTCTCAGGCAAAAAGCACTTTCTTTCAAGATAAGATCCAATCTTCCTATTCCAATCCCCAAAAACTATTTTCCATCTTTTCCACCCTTTTAGAACCCCCCAAAGCCCCTTCCCCCTCCTCCCTTCTGTCAAGCGACTTTCTACTTTGAAAAAAAGGTTGAATATATTAGTTTCCCTGACTCAGACTGCAAGGAATCTGGGTGTGACCCTAGATAACAACCTGTCCTTCACTGCAAACATCGCTGCAGAATGCAGCGGCTCGTCTGGTCTTCAACCTTCCTAAATTCTCCCACACCACACCGCTCCTCCGCTCCCTTCACTGGCTTCCAGTAACTGTTTGTAGCCTTTATTTAACCAGGTGAAAGCCCCTTGAGATCAAAAGATCTCTTTTTCAAGGGTGACCTGCAGCACATTGGTTACACATGTAACATAAAAACAACAGAACAACAATAAGGACGACATACAACATAAATTACAGGGTACAGTTTACAAACTCTATTTACAGTGACAAATATGCCCAGCCGAATTTTAAAATGATGCAGGGGAAACAAAGTGCTCAGTTTTAAACATTTTTGCAGACTGTTCCAAGGTAGTGGAGCTGCACAACTAAACGCTTTCTTCCCTAAGACAGTCCTAGCACTTGGCACATTTAATAAAACCACATCATGAGATCTCAGGCAATAAGTACTTTCAATTCGTCGAGAGATCAGAGAGCAGATATAAGAAGGTAGTTTACCCAACATGGCTTTGTAGATGAACATGTACCAGTGACTGAGCCTCCGTACAGTTAGTGAAGGCAGACCTGCCTTGGCATACAGGGTACAGTGATGTGTAAGTGCTTTACAGTTAGTAACAAATCTCAGAGCACTGTGATACGCGGCATCTAACTTTTCCAGGCAATGGGCAGGTGCATTCATATAATCAAATCACCATAGTCCAGCACAGGTAAAAAGGTCACAGTGACTAGCCTTTTCCTGGCTTCAAATGAGAAACAGGACTTGTTTCTAAAAAAGAAACCTAGTCTGACCCTCAGCTTTTTAAGCAGATTAATGACCTGAAGTTTAAAAGTAAGAGAATCATCAAGCCAGATACCTAGGTATTTATAACAGGTAACCACGTCGAGTACTTGTCCTTGCATAGTAACAATATCCAAAGCAGTCTCTGGAGTCTTTTTAGCTTTTGAAAAGAGCATTACCTTGGTTTTCTCAACATTTAAAAGAAGCTTAAGCTCAGCGAGCTGAGTCTGAATAATGTTAAAAACAGCCTGTAATTTAACAACAGCCTCCTTAATGGAGGGACCTGCACATACATCACGGTATCATCCGCATAAAAATGTAAAGTAGCTTCATCCACATTTTCACCTAAACTGTTGATATAGATGGAGAATAAAAGTGGACCTAAAACAGAACCTTGGGGAACACCATTAGCAATGTTCAACCACTCAGAAGTGAGCCCATCAAAGTGAACACATTGGGACCTTTCAGAGAGGTAGTTCACAAACCACCCACTGCATGGCTGGATATGCCAATACTGAGTAGCCTCTGCTTTAAGATGCGATGATCGACGGTATCAAACGCTTTGGAAAGGTCAATAAATAGAGCTGCACAACTCTGCTTATTATCTAAAATACTCGTAATGTCATTCACCACTTTCATTGTCGCAGTGATGGTGCTATGTTTCTTTCTGAAACCTGACTGATATTTAGACAGGATATCATTTTTACATAAAAACTCCTTTACTTGTTCACTCACTAGGCGTTCGAGCACCTTCGCCAGAACTGACAATTTAGAGATTGGCCTGTAGTTATTTAAAATAGTTGCCTCCCCTCCTTTTAGTAAAGGCAAGACATAAGCTGACTTTCATATTTTTGGAATTGTTTGTGCTGAGGGAGAGGTTAAAAAGAGTAGTGAGAGGTGGAGCAATAAAATCTGCAGCTATCTTTAAAAAGAAAGGTTCTACGTTGTCCGGGCCAGCCGGTTTCTTAGGATCTAACTTAGATAATGCTTCATGAACAACATTAACAGTAAAAGGAGTAAAACTGAAAGGGTTTTCCAAACCAATTGTTCAGAGTCACGGATTGAGGTGTTCACAGAAGCAGAGTTAGTCACAGAATCAAACAGAACCGCAGGACACAAAATGCTTATTAAAGCAATTTAGCATAGTAGCCCTGTCCGATATAGTGCCAGATGCTGTGATAAGGCAAGGAGGTAGCTCATTACGGATCTCACCGGTGGATATCGATTTTATGGCTTTCCAAAATTTCCTAGGATTATTTAGGTTTTCTGTGGTAACTGACAAATAGTACTTCGACTTAGCACTTTTGACATGTGAAGTGAAGCTATTCCTTAGCTGCCTAAACGCAGCCATTCTACCTCTGAGCCTGATTTCCTAGCCTTTGCCCAGGCCTTGTTTCTCTCATGCAGGAGACTAGACAGTTCAGCAGAAAACCAAGGATTGTCTCGTCCCTTCACTCTAAATTTACGCAGGGGTGCATGTCTATCAATGATCTCCATAAAACAAAGATAAAAATAAGACCATGCAGTTTCTACATCAGCACACAGATCGATTTTTCCCCAATCAAACCCAAACAGATCATGAACAAAACCCTGCTCCACAAAATGTTTTGTGTCTCTCTTAATGATAATGCGAGGTTTAACCTTTTGGACTTTTGTGTCTCTAATTGTGGCTACAGCACAGTGGTCACTCACATCATTCGCAAATACTCCCACAGATGAGTATTTATAGGGAATATTAGTTAAAATGAGATCAATTAGGGAGGATTTATTTGGGGACTTAATGTTAGGGCGAGTAGGACTGTCAACAATCTGAGTAACATTCAATGAGATACAAAGGTTTTTAAAATCCTCTGACACTGTAGTTAACCAGTCCCAGTTAAAATCTCCAAGTAGCACTATTTCCTTGTAGTCAAGTTGCGATAAAAGATTTGCTAGCGAAGACAAGGAGTCCTTGCCAGCTGAGGGGGGTCTGTAACAGCCCACCACCATGACCAGTTGACCCTTTGCCACTTCTATATTTAAGGCTAAAAATTCGAGTTGCTTACTGATAGATTTGGAAACCAATGTGGTTACACTGAACTTATTCTTAACATAAATGGCAACGCCACCACCTTTATTAGGCCGGTCGGTACGATACACATTATAACCATTTAAGGCAATGTCAGAGGCCAAAATAGATTTATTTAGCCATGTTTCTGATAAAACAATGACGTCAGCGTCAGTCGAGCTTGCCCAAAATGCGGACAAAATCTAGTTTACCTAACAGACTGCGCACATTCAAGTGGATGAAACCCAACCCAGACCTAGCTTTAAAATCAGCAGGAGTAGCGATCTGACTACTACTACCAGGCGGACCAGGGTTAGGTTGTACATTTCCTGACAGTAATAACATCAACAAAAAACAGGCATCGTTTCCTCTTAAACGACACACATACATTGTCATCTACTTTAGAATCACCGGAAAAGTCTGCGAGTGTGATTAGAGCTTAAGAAGCAGTCCTGAAGAACCATCATAGCAGGCAAGTGAAAAAGACAAACATATTTTGTCGAACAGATTGTCTGTGACAAGGCAACCGGTAATTGTTTGTGTAACACATCCGAACCTTTGCAGGGGATGCCCACTGCGGGTGTCAGAACAGACCTGAATCCAGTAGACTTCTCAGAATGACTGGAGATCTTCTCATTGTCCAAAACAGTTAACAGGCACAGCAAAATCACGATATGGGCCATTATCCCAGACCAGCACACAGTATCCGCGATGTTCCTGGGGCAAAATCCTCCTCAGCACAGCAGCAAAGGACAGGCGAAAGCAGCAGCGTGGAAGCGCTCCAGTCTCTCCGTGGTATCCCTGGGGTAAAAGTCTCCTCAGCAAAGCAGCACACGACAGGTGGGAGCAGGCCTCCGCCACAGCAGAACCAGGACAGGTGGAAAGCAGGCCCCAGCCGTGGTAAATCCTCCTCCGCACAGCAGCACACGCCCGGTGGAAGCAGGCCCCAGCCCGAAGCGTGGAGCCACTCCGTCTCTCCGCGACGTCTCCGGGGTAAAATCCTCCTCAGCACAGCCGTACTCTACAGGTGGGAGCAGGCCTCCGCAGATCGCAGACACCAGACAGGTGGAAAACGTCTGACTCCCCGTGCTGTTTCGTCCGGTGTCCGCTACAGTGTGTTCGGCCAAAAAAAGGTGTGTGGCGCGGGTCACGTGGGACTGCTGGAGCGCCTTGTGCCAAGCCGGGGCCAGGAGGTTAGAATCCACTTTAAGACACTGGTACTAGCGTACCATGCTGCGAATGGATCTGGCCCTTCCTACATCCAGGACATGGTTAAACCATACACCCCAGCACGTGCACTCCGCTCTGCATCGGCCAAACGGCTCGCTGCACCCGCACTGCGAGGGGGACCCAAGTTCCCATCAGCAAAAACACATCGGTTTGCTATCCTGGCTCCAAAATGGTGGAATGAGCTCCCCATTGACATCAGGACAGCAGAAAGCTTACACATCTTCCGGCGCAGACTGAAAACTCATCTCTTTCGACTCCACTTCGAGCGATAGAATTACTAACAAAGCACTTATATACTAATAAAGGACTGGCTTATCTAAAGCCAGTTGAGTAGCACTTGAAATGTTTTGGCTCTATGAAACCTGATGTACTTATATGATTCAGTTTTCTTCAAGTTTGTATCTTCCCGGTCGAATGCACTTGTAAGTCGCTTTGGATAAAAGCGTCAGCAATGTAATGTAATGTAATAATGTTGGAGATCTTCTACCAGTCTGTTGTTGGTGATCTTCAACCAGTCTGTTGTTGGTGATCTTCAACCAGTCTGCTGTTGGTGATCTTCTACCAGTCTGTTGTTGGTGATCTTCAACCAGTCTGTTGTTGGTGATCTTCAACCAGTCTGCTGTTGGTGATCTTCTACCAGTCTGTTGTTGCTGTGGCTTCTCTTTGGATAACTGGACTTAAACTCATCAACAATGGATATATGGACAGCAGCAAGAGGAAGAGGCAGAGGGAGGATGAACTGTGTGTCACGTGTTATGATACAACCATTCAGCAAACCAATCAATCATATTTTTATTCTCAAAATAATTAAGTAGGTATAACTTGATTTGTACACACACTCAATTTTCAATCCCCACCAAAATAATAATAATAATAATACAAATAAAAAATGGGATGATTGGAGGCCTCTCGCTTGGATGGACATGGTCAGAAACAAATCTCAGGTAGGCTGTGATGTTTAGACGATGATCAATTGGTAGTAAGGGGCCCAAAGTATGCCAAGAAAATATCCCCCCCACCGTTACACCACCACCACCACCACCTCCAGCCTGAACCGTTGATACAAGGCAGGATGGATCCATGCTCTCATGTTGTCTTCTGACCCTACCGTTTCTATCATCTGACATTTTTCAGAGAAAAAGTCAGATTTTGGAGAGAAAAAGTCAGAAATTTGAGAAAATGTGTCAGAATCATTATTTTTGAAAATATTCTAAATATTCTGGCCCCTGGGCACGTAGCAATGATTTACACATCGTCAGATAGTTCAATATTTTATTGTAGTAATCTTGTGAAACTGAAAGTAAAAAATTACAAAGCATTGCAATCAATACAATGACATGTTACAAAATATAAACCTAAATGAAATCTAGAAACATAGATGAATCATTAAACTTACAAACAATGCCTCTCCAAGGTCTACATGAGCAGATGAAGCCGGATATAAGAGGAGGTACAACATGTGGCTCTCTGGCTTGTCTGTCAGAAAAACATGGCCGCTGACCTTTCAACTCAGTCATGTGACTATGTAATGTGACCTCTACTGGCCAATGAAAACAAAAACTGCCAAAAATAGCATGAATATGCTGCAATCAAGTCAATTGCCTCCAGGAGGTGCTATAACAGCAAAATCGAAACTTACATGTAACGTGACACAAAATGTTGAGGTTATCTTAAAAAGTCAGGATTTTAGAAAAAGTTAGAATTTCGGAGAAAGAAGTAAATATGAGATTCGCAGAAAAGTCCGAATTTTGATATTTTCTGAAAAAGTCAGGATTTTGAGGAAAAAAGTCAGGAATCTGAAAAAGTCAGGATTTTGAGAAAGCAATTCAACTCGCCTGACCTGAAGCCTGTAGAGATTCTATGTATTGTCGAGAGGAAGATGAGGCACACAAGACCCAACAATGCAGACGAGCTGAAGGCCGCTAGTGAAGCAACCTGGGGAGCTTTTATGCATCGTCATTTACATCACAAGCAAAGGGAGTCATGACCCTTATCCACAAATCAGTGCCCTTTCAAGTTTCTAATGTAATTAAGGATACATTTGGTAGATATTTGGTTATCCAGGGATCACTGCTCTCAGTTACTTTGAATTTGGTTAACAAATATGGCCCAAATACAGATGAGCCTGGCTTTCTTACAAATGTATTTCTTACACTTTACACTACATCTCTCCCAGGAGAATATATAATTGCAGGGGACTGGAACTGTACACTAGATCCAACCAGGGACAGATCTACAGGTGTTGATCAAACTCACACTAGAAGTAGAACAACTATTCAACATTTCATTCAAGAGATACATTTGTTAGACATCTGGAGACACCTGAAACCTAACGATATTGCTTACTCGTGTCACTCAAGTACTTTTCAGACATATTCGCGGACAGATGACTTTTTAATCTCTGCAAGGTTATGTTCAAAAATACAAGACTGTTACTATGGCAGTATATTAATATCAGACCATGGAATATGTTGTATGGTACATGGACGAGAACCTTGTTAGAGATCCACCCAGATGGAATTTAAATCAGAAATGGCTACAAAATGAAGAATTCATTAAGTATGTGGGGACAGAGATAGATAATTACTTCAAGGATAATACTACACACGGCATGTATCAAGTGGGATGCCTTCAAGGCTTTTTGAGAGGACATAATTAGTTATACTTCATCCAAATCCAGAGAGTTACTCCAGAAAAGACAGAAGCTAGAGTCCAAAATAAAAACTCTTCAAGACCAGGTATAGGAAAAGAAACCCTGAAGTAGAAAAATAACTATTGCTCTTAGCCGAATATAATAAATGATCGGCAGCCAGGGCAGGATCCAGTATGCTTAGGCTCAACCAAACATTCTACGAGCATGGGGGAAAACCTGGCAAACTTTTAGCGTGGCAGATCAAACAGCTTGAAACAAGGAAGAACATCACTTCCATTATTAACAATAACGATGACACGAGAATAGACCCTACTGAAATAAACAGGGAATTTAGGAAATATTATGAAAATCTGTATCAATCCCAAGTCAATATGAACCCCACACCCAAAAAACATTTCTTGACAGGCTGAATATTCCATCTATTTCTAAAGAGTTTGCAGAGAGGCTAGAGGCTGATCTTAATGAGGAAGAAATAAGTATCGCAATACACGGCATGAAAGAGGGAAAATCAGCAGGACCAGATGGTATACCAATAAACTTGTATACAAAATGTAAAACAAAATTACTTAAACCACTTTTGGAAATGTTTTTGGAAGCATTCCTTAGTGGTAGCCTACAAAGTGTCAGGTGCGTTAATAACCCTACTGCCAAAACCAGGAAAGCCTAGCAACAGATGTGAAAATATGAGACCGATAAGTCTACTCAATTCTGACCTCAAAAATCTATGTCAAGTTTTAGCGAGAAGGCTACAAGAAACACTACCCAGTGTCATACACAGGGATCAAATGGGTTTATTCTGGGTCGCCAAGGATTCCACAACGTTAGGAGGGTCCTTAATATGATTCAAGGTGTGACAGAGCCATCACTGTAGACATTTACTGCTGTCCCTCTCTCCCCTCCTGCTTTCACTCAGGGAGTGACAGGGGAATCAGGTGTGCTAATCAGGGGTGCATTGGATACAGGTGAGGAAAAGGGGGCGGGGCCCAAAGGGAACAAAAAGAGAGGGAATTGTTTGTTTAAAAGGGGAAAATAAAAGGTTTGAGAAGAGGTGGAAAGGAGGAGGTTGGGGATACTGTATGGGGCTTTACGAACATTGACACCCAAGGAGCCTGAGGACCAGCAAAGACTGACATCACAAGCCCAGAGTGAAAAGGAATATTATTTCCCTTTTCGGCAGTCGGTGAGTCCCTTCTTTTTGGAGTTCCTTCCTCAACAGGCAGTGTTCTCGTTTGAACTGGATTACCTTTTTTTTGTGAAGTGACTTTGAATTTATTATTTTTGCTTTCGTTTGGATTATTCAGCCTTAAAAAGAAGAATGCATTTTAAGTTGGACATTGCCTGAGAATTACTCCAGATATAATTTGTGTTTTTACTTGTGTTGGAGGTGGTGAATGGTTGTGGGCTAATCAAACTGTCTTTGTGATGCCATACTGACTCTGTCTGGGTATTAGTTTGGGGGGGAGAACTTTATTATTTAGAGGATGTTGGAGAAACTTCTGTAGCAATGAGGAGTCATGACTCAAAAGAGACACGAGGAGAGCTGGAGCTTTGATGGCAAACACTGAGGGTTTATTTGGAGCTTCGGCCGGAGAATTCACAAGACATGTCACGGGCCACGGTCTGACCACACGGTAGAGATGCCACAATCAATTCTGAAGAAACCTTCCTCTCGTATGATGTTTTAACTAGTTTCGCTGAGGGTAATCAACATTCTTCATTAGATAGACTAAACAGCTGAGGACCAGAATCACATTTGTTGTTGCTTATGGCTCGGGGTCATCTACACCCCGAGAAGGATGTGTTCCAGGTGTCCCACAACAATGATTATCTCTGACCGGAGTTGCCCGGTCACAAACTGGTAACAATAACAAAATGCTTGGGCAGCGTCTCCTTAAGGGAGATAAGGGCTGCCCAAGGTGGTCAGCTGCGTCAGAGGGCAAAAGGTAAACATCTATGGAAATTATTCCCTGACAGTTCCTCTCTTTTTATCAATTTTGATAATCTAAAAACCTTAGTCTAATAATGATTTGTTCAATACTTAAATCTATAGGAATCCTCAGATTTGAGCTGTGGATTTACACTACATCAATTAAATCAATAACAATCACATTAATAACAACATTCAATCACAATGATTGAGACAGACAATAATAACAGAAAAATCATCTCTCATCAGTGTTTGGAGCATCATTTTGTCAAAAGCATAATAATGAACACATAAAATCACAGATACATAATGGCAAAAAATGTATTTCAAACTAATATGTTTTATCATTTAACCATTAGTGAATCTCATTTGTCAAACTATAAAATCAAAACCAGCTTGCAGTTTAAAGATTTACTTCAAGGCAATCACTAGTCGTGTGTGTGTGTGTGTGTGTGTGTGTGTGTGTGTGTGTGTGTGTGTGTGTGTGTGTGTGTGTGTGTGTGTGTGTGTGTGTGTGTGTGTGTGTGTGTGTGTGTGTGTGTGTGTGTGTGTGTGTGTGTGTGTGTGTGTGTGTGTGTGTGTGTGTGTGTGTGTGTGTGTGTGTGTGTGTGTGTGTGTGTGTGTGTGTGTGTGTGTGTGTGTGTGTGTGTGTGTGTGTGTGTGTGTGTGTGTGCTCAGTTTATAACTCGAACCCTGGTTGAAGCTTCAACGCAGCTTCCCATTCACTTTGAATGGGGTGACGTCACGCTTTGCCGAACTGCATTGTGGTTCTGTCGCTTCGCCTCCGTTGCTCGCTTCAAAAGTTGAGAAAAGTTAAACTTTTCAAGCTTCGACGTAAGCGTCAGCCAATCAAATCATATGCCAGTACAAGCTCTAGCCAATCAAACCGCGTGCTTGTGTGTCTGGGGCAGGAGATTCATGTGATTGGTTGTTGGTCGAGCTTTGGACACGCCCGCCGGCAAGCTTCAACGCACGCTGCCGTGTGGACGCTGCGTTACTCTACTCTAATCTCAAGTGATAATATATCTAGTTAGGTACCCAAATGTTAAGTAAGGTAATTTAAAATATTAAAGTTAAATGAGAAAAAGTATGTATTGTACAAGTAAATGAAAAATACAAGACTGCACTTCATTAATATTGTTGCATGTAAAGTCAATCCTCACATCTGTATGTTTATTGAAGAAGAGCTACTGTGGCAATAATTTGCTCTGTCATTCCAGGCATGTCACTATTGTGAGACATTTGATTTCAGTGTATCATTGCACTATTACTAATATCATTGTTTATGTTCTTGTTTTTTCTAGTTCCTTTTGGGTTGCCTGACATGGCCATGAAACAGCCAAGTTACAAATTCTTCTGAATCCCGATGAAACCAGGAAGCTAGTTCTGCCTAATGGAATTCCAGAGACAATGGCGCAGCTTACTGATGAAGTCAGGAAAGTGTGTGAAATAGAGTGCCACAGTGACGCGTCCTAAAACCCGGAAGTAAACTCCTTCCGGTTCCCTCGACAAAAAAGCAATGCAATTTCTCCATAGGATTTTGGAAAATAGCTCGAAATAATGTCTGTGGTTGAGACACATTTAAGAGATGGATCACATTTTGTTCAGTCGGATAATATCCACATGTCTACCCTACTTTTATCATTTTCTAATCATAAATCTAATCGATAGATTTATGATTATAAAAAATGCTAACTTACTTCGGGGTTTTAAGACGCGTCACTGTGGCACTCTATAGGTGGAGGTTTTAGAATGTAATATCAAGACAGAGACATTGGAGATGCACTAGTCAACCTGACATCCACTGCTGACCTTGAAGATTTGACAACTATCAAGGTCCTCCCAATACCTGATGATGGTGTCCACGAATACATCTTTACCGTCTGTGAAGAAGCAGTGTCTGCTCAATCAGACGTTACTGACATCTTGTCCACACCCTCCAGCTCAGTCTCTACAAGAACTCGTATCTGGTTGAAATTATTGAACTGACACAAAAGGCCAACCTTGTTCAAAGATTGCAATGCTAGGGATTGAACTGCATTTTTCGTTGCCTAATTGTTTTGGCCTCTGTATGTTTCATTTGAAGTTACAAAAGAATGTGACTTCACAGATTCTGGTAATGCTACTTAAACCCTTCTTAATGGCTAATACATGTGTATCTGAAGTTGTAAATAAGAGCTGCAGAAAATATTGTTGAAATGTTAAAAAAAACAAGTTGTCATGCATACATTCTAGTCTTTTATTAAAAGGCAGCCAGGTTTAAACGCTGTCAGAAAGTTTTACAGTTCAATGCTATTGCATTACATATTTACATTTTAAAGGAGAGATATGCAAGCTAGTTTAACGTGTTCATATGCATATTTTTGATGTATATGGTTAAGGCTACAGGATAGTTTTGTAAAAACAATTCAAAGTGATCTTGATTTTTTACATAAGTGCAAATTGCTTGCATAATTTACTCTATTAATTTATTTATGTATTTATTTTTAATTAAAAAAATATTGTATTATTATAAAACAGAATAGGTGATGCATATTTTAAAGACATCCCAATAAATGTTAAGGTCTTTTGAAGAGAATATTCCTGTCTTTATGTGAACTGAGCTAAACAAAGTGTTATAAGTTTAAGTAAACAAAACACAGTGTAGCGGCCAAAATCATATAGAAATAAAACAGAGAATTAACTCCACAAAAAAGAACTTCAGAAAACAAGTCCGCTTTGACGGCACGGTTTTTTACTTTGTAACGGCCAAAATCATATATAACTAAAACAGCCGCTGAGGCACTAGTTAGCGGATCTTACGCAGGGCAATGATCATCCAAGTCCAGACAAAACCTCCATTTGTGCATTTTATTCCAATAACAAAGTACAATGAACATGTTTCCTATAACTCCTTTCCTGAAGCCTTTCCTTTGTGTGGCTTGAAACACCCTGGTAAAAACCAGTTTGCCTACTAGTGCTCTGGCTCCCACCATATATATACAATTACACCAGGTGCTCCAATCACAGTGCCCAAACATGCCTTCAAAATAAAAGCATAGAAACTACTTTAACTTATGACGCTAACTAAGAATACATTTACAATAAACACTACAAACAGCAAGAGAATAACTGTTGAACTATTACATAATATAAAGAGATATATAGCTCCAACATTCCAGCCCCTAATTGTGGCCTGTGTAAACGCACAATTACTTAAATATATATAAATGGAGCTATACTCTATCTTTATCCTAACCATACAACATACAAATAATCATCTGCATTTTCTTCAGGCAACAGCCTCCTGGAAAAGAAATAGAGAGAAAGAAAAATAGTCTAGAGAAACAGAAAGAATAAATGTTCAAGATGCTACGCTGCTGCATTCAGGAGCAGGCGGATCTTCAAACAGGTCTCTCCATGACACTGGTCTTCATCTGGGGCTCACAGAGCTGACCAATCATTGTCCGTCCTTCCCTTCATCCAGGGTCCACTTGTATTTGCAATGAAGAAAATATCTCCTGTTGAAAATTATTTTCTGAGCCTTTTCCATTCGCTCCGTCATCCAAATCCTCTTCATATCGAGGCTCCTCTGTGTCTCCATCACTGTTCACACCATCTATCTGGAGGTCGGATTCCATTTCTTCATCCTGTGTTTCAGTCTGATGTTTATGACTTTGGTGAGGCTCTGATGTCTTGGAGCTGGTCTCCTCTTTGTGATCTATTTCCTGCTCCTCACTCTCTGTGTGCTTTTCACATTGCACTGCTGATGTTTTTTCTTGTAAATCCTGATGGGTTTGATGTTTGATGGACATCTTTTCTTGTTGTTCCAATGCAAGCTGAGAGGTTAATACAACAGAGCAGCCAGAGCTGAATCCATTGTCCTCTCCAGGTCCACCGGCCCCAGCATGAACACTTGTCTCTGACTGTCGGTGAAACGTGTGCTTTGTTGAAGGATGTGCCTGTATCCTCATCTTCAATGTGAAGGGCTGACAGTTGCTTCTGGTGACACACACTGCACTTCAAATACCTCCAATAGTCTTTGCTTATGTGACCAGCGGGGCAAAAACAACTAGATCCATCTACCTTTATGGAATTTGTTTTCTCACGATTTATTTTTATTTTGAAGCTTGAACATATATCCTGTGAGTGATGGTTGTGTTGGAGAGAAAAACAGTTGTAGTTTGGGCAGAAGGAAACTTTATCTTCTCATATTTCTGTTTGTTACCTTTTTCCACAGATCCTTTGGATCCACGCCTCAAGTGGATTTTCAGTATGTCAAGTTTGGCATTGAGTGCAGTCAGTTTTAGGTCAAAAGCAAGTTTTTCCTTTTCTTTTCTAATCACCTCCTCTTGGATCTCCAATGCATGCTTCCTCTTCAATGCAGCCATGCGTTCTTTAAGGACTGCTAAATCATCTTCAGCTTGGATTATTGCAGATGATCTGTATGATAATCTGATGACTTTCTATGGTCTGGAATTATTGTCCTTTAAACACAACATGTGTGGTGCAATGTCCTTAGGATTTACCTCGTCAGAAGATCCACTTCTGTCCTTTGATGTGGCGTCTTGCATCATTTTCTTTGATTGGCGTTAATTAAATATCCAAATATATTATTTTAATCCACAGGAGAAAACGCTGATGCATGTGCATGCCTGCGTAATCACTGTACACACCCGTTCCCAAGGTCCGACTATTCTTTAAACTTTTTCCACTGTTCATTCATAGGCCTATGTGGCAAAACAATGACTCCATCACTCCACTAGTGAGGCCGTTTTCCTATACAGCCACTGGAGATAATGTTCACATACCGCCCATGTTCCTGTGCCGTTGTTGAAGTCCGTCGAGAGCCCGGTGTGTCTTTTAAAGTGAAATCCAATACTCCACTTCAAACGCGGGCGATACAAAATATCCACAAAAAAGAACTTCAGAAAACAAGTCCGCTTTGAAGGCACGGTTTTTTACTTTGTAGCGGCCAAAATCATATATAACTAAAACAGCCGCTGAGGCACTAGTTAGCGGATCTTACGCAGGGCAATGATCATCCAAGTCCAGTCAAAACCTCCATTTGTGCATTTTATTCCAATAACAAAGTACAATGAACAGGTTTCCTATAACTCCTTTCCTGAAGCCTTCCTTTGTGTGGCTTGAAACACCCTGGTAAAAACCAGTTTGCCTACTAGTGCTCTGGCTCCCACCATATATATACAATTACACCAGGTGCTCTAATCACAGTGCCCAAACATGCCTTCAAAATAAAAGCATAGAAACTACTTTAACGTATGACGCTAACTCTGTTGCTCTCCCTGAGGTTTCTCCCATGTTCCCATTTAAACTGTGGGTTTCTCTGGAAGTTTTTCCTTGTACGATGTGAGGGTCTAAGGACAGAGGGTGTCGTATTGTCATACTGATATTCTGTACAAACTGTGAAGTCCACTGAGACAAATGTAACATTTGTGATATTGGGCTATATAAATAAACATTGATTGATTGATTGATTGATTGAACTAAGAATACATTTACAATAAACACTATAAACAGCAAGAGAATAAATATTGAACTATTAAATAATATAAAGAGATATATAGCTCCAACACACAGTATTGTATTGATGCACATTAAAGTTTTTGCTTTGTAATAAAAGAAAATATATTAAGCTATAATAACAAATATTGCCAGCAACAAAATGAAGTATTTTTTTTAATTAGTTTTCTGAAACTTAAAAACTCTACTTAGATCTAATATAAATATGAGGTTAGTCCAAAAGTAAAAATTAAGTTATAACAAAGTAATAAATGTTGTGCGGTCTTCAGAATTAATCATCTTATTACTTTGTGTGAATGTAAATATATATCTTAGACGGAAGCAATATTTTTTACTTAACTCAAATTAATATTTTGACGTCAAAAAATTAATTTGGAATAAACTACAAAAATTTGCTGTAACAAATTAGCGAAAAATGTTTAAATTGATCCAACGTATCAATGTTTTCAGTGTATCTATCTATCTATCTATCTATCTATCTATCTATCTATCTATTCTATCTATCTATATCTATCTATCTATCTATCTATCTATCTATCTAGCAGGGTGATGCAGAGTGGGGTCGCCTATCCCTTTAAGAGAGAGAGGGGGGTGTGGCGCGTGCATGTGGCGCGTGCATGTGTAGATCGAGAGTGAGCGAGTAGTGTGTGTCCGGAAGAGAGCGGGAGTAGCAGCAGTGATCAGTCTGTCGCCAGTTAGCTGTATAACAAAGTCCTGAGGAAACACAGGGGCCTCCCAAGGAACAGCCTGCCTGTCTGCCTCATTTCAGAGTGGGTTATTGAAGCCGAAGCCTGGTGCTTCAGTCCGGGAAGACTGCAGAGAGTCCTCCCCTGTATTCCTCCACTACGGTCTGGGAGCAGCATCTATCTCCACTGTTGCTGTAACCATGTGAATGTCCCTCTGTGGGACCAATAAAGGACTTCTGATTCTGCGGACAGATAGAAGAGAGGGGGGAGGGGCGGGTTTCAAGAGTCCTCTTCCTCGCAGCCCAACGTATCCCAGGATGCAATGCGCACCGGTGACGAGGAAACAAAGAAAATGTCGGTCCGGTCTCAAAGAGAACGCAGCACGTGAGGAGTAACTGATCAATGTGAGTTTTGGGTTTAACTTACTTTAATAACTGATACATGTGAGCATGGGCGTAATTTCCACTGGGGACAGGGGGGACATGTCCCCCCCACTTTTCAATATCCCGTTTGTGTCCCCCCCACTTTTCAAATGTGTTTATTATTTTTTTTTTACGCAAGCGGTCATCGTCACGGAGGAGCGTCTGTGTGTGTGTGGCACGAGCGCATTTGGTGTGAGAGAGAGAGACAGAGAGAGAGACAGAGAGAGAGAGAGAGACAGAGAGAGAGAGACAGACAGAGAGAGTTACGGGTGTTGTTGTTAGCATCTGGTGCTAGCTCGGAGCTAACGGAGATTAGAAGCTGTTTCAACAATAAGGAGAGGGAGAGCTCTCTCCTGTCCGACTGAGAGGCTGAGGTAACGTCAGTTTAGGTGAGGTAAAGGACTCTCTGAGCGATTAGATTGTAAACTTTAGTCTAAGTTATCTCAGTGGGTCTCAAACGGTTTGGTCATCTGTAAACAAATATTTCCATCTATTTAATATAGTTGTTCAACATAAGTTAATAAATCATTCCACTGTGTCATAGGTCAGTAAAAAATAAAAAGCACAGTTTAAAAGGGGAGTGATTAGTAAAATATGCATAAATAAAAAGAAAGAATGCAGACTAGGTAAGATAAAGATAGGAGAGAGGAGTATATCAATTACTTGTTATTGGTTGTGAGCATATTCTAATGGTTTTTGGAGTATTGAAATATATATACAGTTCTGTTTCATATGAGTGTTGAGAGCTGTATCCATACATCTCTTAATTTGTGCACCAGATCGATGCCTTTAACTTCAATTTAAAGAACAAAATCTTCCCGGGGGTGAAGCACCCCGGACCCCCCTAGAGGATGTGAGGTCATTACAAATAAAACAGGTTCACATGGATAGGATACTAAATAACTTTGCGCACTCATTATATACACTACACATTTGTCTTGAATTAGTTAACACCATAGTCCCTAATATATTTGTAGAAAGGCAGGAAATGGAATTAAATCGAGAACAATGTTTCATTGTGTAGGACCCCCTGTTTTGTGCCCCCCCCACTTCTCAACCAAAGTTACACCCTTACATGTGAGTATCGGGTAGTGATGGCGAGATGAAGCCTTATGAAGCTTTGAAGCTTTCCAGCCAATTGGTTCGCAAAAGGGTTCATCATGGGCTTCATTTGAACACAAACCCCCCTGCTGGTCAAAGTGTGTAAAACAGGCAGATTGGACATCTCAACAGTGTGCTCTTTCTCCTACCGAGTTCCCAATGAGTAAAGCCTTAGAATAACTCTAAACAACAAACATAAAATCATATTTTCATGTTAACAATATTGTTTTTATTCCAGCTTAATGATTGTGATTGAGAAGCCTAAGGAGGCTGGTAAACAAACAAAGAGGGATTTGTATTCCTTAATAATATTCGTAAACTTAACCATGTTGTAGCCTGAGAAAGGCTGAACCATATCAAAGAATACATTTATTAACTACATTATCTCATTTAGCTGTAGCTTTTATAAACAAGAAAAAAGACTTATTGACCAGGCGTTGAACCAGGGACCCTGCGGTCATGAGTCAACTGCTTTCCAGCTGAGCCACAGCCCACACGCTGAATCTACCTGAAAACACTGATTACTTTTTATTCCTGTATTTATTCATTTATTTATTTATTGATGTTTATATTCCTACTTTTCTTTATGCTTTTATTTATTTATACTTATGACATGTTCCGACCTCTATATGAGTGAGGGTCTGAGCTCTCTTAGTTCCATCGTGTCACCGGGCCCGGGTACAGGAGGGGTAATATGGTTCTTATTATACATCCATGGGTAATATGAGCGTTGTGGTTGTGGTCCTGAAGCAGTCACGTGGTATCGACAGGCAGCGAGGCTTCGTTTGTCATCGATGACGTCACTGGCCCAAAACGATACAAGCCTCGATACAAGCTTCACAAAAAGCTTCGGGGATTACTCGACACACGCTCCGAAGCCTCGGCGCAATACGTAACATCACTAGTATCGGGTTTAACTTACTTTAATAACTGATCAATGTGAGTATTGGGTTTGACTTACTTTAATAACTGATCAATGTGAGTTTTGGGTAGTGTTGCACGGTGTACCGATACTTGAAAGGTACCGCGATACCCTGCCGTTAAAAACGTTACGATTCCTCCGTTTCATTAGTATCGGTACTTTAAGAATGACGGGGAAAAGTACTCCGGTGAGAAAGCGCCGTTTTAATAAGAGCCGTGTGTGTTCAGCGCTCTGCTTCCACTCCCTGCACTGCAGCCGTGCCTGCAGTCCCTCCCCTCTCCAGCACGCTCTAAGTGCCTCCCCTCTCCAGCACGCTCTAAGCGCCTCCCCTCTCTCGTGCACGCTTTAAGTGCCTCCCCTCTCTCGTGCACGCGCTAGCTGCCAGAGCATGAGAGAAAACGAGAAGCGTGGCTGCAAGTGGGAGTGCAACTGCCGCTGCGCCTCGGCTTGTTGCCAAAATAGTATTTTAGCTATATCTCTGACAGTGAGGGCAAGTCTACGGACACCACGAGGCCTGTCTGAGGAACACGTAGAAACCCTTGTTTTCTTGGCCAAAAATCTTAACAAGGCAAAGGAACTGAATAACAAATGAAAACAAATGAAAACCAGCCTGCCACCCTAGGACTAAGGCTTAGTCTGAGTAGGGACATAATCAAGCCAGTTAAGCTGCTAAACAGCAGGGCTATGTTCTAGTTTTTGTCGGAGACCTCATTGTGTTGAATGTCATTTCTGTTGTTTCATATACAAATCTATTTTGACAAAAAAGTTCTTTGAGATGATGCTTGATTTTATTTAATACGAATTCTTGTCATTTATTTTATTTATTGTTCTCATTGTTTAAAAGTTTGTGTTCTGGTTCTGGTTCTGGAGTGAAATAAAGCACAATAATTACATTTAAGACTGTTTCCCTTTTTTTAAGAAATGTATCAAAAAATAATCGGAATCGCAATTCTTGACTTGGTATCGGTATCGAAACCAAAATGTTGGTATCGTGACAACACTAGTTTTGGGTTTAACTTACTTTAATAACTGCAGTGTTTCCCCTAGGTTTAAAAGAAAAAAAAAAGTCAGCAATTGTGTTATGATCATATTGAGCTATTGGTGTGAGTCTAACATTAAACAACTGTATTACTTTTATTCAAACTGTATTCCCTTCTTATCATGTAGCCTACACTTCTTCCTTTCATTGATACATTTAAATCACCTGACTATAGCATATAATGGCTCATTTCCACCGCAGGCCTCACTGGACTTAGTACGGTTTTGTTAGGCCTTGTTAGGCCCGGCTCACTTTAATGCTGCGCTTCCATTACAGTTTAGGAACTGGGGTAGTATCTATAGTAACGCAGTGTAGGCGGAGCCGTGACGTCATCTTCAGAAAAACAACATCAGCCGTTAGCTGTTAGCAGTGTTTCCGCCAGACCAGGTCTGAGAGGGCGTCCACCCCGAGAGCGGGGGGAGTGTGACGTCACGTCGTGTCACGCGACTTGAATTTTGAATTGAGCCGTCCCTTAAGTTATAGATACTATCTCTTTACGTATTAGTGATGGGAATTCCGGCTCTTTTTAGTGAGCTGGATCATTTGGCCCGGCTCACTAAGAAGAGCCGGCCCTTTCGGCTCCTAAACGGCTCTTCATGTTACTACAGTTTAGCAGAGCCTCAGTTTCGCCGCTGCGAGGCTCCGGGGCTCGCAGTTCACGCGGGTGCTCCACTAGCACCCCCCGTCAAGGCTCGCCGGCAGTACTTTCCGTCACAGGAACACGCTTTGCTGGCGGCAAAAATAATCCCACCAGACTCCTTTGCCCCTCCAACAGAGGGATGTCCTTGTCCTTTTTCCTTTTCGTCATTTCAAGCGATAAAAACTCGATCTTCTCTCTAATTATTTATTTTTTTGGACGCCCTCGGCTCGGGTTCAGGGCATCCCGACCTGAATAAGGGCGTCAAATGATGGCAAGACGCCCCCCTGGCGGAAACGCTGGCTGTTAGCACTCAAGCTCACTGCTCCTCATATCTGTTCAGAAACTAGACAAAAGTTAAACAAGTACAAACCACAGACTGTCTGTGTCATGGCGAATACAGTCGCTGGTTTATTTATGTCTGTAGGCCGTTGTTGTGAGTGTGGACGGTCGGAGCATATAGTGCGTTAGCTTAGCCGATCTCCATTTAGACAACACGCATTTTAAAAGGTTTTTCGCCTGCCGTCTGTCTGCAGACTTGTCAAAGCATTAAGTCATGGTTTTTACTAACCGGTATCAGTATGTTGTTACTTCAGCATCATTTTGAAACGTGTATTACAATTAAATCACGGTCAAATATGTTCAACTTGTTGTAGTTGTAGCCCCCTTGCCAGCGATTCCCTCACTAGTTTAGCATATTCAGCCCGCTTGTTGGCCCGCTTGTTGGCCCGCTTGTTGGCCCGATAGAACCACGATTTTGTCGGGCCAGAAAAAAGGTGAAAAAGTAGCCCCGGGCCGGAACTAGGCCTAATGGAAACGCAACCAAAAACGGGCCAGGCACGACACGGCACGCTTAAACCGCGCTCCGCGCCATGGTGGAAATGAGCCATAACATACCTGCTGCAACCCTGTGCTGCTGCTGCTTCTCTCTGCCTCATCCTATTGCTGGAGGCAGCTCCACCTCATCTGATCTCTGATATGAAAGCAATCGTGTTCTGATCATATTGAGCTATTGGTGTGAGTCTAACATTAAACAAGCAGTCTGCTTGTCATACATTGCTGACGATACATTTTAAGAGGCAATTTGTTGAGTCACTGCCGCTAAATGCCGGTAGCATCAAGCTAGCAAATCCTGCATTAGCCTCACATCAACAGGTGTAGACAGAACATCCCATTATCCTGAGCTAATTTACTGAATAAACCAACTCACATCTCCTGTCTTTTTTTTCACCCAACTCATTAGACTATTCTTCAGCTGGCGTTTCATTGTTTTCTGTCAAATTCAATACTGTAGTTCAAAACCGCGGAACCTGCTCACCATCTGTGAGCTATTTTTAGAATGCGCACGCTACGTTCGTTGTCGCGTTTGCGCGCGTCCACCTGGGCAGGCTGTGTGTGTCCTTCTCCTCTGTGACGATAACGGCTTGAGGTTAAAAAATAATAATAAACTAATTTGAAACTGGGGGGGGACACAAACGGGCAGACAGCGCAGCTCGGGGCAATAATGCAGATTTGTTTGACTTTTTTACACTTTGGTGTGTGTGTGTGTGTGTGTGTGTGTGTGTGTGTGTGTGTGTGTGTGTGTGTGTGTGTGTGTGTGTGTGTGTGTGTGTTTGTGTGGTGTGTGTGTGTGTGTGTGTGTGTGTGTGTGTGTGTGTGTGTGTGTGTGTGTGTGTGTTGTGTGTGTGTGTGTGTGTGTGTGTGTGTGTGTGTGTGTGTGTGTGTGTGTGTGTGTGTCACCCTTCAGAAACAGAGCAGAGGGAGAATGTGAATACGCAAAGCAGTGGACACTGAAACATACATTGGATAAATAACATAGGCGTTTAGTTTATTTAATAAAAGAGCACATAGATTACTTCAGTTGCAATTTGGTGCTTTTTTAAATAAAAAAAAATAAAAAAACACCTTGAATTTCAGGCGGGGCTCCGTTGGCAGGGCGCAGCGCCCCGCCAAGACAATGGTAGGGGAAACACTGGACTGATCAATGTGAGTATGGGGTTTAACTTACCAAAAAAAAGTGCATCAATCTTCTGCACTTTGAGAGCAACATTAGGGACTAAATCTATGGATACATCTCTCAACACCACCCATGTGAAACAGAACTGTAAACAGATTAACTTTTTCTTTATGCATATTTTACAAATCACTCCCCTTTAAACTGTATTTTTGTGTTACTGTCCTATAGTATGAGTTGGAATTATTTCATACCTGTTATTCTCTTGTTTTTCATAACTATAATGATCATATAAGTGTGCCTTGGAAATACTTTATATATAATGATTACCAAACCGTTTGAGACCCACTACTTAGACTAAAGTGAACAATCTAAACACTCAGAGAGTCCTTCACCTCACTGAGCTGTAGTTATCAGCCTCTCAGTCTGACAGGAGAGGACTCTCCTCCACCTCTCAGAGAGTCCTTCACCTCACTGAGCTGTAGTTATCAGCCTCTCAGTCTGACAGGAGAGGACTCTCCTCCACCTCTCAGAGAGTCCTTTACCTCACTGAGCTGTAGTTATCAGCCTCTCAGTCTGACAGGAGAGGACTCTCCCTCCACCTCTCAGAGAGTCCTTTACCTCACTGAGCTGTAGTTATCAGCCTCTCAGTCTGACAGGAGAGGACTCTCCTCCACCTCTCAGAGAGTCCTTTACCTCACTGAGCTGTAGTTATCAGCCTCTCAGTCTGACAGGAGAGGACTCTCCTCCACCTCTCAGAGAGTCCTTTACCTCACTGAGCTGTAGTTATCAGCCTCTCAGTCTGACAGGAGAGACTCTCCTCCACCTCTCAGAGAGTCCTTTACCTCACTGAGCTGTAGTTATCAGCCTCTCAGTCTGACAGGAGAGACTCTCCTCCACCTCTCAGAGAGTCCTTTACCTCACTGAGCTGTAGTTATCAGCCTCTCAGTCTGACAGGAGAGGACTCTCCTCCACCTCTCAGAGAGTCTTCACCTCACTGAGCTGTAGTTATCAGCCTCTCAGTCTGACAGGAGAGGACTCTCCTCCACCTCTCAGAGAGTCCTTCACCTCACTGAGCTGTAGTTATCAGCCTCTCAGTCTGACAGGAGAGGACTCTCCTCCACCTCTCAGAGAGTCCTTCACCTCACTGAGCTGTAGTTATCAGCCTCTCAGTCTGACGGGAGAGGACTCTCCTCCACCTCACAGAGAGTCCTTTACCTCACTGTTAGCGCCGGAGCCTCGCAGCGGGGAAACTGTGGCGCGCATAATTTAGAACTAAAGACACAGCTACACAAAAAACGCAGCAGCATGTGTACGGCTCATGTGTACGGCTCATGTGTACGGCTCTGAGAATCTGCCTTGGTACAAAGTAGCAGTGAAAACATGGTAGGAATTTCATGGATTTGGGCATTCTCACAATAAGCAAGTGGAATGGCTTTGTTAATGAAGCACTGACACAGCGCTCTACAAAGAGCGCTGTGTCAGTAGGAGGAGAGTAGGAGGAGAGTCCTTCACCTCACTGAGGAGGAGGGCTGCGTCCAGTCTCCTGAGATAACAGCTGTCAGAAGGGGAGAGAGCAGATTTAAAGGGTTAGCAATGCTCTATGATAGGCTTGTGGGAACAGAGGATAAGTGATAGGTTTAGCTGGGAGTGACGCCCCCGATCACTGATTGAGAGGAGAGAGAGTACACTGCAAAAAAGTAATTTAAGAAAGTGAAAAAAACTTGTTTCTGGGAAACAATTATTATTTTTCGTCTAAAAAGTCAAATTATCTTGTTAAGAATGTTTTGTTTAAGAAAAGTATTCATACTTTGAGAAAATATATCTTACTTTTGTTTATTAAAAATAAACAAACAGAAAATAAATCTTTGTTGTTCCACGAGGCAGATAGCCATAAAATATGGATTAACGAGATCATTTTGGTACTTAACCTTCAGCTACTTGCTGCCTGAAATCCCTGTGACATCACTGTAGATTGTTGTAACCAACTAGCTGTGTGGGACATAATCACAATACATATGTAAGCGAATTGACTTAGATTGTAAAAGTATTTCACTTTGTCAACATGCTTTGGTGAAGGCCTATTCTTTCAATAGGATGGATTTGAATAGTTGGAAATTATTAGACGTCTAAAAGGACAACATTGGTTGTTTGTTTTACTGTAATTGCAATGCTAATAACAATTTAGCATAGTGGTAGCACTAACTGCTAACAAGGTTTTGATATTCAGAGTCTGGCTGTTAGTGCTTGCTAGCATGTTATGCTATGGGCCAAATTGTACATGCTAGTGTGATAAGGCCTAGGGGAAGATGTTAATGTTATTTAACTTCTAGATCCTTTCATTTTTCGCTTACAGTGAAACTCATGTTTGTTGCATACTGTGCGCCAATCACTCTGTGTTTTAAATATTGAGTTGAAGTCACATATTTTAGTCTATTGATACATTTCTAAAAGATACTTTCCTAACAAACAAGGTGCAGTTGTAGCAATCGCTACGAGAATACACTCTTTGTTAGCTGCAGAAGGGACTTTGCGGTAGCGTCACGTCTCTGATCATCTGTGAAAAGCTAAATGATGAACGCAAAGAACTCTGTCTGTTAGTGCTTGTATATCCTCCCTGTGTGTGTAATGTGTGTAAACACAACAGAGTGTGGAAAGACATTTCCCTCAGAGGGATTAATAAAGTATATCTTCTTCCTCTTCTTCTAAAATGTAGTTTTTTAATATAATAGGATAGTCAATACCTGTGTTTTTCAGTTTATCAATTATTGTGCCGCTGTGTTTATTGTATTTTTGTAATGCACAACAATTTCCTATCGGGATGAATAAAGTCCTATCTTATCTTAAAGTAGTGTTTAAACTGAGCAAAATTATACCATATATATATATACATACCATACCATATATTTTCTTGCAATTATACATTTTTTTCATTATTATTAACAGTATTTTTTATGTATTTGACAGTGATATATAGCCATAACAAAAGTTTTTTTTGTAAAATTACAGAAAATGCAGATAATTTTGCCAACAGAAAATCATTTATTTGTACGGTTAGTTTTGTTAAATTTCGCATTTAAAGGGGACCTTTCATGCAAAATGCACTTTGATGTTTTTTATGCATAAATAGGTGTCCCCGGTGTGTCGGGGAACTCACGCAGCGTCAGAAAATAAAACCCTTTCTCTTTTCCTCCGTACCCACATCTTTTAAAACGGGGGTACAACGAGCGGATACAGATTTGCTGCCGATATGACGTAATTTCAGACGGTTGACCCACAGAGAGTTGCTATCAGAAACAAGGCCTGACGTGTTTTGGACGTAATATGGTCTGTGTTTACATTAGCAAGCATCGCTAACAATCAGAGATAACCTGTACTGGAGAGCACATGTGTTTTAAAAAGCAGGAAATAAAAAAAGGAACTCACCTTGTGATAAACCCGCAAGAGAAAAAAGAATTTGAGCTCCATACTGTATCAGAAATAATCCTTGATGTGGTTTAGAACAGGATGGCATTTTATCACAGCAGAATTTAACTTTATCTCCGTTAGAATTCTGATCAGGCATTAGCTCCGCCTCCTTTGTTATTTTTTTCAAGCTAAGGACCCAAAATCCGCGTTTCTCTAACAGCTGGAATAGAGGGATTGAGGGATGTCTAAAATGCATGATCTGTTTGTATTTTGAGCAAAGTGTATAGTAAGTCACATTTAAATATTGTTAATTGGTTTTAATAGTTTTGTTTTAAATAGCTGTCATAATCCTATTTTATTTTGTTTTGCTAAGATGCTTCTTTCTGTGTCTTTTTATGCACCATATATACTGAAGCAAATTCCTCGTATGTGTAAACCTACTTGGTAAATATAACCGATTCTGATTCTGATGAATATGTGTTTCCTGTTTCCTGCAGACGTCCAGCAGCTTGTGGTGGTTAAAGAAGAGGTTCCCCCTGAGCAGCAGGAGTGGAGCTCCAGTCTGGACCAGGAGGACCCAGAGCCCCCCCCACACATTAAAGAGGAACAGTAGGAACTCTGGATCAGTCAGGAGGGAGAGCAGCTTCAAGGGCTGGAGGAGGCTGATATCACCAAGTCCACATTCACTCCTGTCCCTGTGAAGAGTTAAGATGATGAAGAGAAACCTCAGTCCTCTCAGCTTCATCAAAGACAAACTGAACACCTGGCAACAGAAGCTGATGGAGAGGACTGTGGAGGACCAGAACCAGCCAGGAACTCAGATCCAGAGAGACATTTACAACCAGAGACTGAGGACAACCCTGGAGACTCTTCTGAACCTGACACTGAAGACTGTGCTGATTGGAAGGAGACCAGAGAACCAGGTTCAAACTCTCAGAAAAATAAACAAGACTCTGTCAGTGGTTCAAGACGTAGGACTGGAGAGAAACCGTTCATCTGCTCAGTCTGTAATAAATCTTTTAAACAAGGAAGACATTTAAAGTAGCACATTAAAATCCACACAGGAGAGAGACCATTCAGCTGCTCAGTCTGAGAAAATGTTTGAAGGGAGAGGAAGTTTCAATCGGCACATTGCAATACACAGAGAGAAACCATTCAGCTGCTCAGTCTGTGAGAAAATGTTTGCAGGGCGAGGAAGTTTAAATCGGCACATGGGAAGCCACATAGGACAGAATTCATTCAGCTGCTCAGTCTGTGAGAAATATTTTAAACACAGAGGAACTTTAAAGGACCACATGAGAATCCACACAGGAGAGAAACCATTCATCTGCTCAATTTGTAAGAAATCTTTTGCAGGGAGAGGAAGTTTAAATCGACACATTGCAATACACACAGGAGAGAAGCCATTCAGCTGCTCAGTCTGTAAGAAAAGTTTTGCAGTGAGAGGACTTTTAAATCGGCACATGGTAATACACACAGGAGAGAAACCATTCAGCTGCTCAGTCTGTGAGAAAACATTTGCACGGAAAGGATATTTAAATCTGCACATGAGAAGCCACACAGGAGAGAAACCATTCAGCTGCTCAGTCTGTAAGACATCTTTTAAACACAGAGGCACTTTAAAGGACCACATGAGAATCCACACAGGAGAGAAACCATACAGCTGCAGTATTTGTTACAAAAAGTTCAACCGGAGTCAAAAGGTCAAAACACATAAGTGTGTTGGTCGTCAGTCCTCACAGCTTCATCAAACTGAGGAGAACAGAGAGGCAGAGCCTCCAGCCAGCAGCTCAGCTGAACACCTGGAAACAGAAGCTGGTGGAGAGGACTGTGGAGGAGCAGAACCAGCCAGGAACTCAGATCCAGAGAGACATTTACAACCAGAGACTGAGGACAACGAAAAGGATGACATATTCTGTTCATTTTCAGGTTAGTATTAGTATGTTCTCTTCACTGGGACATGTATGGGATTAGTTTTGTTTCATAAAGATAAAGCAACACTTTCTCAGAATCAAGCAAAACTAAGAGTTTAAGAGAAAAAAAACTGAGTCAAGCAAAATAAATGTAATTTCAAAAATAAAACTATAAGTTGCAAACAAATCATTTGTGTAATCATGTAAACTATAAGTCTTTTTTCTTTGTTTTAACATATCATTTTGTTTGCAGTTCTCTTTGCTTCTTTCTCAATGATCAGACTTTTGCTCTCGCTCCAGCTTTCTCGTTTTTTGTTTTCGATTTTGACACAAACGTCCCAGGTGGGCAGGACTTTCAGGGGTGCGTCCCCATTGGCTACTCAGTTTTTGAGTGACAGCCCACTACACCACAGATCGTACACTGCAACTCATGCAGCAAACTCCGGAGTCCACTCGGCCACGTTAGTGTCGGTGTCTCCTGAGGAGTTTCATGAACACGTCGGACTCATCTTATGGATCGCTGTGCGTTAGACTTGTGTTGTGTAGTTTATACTTTATTCCAACTTTAAATATTTTAATACCTGAACACACTGCTGCTGTCAAAGAATTTCACAATTTGGGATCGATAAAGTGTCTATTTATTTATTTTATAGATAAAAAAAACACATCTCAAAACATTATTTTGCACTATTTCATCAGTTTTATTTGTTTATGTCCTATATATATTCATGTTGCACTGTTGGAGGAGCGTGTGACTTCAGTTTTCATTACCATATCAACACTGTAGCTGCTGAGCACATGATGATAAACCTTGAATATTGAATCTTGAAACCAGTTTTTTTTTCTCTTAAACTCTTAGTTTTTCTTGATTCTGAGAAAGTGTTGCTTTATCTTTATGAAACAAAACTAATCCCATGGAATAGAAGGATATGAGGGATTTCTAAAATGCATGATCTGTTTGTATTTTGAGCAAAACACATCATAGACATGTTTTTATATATTTGTATATATCTGAGACCCATAATATATGCCTAAAAATGATATGATAGGTGCTCTTTAAAACACTGCTAAAAAACAGATATATAATATATTCCATTTATACAGTTTTTCTTTTGTTAAAATAAATGACACATTTCAATGAACCGTTTATTCTTCTAATTTTAATATGATTTACTTTCATTATGAAATACAATTTAAAAAATGTAATTTTTTGAGGGGAAAACTGTAAAAAAAATCACATCTCAAAACATTATTTTGCACTATTTCACCTGTTTTATTTGTTTATGTCCTATATATATTCACGTTGCACTGTTGGAGGAGCGTGTGACTTCAGTCTTCATTACCATATCAACACTGTAGCTGCTGAGCACATGATGATAAACCTTGAATATTGAATCTTGAAACCTGGAGCTCAACGCTCTCAAGACAGTGAGATGGTTGTGGACTTCAGGAAGAACGCAGCCCCACCCGCCCCCATCACTCTTTGTGACTCCCCAGTCACTGCTGTGGAGTCTTTCCTCTTCCAGTGACTTTTATCCACCCCATAATAACATTACATTAATGCTCATCATGTCAACAACACCTTGTTCTTTTTAACATTGTAAATCCTGCACATGCTGCACGTCTCTTCTGCACACTTCCTCTTTTAAATCAGCACAGTTCTCCACTTTAAATAAAGTGTATAGTATTTGTCACATTTAAATATTCTTAATTGGTTAATAGTTTTAAAATAGTCTGTTTTAAATAGCTGTCATAATCCTATTTGTATTTTATTTCGTTTTGCTAAGATGCTTCTTTCTGTTTCTTTTTATGCACCACATATACTAAAGCAAATAACTTGATTCTGATTCTGATGAACATGTGTTTCCTGTTTCCTGCAGACGTCCAGCAGCTGGTGGTGGTTAAAGAAGAGGTTCCCCCTGAGCAGCACGAGTGGAGCTCCAGTCTGGACCAGGAGGACCCAGAGCCCCCCCCACACATTAAAGAGGAACGGGAGGAACTCTGGAGCAGTCAGGAGGGAGAGCAGCTTCAAGGGCTGGAGGAGGCTGATATCACCAAGTCCACATTCACTCCTGTCCCTGTGAAGAGTGAAGATGATGAAGAGAAACCTCAGTCCTCTCAGCTTCATCAAAGACAAACTGAACACCTGGAAACAGAAGCTGATGGAGAGGACTGTGGAGGACCAGAACCAGCCAGGAACTCAGATCCAGAGAGACATTTACAACCTGAGACTGAGGACAACCCTGGAGACTCTTCTGAACCTGACACTGAAGACAGTGCTGATTGGAAGAAGACCAGAGAACCAGCTTCAAACTCTCAGAGAAATAAACAAGACCATGTCAGTGATTCAAGACGTAGTGGAGGAGAGAAACCATTCATCTGCTCAGTCTGTAAGAAAGCTTTTACACAGAGAGCACATTTAAAGGAGCACATGAGAATCCACACAGGAGAGAAACCATTCAGCTGCTCCATCTGTGATAAAAAGTTTGTAAGGAGAGGAACTTTAAAGGACCACATGAGAATCCACACAGGAGAGAAACCATACAGCTGCAGTATTTGTTACAAAAAGTTCAACCGGAGTCAAAAGGTCAAAACCCATAAGTGTGTTGGTCGTCAGTCCTCACAGCTTCATCAAACTCAAACTGAGGAGAACAGAGAGGCAGAGCCTCCAGCCAGCAGCTCAGCTGAACACATGGAAACAGAAGCTGGTGGAGAGGACTGTGGAGGACCAGAACCAGCCAGGAACTCAGATCCAGAGAGACATTTACAGCCAGAGACTGAGGACAACGAAAAGGATGACATATTCTGTTCATTTTCAGGTTAGTATTAGTATGTTCTCTTCACTGGGACATGTCTGGGATTAGTTTTGTTTCATAAAGATAAAGCAACACTTTCTCAGAATCAAGCAAAACTAAGAGTTTAAGAGAAAAAAACTGAGTCAAGCAAAATAAATGTAATTTCAAAAATAAAACTATAAGTTGCAAACAAATCATTTGTGTAATCATGTAAACTATAAGTCTTTTTTCTTTGTTTTAACATATCTTTTTGTTTGCAGTTCTCTTTGCTTCTTTCTCAATGATCAGACTTTTGCTCTCGCTGCAGCTTTCTCGTTTTTTGTTTTCGATTTTGACATAAACGTCCCAGGTGGGCAGGACTTTCAGGGGTGCGTCCCCATTGGCTACTCAGTTTTTGAGTGACAGCCCACTACACCACAGATCATACAGTGCAACTCATGCAGCAAACTCCGGAGTCCACTCGGCCACGTTTGTTGGTGTCTCCTGGGAGTTTCATGAACACATCGGACTTATCTTATGGATTGCTGTGCATTAGACTTGTGTTGTGTAGTTTATACTTTATTCCAACTTTAAATATTTTAATACCTGAACACACTGCTGCTGTCAAAAATTTCCAATTTGGGATCGATAAAGTGTCTATTTATTTATTTTATAGATAAAAAAAACACATCTATGTATTTTCAAGCTAAAGGTGATACACAATATAAACTGTATACTGTTATTTTTTCAAAGACATGTTACATTTCAAAAGCATATATTGCTATGTTTAGGACAAACAATTAAAGACTGCTTTAATTTAACAAATTCTACAATATAAAAGTGGCAGATTTGCTTTATGAAACAGACCAGACCTAGGCTGCATACCAACACAATTAGGAACATGCTCACATCTTACTATGTTGGTCTGAAGAGCTGAAGCATTCATACACAATGGATACAAACTGTGTTGTCTCATTCTATATCCTGTGAGAAAATGATATACATTTAGCATTAAAACTCGACATACTATTCCTGAGGAAGATCTGAGTCATCAACAGTTTGAATGAATCTCTAACATTTTCATGTAGAATAAAGACAAAGAGTGATTATACAAATTACATTTATTGAAATTTGAACCAGAAGATGAAGTCTCAAAGAATGTTTTAAATAAAAGGACATAAAACAAAAAGGTATAATAATAAAATCTATTAAATGTATATGTAAAGACATTTGGTCAAATGAAATGACACTGAGCAGTGATAAGAACGCGCCAGCGTGGATGAAGCTGGTGCAGGTCTTTCTTCATGCCCCCCCTCCGTGCTGTCCCCTCAGAGGAAGTGGGAAACGGGAGAAGACCTCTGGACACCACGCTGTCTCAATGATCCCACTGTTAATATGAGAGGAAATAAATGTTTTAGGAAATGAAAAATATGAAGTTAAGAAATGAAACACAGCTCAGGGGCATCATGGACGGTAGGTTTTCCTACAAAGTTAACTCAGCCTCCATTGATTTTCATATCAAATTAGCGTCTTAATAAAATGGCTTATACTTGCATATCTAAACAGAATCATGAAAGCCTGTTGGTAGAGTCAGGCACACGAGTCCGTTTGAGTGTGTGCCGGTGTCTGAACGCTCACTCACTGCTAGCTATGTAGCTAACTGTAGGCTACTAGCTTGCATTGTTATGGATCTAAAGGTAGCAAAAGCTAACTTTCATAGCACAGCTTTACTTCTCACTTAACACAATAAAGAAACAGACCGTATAGGACACACAAACAACACAAATGATCAATACTTACATATATCTTCACTTGTAGTATTATAATTGAAATGCTTGTTCTTCTGGGGGTGTTCTGTCCACGCTCAGCTACCGCACCGCAGCTGCCTGCACTGTACAATCGCTGGACGACTGGGCTGTAACTCAAAAACTGAGTAGCCAATGGGGACGCACCCCTGAAAGTCCCGCCCACCTGGGACGTTTGTGTCAGAATTGAAAACTAAAAATGAGGGAGCGCAAACGAGAGAGCTGCAGCGAGAGCAAAAGTCTGATCATTGAGAAAGAAGCAAAGAGAACTGCAAACAAAAGATATGTTAAAACAAAGAAAAAAGACTTATAGTTTACATGATTACACAAATGATTTGTTTGCAACTTATAGTTTTATTTTTGAAATTACATTTATTTTGCTTGACTCAGTTTTTTTTTCTCTTAAACTCTTAGTTTTTCTTGATTCTGAGAAAGTGTTGCTTTATCTTTATGAAACAAAACTAATCCCATGGAATAGAGGGATATGAGGGATGTCTAAAATGCATGATCTGTTTGTATTTTGAGCAAAACACATCATAGACATGTTTTTATATATTTGTATATATCTGAGACCCATAATATATGCCTAAAAATGATATGATAGGTGCTCTTTAAAACACTGCTAAAAAACAGATATATAATATATTCCATTTATACAGTTTTTCTTTTGTTAAAATAAATGACACATTTCAATGAACCGTTTATTCTTCTAATTTTAATATGATTTACTTTCATTATGAAATACAATTTAAAAAATGTAATTTTTTGAGGGGAAAACTGTAAAAAAAATCACATCTCAAAACATTATTTTGCACTATTTCACCTGTTTTATTTGTTTATGTCCTATATATATTCACGTTGCACTGTTGGAGGAGCGTGTGACTTCAGTTTTCATTACCATATCAACACTGTAGCTGCTGAGCACATGATGATAAACCTTGAATATTGAATCTTGAAACCTGGAGCTCAACGCTCTCAAGACAGTGAGATGGTTGTGGACTTCAGGAAGAACGCAGCCCCACCCGCCCCCATCACTCTTTGTGACTCCCCAGTCACTGCTGTGGAGTCTTTCCTCTTCCAGTGACTTTTATCCACCCCATAATAACATTACATTAATGCTCATCATGTCAACAACACCTTGTTCTTTTTAACATTGTAAATCCTGCACATGCTGCACATCTCTTCTGCACTCTTCCTCTTTTAAATCAGCACAGTTCTCCACTTTAAATAAAGTGTATAGTATTTGTCACATTTAAATATTGTTAATTGGTTTTAATAGTTTTAAAATAGTCTGTTTTAAATAGCTGTCATAATCCTATTTGTATTTTATTTCGTTTTGCTAAGATGCTTCTTTCTGTTTCTTTTTATGCACCATATATACTAAAGCAAATAACTTGATTCTGATTCTGATGAATATGTGTTTCCTGTTTCCTGCAGACGTCCAGCAGCTGGTGGTGGTTAAAGAAGAGGTTCCCCCTGAGCAGCAGGAGTGGAGCTCCAGTCTGGACCAGGAGGACCCAGAGCCCCCCCCACACATTAAAGAGGAACAGGAGGAACTCTGGATCAGTCAGCAGGGAGAGCAGCTTCAAGGGCTGGAGGAGGCTGATATCACCAAGTTCACATTCACTCCTGTCCCTGTGAAGAGTGAAGATGATGAAGAGAAACCTCAGTCCTCTCAGCTTCATCAAAGACAAACTGAACACCTGGAAACAGAAGCTGATGGAGAGGACTGTGGAGGACCAGAACCAGCCAGGAACTCAGATCCAGAGAGACATTTACAACCAGAGACTGAGGACAACCCTGGAGACTCTTCTCAACCTGACACTGAAGACAGTGCTGATTGGAAGGAGACCAGAGAACCAGCTTCAAACTCTCAGAGAAATAAACAAGAAGATGTTAGTGATTCAAGACGTAGTGCAGGAGAGAAACCATTCAGCTGCTCAGTCTGTAAGAAAGCTTTTACACAGAGAGCACATTTAAAGGAGCACATGAGAATCCACACAGGAGAGAAACCATTCAGCTGCTCCGTCTGTGATAAAAAGTTTGTAAGGAGAGGAACTTTAAAGGACCACATGAGAATCCACACAGGAGAGAAACCATACAGCTGCAGTATTTGTTACAAAAAGTTCAACCGGAGTCAAAAGGTCAAAACCCATAAGTGTGTTGGTCGTCAGTCCTCACAGCTTCATCAAACTCAAACTGAGGAGAACAGAGAGGCAGAGCCTCCAGCCAGCAGCTCAGCTGAACACCTGGAAACAGAAGCTGATGGAGAGGACTGTGGAGGACCAGAACCAGCCAGGAACTCAGATCCAGAGAGACATTTACAACAAGAGACTGAGGACAACGAAAAGGATGACATATTCTGTTCATTTTCAGGTTAGTATTAGTATGTTCTCTTCACTGGGACATGTATGGGATTAGTTTTGTTTCATAAAGATAAAGCAACACTTTCTCAGAATCAAGCAAAACTAAGAGTTTAAGAGAAATAAAAACTGTAGGTTGCAGACAAATCATTTGTGTAATCATGTAAACTATAAGTCTGTTTTCTTTGTTTGAACATGTCTTTTTGTTTGCAGATCTCTTTGCTTCTTTCTCAATGATCAGACTTTGTCTCTCGCTGCATGTCTTCTCCTTTGCGCTCCCTCATTTTTAGTTTTCGATTTTAGACACAAACATCTCAGGTGGGCAGGACTTTCAGGGGTGCGTCCCCATTGGCTACTCAGTTTTTGAGTGACAGCCCACTACACCACAGATCGTACACTGCAACTCACGCAGCAAACTCCGGAGTCCACTCGGCCACGTTAGTGTCGGTGTCTCCTGAGGAGTTTCATGAACACATCGGACTCATCTTATGGATCGCTGTGCGTTAGACTTGTGTTGTGTAGTTTATACTTTATTCCAACTTTAAATATTTTAATACCTGAACACACTGCTGCTGTCAAAGAATTTCACAATTTGGGATCGATAAAGTGTCTATTTATTTATTTTATAGATAAAAAAAAACACATCTATGTATTTTCAAGCTAAAGGTGAATCACAATATAAACTGTATACTGTTATTTTTTCAAAGACATGTTACATTTCAAAAGCATATATTGCTATGTTTAGGACAAACAATTAAAGACTCCTTTAATTTAACAAATTCTACAATATAAAAGTGGCAGATTTGCTTTATGAAACAGACCAGACCTGGGCTGCATACCAACACAATTAGGAACATGCTCACATCTCACTATGTTGGTCTGAAGAGCTGAAGCATTCATACACAATGGATACAAACGGTGTTGTCTCGTTCTATATCCTGTGAGAAAATGATAGACATTTAGCATTAACAACTCCACATACTATTCCTGAGGAAGATCTGAGTCATCAACAGGTTTGAATGCAATCTCTAACATTTTCATGTAGAATAAAGACTAAAGAGTGATTATACAAATTACATTTATTGAAATTTGAACCAGAAGATGAAGTCTCAAAGAATGTTTTAAATAAAAGGACATAAAACAAAAAGGTGGATAATAATAAAATCTATTAAATGTATATGTAAAGACATTTGGTCAAATGAAATGACACTGAGCCAGTGATAAGAGCTGCGCCCAGCGTGGACGAAGCTGGTGCAGGTCTTTCTTCATGCCCCCCCTCCGTGCTGTCCCCTCAGAGGAAGTGGGAAACGGGAGAAGACTTCTGGACACCACGCTGTCTCAATGATCCCCACTGTTAATATGAGAGGAACATAAATAATTTAGGAAATGAAAAATATGAAGTTAAGAAATGAAACACAGCTCAGGGGCATCATGGACGGTAGGTTTTCCTACAAAGTTAACTCAGCCTCCATTGATTTTCATATCAAATTAGCGTCTTAATAAAATGGCTTATCCTTGCATATCTAAACAGAATCATGAAAGCCTGTTGGTAGAGTCAGGCACACGAGTCCGTTTGAGTGTGTGTGCCGGTGTCTGAACGCTCACTCACTGCTAGCTATGTAGCTAACTGTTAGGCTACTAGCTTGCATTGTTATGGATCTAAAGGTAGCAAAAGCTAACTTTCATAGCACAGCTTTTCTTCTCACTTAACACAATAAAGAAACAGACCGTATAGTACACACAAACAACACAAATGATCAATACTTACATATATCTTCACTTGTAGTATTATAATAATTGAAATGCTGGTTCTTCTGGGGGTGTTCTGTCCACGCTCAGCTACCGCACCGCAGCTGCCTGCACTGTACAATCGCTGGACGACTGGGCTGTAACTCAAAAAATGAGTAGCCAATGGGGACGCACCCCTGAAAGTCCCGCCCACCTGGGACGTTTGTGTCAGAATTGAAAACAAAAAATGAGGGAGCGCAAACGAGAGAGCTGCAGCGAGAGCAAAAGTCTGATCATTGAGAAAGAAGCAAAGAGAACTGCAAACAAAAAGATATGTTAAAACAAAGAAAAAAGACTTATAGTTTACATGATTACACAAATGATTTGTTTGCAACTTATAGTTTTATTTTTGAAATTACATTTATTTTGCTTGACTCAGTTTTTTTTTCTCTTAAACTCTTAGTTTTTCTTGATTCTGAGAAAGTGTTGCTTCATCTTTATGAAACAAAACTAATCCCATGGAATAGAGGGATATGAGGGATGTCTAAAATGCATGATCTGTTTGTATTTTGAGCAAAACACATCATAGACATGTTTTTATATATTTGTATATATCTGAGACCCATAATATATGCCTAAAAATGATATGATAGGTGCTCTTAAAACACTGCTAAAAAACAGATATATAATGTATTCCATTTATACAGTTTTTCTATTGTTAAAATAAATGACACATTTCAATGAACCGTTTATTCTTGTAATTTTAATATGATTTACTTTCATTATGAAATACAATTTAAAAAATGTAATTTTTTGAGGGGAAAACTGTAAAAAAAATCACATCTCAAAACATTATTTTGCACTATTTCATCAGTTTTATTTGTTTATGTCCTATATATATTCATGTTGCACTGTTGGAGGAGCGTGTGACTTCAGTTTTCATTACCATATCAACACTGTAGCTGCTGAGCACATGATGATAAACCTTGAATATTGAATCTTGAAACCTGGAGCTCAACGCTCTCAAGACAGTGAGATGGTTGTGGACTTCAGGAAGAACACAGCCCCACCCGCCCCCATCACTCGGTGTGACTCCCCAGTCACTGCTGTGGAGTCTTTCCTCTTCCAGTGACTTTTATCCACCCCATAATAACATTACATTAATGCTCATCATGTCAACAACACCTTGTTCTTTTTAACATTGTAAATCCTGCACATGCTGCACATCTCTTCTGCACACTTCCTCTTTTAAATCAGCACAGTTCTCCACTTTAAATAAAGTGTATAGTATTTGTCACATTTAAATATTGTTAATTGGTTTTAATAGTTTTAAAATAGTCTGTTTTAAATAGCTGTCATAATCCTATTTGTATTTTATTTCGTTTTGCTAAGATGCTTCTTTCTGTTTCTTTTATGCACCACATATACTAAAGCAAATAACTTGATTATGATGAATATGTGTTTCCTGTTTCCTGCAGACGTCCAGCAGCTGGTGGCGGTTAAAGAAGAGGTTCCCCCTGAGCAGCACGAGTGGAGCTCCAGTCTGGACCAGGAGGACCCAGAGCCCCCCCCACACATTAAAGAGGAACAGGAGGAACTCTGGAGCAGTCAGGAGGGAGAGCAGCTTCAAGGGCTGGAGGAGGCTGATATCACCAAGTCCACATTCACTCCTGTCCCTGTGAAGAGTGAAGATGATGAAGAGAAACCTCAGTCCTCTCAGCTTCATCAAAGACAAACTGAACACCTGGAAACAGAAGCTGATGGAGAGGACTGTGGAGGACCAGAACCAGCCAGGAACTCAGATCCAGAGAGACATTTACAACCAGAGACTGAGGACAACCCTGGAGACTCTTCTGAACCTGACACTGAAGACAGGGCTGATTGGAAGGAGACCAGAGAACCAGGTTCAATCTCTCAGAGAAATAAACAAAACTCTGTCAGTGATTCAAGACGTAGTGCAGGAGAGAGACCATTCAGCTGCTCAGTCTGTAAGAAATCTTTTAAACAAGGAAGACATTTAAAGGCGCATATGAAAATCCACACAGGAGAGAAACCATTCAGCTGCTCCGTCTGTGAGAAAAAGTTTGCAGGGAGAGGAAGTTTAAATCGACACATTGTAATACACACGGGAGAGAAACCATTCAGCTGCTCAGTCTGTAAGAAATCTTATAAACACAGTGGAACTTTAAAGGACCACTTGAGAAAACACACAGGAGAGAAACTATTCAGCTGCTCAGTCTGTGAGAATACATTTGCACGGAAAGGATATTTAAATGTGCACATGAGAAGCCATACAGGAGAGAAACCATTCAGCTGCTCAGTCTGTAAGAAATATTTTGCAGTGAGAAGACATTTAAAGGAGCACATGAAAATCCACACAGGAGAGAAACCATTCAGCTGCTCAGTCTGTGAGAATACATTTGCACGGAAAGGATATTTAAAGGCCCACATGAGAATACACACAGGAGAGAAACCATTCAGTTGTTTAGTCTGTGATACATCTTTTAAACGGAGAGAAACTTTAAAGGGCCACATGAGTATACACACAGGAGAGAAACTTTTCAGTTGCTTAGTCTGTGATGCATCTTTTAAACGGAGAGAAAGTTTAAAGTGCCACATGAGGATACACACAGGAGAGAAACCATTCAGCTGCAGTATTTGTGACAAAAAGTTCACCTGGAGGCATAAGGTCAAAAGCCATAAGTGTGTTGGTCGTCAGTCCTCACAGCTTCATCAAACTGAGGAGAACAGAGAGGCAGAGCCTCCAGCCAGCAGCTCAGCTGAACACATGGAAACAGAAGCTGATGGAGAGGACTGTGGAGGAGCAGAACCAGCCAGGAACTCAGATCCAGAGAGACATTTACAACCAGAGACTGAGGACAACCCTGGAGACTCTTCTGAACCTGAGACTGAAGACAGGGCTGATTGGAAGAAGACCAGAGAACCAGGTTCAAACTCTCAGAGAAATAAACAAGACCCTGTCAGTGATTCAAGACGTATTGCAGGAGACAAACCATTCAGCTTCTCAGTCTGTAAGAAATACTTTTTACTCCAAATGCTGACCTTTTTCTAAATGCAATTTTTTTTCGAAAATCTCTAAATTCTGGCCTTTGCAGAAAACCTCAGAATTTTGACTTTTTCTTAAAATCAATACATTCTGACTTATTTTCTCAAAATTCAGAGACATTTCCTCAAAATCCAGCTTTTAGAAAAAGTCAGCATTTTGGGAAAAATAATTTGGAGAAAAATGTATTATTAGATGTGGAGAAAAAAGTCAGTTTTGATTTTATGAAAAAGTCAAAACTGAGTTTTTCTGCAAATGCCAGTATTGAGAGATTTTCGGAAACATTTTGCATTTTAGAAAAAGGTCAGCATTTGGAGAAAAAAGTCATTATTCTGAGTTTTCCAGAAAAAAGTCAGAATTCTGAGAAACAAAGTCAGGATGTTGAGATTTTCATAAAAATCCAGCATTTTAGAAAAAAGTCAGAATTTGGCGAATTATTATTGTAGAGATTCTATGTAATGTCGAGAGGAAGATGAGGCACACGAGACCCAACAATGCAGACGAGCTGAAGGCCGCTAGTGAAGCAACCTGGGCTTCCATCACACCTCAGCAGTGCCACAGACTGATAGTCTCCATGCCACGCCACATTGATGCAGTTATTCATGCTAAAGGAGGTCCAACCAAGTACTGACAGCAGGAACATTAACATACTTTTCAGAAGGCCAGCACTTCTATATAAACAAAGTGGGCGGAACTTAGCAAAACCATAGGCAAGCATTTAAAATAAGGAATGGATAAGGGCTGCAAAGTTAAAGAAGTGTTAATTGTGGTAGATTTTAAATTCTAATACTCTACAGTTTCTCTGAATATGTGTTTCCTGTTTCCTGCAGACGTCCAGCAGCTGGTGGTGGTTAAAGAAGAGGTTCCCCCTGAGCAGCAGGAGTGGAGCTCCAGTCTGGACCAGGAGGACCCAGAGCCCCCCCCACACATTAAAGAGGAACAGGAGGAACTCTGGAGCAGTCAGGAGGGAGAGCAGCTTCCAGGGCTGGAGGAGGCTGATAACACCAAGTCCACATTCACTCCTGTCCCTGTGAAGAGTGAAGATGATGAAGAGAAACCTCAGTCCTCTCAGCTTCATCAAAGACAAACTGAACACCTGGAAACAGAAGCTGATGGAGAGGACTGTGGAGGACCAGAACCAGCCAGGAACTCAGATCCAGAGAGACATTTAACACCAGAGACCGAGGACAACGACAAGGATGACATATTCTGTTCATTTTCAGGTTGGTATTAGTATGTTGTCTTCACTGGGACATGTCTCCATGCTTTAATGTTGAAAAAGCTCTTTATTGTTGTCATACTGCCTCGTTTCACCCTCCGTCTGAAACCAGAGCCCAGTCTGCTCTGAATGGTTAGCTGGCCGGCTCTGTTGTGATTGGTTGACCGCTTAGAGATGTCCCGCCCCTTAGCCTATCATGTACAACGTGTTGTTGTGCCCCCAGGTCAAATCAATCAGGATACTTTTCAGAGGGGAAATATACGTTGTTACAACAGAAAAGAGCCAAAGGCAGCTTAATGTTACGTAGAAGCATGCATACAAAAGTATTAAAGTAAAAAAAATGAAAAAATAATATAATAAAAAAAAACAACAACAAAAAGTGACACAATTTACAAAATACACGTCCTGTAACAGTTCTGAGGATTTAGCAGCCAGGTATATATTGCACAGTTTGCACATACTCTGACCGCTGCAGGAAGGAAGGACCTGCGGTATCTCTCCGTGAGACAGCGGGGTGCAGCAGCCTGTCGCTGAAGGAGCTGCACAGTGCAGACAGGTAAACAACGTCCTCCCCAGAATCAGAATCAGAATACCTTTATTTGTCCCACAGAGGGGAAATTTGCATCGTTACAGCAGGAAAGAGCCACAGACAGCTTAATGTTACATATGTTAAAAAAAAAGTACTAAGTTATGATATAATAAAAAATATAATAAAAAAATAAAAGTAAAAGAAAGTACTTTTCAAAATACAAATCCTGTAACAGTTCTTAGGATTTAGCAGCCAGGTATATATTACACAGTTATTAATGGCATATGTATATAATGTATATATTGCACATATAGCACATATAGCACATAGTTGATGGTATTTAGCAGCAAGGGGTGATATAGTCTGTGTTGTGTTGAGTTCGGGGGAGTGGGGGTCTACTAGGGGCTGTGCTGGTTGTATAGTCTGACCGCTGCCCTAATAGAGCCCTGTTCATTTCAGTGTTTTATTTTATTACATACACCTCATAAAAAATACAGAGGGCCGGACCTCGTTGAGTTTAATGGGGGTAAGGCCATGACTGCACTTCATTTGACTGACAGCTCTAGTTACTCTTCTAAATCATTCATATCTCTATTTAGAGCTGCCTTAAAAACACAAAAGGCAATCCGGGTCTCAAGCTGTATCCACATGTGATTTTAGGGGTACCAAACCACTCAAATTATAATTACACTTACCTTTCTCTGCGATAGTTGTTGGTGCATAAATGTAAAAAGATATTAACCATAGATATTTATGATATTAATTAGGAATATACAAATAAGGGGTTCAAAATGGGGCTTTGAGCGGTGACGTAATGAACACAACAGCTATTCTCTGTAACGTCTCTGTGTGTGTTTCCTGTTTCCTGCAGACGTCCAGCAGCTGGTGGTGGTTAAAGAAGAGGTTCCCCCTGAGCAGCAGGAGTGGAGCTCCAGTCTGGACCAGGAGGACCCAGAGCCCCCCCCACACATTAAAGAGGAGCAGGAGGAACTCTGGAGCAGTCAGGAGGGAGAGCAGCTTCAAGGGCTGGAGGAGGCTGATATCACCAAGTCCACATTCACTCCTGTCCCTGTGAAGAGTGAAGATGATGAAGAGAAACCTCAGTCCTCTCAGCTTCATCAAAGACAAACTGAACACCTGGAAACAGAAGCTGATGGAGAGGACTGTGGAGGACCAGAACCAGCCAGGAACTCAGATCCAGAGAAACATTTACAACCAGAGACTGAGGACAACCCTGGAAACTCTTCTGAACCTGAGACTGAAGACAGTGCTGATTGGAAGAAGACCAGAGAACCAGGTTCAAACTCTCAGAGAAATAAACAAGACCCTGTCAGTGATTCAAGACGTAGTGCAGGAGAGAAACCATTCAGCTTCTCAGTCTGTAAGAAATCGTTTTTACTCGAAATGCTGACCCTTTTCTAAAATATAAAATGTGGCAGAAAACCTCAGAATTTTGACTTTTCCTTAAAATCAATACATGTTGACTTGTTTTCTCAAAATTTAGACACATTTCCTCAAAATTCCAGCTTTGAGAAAAAGTCAGCATTTTTGGAAAAAGTAAGAATTTGGAGAAAAGTCAGTTTTGATTAAAAAAATAAAGTCAAAACTCTGAGGTTTTCTGCAAAAGCCAGAATTTAGAGATTTTCTGAAAATTGTTTGATTTTAGAAAAAGGTCAGCATTTGGAGAATTATTATTGTATAGATTCTATGTATTGTCGCGAGGAAGGTGAGGCACACGAGACCCAACAATGCAGACGAGCTGAAGGCCGCTAGTGAAGCAACCTGGGCTTCCATCACACCTCAGCAGTTCCACAGACTGATAGTCTCCATGCCACGCCACATTGATGCAGTTATTCATGCTAAGGGGGTCCAACCAAGTACTGAATGCATACACATGAACATACTTTTCAGAAGGCCAGCACTTCTATATAAACAAAGTGGGCGGAACTTAGCAAAACCATAGGCAAGCATTTAAAATAAGGATTGGATAAGGGCTGCAAAGTTAATGAATTGTTAATTGTGGTTAGATTTTAAATTCTAATACTCTACAGTTTCTCTGAATATGTGTTTCCTGTTTCCTGCAGACGTCCAGCAGCTGGTGGTGGTTAAAGAAGAGGTTCCCCCTGAGCAGGAGTGGAGCTCCAGTCTGGACCAGGAGGACCCAGAGCCCCCCCCACACATTAAAGAGGAGCAGGAGGAACTCTGGAGCAGTCAGGAGGGAGAGCAGCTTCAAGGGCTGGAGGAGGCTGATATCACCAAGTCCACATTCACTCCTGTCCCTGTGAAGAGTGAAGATGATGAAGAGAAACCTCAGTCCTCTCAGCTTCCTCAAAGACAAACTGAACACCTGGAAACAGAAGCTGATGGAGAGGACTGTGGAGGACCAGAACCAGCCAGGAGCTCAGATCCAGAGAGACATTTACAACCAGAGACTGAGGACAACCCTGGAGACTCTTCTGAACCTGACACTGGAGACAGGGCTGATTGGAAGGAGACCGAGAACCGGTTCAAACTCTCAGAGAAATAAAAAGACCCTGTCAGTGATTCAAGACGTAGTGCAGGAGAGAAACCATTCGGCTGCTCAGTCTGTAATCGATCTTGTAAACGGAGAGGACATTTACATGAACACATGAGAATCCACACAGGAGAGAAACCATTCAGCTGCTTAGTTTGTAATAAATCTTTTACACAGAGTGGACATTTAAAGAAACACATGAGAATCCACACAGGAGAGAAACCATTCAGCTGCAGTGTTTGTGACAAAAGATTCACCCTGAGTAGTCATGTCGAAAGACATAGGTGTTTTGGTCGTCAGTCCTCACAGCTTCATGAAACTCAAACTGAGGAGAACAGAGAGGCAGAGCCTCCAGCCAGCAGCTCAGCTGAACACATGGAAACAGAAGCTGATGGAGAGGACTTTGGAGGATCAGAACCAGCCAGGAACTCAGATCCAGAGAGACATTTACAACCAGAGACTGAGGACAACCCTGGAGACTCTTCTGAACCTGACACTGAAGACAAGGATTATTGTTAGGTTTAAACTCTTTGGGTAAGTCCCAGTAAGTCGTGTATATAATGTGATAACTTGACTGTTTGTGTTAAAAAATGTTGGTCCAAGTAAAGAGAGGACTGTGGAGGACCAGAACCGGCAACATTTACAACCAGAGACCGAGGAGTTTTCCATATTGGGTTATATAATTAAAACGAAAGTTAATATAATCAAATATAATTTTGTAAAATCCACAATGTAAAAAGCATGATACGTCACAAAACTCTATACTTATATACTAAATGTACACGGTTTGGTAAACTGACATGAAAGAGTGTAAGGTCTGATATAGCTTATCACTAAAGGTGTCACTATTCAGCAGAGGGAAGACACCCTTACTCTCACAGCAGGAGGCCCCTGACTCAATGGGATATTACTGTAAGCTTTAGTTTAGTCTTTGAGGCAAGTCTGGACATGTCCAGTCTCACACCTGGAAGCAATGAATCTCCTCCACATACATGGGTCTGTTGGTGTGTATTTGCTTCTGCTTCTGTTGGTATGATATAAAAGCAGCAGCTGAGAGAGGAAAACAGGTCTTAGGGTTCTTAACTGGGAATCTCTCCCTAGATCGTACTTACCCGCTGTCATCATGAGGAAATGCCTCTGAGACATGCAGGGAGTTTTAACAAAAAGGAAAACATGTTAACATGTAAATTAATAATTAATACCAGAGTAAAACATTGTATAACTGTCACATTGTAACCAGAAAAAGTAAAAAACGGTGTTAAAGTGTGGACCATTTCTTCAAATAAAACCATCCCACCCATTTGGACTGGGGTAACCTAAATGAATTCTGCGCTTTCCTCTCCTGATTAAGGGTAAGATTGCACGACTGCCACACTCACACTTAGGTAGGGCACACCTCATACAGATACTAGAATCCTACGGGATCGCTGCAGCAAGATGTTGGATCTGCTACCAGTCTGATGTTGGAGATCTGCTACCAGTCTGTGTTGGAGATCTTCTACCAGTCTGTTTGGAGATCTTCTACCAGTCTGTTGTTGGAGATCTTCTACCAGTCTGTTGTTGGTGATCTTCTACCAGTCTGTTGTTGGAGATCTTCTACCAGTCTGTTGTTGGAGATCTTCTACCAGTCAGTTGTTGGAGATCTTCTACCAGTCTGTTGTTGGAGATCTTCTACCAGTCTGTTGTTGGAGATCTTCTACCAGTCAGTTGTTGGAGATCTTCTACCAGTCTGTTGTTGGAGATCTTCTACCAGTCTGTTGTTGGAGATCTGCTACCAGTCTTTTGTTGCCACTCTTCTTTGATGTGGCTTCTCTTTGGATAACTGGACTTAAACTCACAATGTAAAATATATATTTTTAAATGTATATCTTAATTGTCCCAATATACATGGCATTATGCTCTTTACAAACAACATAATAATCATGCAATGAAAGGCCCGCAAGGCAATAACAAAAAATAAATAAATAAATAAAAGGATAAGGATATGTCTTCATGTTATTATAGTCTTGAAAATACATGTATCTGTTAGCTATTGTGCCAGTCAAATGTCTTTGTTTTGAGTCCAATGTTCCCACTTTCTGTTGAGTTGTGTTTCTTTTAATATCAATTTATGAATCATTTTTTCCATCAAAAAGATTTCTTCCACGATTGTTACCCATTGGTTTTTCGTTGGTGGTGCTTCCTTACCCCAATTTCCTAGTGAAAGCTTTCTTGCTGGATATTAGCAGGATTTTGATCAACTATCTGTCACTTGCAATCATTTCCTCAGTGAATTTACATAAATAGAGTACCAAACTATAGTGATGGCAAAATGAAGCTTTGAATGAAGCATCGAACCACTTGGACAATTGTGTCGGAAATAGGTTAATTTCTCGAAGCTTCAGTTACAGCGACCTCTCCTGGCGAAGTGCAAGGCTGCAGTGGGTTTAACGTATCTTTGCCTTGAAAAATATTCGATGCACACACACACTAAGACTGAATATCATGTTGTATTTGCAATTAAAGATGGATAATTGTGTGTATTGGGTTACTGAGAAGAGACTAGAGAGTGCTGGACATTTTTTGGGGCGGAGAGGACCTTTCATCAGTTATTAAAGTATTAAAGTTGAAAAGCAATGATTAAATGTTCATCCATTCCGGGCTTTGAACCAGCTGTGCGGAGGACATCGCAGCATTCAGGCCGCCGGCTCTATCCACTGGGCTATCTATTCCTTTAACAATTAAACTGTTTTTATATTACTGATAATTGTCTTTTTGTTCACAACTTCACATTTTGAAGTGTTTCCCGAGCCAGAACGACCTATCTTTCTTCCTGGCTTGCTCTATAATGATCCAATTCAAATGCAATACCAACAACAACTCAACAGCAACAACGCAAACTACGACAACAACCCACACATTGCGCATTGTTTAGAGCGGTTATAAAGTGTTGAAGCGCTCAAATTTGAAACTGTTTCAACCTGTCACCTGTCAGAATAGAGACGAGGCAGTGCATTGAATCTCGTGATTGGACCGCGAACCAGTCAAGTGATTCATTCAGGAAATGAAGCAGTTGCTGGTTCGGACGTCACATGTCACGTGATTTGAAGCAGTTGCTGCTTCTGACGTCATATGTCACGTGATTTGAAGCAAGCTTCGAATCACTGCTTCTATGGAAAAGGAAGTCCAGGGTTGAAGCTCCGTTCGAAGCTTCAGTGTCAAACTGCCATCACTACCAAACTACTTTTAGAAACCTCATACCCTTTTATTTGACATATTTCCTTACATATCATTCCCCAAAACACAATTACAGTTTTTTTCAGTAGCTAACAAACTAAAATCTCACATGAAGCAAAATGATTTAATCTCACCCTCAAAGAGCAAAACCTCAGCTCAAATCTCCCAAACTCTAAACACATGTTCAGCTCTGCACCAAATGTGAATTCAACTTGGCACTTTTTGCAAAACACTGCACACGGTTCTCTAAGTAAGACACAGAAATCTGACATATTCACTTGTTAGCCATTTTCAAAACACTGCCATTAAAAATGCTACACACATGAACCAATCAACAAATACACTTATGACCATAAACACCAAACCGCCTTACCGTTGACTCAGCAATCAGGATGTAAACACTAGAAAAAGGCTTCATGTAAGAACTTTTTACAACAACAACAGATATATTGACAGCAGCCAGAGGAAGAGGCAGAGGGAGGATGAGAGAGAGGGAGGATGAACTGTGTGTCACGTGTCATGATACAACCATTCAGCAAACAAATCAATCATATTTTTATTCGCAAAATAATTAAGTAGGTATAACTTGATTTGTACAGACACTCAATTTTCAATCCCCACCAAAATAATAATAAGACAAATAAAAAATGGGATGATTGGAGGCCTCTCGCCCCCAGGGGGAGCTTGGACAGCCCGGTCGTTAATCCAGGATTGGATGGACATGGTCAGAAACAACACTCAGGTAGGCTGTGGCTTTTAAATGATGATCAATTGGTAGTAAGCGGCCCAAGATTTTGAGGAAAAAAGTCATGAATTTCTTATTTTTAGAAAAAGTCCAAATGTGGAGGTCTCCTGAAAAGGCCTGACTTTTGAGATTTTCTGTAAATTCTGCTTTTTGGAAAAAATCTGCATTTTGGGAAAAAGTCAGAATTTTGGGAAACATTTATTATGAGATTTGCAGAAAAAAGTCAGAATTTAGAGATTTTTCTGAAAGTGAGGATTTTGAGAAAAAAAGTCAAATTTGTTGTTTTAAAAAAAGATTAGATTCTGAGGTTATCTGAAAAGTCAGAGTTTTGAGATTTTCTGAAAAATTCAGCATTTTAGTAAAAGTCAGAATTTGGAGAAAAAAGTAATTTTGAGATTTGCAGAAAAAAGTTAGAAATGTTGAGATAATAGTCAGAATTTGGAGAGCCAACTCGCCTGACCTGAACCCTGTAGAGATTCTATGTATTGTCGAGAGGAAGATGAGGCACACGAGACCCAACAATGCAGACGAGCTGAAGGCCGCTAGTGAAGCAACCAGGGGAGCATTTATGCATCGTCATTTACATCACAAGCAAGGGGAGTCATGACTCTTATCCACAAATCAGTGCCCTTTCAAGTTTCTAATGTAATTAAGGATACATTTGGTAGATATTTGGTTATCCAGGGATCCATGCTCTCAGTTACTTTGAATTTGGTTAACATATACGGCCCCAATACAGATGAGCCTGGCTTTTTTACAAATGTATTTCTTACACTTGCATCTCTCCCAGGAGAAAATATAATTGCAGGGGACTGGAACTGTACACTAGATCCAACCAGGGACCGATCTACAGGTGTTGATCAAACTCACACTAGAAGTAGAACAACTATTCAACATTTCATTCAAGAGATACATTTGTTAGACATCTGGAGACACCTGAAACCTAACGATATTGCTAACTCGTGTCACTCAAGTACTTTTCAGTCATATTCGCGGATAGATGAATTTTTAATCTCTGCAATGTTATGTTAAAAAATACAAGACTGTTACTATGGCAGTATATTAATATCAGACCATGGAATATGTTGTATGGTATACATGGACGAGAACATCGGGTTACGTAAGGTAGCCTTGTTATATAAGCACAGGTGAACCCTCTACTGGACTCTATGGGTACTCCCATGTATCCTATTCATGCACGCATTCCTTCACTGAGACTTCCATAGACGTAGCCGGCCCCTGGGCGGGCCTACCTGAATGCATGCGCACCTCACTGCATAAGAGGCGGCCTCGCCTCCTCACTGCTATCCTTTACTTCTCTTCAGCAAGCAGCATAGGACAGAGCCTCCATAAGTAGAGGGCTCACCTGTGCTTATATAACAAGGGTTACCCAACGTTATATCTCTCACAGGCTCCGCCCTCTACTGGACTCTACGGGTACAGGGGCGGAGCCCGACGTATACACGCACTGCTGTCTCGCAACAACACCGCTCCATCACCCTGTTTCTGACCGGCTTTCTGTTTAGTAGCCGCTGTGCCTCCCTCACCTCTCCCTCGGTCATAACCGTGGAGAGAAAGAGGCTGCGGCTGGCCGAGCACACCCTGACGCGCTTACCCCGCGGAGGTGTGCCATAACGTAGAGGATTCCCTCCCCCTGTCTTAATGCAGGGGAAAAAGAGTCCTCCAGCCCCTATAGGCCCATGTGTGCGTTACGTCCCCCGGGGCCGGGGGCCCGGGAAACGTAAGCACATTATGTCCGGGGAGGGGGTCAGATGCCCACTGACCCACAGCCCCACTCTCCCTCCTCACCAGTCCTGCGTTGCCCCAGCAAGCACAGACGATGAAAAGGAGACATGTCTAAGAGATAAAACTTTATGAAGGGGCCTGGCGTTGACCAAGATGCCGCCGTGTATATGTCCTCCACACTCACGCCGTTAAATAAGGCTGTTGACACAGCCATGGCTCGTGTAGAGTGTGCACGGACCCCCGTGCACACTCAGGTCGAGTGCAAACGTCCCTCAGGTCGATGGTTGTAAACCAATCGCCTGGCTGCACCAGTCCCAGTAACTGTTTTATAGTTACTTTATAGTCTGCGTGCAATGTGGAGATTCAGACTGTGAATCCAGAATGGGCCTGAATTCACCTGTCTTTTTGGGCACCAGAAAGTACAGGGAATAATGCCCCCCCCCCTCTCTTATGCCTGTGAACGGAGGAGGGATGCTGCAAAACTGGAGTGAATAACCCAGTCTCAGCGTCCTGTCCATCCACTCCGTTAACACGCAGCTGCGTTTCCATTCCCATAACACTGTGTTTAGGGGATGTGCAATCAACTGTGGGGCCCTAGCAATAAAGCTGTGGTACTCTCTGGCGACCCGTCCCGCCGCAAAACTCCCCGTGAAGGGAAGCTCTGCCCATGGGGGGTCGACACAGAAAAGGGCCGACTCTCCACTGAGGTCCTTGAACGCGACTCGGCGCACTCCCGTGGGAGCGCGTGCTCCACCATGATGTTTTCACCCAAACAGTGAAAAACATCAAGCGGAGTTCTTACACTTGACGTTAATTGTTTCCCAACCCTGCTACGCCGGCCATAATGTCCCTGTACCCGCATAGCGCGGTTTATCACTCTCATCCGTGCATGCGCACTAGCTGCCTCCTTTACTGGAGTTACAACTTGGGCAGCGAGTGGGGAAACTGTACGATCAACATTACGTGGCTGTGTGGGTGTGTGAGGAGGCAGGATTCGCCCTCGCGTCCTGGCCGGAGAAATCACCTCTCCGCCGGGACGCTTCCTCCCACCGTCAGTCCACTCCTGGAGGACGGAGCTCCCCACCCGGTACCCCTTCGCTGTGGCGGAGCGGGGGCCGGAGCGGGAGCGCAGCAAAATACTTGAATATCTTATCCAGATATACAAGCCTCTCGTGGTCACGCGACAGCGGGGGCAGGGGCCTTCTCACCTCTGCCCACCCGGCTGTCTGCGGAAGCAGATGGGCCGCTAGGCTTCCCTCCAGCGGGGCACACCGGGACACTCCGTGTCCGAGTGGCCCTCCACTCTGAGGATTCCAGCCCAAGTAGCCACCGGAGCCTTCGTTCTCAGTGGCCTCCACACACCGCCAGACGTCTGGCAGGGGGGGGGGGTGAAACGAAGGCCGGGCCGGCCCGGTGCTGGACGGGCCGGGCCGTAAAAGCCCTGACGCAGGCGGCTCACCGGCCTCGGTGGCAACGGTGAGGGGAGCGGCAAGCCTGCACGCTCCGCCGCCATAGCCATCACCGCCAAGAAGTCCTGTCGTGCAGACCCGCTCTGCTGATGGCCTTCCTGGCGGTCACCGGAGATCTCGGACGACGAGGTTTCCTCATCATCGTCCCTCTCTCCGACGCTCGGACCCGTCCGGCGCTGGGATGGCGAAGACGCAGAGCACTCCCTACTCGAGATCCTCCATCTCCATCACGTCGAGCTCTGGGTCCTCCACCGGCGAAACGTAGCACCCCTCGAACAGCGCCAACCTCTGATGGCGGCTGGAGCGAGGAATCAATCGACAGGCGCTGCAGACTGCAGTCGGAGCTAGGTTAGCCGCTGCGTGGTCGGATCCCAGACACTCGATACAACGGGCATGGGGGTCGTCACCTTCGATGGAGCCCAGACACGAAGGACAGGGGCGCTCCACAGGTAAGCCCATTGTCCGTAGGTTTCTTGAAAAACATTTTCTTTGTCTGTCTCTCTTCACTCAGTTACTACAATGCTGCTTAGCTGAAGAGAAAGGGATAGCAGTGAGGAGGCGAGGCCGCCTCTTATGCAGTGAGGTGCGCAAGCATTCAAGTAGGCCCGCCCAGGGGCCAGCTACGTCTATGGAAGTCTCAGTGAAGGAATGCGTGCATGAATAGGATACATGGGAGTACCCATAGAGTCCAGTAGAGGGCGGAGCCTGTGAGAGATATAACCTTGTTAGAGATCCACCCAGATGGAATTTAAATCAGAAATGGCTACAAAATGAAGAATTCATTAGGTATGTGGGGACAAAGATAGATAATTATTTCAGGGATAATACTACACACGGCATGTATAAAGTGGGATGCCTTCAAGGCTTTTTGAGAGGACATAATTAGTTATACTTCATCCAAATCCAGAGAGTTACTCCAGAAAAGACAGAAGCTAGAGTCCAAAATAAAAACTCTTCAAGACCAGGTATTTAGGGAAAAAAACCCTGAAGTAAAAAAATAACTATTGCTCTTAGCCGAATATAATAAATGATCGGCAGCCAGGGCAGGATCCAGTATGCTTAGGCTCAACCAAACATTCTACGAGCATGGGGGAAAACCTGGCAAACTTTTAGCGTGGCAGATCAAACAGCTTGAAACATGGAAGAACATCACTTCCATTAACACTACTGCCAAAACCAGGAAAGCCCAGCAACAGATGAGAAAAATAAGAGACCGATAAGTCTACTCAATTCTGACCTAAAAAATCTATGTCAAGTTTTAGCGAGAAGGCTACAAGAAACACTACCCAGTGTCATACACAGGGATCAAATGGGTTTATTCTGGGTCGCCAAGGATTCCACAACGTTAGGAGGGTCCTTAATATTATTCAAGGCTTGGAGGTTACTTGGGATAAGGCCCTCCTATCTTTACACGCCGAAAAGGCTTTTGATAAGGTGGAATGGCCCTACCTATTAAATACTTTGGAAAGATCTGGATATGGGAATATATTTTTAAAATGGGTTCGATTATTGTATTTAAATCCTACAGCAGAAATATGAACTAACAAAGACACATCAGAACCGATTCTAATTAAAAGAGGATGCCGTCAGCGATGCCCCCTGTCCCCACTTATATTCCCTCTAGCAATCGACCCACTTGCAGTAGCTGTAAGGATGCATACAGAAATTGTGGGAATAACAATTGGGCAGACAGAACATAAGCTTTCCTTATACGCTGATGATGTCATTTTGTTTATCTCGCACCTAAATAGAACAATTCCTGCTGTGTTGGAATTAATAAGCTCGTTCGGCGCCATATCAGGGTATACAATCAATCACACTAAATCCTCCATGCTTTCCCTTAATGAGACGGACAAGGAGAACTCTCCCACAGAAGCTTCTAAATGTAAAGAGGTGGATACATTCACATATCTGGGAATACAAACTGGACCCAATCTAGATTGGATTGTTAAAATGAACTACGAACCTTGGATAGATAAAATAACAAAATCAATTGATAGATGGATTACCCTGCCTCTATCTTTGGTTGGCAGAATAAATATAATACAAATGAATATAATTCCTAAGATACTTTATTTATTTCAGAATATTCCTTTACCTCCACTTCACAACTTTTTTCAGAAAGTTAGAAGATTATTTACAGGATGTATATGGGGAAATAGACAAGCCAGAGTGCATGTCCCTGCTATACTTGCCATATAATAAGGGGGGTTGAACATTCCAAATATAACCTGGTATTATTGGGCAGTCCAACTAAGGAGCATCAAGTTTTATTTTGCAAAGAAGGATAATTCACAATGGAAAGAAAGGGAATCCGAGAGCTTAAGTCTGCCTTTACCCCTCTACCTATACTCAGATACTTCCACGAGTTTGATGAAAAGAACTAATAATCCAATTGTCAAAAATATGATCAAGGTGTGAAAACATGTCATAAAGGAACTAATACAATGTCTCAGTACAGTCCGATATGGGGAAACCAGCACTTTACTCCTGGGAGAGCTGGACGTTTGTTCCATTGGTGGGGAGCATGAGGTGAAGAAAGAAGATAAACAGTCGCAGATGGGGGTGCTGCAGCCCCCTCAGGACCCCCCCTTCCCGCGTCCATGCACACACTGTAGTTTTACAGTCAAACACCGACCCTCACTTTGTTCCTCAACGATGCTTTTAAAAAAATACTCGCATATACACAAACTGTCTATTTGAGGTTTTTGAAAATGTCCATTTCTAAAACACGTGGGTCTCAGAAGCTCCTGTCGCTTTCTTAACGTTTTCCAGAATGTATTCATATTTTCAGCCTCAGAAGAGAGAACAACATGCACCACCATTACAAATAAACAACACATCAACAGTTGTAACCCTCTCTCTCTCTCTCTCTCTCTCTCTCTCTCTCTCTCTCTCTCTCTCCTCTCTCTCTCTCTCTCTCTCTCTCTCTCTCTATCTATCTATCTATCTATAGCAGGGTCATGCAGAGTGGGGTCGCCTATCCCTTTAAGAGAGGGAGGGGTGTGGCGCGTGCATGTGTAGAGCGAGAGTGAGCGAGCGTAGTGTGTGTCCGGAAGTGAGCGGTAGTAGCAGCAGTGATCAGTCTGTCCCCAGTTAGCTTAGCTGTATAACAAAGTCCTGAGGAAACACAGCCTGCCTGTCTGCCTCATTTCAGAGTGGGTTATTGAAGCCGAAGCCTGGTGCTTCAGTCCGGGAAGACTGCAGAGAGTCCTCCTCTGTATTCCTCCGCTACGGTCTGGGAGCAGCATCTATCTCCACTGTTGCTGTAACCATGTTAATGTCCCTCTGTGGCACCAATAAAGGACTTACGATTCTGCGGACAGACAGAAGAGAGGGGGGAGGGGCGTGTAGGAATGCGGCCTTCTTCTTTTCCCGGATTTAAAGAGTCCTCTTCCTCGCAGCCCACCGTATCCCAGGATGCAATGCGCGCCGGTGACGAGGAAACAAAGAAAATGTCGGTTCGGTCTCAGAGAGAAAGCAGCACGTGAGGAGTAACTGATACATGTGAGTATTGGGTTTAACTTACTTTAATAACTGATCAATGTGAGTATTGGGTTTAACTTACTTTAATAACTGATCAATGTGAGTATTGGGTTTAACTTACATTAATAACTGATCAATGTGAGTATTGGGTTTAACTTACTTTAATAACTGATCAATGTGAGTATTGGGTTTAACTTACATTAATAACTGATCAATGTGAGTATTGGGTTTAACTTACATTAATAACTGATAAGTGTGAGCAGCGGCGCCGGATTCATTTCGGGAGGGGGGGGGGCAAAAAGTGCGTGTGTATGTGATGGTCAAAGAAATGCTAAATCTACAGGCCTGTATATATAATCAGCTGATACCCATCGTACAGTCAGAGACAACTTTTTCATCCACAATAACTGCATAGTGTTTTTCATTGCTTTTCATTTCAGTTAAGAGAGTGGTGAGAGACTCCCGATACATGTCATGTATAAGTTAATTGATTGTCTCGTGTGATGCATATTTCCCGGTGAGCAGAAGCTTTTCAGAGTGGCGTTTTTCTCAGCTACGAGTTCGACTAGCTTTTGGAAATTGCTCTCCTTATCCGCATGCCCCCTGATTGCTAAACCCTGTCGGATTAGAAACTGCAGCCAGCGCAGTTGCTCCATCATTCCATCTCTCCTTTTTTCCTGCTCAATACGCTCTTGTTTGACAAGCTGAATGTTGACTGGTGTTTGACTGAAGTAAGCGCACTTTTTTTGAACACAGTGTGAAAATGAGACTTTTCGTGGCTGTCCAGGAGGCTTGGGCACTTTTTCCAGTTATTAACTCAACTTAATGATTTATATGTGTACACATATATCACTTCAATTATTCAATACATCCTTTGTACTGAGGTATTCAAAAGTAAAAATTACATTTTTAATATAAATGATTGTAGGACAGCTACTGTATCGACATTTTAAAAGTGTATTTAAAGAAAAAGCCCTAACAAAACAGCATGGCTCTTAACTAAAGACAAAAAGACAGCAACAGCTGACATCAAATCTTTGCTGAGCCTAAAGATAATCACAAATAAATAACATAGTGAAAATAAATATATTGCAATTTGCAAAACAGCAGCATCCAACCGTCTCTAGTCCTTGGATATTACATGTCACTGCATCCACGCACGGAGCACCCGTAGCGTGGAGATCATCATAAATGACACATTTCAATAAACCGTTTATTCTTGTAATTTTAATATGATTTCCTGTCATTATGAAATACAATAAAAAAAATTTAAATTTAAATTTTTTTTTTTTTACATTGTAACTAATGTATGAGGCATGGCTACAAATGGTGGTCTGTTTTATATTTTGAGCAAACACTTCAGAGACATGTTTTGTATAGATATAGACATTTTTAAAACCAAAACAGTACGGAATTTTAAATAATCCTTAAGGGATGGTCATGATCATCATTTTGCAATCATCCTTTGTTTATAAGATTAATAATTATTTTTATTTTTCTCTTGTTTTCTCTTTTATTAGGAAAATTCTGGAGAACTGGATCTGCTGAGGAAGGAGCTGCCATCCACACAGTGGTGCTGGACCCCCCGTGGTGCTGGAGAAATCTAAACAGCATCAGGGACATCATCCTCCCAAACCTCTGCTTCCTGCCGTCCAGCTGAACAGCAGCTCAGGAAGCTTCAGAGAGAAACAGTGTGTTTAACAGAGACTGAAGCACACACGGAGAAACAGTGTGTTTAACAGAGACTGAAGCACACGGAGAAACAGTGTGTCTAACAGAGACTGAAGCACACAGAGAAACAGTGTGTTTAACAGAGACTGAAGCACACAGAGAAACAGTGTGTTTAACAGAGACTGAAGCCCACGGAGAAACAGTGTGTTTAACAGAGACTGAAGCAAACACGGAGAAACAGTGTGTTTAACAGGAAGTGGTGATTTAGTAAACATGAGTGTTGTGCTGCTCTCGTTGGTGAAGCAGCGACTCACTGCGGCTGCTGAAGAGATCTTTCTTCTGTTTGAAAGAACGATAGCAGAGTACGAGGAGGAACTGTCTCATTTAAAACAGGAGAACGAGAGACACCGGAAACTACTGGACGCTGTTTTACAGCCTCAGCTTCAGATCCACAGAGCAGGTCTGTTCCCTCTTTATTCACTCTCTGTTTCTGTCTCAAGCTTGCTCTGTTCGGTTGTTAACATCTAAATGTAACCTTTTGCATGGAAAGAACACTCAACTTCACTGGTGTGTAGGTGATCTAGCATGGTAATGGTGGTAATGTTTAATGGCATGTATATCAGACCTGGACTATGCGGACGACATCAGCCTGCTCTCCGACAGCGTGGAACAAGCACAGGAACTCCTGAACAGAGTGTTGTTAGAGTGTGCCAAGGTTGGCCTTAGGCTAAATGCCAAGAAAACTGAGGTTATCACCTATAACATCTTACCGGAACATCCACCTCTGACAACAACAGAAGGCACTGTGCTTAAAGAAGTCAAGGACTTCAAGTACCTGGGCTCATGGGTCAACTCAACCAAGCAAGATCTTAAGGTGAGGAAGGCACTTGCATGGAGGGCCCTGAACGGCATGACCAGTGTATGGAACTCCAACCTCCCCCGTCAAATCAAACTCAGCTTCTTCTATGCAACGGTAGAGTCTGTTCTCCTCTATGGCAGTGAATGCTGGACCCTGAAGCCAACCCTGCAGAAGTCTCTAGACCAGGGGTCTCAGACTCCATTTACCTGGGGGCCGCTGGACGTAGAGTCTGGGCAAGTCTGGGCCGCTTCAAGTATTCCACAAAAAATGTATTAAAAATACAACATTAACAGTTCTTCAACATCTTCTTAACATGAATGGTTCTTCACAACATAACTATTCACAGTTGCTCTTGCCTACTCCTTGCTGGTAGAGACCTGGCAGCGCTTCCTCTCACACAGCTAAGCCACATTTGGTTTGAGGGAGGAAGCAGTTGAAACCCTTAGTATGGCTTGAAGATGTTCATCAGTAAGTCTGGACCTGTACTTTGACTTATTGAAGTTCATGGTGGAGAAGAGCTGTTCACACATATATGTGCTCCCAAAAAGGCACATGGTCCGCTTGAACATCCTGGAAAGCTCAGGGAAGGAGGGGGGCAATTCTCTCATGAACTGTCCAAGCTTGTCTGCTTTCCCATTCACTTCCCTGAACTTGGCTTTGAGCTCAGAATTGCACTGCAGGTCAATGAGCTCCATTTGAAGCACACCAGGGGCATTTTCCACATCAAAGGAGAAGGGGTCTGCAAAAATTTGGAAAGTGGCTCTGTGTGTCTTGAAGTCTGCAAACCGCTGATCAAATTCCTCCTGTAGCTTCACAATGGCATCAACATACTTCTCACCACTGAATGCTGTGCCCCTGTCCATGAGAGCCTTGCATGCTGGGAAATGGCAGAGGTTTTTCTGAGGGAGCTGGGCTTTCCATAACACCAGTTTTGTAGAGAATGCTTTGACATTGTCATATGCTGCACTGACAAGCTGGCCCTGGCCCTGCAACTTCTTATTCAGTGCATTCAGCTCCTGCGTGATGTCAACAAGAAAAGCTAAGTCCATGAGCCATTTGGGATCACTCAGCTCGGGAACAGCCATCCCTCCCTTCTCCAGCATGAATACTTTCAGTTCTGTTCTCAACTCAAAAAACCTCTTCAGGACGTTTCCCTGCTGAGCCAACGTACCTCTGTGAAGTAGAGCACATCCTCATATTCTGACTCAATTTCCTCCAAAAAAGCACGGAACTGACGGTGCTTTAAGCCCCTGGATCTGATATGGTTGATGCATTTCACAACGACAGACATTACATTGTCAAACTTCAAGCATTTGCTGCAAAGGGCCTGCTGATGGATAATGCAGTGCAGAGCAATAGCCTCCTCCACACCCTCCTCCTCCAGTTTTTTTGAACAAGTGCCACCAGCCCATTTTTCCTCCCTGTCATTGAGGGCGCTCCGTCGGTCGTAATTCCAACAAACCTCTTCCATGGCAGACCGATATCCGCAATGGCATCACACAGTTGCTGGAATATCTCCTGAGCGGTGGTCTGGCCATGCATTGGTTTCACTGTCAGCAACTCCTCTGTCACTTCAAACTTGTCATCAACACCACGGACATACATTGCGAGCTGAGCGGTGTCAGTGATGTCCGTGCTCTCATCAAGAGCCACAGAGTATGCACAGAAAAGTTTGGCTTTGTCGCACAGCTGATCATATATGTCACTTGATAAGTCAGAAATGCGCTCTGCCACTGTGTTAGCTGACAGGCTGATGTTGTTAAACTGACCCTTCTTTTCTGGACAGACTATACTTGCAGCCTGCAACATGCACTTTTTTACAAACTCGCCTTCCGTAAATGGCTTTCCCGCCTTAGCAATCATCTCACTCACCACATAGCTAGCTTCGACTGCTAAATCAGCCTCATTGCTTCCTTTCTTGAAGAGATTTTGTTGCTTCCATAGACATTTTTTTAGCTCTGTGACTCTTTTCTCTCTCTCGTCTCCCAGGTATTTTGCATACTCTGCATGTTTAGTTGAGTAGTGACGTTTGCCGTTATACTCCTTGTATACAGCGATTTTCTCTGTGCATATAAGGCACGTTGCGTTTCCCCTGTACTCGACAAAAAAATATTCAGTCTCCCGATTCTCCTGAAATTTTCTGTGGTCATCATCGACTTTTCTTTTCCCTGAAAGTTTTGATGAAGACATGACTGGGCGATATATTTTCCTTCCACTCTGTGTCACTTTTGGATCACTCTGGGATTGATTCCGCTGCGTGCATTTGATTGACGTGTGGCGGAGTTCCCTCGGAGGGGGGAGGGGCGAGGGAACTGTGCGCAGCAGTTCCCTGCCAGCAGCGGGAATCAATCCAAAAATAAAATTAAAAACGTAAACGCGCGGGCCAGATTAACACTATTACGTGATATCAACAACCGGGCCATGAGAAACTGTCTCGGGCCGTGTCTGGCCCGCGGGCCTGGAGTCTGAGACACCTGCTCTAAACGGATGCTACACCAGGATGTTGCGAGCAGTACTTATCATCAGCAAGAGTGTACATGTAACCAACAAGATCCTGTACGAGGGAATACCAAGGGTGAGCGAGAAAATTGCAGCCAGGAGAATGAGACTAGCAGGACATTGCCAAAGGCATCAAGAGTTGCCAGCCAGCAAATTGGTGCTGTGGGAACCAACACACGGGCATCGGTCACGAGGACGTCCCACACCAACATACGTGGACGTACTCAAGAATGACGCAGGAGCACAAAGTACCAATGAACTGGCCAGATGTATGGAGAACCGGGATGACTGGAGGCGATGATGGAGGGCTCGTCTGAGGATGACCTAGAGAGATATCAGTGTGTTATAGTCAATACTTCATCTTTTTAAACCAATTGGTTTCTTGATTCTTTGTAAAGTATGAAAAAAGGGTCTTTGTACCTTGGAGCCCGTGCTGAAGTTCACTGCTGAGTCCACTTCTGTCTCTCATACCGTCTGAATCACATAGAGCAGGAGTCTCCAACCTTTCTCCATCTGAGAGCTACTTTGAAAAAATGAAAGTGGCCAAGAGCTACTTGCATCGCATCGCTTACATTTATTCACATAGCACTCATCAGTTGAATTAAGCTACTTTTGTACACGTGTGAATTTGCAATACCCAAAGCTTATCAAAAATCTTAACTTCACATCAAGGTCCAAGAAAACAACAATTTCTCACATATTATTATGGCCCGCATAGTAAATACATCGCCTTAATCACCACCTTACAAGCATCTTATGGCACGTGTAAAATAAGGAAAAGGAAGACCAAGAGTGCATTCACTTTTTTAGAGTGAATGCACTCTTGGTCTTCCTTTCCCGGGGGGTCCTCATGAGAGCCAGTTTCATCATAGGCAAGGCAAGTTTATTTATATAGCACCTTTCAACACAAGGCAATTCAAAGTGCTTTACAAAAATGAAAGACATTAAGAAAATGGCATTTAAAAACAGTCATCAGTCAAACAGTCAACAGTCAACAGTCAAAGATAATAAAAGAAAAATTAAAAGAAAAAATACTTGGACAAAAGTTACAGTGCAGTTTAAGATATGAATAGTTCAATTAAAAGCAGCGGCAAAAAGAAAAGTCTTCAGCCTGGATTTAAAAGTAGTCAGAGTTGCAGCGGACCTGCAGGTTTCTGGGAGTTTGTTCCAGATATTTGGAGCATAATAACTGAACTTCTCCATGTTTAGTTCTGAAGACCTGAGAGTTCTGGATGGTTCATAATTTAGCAGGAGGTCAGAAAAGTATTTTGGGCCTAAACCATTCAATGCTTTATAAACGAGCAGCAGTATTTTGAAATCAATTATTTGACACACAGGAAGCCAGTGTAAAGACTTCAGAACTGGAGTGATATGATCCACTTTCTTAGTGTCAGTGAGGACTCGAGGTGCAGCGTTCTGAATTAGCTGCAGCTTTCTAATAGATTTTTTAGTGAGACCTGTGAAGACACCATTACAGTAGTCCAGTCTACTGAAGATAAAAGCATGGACAAGTTTTTCCAAATCCTGCTGTGACATTAGTCTTTTAATCCTAGATATATTCTTAAGGTGATAGTTGGCTGATTTAGTAATTGTTTTAATGTGACTGTTGAAACTCAGGTCAGAGACCATGACTACACCTAGATTTCTGGCTCTATCTGTTGTTTTGAACATTGCAGACTGAATCTGAATCTAACTTTTATATGTTCTGCCTTGGCTACGAAAACCATTACCTTAGTTTTATCTTTGTTTAATTGGAGAAAGTTTTGACACATCCAGTCATTGATTTGTTCAATGCACTTACTCAGTGTTTGAATTGGAGCATAGTCTCCTGGTGAAATGGTTATGTAAATGTGGGTGTAATCGGCATAGCTATGGTAAATTATTTAGTTGTTTTTCATTATCTGAGCCAGTGGTAGCATGTAGATGTTAAAGAGAAGAGGCCCCAGGATGGAGCCTTGAGGAACCCCACATGTCATATTTGTCAACTCAGATGTGTATTTACCTATATAAACAAAGTAGTTTCTGTCCTTTAAGTAGGATTGCCTATAGAAGTCTCAGTGTATATATATAATTATAATAATAATAATAATATATATATAATTGGGAGGGATGAAACCCCTCTTTAATGGTCACACATGCAGAGCACACAGCACACACAGTGACATCTGTTCTCTGCATTTAACCCATCCTAGTACCAGGAGTCTATTACTAGGAGCAGTAGGTGAATGCTTGCATGATAAGGTAGTACCCATAGAGTCCAGTAGAGGGCGGAGCCTGTGAGAGATATAACAAAGTAGTTTCTGTCCTTTAAGTAGGATTCAAACCAATTTAGAACTGTTGCCGAAAGTCCCACCCAGTTTTCCAATCAGTCTAGTAATATGTTTTGGTCAACAGTGTCAAACGCAGCACTGAGATCAAATAATACTAACACTGAAGTTCTGCCACCGTCTGTGTTTAAGTGGATGTCATTGAAGACCTTTACAAGAGCAGTCTCAGTGCTGTGGTTTGGTCGAAAGCCTGACTGGAATACATCGAAACAGTTATTTGAATTCAAGAAATTACCCAGCTGTTGAAAAACAACTTTTTCAATGATTTACCTAGAAATGGGAGGTTTGATATGGGCCTGTAATTGTTCATTACTGAAGCATCTAGATTATTCTTTTTTAAGAGCGGTTTAATGACTGCAGTTTGCAGGGCCTGTTGGAATAATATCAAGGCAGCAGGAGGAGGATTTTAGATGTTCTATAATTTCCTTTAGTCCTTTATCATTAATCAGACGGAATCGTGTCATGGTGTTTGAATTGATTGTAAGTGGACACAGGGACAACACATCTGCTGTACCTGATGCAGAGGCACTGACTGCTTGTCTGATTTTCTGAAATTTGTCAGTGAAGAAGGCAAAGTCATTCCAGGCCCTGGTGGATAGAAGTTCAGAGGCTACTGACACTGGGGGGTTTGTTAGTCTGTCGAGGGTAGCAAACAAGCCACCTGCATTGTTTTTGTTTTTGGCAATGATGTCAGAGAAGAAAGACTGTCATGCGATTTTCAATTCCAAATTATAAAAGCCAAGTCTCTCTTTAGATTTCAAAATGAACCTGGAGATTTGTTTTTCGCCACCTGCGTTCAGCTTTTCGACACTCTCTTTTTTCTCTGTTCTCACGGTCATGGCCTTTCTCCATGGAGATCTTTTCTTGCCAATCACTTCCTTTACCTTAGTTGGAGCAATGGCATCTATAACAATTTTAATTGTTGAATTAAAATGATCTACTAGCTCATTTACTAAAATGTTAGCAGGGGCAAGTGTGGAAGAAACATTCTGAGTAAACATTTCCCTAGTATTTTCAGTTAAATATCGCTTTGTGGTTACCTCTTTTTGAACATTTTTGTGAACAGAAATAGAGCTCTCAAAGAAAACACAGGAATGATCAGAGAGTGCAACATCAGTCACCACAACCTTAGAGATATTCAGACCCTTTGAGATAATTAAGTTCAGAGTGTGCCCCTTATTGTGCGTGGGCTCTGTCACATGCTGAGTCAGTCCATAGTTATCAAGAACACAAAACAGTTCTTTAGCCCCTCTGTCCTGGGGGTTGTCAACATGGATGTTAAAATCCCCAACAATGACTAGGCGGTCAAAATCAATACACACTATAGACAGCAGTTCAGTAAGGTCATCAAAAAAACTTGCACAGTTTTGGGGTGGTCTATAAATATTTAGGAACAGACATTCGAGAGGAGCATTGCAGCTGAAGGGCCACATATTCAAAAGAAGCAAAGTTCCCATAAGATGTCTTCCTGCATTGAAGGGAATCATTGAACAGAATAGCAACTCCACCTCCTTTCTTAGGCATTATTTCATGACTCATACAACTAAAGTTGGGAGGGGTTGATTCAATAAGAACAGCTGCACTGTTATTTTGTTCAATCCAAGTTTCCGTTGTCCTGGAAAGAGATGAGAGTGCCATATGCCCTTGAGCCTGGACCCAGCACATATCAGTTAGATTTGCAGCAGATGCTGTCTTGAAGGGGGGGAGGTGGTTGACGTAGGCATGGTGATGAAGACGGGGGAGATGTTGCACGTCTCTGCTTCGGTGATTGTGGTGGGCGTCGTTGAGGGGTGGGGGTAAAGGACATGCTGCCAACCCTGTGTATCGCCTTAATGCTGTCATTGAACTCCAGGAAGGACTTGGTGCCAACCCTCTGTATCTCCTTCTTGTGGTCATTGTACTCCAGTCAGGTGGGCGAGGGTGAAAGGTTGAGCAGAGAGTAGAGAGAGCTGGGGGGTGAAGGAAGAGTATCCTCAAAGGTGTTGATAGGGGGGAAGAAGGGCGGAGGAGACTCCTCCATTTGTCTCATAGGTCTCCCATAATCAAAACATTCCTCAGGCGGGTACAGTTATACTTCTTCAAGGTTTTCTGTGTGATGTGTTGTGTCTTTCTCCTGTTTTGATTCCTCTTGCCGTTTGTCCTTGGCAGAGTGAACAGATTGATGACGCAGGCAGTTGAATATGTTAGAGATAAACAATTGTACTCCTGACTTGTTCAGGCAAAGTCCATTTGCCTTAAAAAGATGTCTGCGGTCCCAGAAAAAGTTTAAATTGTCAATACAATGGACAGAATGGTCAGTACAGGCAGTTGAAAGCCACGTGTTCAGTGCAAACAATCTGCTGAATCTCTATACTCCTCTTCTGACTGGCGGTAGAGGGCCACTGATGAACACCTCCGCATTTAGAGAGCTGACAGTTTCCAACAAACATGTAAAGTCTTCTTTCAGCACTTCTGACTGTTGTTTCACAACATCATTTGTTCTAATATGCAGTACCACATTCTTCACAGACGGATATTCAGCCCCAATATACAGGATCTTCTCAGCCAAGTCAGAGACCATATCCTTGGGAAAACAGAGTACTTTGGTGTTTTTCTTACTACACAGACTTTTGACATCTCTTACAGCAAAGTCACCCACAATCAGAGTTTCAGGCCAAGTCGTTAGCTTTCCCTCTAGCCTTTTACTTTTGGAGTAGCTATTGGTCCTTACCCTGCTGTGTGAAGAGGACAGTTTATCCAGGTCATCAGAAAGAGATCTCCGGTTCTGGGTCAGTGGAGCGTATCTGTTCCGGATTGGCACACTTGGTGGTTTAGGAGGATTGTTTGTAGTTCTCCCTTTAGCAGCTGACCACGGCTGTTTCCTAGTATGAACAGGGGTTGATGGGTGATAACAACGCAGGCCAGCCGGTCGCATCACAGATTTCAGAGCGCTGGGCTCTGCCTGTTATTTGTCCTCCCAAATCCCATGGAAATGATTTACTCTTAGGCCTTGCACCCAGACATTTCCAGGGAGGACTACCACTTGTAGATTTATTACCTGGTACACAGCCCTCCTGTTCCTTGGAATCCTTGTAGCTGCTAACTAGCTGTGAGTTAGCATGCCCTTTTCCATTCTTTTGCAACACTGGTAATGTGGTGTCTTTCCCACATAGTCCATTCACTTCCACGTTAACTTCCAACCGTTGCATTTTCATTTCCAACATGGCCATCTGCTGTAGAAGTTTGTGAAAGTCACCTGTAGAGAACGGAGGCATTTTGCTGCCAACTAGCTTAAGCTAAATAGCATGCAGTACAGGGGCGTCGTCTGGACCTGGAAACATTCGGGGCTTAGCCCACAGTGGCGGTGTAGGTACCAGAATCTGTTCGGGGTTCGTTACGCTTACCAATGACGTCACGCATTGGCTACAGCAACCCAAGAGGACATTTTACGCGGCCAAATTCCGCAAAGAATAATACAAAATAACAATAGACAGTACTGTAAACATATTATGTAAATAACCCAATTTGTGTTCTGTGAAACTGAAAAGGATATTACATTGTTTTTTGTTACTTTCGTTGCAGTTGTATGTCTTGAATGTAATTTAGGTTAACTTCCTGTGCTTTTATTTTGAAGGCGAGTTTAGGCTGTTGACAGGAAATTGTTGTTGCTATGGAAACACCATGACGGAGAAAAAAAAGTAATATATTCTACATATAAAGACGTAGAAAGGACAATAACGTTCTGTTGTGTTTGTTTAGTTTAATGTTAATCGTTTAATGCTCACACAGCAACATATTTTTTGTGTGTTTGGCTATTGGTTTTATATGATTTATCAACGTGATCATCAATAGCTAATCTGAGCTAATAAGCTAATGTGAGAGCGTGCTCCACATGATGCCTCGACTACAAAGTCTTCCATGTTTCTACGCTTCTTCTTCTGTGTCACAGTTTCGGGAATATCAATATCATAGACTACATGTGCTTTCTCGTCACTTCGGTAACTTTTCAGTGTGTTCTCAACTGCTGTTTTGTAATTTACTGCCTGCACCAAGTCAATGGTTTCTTTCTGCATCTTCAGAAACTCCGCTGACAGTTTAAAGTTTAAACACTGTCACAGAGGAGAGGTACGTTACTGTCAGCCAATAAAACACGTTTATTTCCATGCAACTCTCTGATTGGTCTGGTGGTGTCTTGCCTCTGTTGCATTCACTGAACACGGGAAATTACAAATTCTGCCGTCCTCTAGGTAAAATACGGTTAATGTATTATATTATTGAGGGAGAATTTGTCCGGGGCTAAAGAAAAAACATCCGGGGCTAAAGCCCCGGATGCCTACCCCAGGCGACGCCCATGATGCAGTACCAGGCTTTACCTGTTGCTAGGCCACGCTACTGTAAGACTGAGGTCGTCGTAAAAATATTGAAATATAGCTGAAACCCTCCGTCTATTTACGAGGAATAACTGTCCCAGTGATAAGTTAATGTCCAGGATCCGCTGCTCGAAGTTTTCAGAAAAGAAAAATATGAAAATTAGCATAAAACAGTAAGCAGATGTATGAGCAAGCAGAAAAGCGTCTGCGCTGTAAGAAAGCAAGGTCGCAAGGTCATAGCGTTTGATGGTTTTTGCGACTGAACTTGAGGATACATTCAAAGTTCTTGACATTTTCCAGATCGACTGGCCTTCATTTCTTAAAGTGAGGATGGACGGTCGTTTCTCTTTACTGAGTTGAGTGGTTCTTGCCATAATATGGATTACAAAAGTAGTCAAATAGGGCTTTCCACTGTGCACTAACCCTACCTCTGCACAACACAACGGATGGTCTCAAACACATTAAGAAGGCGAGTGATTCCACAAATTGACTCTTGAATTAATTGAAAACTATTCCAGGTGACGACCTCATGAAGCTGACTGAGAGAAGCCCAGAGTGAGCAAAGCTGTCATCAAGGCAAAACGGGGATACTTTGAAGAATCTGAAATAAAAATCATATTCTGGATTTTTTAACCCTTTTTTGTTAGCTAGATAATTCCATATGTGTTCTTTCATAGTTATGATGTCTTCAGTATTGATATACAAAGTAGAACACATTTTAAATAAACAAAAACCATTGAATTAATAGGTGTCCAAACTTTTGACTGGTACTGTAACTTAAAGGGGTGAGTTATAAAAAAATTCACTCCCCAACCTATTGTCATGAAGGTGGAATCTAACTATATCCAGAATAGTGTTTTTGGATCCAGTCTAGCAACATGTTTATTTCTGCTGTAAAGTGGATCCATGATCCATTGCAGCTGGTTTCATTACAATTTAATTTATTTATCAAGGGGGCGTATCAAGTCCTGCGGGGGGTTTTCCTTTCAGCAGGGGCCCACCCCGTGCCGATCACGGGCCCACATGGCTAGGGGCGTCCGAAATGAGGTGCTACATTTGTAGCTGCTGAGCACATGATGAGAAAGCCTTGAATATTGAATCTTGAAACATGGAGCTCAACGCTCTCAAGACAGTGAGATGGTTGTGGACTTCAGGAAGAACGCAGCCCCACCCGCCCCCATCACTCTGTGTGACTTCCCAGTCACTGCTGTGGAGTCTTTCCTCTTCCAGTGACTTTTATCCACCCCATAATAACATTACATTAATGCTCATCATGTCAACAACACCTTGTTCTTTTTAACATTGTAAATCCTGCACATGCTGCACATCTCTTCTGCACACTTCCTCTTTTAAATCAGCACAGTTCTCCACTTTAAATAAAGTGTATAGTATTTGTCGCATTTAAATATTCTTAATTGGTTATAATAGTTTTAAAATAGTTTTCTTTTAAATAGCTGTCATAATCCTATTTTATTTTGTTTTGCTAAGATGTTTCTTTCTGTGTCCTTTTATGCACCACATATACGAAAGCAAATTCCTCGTATGTGTAAATCTACTTGGTAAATATGACCGATTCTGATTCTGATGAATATGTGTTTCCTGTTTCCTGCAGACGTCCAGCAGCTGGTGGTGGTTAAAGAAGAGGTTCCCCCTGAGCAGCACGAGTGGAGCTCCTGTCTGGACCAGGACGACCCAGAGCCCCCCCCACACATTAAAGAGGAACAGGAGGAACTCTGGAGCAGTCATGAGGGAGAGCAGTTTCAAGGGCTGAGGAAGTCCACATTCACTCCTGTCCCTGTGAAGAGTGAAGATAATGAAGAAAAACCTCTGTCCTCTCGGCTTTGTCAAAGACAAACTGAACACCTGGAAACAGAAGCTGATGGAGAGGACTGTGGAGGACCAGAACCAGCCAAGAACTCAGATCCAGAGAGACATTTACAAGCAGAGACTGAGGAAAACCCTGGAGACTCTTCTGAACCTGACACTGAAGACAGTGCTGATTGGAAGAAGACCAGACAACCAGTTTCAAACTCTCAGAGAAATAAACAAAACTCTGTCAGTGATTCAAGACGTAGTGCAGGAGAGAAACCATTCTTCTGCTCAGTCTGTAAGAAATCTTTTAAACAAGAAAGACATTTAAAGGAGCATATGAGAATCCACACAGGAGAGAAACCATTCAGCTGCTCCGTCTGTGATAAAAGGTTTGCAAGGAGAGGACGTTTAAATCGGCACATGAAAAGCCACACAGAAGAGAAACCATTCAGCTGCTCAGTCTGTAAGAAATCTTTTAAACACAGTGGAACTTTAAAGGACCACTTGAGAAAACACCCAGGAGAGAAACCATTAAGCTGCAGTGTTTGTGACAAAAGATTCACCTGGAGTCATCATGTCAAAAGACATAAGTGTGTTGGTCGTCAGTCCTCACAGCTTCTTCAAACTCAAACTGAGGAGAACAGAGAGGCAGAGCCTCCAGCCAGCAGCTCAGCTGAACACATGGAAACAGAAGCTGATGGAGAGGACTGTGGAGGACCAGAACCAGCCAGGAACTCAGATCCAGAGAGACATTTACAACCAGAGACTGAGGACAACGACAAGGATGACATATTCTGTTCATTTTCAGGTTAGTATTTGTATGTTGTCTTCACTGGGACATGTCTCCATGCTTTAATGTTGAAAAAGCTCTTTATTTTTGTCATAATGCCTCGTTTCACCCTCTGTCTGAAACCAGAGCCCAGTCTGCTCTGAATGGTTAGCTGGCCGGCTCTGTTGTGATTGGTCGACCACTTAGAGATGTCCCGCCCCTTAGCCTATCTTGTACAACGTGTTGTTGTGCCCCCAGGTCAAATCAATCAGGATACTTTTCAGAGCGGAAATGTACGTTGTTACAACAGAAAAGAGCCAAAGGCAGCTTAATGTTACGTAGAAGCATGCATACAAAAGTATTAACGTTTTTAAAAAAAAAGAAATAATATAATAAAAAACAAAACAACAAAAAGTGACACAATTTACAAAATACACGTCCTGTAACAGTTCTGAGGATTTAGCAGCCAGGTATATATTGCACAGTTTGCACATAGTCTGATCGCTGCAGGAAGGAAGGACCTGCGGTATCTCTCCGTGAGACAGCGGGGTGCAGCAGCCTGTCGCTTAAGGAGCTGCACAGTGCAGACAAGGCAAGGCAAATTTTAGATATATAGCACCTTTCAACACAAGGCACTTCAAAGTGCTTTACAAAAATGAAAGACATTAAGAAAATGGCATTTAAAAACAGTCATTAAAAAGCAAAGATAATAAAATAAACATTAAAAGAAAAAATACTTGGACAAAAGTTACAGTGCAGTTTAAGATATGAATAGTTCAATTAAAAGCAGCGGCAAAAAGAAAAGTCTTCAGCCTGGATTTAAAAGTAGTCAGAGTTGCAGCGGACCTGCAGGTTTCTGGGAGTTTGTTCCAGATATTTGGAGCATAATAACTGAACTTCTCTATGTTTAGTTCTGACTCTGGGGAAAGAGAGCAGACCAGAAGACCTGAGTGATCTGGATGGTTCATAATTTAGCAGGAGATCAGAAATATATTTTGGGCCTAAGCCTTCAATGCTTTATAAACCAGCAGCAGTATTTAGAAATCAATTCTTAGACACACAGGAACCCGGTGTAAAGACTTCAGAACTGGACTGATGTGATCCTCTTTCTTAGTGTCAGTGAGGACTCGAGGTGCAGCGTTCTGAATTAGCTGCAGCTTTCTAATAGATTTTTTAGTGAGACCTGTGAAGACACCATTACAGTAGTCGAGTCTACTGAAGATAAAAGCATGGACAAGTTTTTCCAAATCCTGCTGTGACATTAGTCTTTTAATCCTAGATATATTCTTAAGGTGATAGTTGGCTGATTTAGTAATTGTTTTAATGTGACTGTTGAAACTCAGGTCAGAGTCCATGACTACACCTAGATTTCTGGCTCTAGCTGTTGTTTTGAACATTGCAGACTGAAGCTCAGCGCTAACTTTTATATGTTCTGCCTTGGCTCCGAAAACCATTACCTCAGTTTTATCTTTGTTTAATTGGAGAAAGTTCTGACACATCCAGTCATTGATTTGTTCAATGCACTTACTCAGTGTTTGAATTGGAGCATAGTCTCCTGGTGAAATGGTTATGTAAATGTGGGTGTCATCCGCATAGCTATGGTAACTTATTTAGTTGTTTTTCATTATCTGAGCCAGTGGTAGCATGTAGATGTTAAAGAGAAGAGGCCCCAGGATGGAGCCTTGTGGAACCCCACATGTCATATTTGTCAACTCAGATGTGTATTTACCTATAGAAACGAGGGGTAACGTATGGTAACCCTTGTTATATAAGCACAGGCGGAGCCCTCTACTGGACTCTATGGGTACTACCTTATCATGCAAGCATTCACCTACTGAGACTTCTATAGATGTAGCCTACCTGAATGCGCGCGCATCTCACCGTATAAAAGGAGGCCTCGTCCGGCATTGACCAAGATGCCGCCGTGCATATATCCTCCACACTCACACCGTTGAATGAGGCTGTTGACACAGCCACAGCCCGTGTAGAGTGTGCACGGACCCCCGCGGGGCAGGCTCTCCCCGCCTGTCTGTAGGCATGTGCAATGCACTCGCAGAGCCAGCCTGCCAGGCGTTTCTTGGACAGAGCTTTCCCGGTCACCCCGCCCCCGAAGCACACAAACAGCTGTTCAGTGCGTCTAAGGGCAGCCGTGCGCTACACATCTTACCGCACGCACCGGGCAGAGGAGGTGCAGTTTAGCTTCCCGGCCCCACTATGGGGTGGAAGACTAAAGCCCCCTAACTGAATAGCCCTCGACCTGAACGCACTCCTTAGGCTCTTTGGCACAAAGGAGGGGTTCGGTCTGAGTGTCGCCCCGCTCTGGTCACTCCGGATCAACAAGCAACTCGGGTGCACCGACAGAGCAGTTAACTCGGACACTCTCTTGGCTGACGTTAAGGCAAGTAGCAATGCTGTATTCCACGACAGTGCTTTCAGGGAAGAGAGCTCCAGAGGCTCAAATGGTTCTGTGACCAAAGCCTCGAGCACCAACGGCATGTCCCATTGCGGGGCAGAGGCGTGCACTACTGGGCGCAGCCTCCTGACCCCCTGTAAAAACCGCAACATCAGTGGCTGAGAAAAGGCTGACCTGCCGTCAAATCCCTCATGACAGGACGAGATGGCTGCTGCATACACTTTCACTGTGGACTGAGCAAGCCCTCTGTCCACCAGTAACTGTAAGAAGGATAAAAAAGATCCCAACTCACAAGATAGGGGCTCTATTCTCCGCTCCTAACACCATCGCTGGAATCCCATCCACTTTGGCCTGTAACAGGCTGTGGTGGATCCAGCTCTAGCTGCCTGGATAAACTGAATAACACTGTCAGACAATCCACCCTGTCTCAGCCTGTCCCTCTCAGGAGCCAAGCCTGGAGAGGTTGGCCCAGAGGACCAACACTACTGCCCGTAGCTCTAGGAGGTTGCTGTCCCGTGTTTCTGTTAGAGACCAGAGCCCACCTATAGCCCTCTTCAGGCAGGTCCCTCCCCATCCTGTTCTGGACGCGTCCGTGAACACTGTGATGTAGGAGGTCACCCGTCCCAGTGGAAACCCCCTCCGGAGGTTATCCGGGGACCCCCAGAACCGGAGGTTGTCCTCCACTTAGGGGGGGATGGTCACCAGATGTCGTTTGTGCCTCTTGGGATCCAAACGCAGGCTGGAGAACCACCTCTGCAGGCGGCGCTTATGCAGTAACCCGAGCAGGACCACAACGTGAGCAGCCGCCATGAGACCCAGAGTCTGCATGACAGTTAAAGCTGTCACTGTTGCCCCTCGAACCGCCTGAAGCAGGGACACACGTCTGCTCTCTGACAGGGTGGCATGTAGTCCGCCTGCATCGAGCACCACTCCCAAATACAACGCCTGTTGGTGATGTATGGGGGTGCTTTTTTTCCAATTGATTGCAAAGCCCAACTTGGTTAGGTGTAGGATCAATTGTGCTGTGGAAAACATTGCCTGTTCCCTGGACCTGGCCATGACTATGAGGTCGTCCAGGTAAAAGAAAACTCATGCCATGGACGCGCAGCGGCTGGAGCGCAGTGGCCACACATTTGCTCAAAGTGCGTGTGGATAGGGAGTAGCCGAACGGTAATCTGTTGTACTCGTAGGCTATCCTCTGGAAGGCAAAACGCAGATACTTTCTGTGCTCTGGAGCAATTTCCACATGAAAGTACGCGTCTTTCAGGTCGATGGTGGTGAACCAATCGCCCGGTTGCACTAGCCCCAGTAACTGTTTTATAGTTAACATGCAGAATTTTCTGCAGGCAATGTGCCGATGCAGGCTGCGGAGATCTAGAATAGGTCTGAATTCCCCTGTCTTCTTGAGAACCAGGAAGTACAAGGAATAAAGACCCTTTTCTCTGTGCTGAGGGTGCACAACAGACACCGCCTGTTCTTGCACCAGGGCCTGAATCTCTGCCGAGAGGAAACCCATCTCATCCTGGGATGATAGATTTACCTCTCGCATGCCTTTTGAATGGAGGTGGGATGCTGCAAAACTGGAGTGAATAACCCCGTTTCAGCGTCCTGTCCATCCACTTTGTTAACACACAGCTGAGTTTCAACGGGGGGCGAGACGAAGGCCGGCTGTGCCGGCTACACCGGGCCGTAAAACCCCTGCCGAAGGCGGCTTACAGGCCTCGGTGGCAGCGGTGGGGGGAGTGGTAAGCCTACACGCTCCGCCGCCAGGGTCATCACCGCCGGGAAGTCCAGGCGCGCTGACCTGTGTGCTGGACACTCCTGGCCGCCTGACCCGAAGGTACGAGACAACGAGGCATCCTCGTCGTCTTCCTCCGCGAACGCGGCCACCCGGCCCCTCGGGAGGGTGAACTCGAATGGCACCTCGTCATCCAGTTCATCCATCTCCACCACCTCGAGGTCCTGATCTTCCACCTCCACCTGCGGGCCGAACTTCACCCGGAAATGATCGCCAGGATGTCGGCAGCTCAGCTGAGGGATCATCCGGCAGGCGTTACAGGCCGGCGACTGGCCTAGGCCGTCTTCGGCGTGGTCTGGCCCCAGGCACTGGAAGCACAGGTAGTGCGGATCAGCCCCGCGATCAGGTCGGGCAGGTCCGGTGCTCAAGGAGTGGTGAGTCCATGCTTTCTTTCTCTTTCTCTTATTCGCGTCTATGCTCAGTGTATCACTTCCACTCGCTGAAGAGAAAGGGATGACAGTCAGGAGGCGAGGCCTCCTTTTATATGGTGAGATACGCGCATTCAGGTAGGCCCGCCCCGGGGCCGGCTACGTCTATAGAAGTCTCAGTAGGTGAATGCTTGCATGATAAGGTAGTATCCATAGAGTCCAGTAGAGGGCGGAGCCTGTGAGAGATATAACAAAGTAGTTTCTGTCCTTTAAGTAGGATTCAAACCAATTTAGAACTGTTGCCGAAAGTCCCACCCAGTTTTCCAATCAGTCTAGTAATATGTTGTGGTCAACAGTGTCAAACGCAGCACTGAGATCTAACAATACTAACACTGAAGTTCTGCCACTGTCTGTGTTTAAGTGGATGTCATTGAAGACCTTTACAAGAGCAGTCTCAGTGCTGTGGTTTGGTCGAAAGCCTGACTGGAACACATCCAAACAGTTATTTGAATTCAAGAAATTACCCAGCTGTTGAAAAACAATGATTTTCAATGATTTACCTAGAAATGGGAGGTTTGATATGGGCCTGTAGTTGTTCATTACTGAAGCATCTAGATTATTCTTTTTTAAGAGCGGTTTAATGACTGCAGTTTGCAGGGCCTGTGGAAAAACACCTGAGTGAAGAGACTTGTTTACTATATGAAGTAGATCTGAGGCCATGCAAGGAAAAACATTTTTGAAAAATCCAGTGACTTTTATCCACCCCATAATAACATTACATTAATACACATCGCGTCAACAACACCTTGTTCTTTTTAACATTGTAAATCCTGCACATGCTGCACATCTCTTCTGCACACTTCCTCTTTTAAATCAGCACAGTTATATTTTCCTCCACTTTAAATAAAGTGTATAGTATTTGTCACATTTAAATATTGTTAATTGTTTTTAATAGTTTTAAAATAGTTTTGTTTTAAATAGCTGTTATAATCCTATTTGTATTTTATTTAGTTTTGCTAAGATGTTTCTTTCTGTGTCTTTTTATGCACCACATATACTAAAGCAAATTCCTCGTATCTGTAAACCTACTTGGTAAATATAACCGATTCTGATTCTGATGAATATGTGTTTCCTGTTTCATGCAGACGTCCAGCAGCTGGTGGTGGTTAAAGAAGAGGTTCCCCCTGAGCAGCAGGAGTGGAGCTCCAGTCTGAACCAGGAGGACCCAGAGCCCCCCCCACACATTAAAGAGGAACAGGAGGAACTCTGGAGCAGTCAGGAGGGAGATCAGCTTCAAGGGCTGGAGGAGGCTGATATCACCAAGTCCACATTCACTCCTGTCCCTGTGAAGAGTGAAGATGATGAAGAGAAACCTCAGTCCTCTCAACTTCATCAAAGACAAACTGAACACCTGGAAACAGAAGCTGATGGAGAGGACTGTGGAGGACCAGAACCAGCCAGGAACTCAGATCCAGAGAGACATTTACAACCAGAGACTGAGGACAACCCCGGTGACTCTTCTGAACCTGGGACTGAAGACAGTGCTGATTGGAAGGAGACCGGAGAACCAGGTTCAAACTCTCAGAGAAATAAACAAGACCCTGTCAGTGATTCAAGACGTAGTGCAGGAGAGAAACCATTCATCTGCTCAGTCTGTAAGAAAGCTTTTACACAGAGAGCACATTTAAATGAGCACATGAAAATCCACACAGGAGAGAAACCATTCAGCTGCTCAGTCTGTGAGAATACATTTGCACGGAAAGGATATTTAAATGTGCATATGAGAAGCCACACAGGAGAGAAACCATTCAGCTGCTCAGTCTGTAAGAAATCTTTTACAATGAGAGGAAGTTTAAAGGACCACATGAGAATACACACAGGAGAGAAACCATTCAGTTGCTTAGTCTGTGATACATCTTTTAAACGGAGAGAAAGTTTAAAGGGCCACATGAGAATACACACAGGAGAGAAACCATTCAGCTGCAGTATTTGTGACAAAAAGTTCACCTTGAGTCAACAGGTCAAAAGACATAAGTGTGTTGGTCGTCAGTCCTCACAGCTTCATCAAACTGAGGAGAACAGAGAGGCAGAGCCTCCAGCCAGCAGCTCAGCTGAACACATGGACACAGAAGCTGATGGAGAGGACTGTGGAGGACCAGAACCAGCCAGGAACTCAGATCCAGAGAGACATTTACAACCAGAGACTGAGGACAACGACAAGGATGACATATTCTGTTCATTTTCAGGTTGGTATTTGTATGTTGTCTTCACTGGGACATGTCTCCATGCTTTAATGTTGAAAAAGCTCTTTATTGTTGTCATACTGCCTTGTTTCACCCTCTGTCTGAAACCAGAGCCCAGTCTGCTCTGAATGGTTAGCTGGCCGGCTCTGTTGTGATTGGTTGACCGCTTAGAGATGTCCCGCCCCTTAGCCTATCATGTACAATGTGTTGTTGTGCCCCCAGGTCAAATCAATCAGGATACTTTTCAGAGGGGAAATGTACGTTGTTACAACAGAAAAGAGCCAAAGGCAGCTTAATGTTACGTAGAAGCACGCATACAAAAGTATTAAAGTAAAAAAAATGAAAAAAATAATATAATAAAAAAAACAACAACAAAACGTGACACAATTTACAAAATACACATCCTGTAACAGTTCTGAGGATTTAGCAGCCAGGTATATATTGCACAGTTTGCACATACTCTGATCGCTGCAGGAAGGAAGGACCTGCGGTATCTCTCCGTGAGACAGCGGGGTGCAGCAGCCTGTCGCTGAAGGAGCTGCACAGTGCAGACAGGGTAAACAACGTCCTCCCCAGAACATTGAATGTTGGATTTCATTTACTGATCCTGCAGACACCCGCTACACGGGGCGGAAGTCCTGCAGCAAGTGCCTCCCCCCCCCCCATTCAGCAGCAGCTCATCACAGAGGAGAGGAGACGCCCCCCCCCCCCTCCGAATGACTTTAAAGTCACAGAAGAGTGACAGTTCTAATCCTTTAAAATGATGCCTCGACTTGAGATTTTGTCCGTCAGATTCAAAAACAATGATGTTAGCGCTAACTTCTCCATGCAGAGCTAGTGAAGATGAGGAGCCTCAGACTAAAACCTTGCAATCACTTTTTTGTCTTGACGTGTAAGGGTGAAAACTTTTACGTTGACAATGTTTAATTAAATTGTTAATGTCAAGACATTTGATATAAATATATATGTATATAACTTTAGCTATGTTGCTAACTTATTCACTCAAGTGAAACCAACTTGTAGCTCTGCAGTGTAAGTAAGAAACGACTTAGTAAAATAGAGCGCTGTTCATTTCAGTGTTTTTATTTTATTACATACACCTCAGAAAAAATACAGGGGGGCGGACCTCGTTGAGTTTAATGGGGGGTAAGGCCATGACTGCACTTCATTTGACTGACAGCTCTAGTTACTCTTCTAAATCATTCATATCTCTATTTAGAGCTGCCTTAAAAACACAAAAGGCAATCCGGGTCCCAAGCTGTATCCACATGTGATTTTAGGGGTACCAAACCACTCAAATTATAATTACACTTACCTTTCTCTGCGATAATTGTTGGTGCATAAATGTAAAAAGATATTAGCCATAGGTATTTATGATATTAATTAGGAATATACAAATAAGGGGTTCAAAACGGGGCTTTGAGCGGTGACGTAATGAACACAACAGCTATTCTCTGTAACGTCTCTGTGTGTGTTTCCTGTTTCCTGCAGACGTCCAGCAGCTGGTGGTGGTTAAAGAAGAGGTTCCCCCTGAGCAGCAGGAGTGGAGCTCCAGTCTGGACCAGGAGGACCCAGAGCCCCCCCCACACATTAAAGAGGAGCAGGAGGAACTCTGGAGCAGTCAGGAGGGAGAGCAGCTTCAAGGGCTGGAGGAGGCTGATATCACCAAGTCCACATTCACTCCTGTCCCTGTGAAGAGTGAAGATGATGAAGAGAAACCTCAGTCCTCTCAGCTTCATCAAAGACAAACTGAACACCTGGAAACAGAAGCTGATGGAGAGGACTGTGGAGGACCAGAACCAGCCAGGAACTCAGATCCAGAGAGACATTTACAACCAGAGACTGAGGACAACCCTGGAGACTCTTCTCAAACAAAAACATTCAGCTGCTCAGTCTGTAATCGATCTTGTAAACGGAGAGGACATTTACATGATCACATGAGAATCCACACAGGAGAGAAACCATTCAGCTGCTCAGTTTGTAAGAAAACTTTTACACAAAAGGGACATTTACATCGACACATGAGAATCCACACAGGAGAGAAAACATTTAGCTGCAGTGTTTGTGACAAAAGATTCACACAGAGATATCAGGTCAAAATCCATCAGTGTGTTGGTCGTCAGTCCTCACAGCTTCATCAAACTCAAACTGAGGAAAACAGAGAGGCAGAGCCTCCAGCCAGCAGCTCAGCTGAACACATGGAAACAGAAGCTGATGGAGAGGACTGTGGAGGACCAGAACCAGCCAGGAACTCAGATCCAGAGAGACATTTACAACCAGAGACTGAGGACAACCCTGGAGACTCTTCTGAACCTGAGACTGAAGACAGTGATTATTGTTAGGTTTAAACTCTTTGGGTAAGTCCCAGTAAGTCGTATATAATGCTTTAACTTGACTGTTTGTGTTAAAAAATGTTGGTCCAAGTAAAGAGAAGACTGTGGAGGACCAGAACCGGCAACATTTACAACCAGAGACTGAGGAGTTTTCCATATTGGGTTATATACTAAAACAAAAGTTAATATAATCAAATGTAATTTTGTAGAATCCACAATGTAAGATGCATGATATGTCACGAAGCTCTATACTTATATACTAAATGTACACAGTTTGGTAAACTGACATGAAAGAGTCTAAGGTCTGATATTGTTTATCACTAAAGGTGTCACTATTCAGCAGAGGGAAGACACCCTTACTCTCACAGCAGGAGGCCCCTGACTCAATGGGATATTACTGTAAGCTTTAGTTTAGTTTTTGAGGAAGGTCTGGACATGTCCAGTGTCACACCAGGAAGCAATGATTCTTCTCCACATACATGGGTCTGTTGGTGTGTATTCGCTTCTGCTTCTGTTGGTATGATATAAAAGCAGCAGCTGAGAGAGGACAAAAGGTCTTAGGGTTCTGAACTGGGAATCTCTCCCTAGATTTATTTACCCACTGTCATCGTGAGGAAATGCCTCTGGAGACATGCAGGGAGTTTTAACAAAAAGGAAAACATGTTAACCGGTAAATTAATAATTAATACCAGAGAGTAAGACATTGTATAACTGTCACATTGTAACCAGATAAAGTAAAAAACGTTGTTAAAGTGTGGACCATTTCTTCAAATAAAACCGTCCCACCCATTTGGACTGGGGTAACCGAAAGGAATTCTGCGCTGTCCTCTCCTGATTTAGGGTAAGATTGCATGACTGCCACACTCACACTTAGGTAGGGTCACACCTCATTACAGATACTAGAATCCTACGGGATTGCTGCCGCAAGATGTTGGAGATCTTCTACCAGTCTGTTGTTGGAGAACTTCTACCAGTCTGTTGTTGCCAGTGCACTCTTCTTTGCTCTGGCTTCTCTTTGGATAACTGGACTTAAACTCATCAACAATGGATATATGGGCAGCAGCAAGAGGAAGACGCAGAGGGAGGATGACCTGTGTGGCACGTGTCTTGATACAACTATTCAGCAAACCAATCATATTTTTATTCTCAAAATAATTAAGTAGGTATAACTTGATTTGTACACACACTCAATTTTCAATCCCCACCAAAATAATAATAAGACAAATAAAAAATGGGATGATTGGAGGCCTCTCGCTTGGATGGACATGGTCAGAAACAACACTCAGGTAGGCTGTGGATTTTAGAAGATGATCAATTGGTAGTAAGGGGCCCAAAGTAAGCCAAGAAAATATCCCCCACACCGTTACACCACCACCCTGAACCGTTGATACAAGGCAGGATGGATCCATGCTCTCATGTTGTCTTCTGACCCTACCGCCTGAATGTCGCAGCAGAAACGGTCTTCTGCATACCTTGGTTGTAAGAAGTGGTTATTTGAGTTACTGTTGCCTCTGTATCATCTGACATTTTTCAGATTGCCTCTAGGAGATGCTATAACTGCAAAACCGAAACTTACATGTAACGTGACACTCCCCGCCTGGTATTGAACACAATAGCACTATTGGAGAACAAACTACTGGGAGGTAAGTAACAGTCTGTGTGACCCCTAGGGGGAAATAAGGGCCACCACCTCTGTGATGGAACGGGTGAAGGTCTTTGAGGCCCCTCCTCTGTCAACTCTAAGTTCCAACTTCCTGACCTTACTATCGCTTGCAGGAAAGGTTTTTGTAACAAGTGCCATGGGCCACTGGTTTCTTTTCACCTGAGTATCGCGAAGAACCATTTTTCATTTCATTTCATTTAATCGTTTATTTGAACCGGGACAAGGCACATTAATAAACATTTTAAACAAAATAATGCTTTGAAATGTAAATGAGCCGGATTTTAGCTTTGAGCTAATTTCCATCCGTAGTCCCGTCACATACAACATTTATGAACATAACATTTATATACATGGCAAACAGAAATACATGATATGCAGAAAGAGCATGAGCAGCAGACAAGCATTTACCACAAGGCAGTACAATGTAGCAGCTACGACATATAAAGTGCAGGAGGAGATAAAAGAGCTACATAAAGGGCAAGAGGAGATGCCCCTGTGTTAAAGTGCATTTAGCGGTGATCGCACGTCTGTTTGTTTCTCAACCATTCTTTGAGTTGACCTTTGAAGCTATTGAGAGGGGGACTATCCCGTATCTCAGTTGGGAGGCTGTTCCACAAAGAGCTGCCTTTAACGGAGAGGACATTTTGTCCTAAAGTGGTCCGTCTACGGTGGACTTCACAGTCTCCTCTGGTTTCTGACCTAGTGCAGCGTCCAGTGTGTTTTTTGTGGATGAATTCAAGCAAACGACCAGTTTGTCAAACAGTATTCAATGTGGGATAGAATCATACAGTGGAGGTATGACTTTGCAGCATTGACAGTTAAGAAAGGTCTAATTTGTTTGAAATTTTGCAAGTTGAATTTAACGGTATTGGATACTTTCTTGATTAGTCACCAACTTCATAAAGACACATATTGACAGTCTAATAAAACCAATTACTATGCTAGTAAATCAATCTATCAGCACGAGGGAAGTTCCATCATCCTGGAAGGTGGCCACGGTGACACCGATCTTTAAATCTGGGGATAAGGCAATAATGTCCAATTACAGACTTACTTTAAGTAAGTACTTTACTTAATTTTACTTTACCCGCGAAGCTACTGCTGCAAAACCTGTGCAGATTAAGCTACATCTGGGATGATCAAATACCACAAACGAATCAGCTGCAGTGGGTGAAGTGGCTGGACGACCTTCAAAAGCTAAGCATGTTCAGTGTGCCAAGGTGTATCAGACCTGCTCTACCTCCTGGACTGTTCGAGAAAGGCGACCTGTACACCAAACGAAGTTGGAGGCAAGTTCAGTTCCTGGCAGATCTCTTTTGGCGCAGATGGATCCGGGAGTACTTACCACTGTTACAGGAACGTCAACGGTGGACAAAGGAGAAGAGGAGTTTCGTCACAGGAGACATCGTCATTGTTGCAGACTCTACTGCCCCCCGTGGATCTTGGTTGCTGGGGAAAATACTGCAGACCTTTCCTGACGCACATGGACTGGTGTGGTCTGTTAAAGTCCAGACAAAATGCAGCATACTGGAACGACCAGTCACCAAGATCTTTCTTCTCCAGGAAGCTGAATGAAGAACTGACATAGATCCCTATGTTCGGATTACTTTTTCCCTTTTTTGGACATTTTTTGACGGACAGTATAGACTGAGACACTCTTGTGCTCTTTACTAATAATTGACTCCACTGGTGTTTTGGTGTAATTGTCACTTTATTATACAGTCACAATTAGGGGCCGGTGTGTTGGAGCCAATTTGCTTTGGGTTGTGCACAGGGTTTGTCTATGTGTGTGTGTGAATGCGTCCTCATCCAATCAGCGCACCTGGGAGCACGGGAGGTAATTAACCTATATATGTGGGCACGGGTGATCAGCTGGGATGAGGTTAGAGAGGAAGCCACACGTTTTTCAACCGTGTTGACCGTGATTGTTTGTGTCTGAGCGTGTGCGTGATCGTTATGTTTTAAACAAGATTTTAGATACGTGAGTCTTAAAAGAACATTTTAACCGTGGAAAAATAAATAAAGCATTACAAATGACGTCATGGTGGACCTCATCCTTCACCACAACACGCGTTGGGAACTCTGACTGCTAACCTCCATGAGTGGCCTTTTTTGATGAGCGATCGCCGCTACAGATGATAATACAGTTAAGTCTTTGTTAATTAATTACTCCTAAAGACGTCATGAGATGATGACCTTCTGATATACAAGTGTGGCATTCAGAGGGAAAAACATGTGATGTCGTGTGTTAGTTAATGTAAAGGAAATGTGTGTGCGTCATTTTAGAAGTCCTATATATGTCTCTGTAAAATTCTACTGGGTTGAAGCATTGCTGTAGGACTGCTTGAGAGCAGAGGTAATGTTTTCCTCGTTATTATTGATTGTTGTACAACGAAATAATAATTGATCACTATATCTGTGTTTGTGTTTTATTGAATCCTCTCTGTTTAAACGGTTGCTAAACAACGAGTGTGCTTTTAGACCATTTTCCTTTTTAATAGAGAACGGCGGTGGTGTGAGGGAAAGCTGTAGGCACAGGCTGTGACTTTCTCCCTCTCAGTTCGCACTCCATCAGCAAAACAGATATGGGGAGGTATTTACACACACACCCCGCGCTGCAGCTGGAGCCGTGTTTAAAGAGGCGATAGTGGTGATATCTCTGGCTGCTTCTTCTAACTGCTAGTGTTGGCCGCTGAAACCCCTAAAATTCGGCGATTTGTCCAATACAAATCTTTACATTGCTTTCATACAGAAGTTCCACTTTAATGATGCCTTTCTTTAAGGTTTCCCTAAACATGAGCTGTGTATGCTTGTATGGCACTTCCGTCCCGAGCAGCATATACAGAGAAAATCAGCCAGGACAGAGTCCCCAGACACTGATTTCCTGGGCGTTACAAGCCTCAGATGTTCATTAACCAAAAACAAAACACAGCCGCTCAGTTTCACAGGTAATTTCAGGATACCGTCAATCACAAATTCTGGTAAGGCAATGTCCAAATGTGGATTTGAAATTACACCAGTTCTGAAGATTTGTTGGTATCGTGCCGACAACGCCAATATGGGGGGGGGGGGGACTTCTGTAGCAATGAAGAGTCATGACTCAAAAGAGACACGAGGAGAGCTGGAGCTTTGATGGCAAACACTGAGGGTTTATTTGGAGCTTCGGCCGGAGAATTCACAAGACATGTCACGGGCCACGGTCTGACCACACGGTAGAGATGCCACAATCAATTCTGAAGAAACCTTCCTCTCGTATGATGTTTTAACTAGTTTCACTAAGGGTAATCAACATTCTTCATTAGATAGACTAAACAGCTGAGGACCCTGAATCACATTTGTTGTCGCTTATGGCTCGGGGTCATCTACACCCCAAGAAGGATGTGTTCCAGGTGTCCCACACAATGACTATCTCTGACCGAGAGTTGCCCGGTCATAAACTGGTAACAACAACAAAATGCTTGGGCAGCCCCTCCTTAAGGGAGATAACGGTTGGGCATCTGCATCATAGGGCAAAAGGTGGAATGGAAATCTATGGAAATTATTCCCTGACAGAGGACACACTTCATTTTCAGCCACTCTCTTTTTTTTCTGGTTAAATTACCACAGTAGCTCCCGACCTTTTTTCAATAGTAACTAGGCTTAAAATATAAGCTGATGGGATAAGGCCCTCCTATCTTTAGATGCCGAAAAGGCTTTTGATAAGGTGGAATGGCCCTACCTATTTAATACTTTGGAAAGATCTGGATACACTTTCCTACAATTCCTGCTGTGTTGGAATTAATAAGCTCGTTCGGCGCCATATCAGGGTATACAATCAATCACACTAAATCCTCCATGCTTTCCCTTAATGAGACGGACAAGGAGAACTCTCCCACAGAAGCTTCTAAATGTAAAGAGGTAGATACATTCACATATCTGGGAATACAAACTGGACCCAAACTAGATTGGATTGTTAAAATGAACTACGAACCTTTGATAGATAAAATAACAGAATCAATTGATTGATGGATTACCCTGCCTCTATCTTTGGTTGGCAGAATAAATATAATACAAATGAATATAATTCCTAAGATACTTTATTTATTTCAGAATATTCCTTTACCTCCACTTGACGACTTTTTTCAGAAAGTTAGAAGATTATTTACAGAATGTATATGGGGAAATAAACAGGCCAGACTGCATGTCCCTGCTATACTTGCCATATAATAAGGGGGGTTGAACATTCCAAATATAACCTGGTATTATTGGGCAGTCCAACTAAGGAGCATCAAGTTTTATTTTGCAAAGAAGGATATTCCACACGGAAAGAAATGGAATCCGAGAGCTTAAGTTTGCCTTTACCCCTCTACACAGTATATTCTGGCCTTTTGAATAAACTCCCTCAGAGTTAAAATCAACTACATTTGAGTGTACATGTGAGACCATTGAATAAACTCAACGGCAGAGTTAAAGTTACTCTTTTCTTGGAGTTAATCTTTAACCCTTTTCAGGAGTTAAACCTGAACACTTGTGGGAGTCAAAAACTACTCTCAAGTACAGTTAAATACAACTACCACTTTAGAGTTAATTTGAATGTGAACTCTATAATAGTGTTAATAGTTAACACTTGAAAGGGTGTATATTCAACACTCATGGAGTTAAAATAAAAATCAATAAAAATGACTACAAACAACGTATTGATTCATACAAATGTGTTTCTTTTATTTGAAAACTCTTAAAATCCATTGTTGATGGACATTTTATAAAGTGCTGTTGCTTTTACAAACAGTGTAAACATGTTACAGCGAACATTCAATTTACATTCGAGTGTTGAAATCCTCAAGCTGCATAAACTCAGTGCATTAAGTGCAAACATTAGACAAACGGGTTCAGTGTACAAAACATTGCATTACAGAACATATACAGACATGTACAAAGAACAAATGGAAAGGACAAATTCCATTAAACAATCAATACTGGCAAATTAAATAATACAACTCTCTGACACAACATAAAAATGTGAATCACACCCAGCTGTTACCTCAACACAAATGTCCGGGAAAGTACGTCACCTCGTCCACATTCCCTCAATGTAGCTCGCGGGACTCGTCCGGTACCGTCGTAGCCGTTCAGTCTAACGTTTAATGCAAAGGAAAAGGCATTTTCGGTGTTGAAAGAACAACAAACTAAACTTTAAGCTAACACAAAAGAAACAGATATGACTACTATAAAGTTCATTTGCATTAGCCTAAATCATGTCCATGTTCAACGGCATTCAATTCAGCAGCTAGTTAAACTTGCTAAGTTCGTTTTAGCGAAAATAAACACATTAACTTTACAATGACAGAAAATATAATTTGAGATGTAAAACAGGACTTACCTTCCTCGGGACGGAGTCAAAGTGAAGCCTCGTGGTCGCGGCAGCAGAGAAGTTGTGAATACACACCAGGGTAGTGTTGTGTCACGTTCCTGAACACCCAGTGAATGAACCCCGAAATATTACTCCGCCCAAGAGTATCCCTTAACTCAAACGGTAGTCTAAATTCGAAATAAACTCCCAAAATCTAACCCTTTCACACTTTTTTGTCTAACTACCAATTATTTTACTCCAGAAATTTGCTGTGTACCTATACTCAGATACTTCCACGAGTTTGATGAAAAGAACTAATAATCCAATTGTCAAAAATATGATCAAGGTGTGAAAACATGTCGTAAAGGAACTAATACAATGTCTCAGTACAGTCCGATATGGGGAAACCAGCACTTTACTCCTGGGAGAGCTGGACGTTTGTTCCATGAGCATGAGGTGAAGAAATAAGATAAACAGTCGCATTAAAACCACATTTAGCAAAATGACACAACATCACACAATAAAAGGTCATCTGAAAAGGTGAGTTCAGGATTTGGGGGAAAATTTGTCAGAATTTTTGATTTTAAGAAAAAGTCAAAATTGTGAAAAGGATGGAATTCAGAGATTCTCTGACATATTTAGCATTTCAGAAAAAGTCAGCATTTGGAGAAAAAGGTAAATATGAGTTCGGGGGGGGGGGCATCAGAGCCGGTTACGCCAGCAGACTCAACAAACTGATCAGGAAAGCTGGCTCTGTCATCGGTGTCAAACTCTTTTCAAAGTCAACTTTATTGTCAATCTTCCAGTTTGTGTGTACAGACAGAGAGATAGAAATACCGTTTCCCTATTTGGATTTTTTAACACTTTTTTGTTTACTAGATAATTCCACATGTGTTCTTTTATAGTTTTGATGTCTTAAGTATAAATCTACAAAGTAGAAACAATTAAAATAAATAAAAAACTTTGAATGAGAAGCTGTGTCCAAACTTTTGACTGGTAGTGTATAAATATGGGTAACATACCTGTAGTTAGTTCATCTGAAACAAGCTCAAATACTATAATGACATTAATCCATCAATTATTATTATTATTATTATTATTATTATAACCTTAAAGGTAGGGTAGGTAAGAATGGAGAAACCAGCTCGAGTGCGCTAGAATTTGAAAGTACACAACTGGAAAAAATCTGCCCCTTCCTTCAGACTTCCTTACAGAGCCCCTCCTCCAACACACACGAACGCGCACATGACCAATGAGGGCACGAGATAAGTTTGTGCACGAGATGGAAGGCTGACAGGCAGGTAGGCCATCCAGTTATTTTAGCCAGGCCGGCTCAGATAATTGGTCGTGCTTTTTACAGTACTACAGCTTCCACAGATGACGTTTTTTTATGTATTTCTTGTCAAAGCATTTAATGTATTCATTGCTATCGGGATGTTAAGAGCATTCCATGGAATATAACAATAAGTGTTTCTGAAGGGAATTACCTACCCTACCTTTAATGAAATGTTATACCTGGAATCACACACACACACACACACACACACACACACACACACACACACACACACACACACACACACACACTGTAGTTTAACAGTCACACACCGACCCTCACTTTGTTCCTCACCAATACTACTCACAGATACACAAACCGTCTATTTGAGGTTTTTGAAAATGTCCATTTCTAAAACACGTGGGTCTCAGAAGCTCCGGTCGCTTTCTTAACGTTTTCCAGAATGTATTCATATTTTCAGCCTCAGAAGAGAGAACAACATGCACCACCATTACAAATAAACAACACATCAACAGTTGTAAAGACACATCAAGCAAATAGCAACATACAAATACCAGCACCTTCACCTATAAAACTACAATACATGTTAATAAAAGCACTGAATAACAGTCAAAGAGGAACAGGCCTGCGTGTTATTAAGATGACATAAGATGAGATAAGAAGTACTTTACTTCACTCGCGTTTATGCCCATATCGATCAGATCCAGCTCTCCTGATCGGCCTTTATAGAGATCACCGATCAAACAGGCTAACGGAAACCTTGCTATCTATCTATCTATCTCTCTCTCTCTCTCTCTCTCTCTCTCTCTCTCTCTCTCTCTCTCTCTCTCTCTCTCTCTCTCTCTCTCTCTCTCTCTCTCTCTCTCTCTATCTCTATCTATCTATCTATCTATCTATCTATCTATCTATCTATCTATCTATCTATCTATCTATCTATCAATAGCAGAGTGGGGTCGCCTATCCCTTTAAGAGAGAGAGGGAGGTGTGGCCCGTGCATGTGTAGAGCGTGAGCAAGCGTAGTGTGTGTCCGGAAGAGAGCGGGAGTAGCAGCAATGATCAGTCTGTCTCCAGTTAGCTGTATAACAAAGTCCTGAGGAAACACAGAGGCCTCCCAAGGAACAGCCTGCCTGTCTGCCTCATTTCAGAGTGGGTTATTGAAGCCGAAGCCTGGTGCTTCAGTCCGGGAAGACTGCAGAGAGTCCTCCCTGTATTCCTCCACTACGGTCTGGGAGCAGCATCTATCTCCACTGTTGCTGTAACCATGTTAATGTCCCTCTGTGGGACCAATAAAGGACTTCTGATTCTGCGGACAGACAGAAGAGAGGGGGGAGGGGTGGGTTGGAATGCGGCCTTCTTCTTTTCCCGGATTTGAAGAGTCCTCTTCCTCGCAGCCCACCGTATCCCAGGATGCAATGCGCGCCGGTGACGAGGAAACAAAGAAAATGTCGGTCCGGTCTCAGAGAGAAAGCCGCACGTGAGGAGTAACTGATGAATGTGAGTATTGGGTTCAACTAACTTTAATAACTGATACATGTGAGTATTGGGTTTAACTTACTTTAATAAATACATGTGAGTATTGGGTTTAACTTACTTTAATAACTGATCAATTTGAGTATCGGGTCTAACTTATTGTCTTTTATACATAAGTATGTGTCCCTGGTGTGTAAGAAGACTCACAAAGTGTCAGAAAATAAAACCCTCTCTCTTTTCCTCCCTTCATTTGTGTCCACTTTGATTGTCTCCTCTATGATTTCCTGTTTGTGTTTTTATCATGCTCTGTTGCTCTGCTCTTAGCATTTTTAACAAACTCTACGGTGTCCTTGGCTGTCATGAAAGGCGCCTAAAATGTATTTCATTATTACTAAAATGTGGGCGGGCTTTACACCCACGGCCCTATCAGAAACATTGCTGTATCAGAAAAAATGTGCGACGTGTTTTGGAAGTATTATGGTCTGTGTTTACATTAGCAAGTATCGCTAACTCTCAGAGCTAACCTGTACTGGAGAGAGTATGTGTAAAGAAGCAGGAAATAAAAAGGAACTCACCTTGTGGTCAACCCTCGAGAGAGAAAGCGTTTTGAGCTCCATAATGTTTCAGAAATAATCCTTGATGTGGTTTGGAACATAATATGGCATTTAATCACGGCAGCGTTTAATTGAGTTTCTGCAAGTAGACAGCCTCCTCCTCACAGAGCTCATTGATTGCATGTGGACGCTCCAAAGGGGCGTGGCCAGCAGCTCAGTTACATTTAAAGCGCCAGACCCAGAATCAGCACTTTTCTAACAGGGCTGAAATAGAGGGGTATGAGACAATGGGTGATCTGTTTGGTATTTTGAGAAAAACACTTCAGAGACATGTTTTGGATATATAGATATTTTTAAAACCAAAACAGTACGTCATTTTAAATAATCCTTTAGGGGTGGTTTGTCTGTAATGCTGCGTTACATTTTGCAATCATCATTTTGCAACCCTGTGTTCATTAATTCATTTTTTTCCCTCTTGATTTCCCTGTGATTAGGACAATTCTGGAGAACTGGATCTGCTAAGGAAGCTTCAGAGAGAAACAGTGTGTTTAACAGAGACTGAAGCACACAGAGAAACAGTGTGTTTAACAGAGACTGAAGCACACACGGAGAAACAGTGTGTTTAACAGGAAGTGGTGATTTAGTAAACATGAGTGTTGTGCTGCTCTCGTTGGTGAAGCAGCGACTCACTGCAGCTGCTGAAGAGATCTTTGTTCTGTTTGAAAGAACGATAGCAGAGTACGAGGAGGAACTGTCTCGTTCAAAACAGGAGAACGAGAGACACCGGAAACTACTGGACGCTGTTTTACAGCCTCAGCTTCAGATCCACATAGCAGGTCTGCTCCCTCTTTACTAACTCTCTCTAACTCTTTAGACTCTGCATTAACTCGTTAGACTCTTAATTGCTGTCTCTGCCGTCTGACGCTCTATTTGACACCATTTTCATATTTTTGGAGTAATTATACCGTTTTTGATTAACATAAATATTGTTTTTCTGGCATCACTTTAACATTTTATCGGGGAAATCTGCATTTTGGTATGAGTCGCACGCTGAGAGTAAGAGGGTGCAGCGCCCCTGTTACCCAGTTTAGAGAAAACCCTGTAAAGTGTGAAGTTATACACTCACCGGCCACTTTATTAGGTACACCTTGCTAAGGGGTTGGACCCCCTTTCTGCCTTCAGAACTGCCTTAATTCTTTGTGGCATAGACTCAACAAGGTGCTGGAAACACTCCTCAGAGTTTTTGGCAGGTCTGTCGGCTGATTCCAATCTCTCTTTCCACCACATCCCAAAGGGGCTCTATAGGATTTAGATCAGGTGACTGTGGCCATTGGAGAACAGTGAACTCATTGCCATGTTTAAGAAACCAGTTGGAGATTATTAGAGCTTTGTGACATGGGGTGTTATCCTGCTGGAAGTAGCATCAGAAGATGGGTACACTGTGGTCATAAAGGGATGGACATGGTCAGAAACAATATTCAGGTAGGCTATGGCGTTTAGACGATGATCAATTGGTAGTAAGCGGCCCAAAGTATGCCAAGAAAATATCCCCCCCACCATTACACCACCCCCACCAGCCTGAACCGTTGATACAAGGCAGGATGGATCCATGCTCTCATGTTGTGTTCTGACCCTGCCGCCTGAATTTCGCAGCAGAAATGGTCTTGTGCATACCTTGGTTGTAAGAAGTTATGAGTTACTGTTGCCTTTCTATCATCTGAACATTTTCAGAAAAAAGTCAGAATTTTGAGAGAAAAAGTCAGAATTTTGAGAAAATTGGTCAGAATTTGTATTTTAAAAAAAGTAAACAAAAAGTCAACAGTTAAAAAAAATATAGGATATGAAGAAAGAAGTAATTATGAGATTTGCAAAAAAGTCAGAAATTTGATATTTTCTGAAAAAGTCAGGATTTAGAGGAAAAAAAATCTGGAAAGTTTCTTCTGAAAAGGTCTGCATTTTGAGATTTTCTGAATACCTCCGCGTTTAAGAATAAGTCAGCATTTTGCAGAAAAAATTAAGAATTTTGAGATTTCTTTGAAAGTCTGGATTTTTTAGGGAAAAAAGTCAAGATTTTTTTATTTTAAGAAAGAGTCTAAATTCTGAGGTTATCTGAAAAGGCCAGAATGTAGAGATTTTCGGAAAAATAGTAATTATGAGATTTGCAGAATTTTCTAGATTTTTCTGAAAAAGTCTGCATTTTGAGAAAAAATTCAGAATTGCGATAGAAAGGTCAGAACTTTTAGATTTTTAAAAGAAAGTCAAAATTCTGATTTTCGGATTTTTTTTTTGAAATAGTCAGATTAGCAGAAAAAAGTAATTATTCTAAGAAATCCAGAAAAAAGTCAGAATTTTGAGATTTTCTGAAAAATTCAGCATTTTAGCATTTTAGCATTTTAGAAAAAAGTTAGGAATGTGGGATTTTTCTAAAAGAGTCAGGATTTTGAGATAATTCTAAGAACCTGAACCCTGTAGAGATTCTATGTATTGTCGAGAGGAAGATGATGCTCACGAGACCCAACAATGCAGACGAGCTGAAGGCCGATCGTGAAGCAACCTGGGCTTCCATCACACCTCAGCAGTGCCACAGACTGATAGTCTCCATGCCACGCCGCATTGATGCAGTTATTCATGCTAAAGGAGCTCCAACCAAGTACTGACAGCAGGAACATTAACAAGCTTTTCAGAAGGCCAGCATTCCTATATTATTAAAAAATCAGTTTTTGTATTGGTCTTATGTTATATTCAAATTTTCTGAGATGCTGAATTTTGGCTTTCATTAGCTGTAAACCGCAATCATCAAGATTAAAACGCTGGAAATAATCCCTTTGTGTCTGATGAATCTATGTGATGTATAAGTTTAAACTTTATAAATTGAATTACTGATATAAACTCACTTTTCCATGATATTCAATTTATTGAGATGAACCTGTTTGAATCCAAGTACAGGTTTAGCGAGGCGGAGAGAGATGCTAAATGACTACTAAGAGAACCTCCAACACCAGTTCTCAGCTAACGACTCTGCAGACAGGTCACAAACTATAAGGCTAAGGCCTCACACTCCGTGAACGGCCGACGCCTTGCTAAGCGGCAGTGAAACTACGTTTTAGATCGGCGACAGTACTAACTAACCTGTTGTCCTGAAGCTCTCCAGGGCATCTGGAAAAGCATTTAAAATAAGGAATGGATAAGGGCTGCAAAGTTAAAGAAGTGTTAATCGTGGTAAGATTTTAAATTCTAATACTCTACAGTTTCTCTGAATATGTGTTTCCTGTTTCCTGCAGACATCCAGCAGCTGGTGGTGGTTAAAGAAGAGGTTCCCCCTGAGCAGCAGGAGTGGAACTCCAGTCTGGACCAGGAGGACCCAGAGCCCCCCCCACACATTAAAGAGGAACAGGAGGAACTGTGGAGCAGTCAGGAGGGAGAGCAGCTTCAAGGGCTGGAGGAGGCTGATATCACCAAGTCCACATTCACTCCTGTCCCTGTGAAGAGTGAAGATGATGAAGAGAAACCTCAGTCCTCTCAGCTTCATCAAAGACAAACTGAACACCTGGAAACAGAAGCTGATGGAGAGGACTGTGGAGGACCAGAACCAGCCAGGAACTCAGATCCAGAGAGACATTTACAACCAGAGACTGAGGACAACCCTGGAGACTCTTCTGAACCTGACACTGAAGACAGTGCTGATTGGAAGGAGACCAGAGAACCAGGTTCAAATTCTCAGAGAAATAAACAAGACCCTGTCAGTGATTCAAGATGTAGTGCAGGAGAGAAACCATTCAGCTGCTCTTTGTGTGAGAAAACGTTTACACAGAGAGGAAATGTAAATCGGCACATGAGAATCCACACAGGAGAGAAACAATTTGGGTGCTCAGTTTGTAAGAAATATTTTGCACAGAGAGGACATTTACACAAACACATGATAATCCACACAGGAGAGAAAATATTTGGTTGCTCAGTCTGTAAGAAAGCTTTTACACAGAGAGGACATTTAAAGACACACATGAGAATCCACACAGGAGAGAAACCATTCATCTGCTCAATTTGTAAGAAATCTTTTGCAGAGAGAGGAGATTTAAAGAAACACATCAGAATCCACACAGGAGAGAAACCATACAGCTGCAGTTTTTGTGACAAAAGATTCACCCGGAGTAGTCAGGTCAAAAACCATAAGTGTGTTGGTCGTCAGTCCCCACAGCTTCATAAAACTCAAAGTGCGGAGAACAGAGAGGCAGAGCCTCCAGCCAGCAGCTCAGCTGAACACCTGGAAACAGAAGCTGATGGAGAGGACTGTGGAGCAGTGGTTCTCAAATGGGGGTACACGGACCCCTAGGGGTACGTTGGAGTACTGCAGGGGTTACGTGAGATTTATTTTATGTTAATGAAAAAAAACATAAGTAATGCATTTAAACAAACTACTAATAGTAGATTAACTACTTCATTCAAAAGTTTACTGTAATTCTGGGTAATAAAATGGGAAAAATAAACCGGGTGCTCTCTTTTCCTCTCTCTCTCGTGCAGCTCGCTGAACCTGTAATAACCCGACAGTAAAGAATAAATATATGTATAACTAGTTTAGCTAGTTCCAGAGTAGATAAACTAGCTAAGTGTGTTAGGTCTAACTCTTAGTGTATTTTGCTCCGTTCACCGGTCCGTCACAGCGGGGAGCTGTGATCTGGAAGAGCTGCGTGTTTTCCGTCAGCAGCAGCTGATCTGATCTCTGATCTCTCTCTCGTGTCCGGTTATACTTCACTCGCGTTTATGTCCAAATCTATCAGATCTTGCTAGTTCTAGGTAATGATATGACTGCCTGCTTGTCAAAGGACCTAAACAATAAGCGTTGCTTGGCAACGGCGTGTGGCCGCAAAGTATAGCGCAGCATAGAGTGCCACAATCATAAATCTATCGATCATAAATCTATCGATTACATTTATGATTCGAAAATTATAAAAGTAGGGTAGACATGTGGAGATTATCCGACTGAACAAAACGTGATCCGTCTCTTAAATGTGTGTCAACCACAGACCTTATTTTGAGCTATTTTCCAAAATTCTATGGAGAAATCCCATTGCTTTTTTGTCGAAGGAACCCATGCGCAGCTTACTTCCGGGTTTTAGGACGCACTGTAGTATGCATATGTTTATAGGAGGGGTCAAAATCCCATGCTCATAAAATGCTCATATATTTGTTTCTCTTCATTCCCCACGCCTCAAAATAAATAAATAAATATACACATTTTAGGAAAAGTAACGAAGTTTGAGCAGTGTGGGTTTTATATTAACAGAGTTACACATACTTCAAAACGCGAAGTGTAATAACTTCAGTTTGCCTCATGATCCTCAGTGAAGCACAAGCCCATGTTTCTCATTAAATTGTAAGTACAACTTATTAAAAAGATCAGTTCAATGTCGTCTTAGTGTTATTATGTTGAAATTGGTTTGCCATGAATTTAGTGATGGATTGTAAACATTTGAAATGTAGCATTTAAGTGTTTCTCAGTTACAAGGTTGTTGTTTTAATGACTCAGACACTGATGGTGCAGTGCTGTACTCTCCCTCTTTATATAGGCTTTTCCTCCCTAACACATTGTTTCTGCGCTGATCAGGGGGTACTAGGCTGAATTTCTTTTTCAAAGGGGGTACATTATTGAAAAAAGTTTGAGAACCACTGCTCTAGGAGGACCAGAACCAGCTAGGAACTCAAACCCAGAGAGACATTTACAACCAGAGACTGAGGACAACCCTGGAGACTCTTCTGAACCTGAGACTGAAGACAGTGATTATTGTTAGGTTTAAACTATTTGAGTTAGTCCCAGTAAGTGTGTATAAAGGCCCCTACACACCAAACTGACACCAAAGAACACGTCCAGACAGACCCGATTGTTGTGTCGCCTCACGTCTCCTGCGTCTTGGCCAACAGTCGCACTGGAACACACCGCAAAGACTTCAGCCGACGGCCAAGTAGCATGTACGCACTGCGCATGCGTGAGTGGCAATAACTCTCCTTACCAGCAAGCGGCGGTAGTGTGTATTCGTCATTCAAAAGAGGCAACCGGAAGACAGACTGCATGATATATACAAATAACAAATAGCTTGTGTTCCATTTTCACTCTCGTCCATCACAGACTTCGAAAACATGTTTAGTGCGGTACTGGAAAATGAAAAATAATAGCCGTCTGTGTGTGCCTTCTTCACTTCCCTTTCGCTTCTCATGCACTGATTCGCTAAGCTGAACAGCCAATCAGAGTGATTTCTTTTGCCGACAACCTCGGCACGGCCGAAAAGTCACGACGGTGCGGGACACACCAATCTGAGTAGGGTGACAGGACGCTCATCGACGGCCAGACATCTATCGACGGCCGAAATCGGCTTGGTGTGTCAGGGCCTTAAAGTGATACCTGCTCTAAATGTGATAAAACATAATTGCTCTAAGTCAACTGTGACAACTTAACAGTTCATTTAAAAGCTTAAAAACTGTTTATTTAGTCAGTAAAGTTTGATAAAGCTGGCGAGGCTATGCAAAGTAATAGCAATTACATTTAAACAGGAAGTACAGATTCAGATTCAACTTTATTGTCATTACGTAGTACATGTATGACGAAATTTAAGTTTAGGCATCTGACCAGAAGTGCAAAATAGCAGTGCAGGAGTCTACATAATAAGAATTATTATAAATAGAATAATTATAAATAGTCTATAAACAGATGAATCTATACAGTGTAAACGGCATTGACAGTAAAATATATAAACAGGTGGGTGGTGGGTATGGGCTTGAGTCTATCAGCGGGCAGAGTTCAACAGGGTAACAGCCCTGGGGAAGAAGCTGACCCTGAACCTGCTGGTCTTGGACCGGAGGCTCCTGAGGCGCCTCCCCGAGGGTAGGAGGACGAACAGATAGTTTGCAGGATGAGAGGTGTCTTTGAAGATGTTGTGCGCCCTCTGCAAACACCGTATCCCCTGGATGTCCTCGATGGCAGGGAGTGGGACACCAATGATGCGTTGGGCGATTTTTGTCACCCTCTGCAAGTACCAAGACATGTGGAAGTCTGCTTGAAATTATTTCTTTATTAATGACCTATTTTTGCCGTTGATTTCCATCCAGTGCTTATGTATAATTATCAATGTATTTAATATCAGTTATTATAGTATCATATGCCAAATAAACACATTTTATAATAACATAAAGGATCACCCTTCCTCCTCAGTCCACTGGAAGTATTTATTTTTATTTATTTAACAATGTTTGCTCTTTGTTCTTATGAATAATTATGAGTTACATTTTCAAAATAAAGGTAGTACTAACCCATTTCACACATCTATATTCTGTGTTAGGATTTTATGTTAATCTGTCAGTGAGTCATTATTTAAATTAGTAGACGCTACATCAGATACCCCTCTCTGCAGCTGGAGGTGTGTTTGTTTCTGTCCCGGGGCGTCCCTGTGCTGTCAGAAGGTTCCTCTCTGCAGCTGGAGGTGTGTTTGTTTCTGTCCCGGGGCGTCCCTGTGCTGTCAGAAGGTTCCTCTCTGCAGCTGGAGGAGGTGTGTTTGTTTCTGTCCCGGGGCGTCCCTGTGCTGTCAGAAGGTTCCTCTCTGCAGCTGGAGGAGGTGTGTTTGTTTCTGTCCCGGGGCGTCCCTGTGCTGTCAGAAGGTTCCTCTCTGAAGTTGTAATGACTGATTTGAGAGGTTGTAATAACCAAGTTGCAGTTGTAATGGAAAATGTATTTAAAAAATATTTTTTTCTTCTGCAAGTGAACATTGCATCACTAAATTCATTTTTTTCTCACAAGCTACACAACTTTTTTTTCTCTTCTGTGACTTCAAATTTGGTTCACAGATGCGTGGATATTTTATACAAGTGTAAATGTATGCACACAGGCTCAGAATTTTTTTCACATCAGGTTATACAAGCAAAACACCGTATTGTATTGATGTGCATTAAAGTTTTTGCTTTGTAATAAAAGAAAATATATTAAGCTATAATAAAAAATATTGCCAGCAACAAAATTAATAATTTTTTTAATTAGTTTTCTCAAACTTAAAAACTCTACTTAGATCTAATATAAATATGAGGTTAGTCCAAAAGAAAAAATTAAGTTATAACAAAGTAATAAATGTTGTGCGGTCTTCAGAATGAATCATCTTATTACTTTGTGTGAATGTAAATATATATCTTAGACAGAAGCAATATCTTTTACTTAACTCAAATTAATTTTTTGAGGTCAAAACATTTATTTGGAATAAACTAAAAAAATTAGCTGTAACAAATTAGTGAAATTGTTTTAAGTTGATCCAACGTATCAATTTGTTCAGTGTATCTATCTATCTATCTATCTATCTATCTATCTATCTATCTAATAATAGCAGGGTCATGCAGAGTGGGGTCGCCTATCCCTTTAAGAGAGAAAGGGGGTGTGGCGCGTGCATGTGGCGCGTGCATGTGTAGAGCGAGAGTGAGCGAGCGTAGTGTGTGTCCGGAAGAGAGCGGGCGTAGCAGCAGCGATCAGTCTGTCTCCAGTTAGCTGTATAACAAAGTCCTGAGGAAACACAGCCTGCCTGTCTGCCTCATTTCAGAGTGGTTATTGAAGCCGAAGCCTGGTGCTTCAGTCCGGGAAGACTGCAGAGAGTCCTCCCCTGTATTCCTCCACTACGGTCTGGGAGCAGCATCTATCTCCACTGTTGCTGTAACCATGTTAATGTCCCTCTGTGGGACCAATAAAGGACTTCTGATTCTGCGGACAGACAGAAGAGAGGGGGGAGGGGCGGGTTGGAGAGCGGCCTTCTTCTTTTCCCGGATTTGAAGAGTCCTCTTCCTCGCAGCCCATCGTATCCCAGGATGCAATGCGCGCCGGTGACGAGGAAACAAAGAAAATGTCGGTCCGGTCTCAGAGAGAAAGCCGCACGTCAGGAGTAACTGATACATGTGAGTATTGGGTTTAACTTACATTAATAACTGATAAATGTGAGTATTGGGTTTAACTTACATTAATAACTGATACATGTGAGTATCACTTTAGGGTTTATTGTAATTTCAATCAGGAGAGACTGTTTTGATGTAACAATGTATTGCTGGGTATACACGGATGAATGTAATGGTGTTTGCCGATTAGACCCCGTTGTGCTGGAATATCATTCGAGGGGGAAACCGAACCGATGAAACCCCCCCTGGGGTCTAGACACTGGTGGTGGTGAAGGTATGAAGGGATTGATGGAGGTCTGGAGAGGACTGGTTTAAGCTTGACCCTGGATTTGGGAGGTGGAAGGGGTGGAGGAGGGCTGCGTCCAGTCTCCTGAAATGACAGCTGTCAGAAGGGGAGAGAGCAGATTTAAAGGGTTAGCAATGCACTATGATAGGCTTGTGGGAACAGAGGATAAGTGATAGGTTTAGCTGGGAGTGACGCCCCGATCACTGATTGAGAGGAGAGAGAGCACACTGCAAAAATGTAATTTCAGAAAGTGAAAAAAACTTGTTTCTGGGAAACAATTATTATTTTTCGTCTAAAAAGTCAAATTATCTTGTTAAGAATGTTTTGTTTAAGAAAAGTATTCTTACTTTGAGAAAATATATCTTACTTTTGTTTATTAAAATATGCGATCTTATATTGAGATAGAATTAACCAGTAACAAGTTACAGCATTGGTTTGCATACATTCCCGGCATGGAACAGATTTATTTTTTCTTATTTTAAGAAATAAACCATCAAACAACTTCTCAATTTAAGAATCTGATGAAATGATATTTCATATATATTTATTCATTGCCGAGAGCTGTCTATTCCCTTTTCACATTGCCATTGAGACAACTGTGGTGTGGTATACACAACACACACACACCAAAAATACAAGTAGAAGTATTGCACCGCACTCATTGATCAACATTTAAAACAGTTTAAAATGACCACACTGCAAAAACAGCCCTTCCAAAAACAAGCAATATATTCTTGAATCAAGTCAGATGGTCCTTTTTCAAGCAAAACAAATCTGCCAATGGGGTGAGCCAAATTTGCCTGGCTGGAATTCTTAATATAATTAATTAATTAAAGCTACTGAAAGACCGTAATGGGCCTTGAAACTAGAAAGAAATGCTTATTACAAGCAATGATTCCTGAATTATTTAAGAAAGAATAACTCAAAATGAGTGTTTTGGTTGAGTTGACTAAGAATATATTTATTAAATTAAAATTTATAATTAGCAAAGAAAGCTTACAATCAGAATCATTGGCTTTAATTGACACAATATTAGTGACTTTGTCTTAAACTTTGAATGTAAATCTTAAATTAAGTTTAAAAATCAGCAAATAAAGCTTACAATAAGAATTAAATTCTTTAATTGGCATAATTTAACAACAAACAACAAATGCAATTATATAGAGGCGTGTGGTGCAGTGGACTTGTGTGTTGGCGTTCGGATCAGGGGAGCACAGGTTCAAACCCCACTGCAGTCAGCATGTCGTTGTGTCCCTGAGACACTTCACCCTAAATTGCTCCTGTGGGGATTGCCCACAGTATCGAGTATGTAAGTCGCTTTGGATAAAAGCGTCTAACATGTAATGTAATGTAATGTAATGTAAGTTATTCTTTCTTAAATAATCAGGAATCATTGCTTGTAATAAGCATTTCTTTCTAGTTTAAAGGCCCATTACGGTCTTTCAGTAGCTAGATTTTAATTATAGTTTTAAGAATTCTAGCCAAGCAAATTTGGCTCACCCCATTGGCAGATGTTTTTGCTTGATAAAGGAAAATCTGACTTCATTCAAGAATATTTTTGCTTGTTTTTGGAAGGGCTGTTTTTGCAGTGTGTAAGCTGGAAATATGTGAATGAATGACTAAAGACGGTCTTCCTGGTTGAACTTGCGCTAAGCTTCATTTGTACATTACCTACATTGTAGATATATCCAATGAAAAACTTAGGTCACAGGCTCCTCCAACAGTGCAACATATAGGACATTAGGGCTGCACGATATTGGAAAAAACTGACATTGCGATTTCTTTCCCCCTGCGATATATATTGCGATATGAAAAAATACAGGAATTGAAGAAAAGACAGTTTTTTTTGTCCGCAAACCATCCTTTCTTGAACTTTAATGCTATACAATTGGTATTTTTTTAACTATATTTAACCGGATGAGGATTTTAGTCACGGACGTCTGGATCTTAAGTTATCAGAGCAACAAGCTGAGCTAGCTCGGTTAGCAGCGCCGAACTGGCCTGGAGAAACACATGAAACTACTTTATTCAGTGTTTTTACCTTTAATCACCGGGTCCGAGATTTGATTGTGATATGTGGTTTGCTGTGCATGCAGAGCCTGCATGTCACTCACTCAGGTACCCCTGACATGAGAGCCGCGCAAGTTTTCCATTTGTAGCAAGCAGCAAAATAATTGTAACATGACGTGTTTGAGTTAATTTGCCTACTTAATATCGCACGTCCTAAAAAAAAAGAAAAAAAAAAGAAAAGATTATTAAAAAAGATTATTAAAAAATCGCACGTCCTGCGAAGTGAATATCGCGCATGCGCATATCGCGATTATCGTCACGACACAATATATCGTGCAGCCCTATAGGACATAGGACATAGAACAAATAAAACAGATACAAGTGTGCAAGTAAATACAAATAAAATAGAATAGAATAGAAATGGTGCAAGAAGAGTATATATACAAGTAAATGGAAAATGATATATTAGATCAATAATCTGTTTTGGTGATGGTGTTAGTGTGATGAGTCCAATTCAGGTCCTCAGTGATGAGTCCACGTCAGATCCTCAGTGATGAGTCCACATCAGATCCTCAGAGATGAGTCGGGTCCTCAGTGATGAGTCAGGTCCTCAGTGATGAGTCCATGTCAGATCCTCAGCGATGAGTCCACGTCAGATCCTCAGAGATGAGTCCACGTCAGATCCTCAGTGATGAGTCCACGTCAGATCCTCAGTGATGAGTCCAGGTCAGATCCTCAGTGATGAGTCCATGTCAGATCCTCAGTGATGAGTCCATGTCAGATCCTCAGCGATGAGTCCATGTCAGATCCTCAGTGATAAGTCCATGTCAGGTCCTCAGTGATGAGTCCACGTCAGAAGCCGGTTTGTGCCGACCCGGATGTGGGTTCTGGTTTTGAGCCATTCATCACGGAAGCCGTTGTATCAGTAGTTGGTAGTGACAAGTATGTTCCGATTAAGGTGTTGTGTGACACAGCAGCTAAATACTCATTTATTGTTGAGTCAGTGTTGCCTTTTTCGTCAGAGACAGAGACGGGGGATTTTGTACTGATGAGTGGCATGGAGATGGGCTTGATTCCTGTGTCACGTCATACAATAGTGCTGGATTGTGAGCTTGTGCGGGCAGTTGTGTCTATCGGCGTGCGTCCCGCATTGCCACTTGATGGGGTACATATGATTTTGGCCAACAATCTCGCTGGTAGTGCTGTGTGGGCTGGTGTGCCACCGCCTGTGGTTGTTTCCAGGCCGTTGGCATCTGGGGAGCAAGATGAGAGCGGTTTGCAGTTTCGGAGCATTTTTCCAGTTTGTGCTGTGACGCGTGCGCAGACCGGTAAAATGTCTGCTGACCCGCCTGTTCTGGAGTGTAGCAAAAGCAATGTTGAACATGTGGTCTCACAGCCTGATCTCCCTTCGTCTGTGTCAAAGGGGGACTGGGTGAGGAGTCAGAAGGACGATTTATCTCTTTCTGCTCTGTGGACTGAGTTGTTGCCGGCAGAGAAGGTCAGAGACATAGCCCAGGGTTACTTTGTTCAGGAGGGACTTCCATGGCTCATGTTGGCATCCAGGGAAGTCGTTCAGGAAAGTACAGGATTCAGCCATAATGATTTGGTCTTTGGGCATGCGGTGCGTGGTCCGTTGGCTGTTCTCCAGGATGGGTTGGTTGAGAGTGAGCCACCTGAGAACTTAGTGGACTAAGTACATGGTTATCGTCATCGCCTGTATGTAGCCGTGGAAATGGCAAGGAAAAATGTAGCTGGTGCTCAGGCAAATATGAAGAGACTCTATGACCATAAAGCAGAGTATCGTGCATTCAGCCCAGGGGATCAGGTGTTGGCTCTAATGCCACTGCAGGTCTCACCATTCCAAGCTAAGTCCAGGGTTGGGGTTGGCTGATGAGTGTGACTTTAAAGCGCCAGATGATGAGAGCCGAGTTGGCGGATGCTCTCTCTCGTGCCCCGGTGGGGTAGTAAGTCTCCTGGTTCTGGCTAACTAGGGGACTGTCAGATTTTTACTTGCATTGATGTTATGATACCTTTTGTTGTTGGTTTTTTTGGGAACCCCTTTGGGGTCTTAAGGGGGGGGTGTGATGCCCCTGTGGGTTCATCTTGAGAGGGTGTGGCTGTGCTGCATCCAGCCGCCTTGATTGTAGTAACTCAGGGCACCTGGGTCTGGTGCCCTGCAGCTATTTAAAGCCTCTCTGCTCCTCTCTTTTTTCCCTCTGCTTTTTCCTGCAGGCACCTGGCTCTGCTGAGTATGCTATCAGTTATTTCAGTTGCTTCACTTTGTGCACCTCAACACCCTCACACATACATGTCCATGCAACCCTCACCCTGCATTTACACTACTGATACCACTGACGTTCACACCTCATACTTTACTTACTTTGCACTTTATTAATTTGGTTGATTTGAATTGTTTGTTTAAATAAACATCTTTTGCTAACCGTTGATATGGTGTGTCTCCTCTTTGTTGTGGCCTTTTGAGCCAGGTCATAACAATGATGAAAAGATTGAAGAATATGTTCTACTCAGTACTCCTAACTCCTAAACACTCACTGCTTAAAGTGTAGTGAATATTTCCATCATGTCTCTCCCCCTTTATCCCACAAAACCTTCAGTGTGTTTAGGTTTATTTTCTCATTTTACTTTAATAGTTTCCTCTTTACTGCTATTTTTATTTACCAACTGATTAATTCATGGGTAATACAACTTTTATCTTTACTTATTTATCGAGTCAATTCAAGTTTTTTTTAATTTGGTCCTTTTTATCGAGCCGTGACCCCGGCCTCCTCACATACTAAATCGACCATGCCAACTCCTCTGATTCTGACTTCTCCCCAGTCATCAGCTCTTGAATCCATCCGCTGTAACTCTTTTAGGCAGCCATTGGCCCAGTTACATCTGCAGTCCGCATCATGCCACTGTTCTTGTACTGCTTTGCATTTCATCTCCTCCTTTACAGTCTCTTTGCTATTTTTATGGAGGGCGGATTCCGCTCTCATGTCCCACACTTTGCTTTTGTGCCAAATCTCGTGGCTCAGCTTGGAACTTCGTGCCCTGTCAGAGGGACTGATGAGAGTAGATTTATGCCTGTCAGCATGCTGTTTCGTTCTGGATGCTACAGGTGGAGATAGTTCTGGCTGCAGTTCTGGATGCAGCCTTGTTGTTGGTTCAGCTCTGGTTCTCTGTCTGTTCGATGGAGAAGGAGGAGTCTCCTGCTTGGTTTAGTCTTGTCTTCTGACCCTACCGCCTGAATGTCGCAGCAGAAATGGTCTTGTGCATACCTTTGTTGTAAGAAGTGGTTATTTGAGTTACTGTTGCCTTTCTATCATCGGACATTTTTCAGAAAAAAAGTCAGAATTTGAGAAAATTGGTCAGAATTTTTTATTATCTGAAAAATTCAGCATTTTAGAAAAAGTCAGGATTTTGACAAAGAAGTTATGAGATATGTGGAAAAAAGTCTACATTTTGATGTTTTTTGAAAAAGTGAAGATTTTGAGAAAAAAAGTAAGGATTTCAACAACAAAAAATGTATTTCAATGAAAAGTCAAAATTCGTACGTTTTCTGAAAAGGCCAGATTGTAGAGATTTATGAAAAATTCAGCATTTTACAAAGTCAGAATTTTGAGAAAAAAACTCAGGATGTTTTGATTTTAAGAAAGTCAAAATTCTGAGGTTTTCTGAAATATTCAGCATTTTAGATAAAGTCAGAATTTTGAGAAAAGCCAGAAATGTGAGAGATTTCCAGATAAGGTCAGAATTTTGAGAAACAAAGTCAGAGTTTTGAGAAACAAAGTCAGAATGTTGAGATTTTCTGAAAAATGTTGACTTTGGAGAAAAAAGTTATTATTCTGAGTTTTCCGGAAAAAAGTCAGGATTCTGAGAAACAAAGTCAGAATGTTGAGATTTTCTTCAGCATTTTAGAAAAAGTCAACATTTTGGGAAAAAGAATTATTATTGTAGAGATTCTATGTATTGTCGAGAGGAAGATGAGACACACGAGACCCAACAATGCAGACGAGCTGAAGGCCGCTAGTGAAGCAACCTGTGCTTCCATCACACCTCAGCAATGCCACAGACTGATAGTCTCCATGCCACGCCGCATAACACAATGCGCCGGTGAAGATGGCCGCATTGTCGTTTGGCTCCTCTCCAACTTTGCTCTTTTTCGTATTTTGTGCATGTTTATTTACTTTTTGCCGTTTTACTTTTAACATGGTTCGCAACATGCAAGCCGACTGCACCAACTCTGCTATACAATATAGCAGAGAGGAACTTATTCACTTCCGAAACTTCTCGGACAATAACCCTCCGAAGAACAATGGAGATTCGCCATGGCTACCTGCTGCTGTACCTGAGAGACGCAAAGGAAAACAAAGCGAGGGTGCCGGGCCGGGCTTCTGGTCAGACTGAGGAAACGAGAAAACCGACCCCCTCTTCCGAGTATTCTTCTGGCTAATGTTCAATCCATTGAAAATAAACTAGATGAACTCAGAAGTCGGATTGCTTTTCAACGGGACATTAAGAACTGTAACGTGTTCATTCTCACTGAGACCTGGCTCAACCCTGCGATCCCGGACTCCGCCATTGTTCCAGTCGGCTTCACTATCTTTCGCCAAGACCGGACTGCTAACTCGGGGAAAAGTAAGGGAGGCGGTGTGTGTGTCATGATTAATAACAACTGGTGCACAGATGTGAAGGTTATTTCTTCGGACTGTTCCGCTCATTTAGAGCACCTTATGATTACATGCCGGGCTTTTCATCTGCCGAGAGAAATCACATCTGTTGTGATAACAGCAGTGTATATTCCGCCACAAGCAGACAATAACACGGCACTCAAACAGCTGTTTGGGATTATCGACAAGACCGAGACTTCACGGCCAGAGGCGGCGTTCGTTGTGGCCGGGGATTTTAACACCGCTAACATGAAGAAGGTCCTGCAGAAGTATTATCAACACATCAGCTGCCCAACGCGCGGGGGAAATATACTGGACCATGTTTATTCCCCTTTCAAATATGGATATAAGGCTCTCCCTCGCCCTCCCTTCGCCAAATCAGATCACATCTCACTGCTAAATGCTGCCTGCTTACAAGCAGAAACTTAAACGGCATAGACCGGAAACAAGGATTGTACAGCGATGGAGTGAGGAGTCAGACTCTGCTCTGCAGCACTGCTTCGAATCTACGGAGTGGAGTGTGTTTGAGGACAACAACATCAACACACACAAGGACACGGTCATCTGCTACATTGGGAAATGCATCGATGACGTGGTACCGAAGGTTTCTGTACGAACATTCCCAAATCAAAAGCCCTGGATAAACGTCGAGGTTCGTACCAAGCTGGAAGCGCGCACTATCGTGCACAGAGCTGGAGATCTGGAGGAGTACAGGAAATCCAAATATGATCTCCAGAGAGCAATCAGCAATGCAAAGAGACAGTACAAAGACAAAGTGGAGTCTGACTTCAGAGGCTGTAACACCCGGAGCATGTGGGCGGGACTAAGAACAATGACAGACTACAAAGGAGCAGCGGGGGGTGCTGCGGGAGTGTCTGCGTGCGCATCTCTCCCAGATGAGCTGAATAGCTTTTTTGCACGTTTTGAGAGCAGCCGGCCTGTGGAGGCACAGAAGGGCCAGGAGCCCTGCCCTTTTGTTTTAAACAGGGCAGATGTGTGCAAATCCTTTAAAAGGGTTAACCCACACAAGGCTCCTGGACCTGATGGCATCCCTGGCCGTGTTCTCAGGGTGTGTGCAGTTCAGCTGGCAGAGGTGTTCACAGACATCTTTAACAGGTCCCTGCTGCAGTCTGTAGTCCCCACATGCTTCAAACACTCCACCATCGTTCCTGTCCCCAAAAAAACAATAATCACCAGCCTCAACGACTACCGCCCAGTAGCACTCACCTCCATCATTATGAAGTGCTTTGAGCGGTTAGTCAAAACCTTCATCACCTCCTCCCTCCCTGACTCTCTGGACCCCCTGCAGTTTGCCTACAGAGCAAACAGGTCCACAGACGACGCCATAGCCCACACCATCCACACTGCCCTCTCACACCTGGACCAGAGGAACACATATGTGAGAATGCTGTTCATTGATTACAGTTCAGCATTCAATACCATTGTGCACTCCAAGCTGGCCATCAAGCTCAGAGACCTCGGGCTCAACAGCGCCCTCTGTGACTGGATCCTGAACTTCCTGATGGGCAGACCCCAGGCAGTGCGGGTGGGAAACATCACATCCTCCACCCTGATCCTCAACACCGGTGCGAAGGCTGCGTGCTCAGCCCTCTCCTCTACTCCCTGTTCACTCACGACTGCGTGGCCACACACAGCTCCAACACCATCGTGAAGTTTGCTGACGACACGACCGTCATCGGTCAGATCACAGACGGCGACGAGACGGCGTACAGAGAGGAGGTCGGAAAACTGACATCTTGGTGCCAGGATAACAACCTCCATCTCAACGTCAGCAAAACAAAGGAGCTGATTGTGGATTACATGAAACAGCAGGGAGAGGGACACGCCCCCATCGCCGTCAATGGGACTGCGGTGGAAAGAGTCGGCAGCTTCAGGTTCCTTGGGGTCCACATCACTGAGGACCTGACATGGACTCTTCACACCACCACCATCACCAAGAAAGCTCGACAGCGGCTCTTCTTCCTCCGCAGGCTGAGGAGGTTCAAAATGGATTCCAGGATACTCTGCAACTTCTACAGGTGCACCATAGAGAGCATCCTGACCTTCTACAGGTGCACCATAGAGAGTATCCTGACCTTCTACAGGTGCACCATAGAGAGGATCCTGACCTTCTACAGGTGCACCATAGAGAGTATCCTGACTGGCTGCATCACGGCCTGGTACGGCAGCTGCACCGCCCTAAATCGTAAGGCTTTACAGAGGGTGGTGAAAACTGCACAGAACATCACCAGGACGGAGCTGCCATCCATGGAGGACCTTTACTCCCAGTGGCTCAGGAAGAAATCCCTCAGGATTATAAAAGACCCCCATCACCCCAGCCACAAACTGTTCAGTCTGCTGCCGTCGGGCAGGCGTTACCGCAGCTTCCTGACAAGAACAACCAGATTCAGTGACAGCTTCATCCCGCAGGCAATAAGACTGTTCACACCTGAACTGCTGAAACAATTTAATAAGATTCATCTGCTACTACTAGTAATATCTATCTATTATCTAATATGTGACCCGTTCTATCGAAATCAGTCGGAAGTCGCAACGGCTCATTTAAAAATAAACGTGGATTTGCGTACAAAACCAGTTTTTCGGGGGTTCGGGTGTTTTGTTTGGTTTTAAATAAAAAAAGTCTTGGCTTTCAGAATATGAAACTTTTATTTCCAAAATCACACGATAAATACATTTTTGAAGCTTGTAAAGGGAAGATGACAGCTCTCACTCGCACCCTGCTCTTCCGTAGCGCCGCCCCCCCTCCCTCCGGCTGAAATTATGAATGTAAGGCATATGGTAATCATAGATAACACGGCAGGGTCCGTTACAGTTTGTTTTCATCTGATTTCAATTAAACAAAGTCTTGGCTTTCAGAATATTAAACTTGTTTCGGCAAATTCAGAAGATAAATAAAACTTTGAAGCTTCGGCATAATTACAAGCGGAGAACGGAGTAACTTGACGTCACAGCAGGCATAACAACAGCCGGTGTTTCTGGTGAGTGTTTTCCCGGGAAACAAACACAATACACACAAACGCACAATACACACAAACGCACAATTACACACACACACACACACACACACACACACACACACACACACACACACACTCGCGAGCTCCCCCCAGACCAGTAATCCAAACAAAAATATTTTCCCTCCGTACTATTTTGATAATTTGCTCCGCTAATAATCAATCAGATCGATGGATTCCAGAGAAGAGGAAACTTTGAAGGCCTTTTTCTCAAAATGATGACTCGGTGACAGTCATTATATAATGTGACATCTTTTGCTTAATATTAGTACAAAAACAATCCTGATATCATTAGAAAGCTATGAATCTCCTCTTTCCAACAGTGTATACAACTCAAAATGTGTCTTCGGGTCAATGCGACTGATTTCGATGGAGCAGGTCACATATATCCTTCCAATAACCTGTATATAGACTCGTATTGCACTATTCCACTTTTTTTTTCTCACTTTATTTTAGAACTATTTTTTTTTGTATTACTTTTAATATAATATACTTTAATATTGCTTTAATATTGTCTGCTTATCTGTATTATTGTGTTGCATTGTTGGAGAAGCCTGTGACCTAAGATTTTCAACGACATAATTACTCTGTAGCTATGTTAGTTTGACAATAAAGAACCTTGAACCCTTGAATTGATGCAGTTATTCATGCTAAAGGAGCTCCAACCAAGTACTGACAGCAGGAACATTAACATACTTTTCAGAAGGACAGCATTCCTATATTATTAAAAAATCAGTTTTTGTATTGGCCTTATGTAATTTCAAATTTTCTGAGATGCTGAATTTTGGCTTTCATTAGCTGTAAACCGCAATCATCAAGATTAAAACGCTGGAAATAATCCCTTTGTATCTGATGAATCTATGTGATGTATAAGTTTAAACTTTATAAATTGAGTTACTGATATAAACTCAATTTTCCCATTATATTCAATTTATTGAGATGCACCTGTTTGAATCCAAGTACAGGTTTAGCAAGGCGGAGAGAGATGCTAAACGACTACTCTGAGAAACTCCAACACCATTTCTCAGCTAACGACTCTGCAGACAGGTCACAAACTGTAAGGCTAAGGCCTCACACTCCGTGAACGGCCGACGCCTTGCTAAGCGGCAGTGAAACTACGTTTTAGATCGGCGACAGTACTAACTCACCTGTTGTCCTGAAACTCTCCAGGGCATCTGGAAAAGCATTTAAAATAAGGAATGGATAAGGGCTGCAAAGAAGTGTTAATCGTGGTAAGATTTTAAATTCTAATACTCTGAATATGTGTTTCCTGTTTCCTGCAGACGTCCAGCAGCTGGTGGTGGTTAAAGAAGAGGTTCCCCCTGAGCAGCAGGAGTGGAACTCCAGTCTGGACCAGGAGGACCCAGAGCCCCCCCCACACATTAAAGAGGAACAGGAGGAACTCTGGATCAGTCAGGAGGGAGAGCAGCTTCAAGGGCTGGAGGAGGCTGATATCACCAAGTCCACATTCACTCCTGTCCCTGTGAAGAGTGAAGATGATGAAGAGAAACCTCAGTCCTCTCAGCTTCATCAAAGACAAACTGAACACCTGGAAACAGAAGCTGATGGAGAGGACTGTGGTGGACCAGAACCAGCCAGGAACTCAGACCCAGAGAGACATTTACAACCAGAGACTGAGGACAACCCTGGAGAGTCTTCTGAACCTGACACTGAAGACAGTGCTGATTGGAAGGAGACCAGAGAACCAGGTTCAAACTCTCAGAGAAATAAACAAGACCCTGTCAGTGATTCAAGACGTAGTGCAGGAGAGAATACCTTCGGCTGCTCTTTGTGTGAGAAAACGTTTACACACAGAGGAAATGTAAATCGGCACATGAGAATCCACACAGGAGAGAAAAAATTTGGGTGCTCAGTTTGTAAGAAATATTTTGCACAGAGAGGACATTTACACACACACATGAGAATCCACACAGGAGAGAAAATATTCAGCTGCTCAGTCTGTAAGAAAGCTTTTACACAGAGAGGAGATTTAAAGACACACATGAGATTCCACCCAGGAGAGAAACCATTCATCTGCTCAATTTGTAAGAAATCTTTTGCAGAGAGAGGAGATTTAAAGAAACACATGAGAATCCACACAGGAGAGAAACGATACAGCTGCAGTGTTTGTGACAAAAGATTTACCTGGAGTAGTCAGGTCAAAAACCATAAGTGTGTTGGTCGTCAGTCCCCACAGCTTCATCAAACTCAAACTGAGGAGAACAGAGAGGCAGAGCCTCCAGCCAGAAGCTCAGCTGAACACCTGGAAACAGAAGCTGATGGAGAGGACTGTGGAGCAGTGGTTCTCAAATGGGGGTATGCGGACCCCTAGGGGTACGTTGGAGTACTGCAGGGGTTACGTGAGATTTATTTTATGTTAATGAAAAAAAGCATAAGTAATGCATTTAAACAAACTACTAATAGTAGATTAACTACTTCATTTAAAAGTTTACAGTAATTCTGGATAATAAAATGGGAAAAATAAACCGGGTGCTCTCTTTTCCTCTCTCTCTCGTGCAGCTCGCTGAACCTGTAATAACGCGACAGTAAAGAATACATATGTATAACTAGTTTAGCTAGTTCCAGAGTAGATAAACTAGGTAAGTGTGTTAGGTCTAACTCTTAGTATTTTGCTCCGCTCACCGTTCCGTCACAGCGGGGGAGCTGTGATCCGGAAGAGCTGCGTGTTTTCCGTCAGCAGCAGCTGATCTGATCTCTGATCTCTCTCTCGTGTCCGGTTATACTTCACTCGCGTTTATGTCCAAATCTATCAGATCTTGCTAGTTCTAGGTAATGATATGACTGCCTGCTTGTCAAAGGACCTAAACAATAAGCGTTGCTTGGCAACGGCGTGTGGCCGCAAAGTATAGCGCAGCATAGAGTGCCACAATCATAAATCTATTGATCATAAATCTATCGATTACATTTATGATTAGAAAATTATAAAAGTAGGGTAGACATGTGGAGATTATCCGACTGAACAAAACGTGATCCATCTCTTAAATGTGTGTCAACCACAGACCTTATTTTGAGCTATTTTCCAAAATTCTATGGAGAAATCCCATTGCTTTTTTGTGGAAGGAACCCATGCGCAGCTTACTTCCGGGTTTTAGGACGCACTGTAGTATGCATATGTTTATTGAGAACCGCAGTGACGCGTCCTAAAACCCGGAAGTAAACTTCTTCCGGTTCCATCGTCAAAAAACAATGCAATTTCTCCATAGGGTTTTGGAAAATAGCTCAAAATAAGGTCTGTGGTTGAAACACATTTAAGAGAGGGATCACATTTTGTTCAGCCAGATAATCTCCACATATCTACGCTACTTTTATAATTTTCGAATCATAAATCTAGTCGCCAGAAGCAAAATGCTAACGTTATGCTATAAAGGAACTACAAGCTAGAACGGCAGGGTCGCACTACTCAACGTCACGCCAACTTAAGATCGCCAAACAAAAACGACTATTAACGACTATAAATGATGATGGTCAGATAAAGATATAGATACTAAAGATACTACAGATACTTAAGATAGGCATATACTCTCTTTCAAGCAGAACACAGGGGGAAAGAAATTTAGCGGGAGTGTTTACGTAATCGGCGTAATGACGTACAACGGCCTCGACCATTTCTGTAGTCCACTAATGCCACTTGTTAACAACCATCGTTTTTCCGACACGTAAACTCTTCAGAAATCACCAGCGGGGTCACTGCTGATGTATTTAATGTGGTAGAACAAAACGTGATCTATCTCTTAATTTTGTGTCAAGCACAGACCTTATTTGGAGCTATTTTCCAAAACCCTATGGAGAAATTGCATTGCTTTTTGACGAAGGAACCGGAAGTGGTAAAAATGCTAACTTACTTCCGGGTTTTAGGACGCGTCACTGCGGTTCTCTATAGGAGGGGTCAAAATCCCATGCTCATAAAATGCTCATATTTGTTTCTCTTCATTCCCCACGCCTCAAAATAAATAAATAAATATACCAATTTTAGGAAAAGTAACGAAGTTTGAGCAGTGTGGGTTTTATATTAACAGAGTTACACATACTTCAAAACGCGAAGTGTAATAACTTCAGTTTGCCTCATGATCCTCAGTGAAGCACAAGCCCATGTTTCTCACTAAATTGTAAGTACAACTTATTAAAAAGATCAGTTCAATGTCGTCTTAGTGTTATTATGTTGAAATTGGTTTGCCATGAATTTAGTGATGGATTGTATTGAAATGTAGCATTTAAGTGTTTCTCAGTTACAAGGTTGTTGTTTTAATGACTCAGACACTGATGGTGCAGCGCTGTACTCTCCCTCTTTATATAGGCTTTTCCTCCCTAACACATTGTTTCTGCGCTGATCAGGGGGTACTAGGCTGAATTTCTTTTTCAAAGGGGGTACATTATTGAAAAAAGTTTGAGAACCACTGCTGTGGAGGACCAGAACCAGCTAGGAACTCAAACCCAGAGAGACATTTACAACCAGAGACTGAGGACAACCCTGACTCTTCTGAACCTGAGACTGAAGACAGTGATTATTGTTAGGCTTCTCATGCACTGATTCGCTAAGCTGAACAGCCAATCAGAGTGATTTCTTTTGCCGACAGCCTCGGCACGGCCGAAAAGACACGACGGTGCGGGACACACCAATCTGAGTAGGGTGACAGGACACTCATCGACGGCCAGACATCTATCGACGGCCGAAATCGGCTTGGTGTGTCAGGGCCTTAAAGTGATAATTGCTCTAAATGTGATAAAACATAATTGCTCTAAGTCAACTGTGACAACTTAACAGTTCATTTAAAAGCTTAAAAACGGTTTATTTAGTCAGTAAAGTTTGATAACGCTGGCGAGGCTATGCAAAGTAATAGCATTTACATTTAAACAGGTAGTACCAAGACATGTGGAAGTCTGCTTGAAATTATTTCTTTATTAATGACCTATTTTTGCCGTTGATTTCCATCCAGTGCTTATGTATAATTATCAATGTATTTAATATCAGTTATTATAGTATCATATGCCAAATAAACACATTTTATAATAACATAAAGGATCACCCTTCCTCCTCAGTCCACTGGGAGTATTTATTTTTATTTATTTAACAATGTTTGCTCTTTGTTCTTATGAATAATTATGAGTTACATTTTCAAAATAAAGGTAGTACTAACCCATTTCACACATCTATATTCTGTGTTAGGATTTGATGTTAATCTGTCAGTGAATCATTATTTAAATTAGTAGACGCTACATCAGATACCCCTCTCTGCAGCTGGAGGTGTGTTTGTTTCTGTCCCGGGGCGTCCCTGTGCTGTCAGAAGGTTCCTCTCTGCAGCTGGAGGTGTGTTTGTTTCTGTCCCGGGGCGTCCCTGTGCAGTCAGAAGGTTCCTCTCTGCAGCTGGAGGTGTGTTAGTTTCTGTCCCGGGGCGTCCCTGTCCCTCTGAGCGGTGGTCGTCCGGAGAGGACTCGCCCCATGGGTTGACCTGCTCACAGTCTCTACCTGCAGACAATAATAATAATATAGGTTCAACCTGGGTAAGGATGAAAATACACTACATATAGAAACACTACATTAAAAAACAAAACACTTAAAATAAATAAAACTGCATAAAAACCTTTTAACAATATTTAAAAAAGTTGATAATAAAAGTTTAAACAATAAAACTAAATATATAACAAATCAAGTTAAAAAAATTTATAACATTTTTTTAACCTGATATAAAGAAAGACTAAAATTAGACATATAAACATCACAAATAAATAATAAACCTAAATATATAAAATATATATAAACAATACTTAATTAAACAATCAAAGTAAATGTATAAACACTACAACTAAGCTAATAAATATGTTAAATAAATATGTTAAATATATATAAACAATATAACAAATTATATACAAATTTAAAATATATATTTAAAAAAGAATAATAAATATGAAACATATAGACAAAAAAACGAAAACATATATATATATATATATATATATATAAACTACAACTATATGTATATAAAATAAATATAATATATAGATAGACACTCCAATTAAATATACAAATATTAAAATAATATAAACGAAAATATTAAAATACAAAGATATTAAAAAAAGAAAGACACTGAAAAAAAATATTTAAATGAATATATCAAAACTAAATATTTAAAAACTACATTATGTAAACATGCAGACTCACCTCTGCTCCAGGTGCCGGCAGTGACGAAGTCGGAGGTGCTGGAGCTGGACGTGAAGCTGGGCTACAAAACATACAGCAGTCATGAGACTGAAAAAGACTCACACTCGATTCCTCACTAACACTCAGAAAGTGGATCACATCACTTCAGTTCTGAAGTCTTTACACTGGTTCCTCACTAACACTAAGAAAGAGGATCAGTCCAGTTCTGAAGTCTTTACACTGGTTCCTCACTAACACTAAGAAAGTGGATCAGTCCAGTTCTGAAGTCTTTACACTGGTTCCTCACTAACACTAAGAAAGTGGATCAGTCCAGTTCTGAAGTCTTTACACTGGTTCCTCTCTAACACTCAGAAAGTGGATCAGTCCAGTTCTGAAGTCTTTACACTGGTTCCTCACTAACACTAAGAAAGAGGATCAGTCCAGTTCTGAAGTCTTTACACTGGTTCCTCACTAACACTAAGAAAGAGGATCAGTCCAGTTCTGAAGTCTTTACACTGGTTCCTCACTAACACTAAGAAAGTGGATCAGTCCAGTTCTGAAGTCTTTACACTGGTTCCTCACTAACACTAAGAAAGAGGATCAGTCCAGTTCTGAAGTCTTTACACTGGCTTCCTGTCTGTGAAATAATTGATCTCTAAATACTGCTGCTGGTTTATAAAGCATTGAAAGGTTTAGGCCCAAAATACATTTCTGACCTCCTGCTAAATCATGAACCATCCAGATCTCTCAGGTCTTCTGGTCTGCTCTCTGTCCCCAGAGTCAGAACTAAACCTGGAGAAGTTCAGTTATTATGCTCCAAACATCTGGAACAAACTCCCAGAAACCTGCAGGTCCGCTGCAACTCTGACTACTTTTAAATCCAGGCTGAAGACTTTTCTTTTTGCCGCTGCTTTTAATTGAACTATTCACATCTCACACTGCACTGTAACTTTTATTAATGTACCTGTGTTATTCATGTTTTATTATCTTTGGTTTTAAATTAGTGTTTTTAAATACCATTACATGAATTGAATAAACATGACAGTCATATGCCTATCTCCCTAGGGGCTGTGTCATCATGTTAATCGTAGGAACAAAGCTATCGTATGTTCAACACAGTATCTCATGAGCTTCATCTATGTAATCATACATCCTGTCATGCACACAGCTACAGTTGGGCCTTTGTTATCATGTGCTACTCTGATATTGAAAGAGTACATCCAGTATTTTCCCAACAGTTACATATCGAGAGTGGTGAGGGGGGAAGACGGAGGATCGAGAGGGTTAGAGAGTTCAGAGAGTAAACGTCTGCGGGGGGCTGAGCTCTGAACACACTGCACAGCATGGCCAGAGTCTGGACGTCACTCACGGCTGTAGTGATCCAGACTACACACACACACACACACACACACGCACGCACGCACGCACCATGAAGTATCATATCATTTTTGAAGGTTGTTGTATGCTGGGTATCACAGACGAATAAATCCTGACCTTTTATTAATTATTCTTTCTGTTCAGAAAAAAATGTCATCTTGAGATCCAGATTTCTAAAACCAGGCCAGGTGACACACACACACACACACACACACACACACACACACACACACACTGTAGTTTAACAAACACCGACCCTCACTTTGTTCCTCACCGATGCTTTTAAAAAATGACTCACAGATACAAAAACTGTCTATTTGAGGTTTTTGAAAATGTCCATTTCTAAAACACGTGGGTCTCAGAAGCTCCGGTCTCTTTCTTAAAGTTTTCCAGAATGTATTCATATTTTCAGCCTCAGAAGAGAGAACAACATGCACCACCATTACAAAGAAACAACACATCAACAGTTGTAAAGACACATCTAGCAAATAGCAACATACAAATAGCAGCAGCTTCACCTATAAAACTACAATACATGTTAATAAAAGCACCGAATAACAGTCAAAGAGGAACAGGCCTGCGTGTTATTAAGATGACATAAGATGAGATAAGAAGTACTTTACTTCACTCGCTTTTATGTCCATATCGATCAGATCCAGCTCTCCTGATCGGCCTTTATAGAGATCATCTGTCTGTCTGTCTGTCTGTCTGTCTGTCTGTCTGTCTGCCTGTCTGCGTGTCTGTCTGTCTGTCTGCGTGTCTGTCTGTGTGTCTGTGTGTCTGTCTGTCTGTCTGTCTATCTACCTATCTATCTATCTATCTTTCTATCTATCTATCTATCTATCTATCTATCTTTCTATCTATCTATCTATCTATCTTTCTATCTATCTATCTATCTATCTATCTATCTTTCTATCTATCTTTCTATCTATCTATCTATCTATCGTTCTACCTATCTATCTACCTTTCTACCTATCTATCTATCTATCTATCTATCTATCTATCTATCTATCTATCTACACTGAAAAAAGTGTAACGACTCTGTCATTTAATTAAAGTACATTTTTAAATTGGTCTAATTAAGAATCGTGGTTTCGGTTTTCGACATGATTTTTTCCGTTTGCCCAGAAGCAAAACACATTCCCCCTGAAATAACTTAAAAACAATATTTGAACCTAAATCGTTTTTTTCTCTTCAAAGCATGTCACATGACCACGTAACGCCCAAAGCAAGGTGACTTCAAGATTTGCTGCAGCCGCCATTAGACCGCTACCCACTGTCTGTGAGAGTGTCTGACCCAAAAACACTTTTAAATAAGGTAAGGATTTGAAATGGTTGTTCTTTTTTGTTTAAAACTATGTTCAAATGTTTATCCATTTTGTGTCAAGATAAACAACTCATTTACCATCTGTCTTTGTATTTGGCTATGTGTTAGCAAAGTTTAACCACGTGTAACCAATTTTTTAAAGGATGGCTTAACCGGATAGCTCCAACGATCCATCACAATGTCTCCACACACACACACACACACACACACACACACACACACACACACACACACACACACACACACACACACACACACACACACACACACACACACACACACACACACACACACACACACACACACACACACACACACACACACACACACACACACACACACACACACACACAGTATTGTATGAGAGGTTCCAGGTTGTTGTGTTTAATATTCATGAGAATATTTGTCATTGTTCAAATTATAATAAACAAACATTTGCATAAAGCATATCTGTCCACTCATATGTTGATAAGAGTATTAAAAACTTGAAAAATATCCCTCTAAGGTACATTTAGAACAGACAACAAATGTGCGATTAATTTGCGATTAATCGCGATTAACTATTTTAATCGACTGACAGCCCTAATTTTATTATAAAACATATTAGGTGATGCATATTTTAAAGACATCCCAATAAATGTTAAGGTCTTTTGAAGAGAATATTCCTGTCTTTATGTGAACTGAGCTAAACAAAGTGTTATAAGTTTAAGTCAAAATGTAATTTGTTTACAACAAAACACCGTATTGTATTGATGTACATTAAAGTTTTTGCTTTGTAATAAAAGAAAATATATTAAGCTATAATAAAAAATATTGCCAGCAACAAAATGAAGTATTTTTTTTAATTAGTTTTCTCAAACTTAAAAACTCTACTTAGATCTAATATAAATATGAAGTTAGTCCAAAAGGAAAAATTAGCTGTAACAAATTAGCGAAATTGTTTTAAGTTGATCCAACGTATCAATTTGTTCAGTCTATCTATCTATCTATCTATCTATTAATAGCAGGGTGATGCAGAGTGGGGTCGCCTATCCCTTTAAGAGAGAGAGGGGGTGTCGCGCGTGCATGTGTAGAGCGAGAGTGAGCGAGCGTAGTGTGTGTCCGGAAGAGAGCGGGAGCCGCAGCAGTGATCAGTCTGTCTCCAGTTAGCTGTATAACAAAGTCCTGAGGAAACACAGCCTGCCTTTCTGCCTCATTTCATTGTGGGTTATTGAAGCCGAAGCCTGGTGCTTCAGTCCGGGAAGACTGCAGAGAGTCCTCCCCTGTATTCCTCCACTACGGTCTGCGAGCAGCATCTATCTCCACTGTTGCTGTAACCATGTGAATGTCCCTCTGTGGGACCAATAAAGGACTTCTGATTCTGCGGACAGGCAGAAGAGAGGGGGGAGGGGCGGGTTGGAGAGCGGCCTTCTTCTTTTCCCGGATTTGAAGAGTCCTCTTCCTCGCAGCCCACCGTATCCCAGGATGCAATGCGCGCCGGTGACGAGGAAACAAAGAAAATGTCGGTCCGGTCTCAGAGAGAAAGCCGCACGTCAGGAGTAACTGATCAATGTGAGTATCGGGTTTAACTTACTTTAATAACTGATAAATGTGAGTATCGGGTTTAACTTACTTTAATAACTGATACATGTGAGTATTGGGTTTAACTTACTTTAATAACTGATACATGTGAGTATCGGGTTTAACTTACTTTAATAACTGATACATGTGAGTATCGGGTTTAACTTACATTAATAACTGATACATGTGAGTATCACTTTAGGGTTTATTGTAATTTCAATCAGGAGAGACTGTTTTGATGTAACAATTTATTGCCGGGTATACACGGATGAATGTAATGGTGTTTGCCGATTAGACCCCGTTGTGCTGGAATATCATTCGGGGGGGAAACCGAACCGATGAAACCCCCCCTGGGGTCTAGACACTGGTGGTGGTGAAGGCATGAAGGGATTGATGGAGGTCTGGAGAGGACTGGTTTAAGCTTGACCCTGGATTTGGGAGGTGGAAGGGGTGGAGGAGGGCTGCGTCCAGTCTCCTGAAATGACAGCTGTCAGAAGGGGAGAGAGCAGATTTAAAGGGTTAGCAATGCACTATGATAGGCTTGTGGGAACAGAGGATAAGTGATAGGTTTAGCTGGGAGTGACGCCCCGATCACTGATTGAGAGGAGAGAGTACACTGCAAAAAAGTAATTTAAGAAAGTGAAAAAAACTTGTTTCTGGGAAACAATTATTATTTTTCGTCTAAAAAGTCAAATTATCTTGTTAAGAATGTTTTGTTTAAGAAAAGTATTCTTACTTTGAGAAAATATATCTTACTTTTGTTTATTAAAATATGCGATCTTATATTGAGATAGAATTAACCAGTAACAAGTTACAGCATTGGTTTGCATACATTCCCGGCATGGAACAGATTTATTTTTTCTTATTTTAAGAAATAAACCATCAAACAACTTCTCAATTTAAGAATCTGATGAAATGATATTTCATATATATTTATTCATTGCAGAGAGCTGTCTATTCCCTTTTCACATTGCCATTGAGACAACTGTGGTGTGGTATACACAACACACACACACCAAAAATACAAGTAGAAGTATTGCACGGCACTCATTGATCAACATTTAAAACAGTTTAAAATGACCACACTGCAAAAACAGCCCTTCCAAAAACAAGCAATATATTCTTGAATCAAGTCAGATGGTCCTTTTTCAAGCAAAACAAATCTGCCAATGGGGTGAGCAAACTTTGCCTGGCTGGAATTCTTAATATAATTAATTACTTAAATCTAGCTACTGAAAGACCGTAATGGGCCTTGAAACTAGAAAGAAATGCTTATTACAAGCAATGATTCCTGAATTATTTAAGAAAGAATAACTCAAAATGAGTGTTTTGGTTGAGTTGACTAAGAATGTATTTATTAAATTAAGATTTATAATTAGCAAAGAAAGCTTACAATAAGAATCATTGGCTTTAATTGACACAATATATTAGTGACTTTGTCTTAAACTTTGAATGTAAATCTTAAATTCATTTTAAAAATCAGCAAATAAAGCTTACAATAAGAATTAAATTCTTTAATTGGCATAATTTAACAACAAACAACAAATGCATTATATAGAGGCGTGTGGTGCAGTGGACTTGTGTGTTGGCGTTCGGATCAGGGGAGCACAGGTTCAAACCCCACTGCAGTCAGCATGTCGTTGTGTCCCTGAGACACTTCACCCTAAATTGCTCCTGTGGGGATTGCCCACAGTATCGAGTATGTAAGTCGCTTTGGATAAAAGCGTCTAACATGTAATGTAATGTAATGTAAGTTATTCTTTCTTAAATAATCAGGAATCATTGCTTGTAATAAGCATTTCTTTCTAGTTTAAAGGCCCATTACGGTCTTTCAGTAGCTAGATTTTAATTATAGTTTTAAGATTTCTAGCCAAGCAAATTTGGCTCACCCCATTGGCAGATGTTTTTGCTGGATAAAGGAAAATCTGACTTCATTCAAGAATATTTTTGCTTGTTTTTGGAAGGGCTGTTTTTGCAGTGTGTAAGCTGGAAATATGTGAATGAATGACTAAAGACGGTCTTCCTGGTTGAACTTGCGCTAAGCTTCATTTGTACATTACCTACATTGTAGATATGCCAATGAAAAACTTAGGTCACAGGCTCCTCCAACAGTGCAACATATAGGACATAGAACAAATAAAACAGATACAAGTGTGCAAGTAAATACAAATAAAATAGAATAGAAATGGTGCAAGAAGAGCATATATACAAGTAAATGGAATATGATATATTAGATCAATAATCTGTTTTGGTGATGGTGTTAGCGTGATGAGTCCAATTCAGGTCCTCAGTGATGAGTCCACGTCAGATCCTCAGTGATGAGTCAAGTCCTCAGTGATGAGTCCATGTCAGATCCTCAGTGATGAGTCAGGTCCTCAGTGATGAGTCCACGTCAGATCCTCAGTGATGAGTCAGGTCCTCAGTGATGAGTCCATGTCAGATCCTCAGTGATGAGTCCATGTCAGATCCTCAGAGATGAGTCCATGTCAGGTCCTCAGTGATGAGTCCAAGTCAGGTCCTCAGTGATGATTCCATGTCAGATCCTCAGTGATGAGTCAGGTCCTCAGTGATGAGTCCACATCAGATCCTCAGTGATGAGTCCACGTTAGGTCCTCAGTGATGAGTCCACGTCAGATCCTCAGTGATGAGTCCAAGTCAGGTCCTCAGTGATGATTCCATGTCAGATCCTCAGTGATGAGTCAGGTCCTCAGTGATGAGTCCACATCAGATCCTCAGTGATGAGTCCACGTTAGGTCCTCAGTGATGAGTCCACGTCAGATCCTCAGTGATGAGTCCACGTCAGATCCTCAGAGATGAGTCAGGTCCTCAGTGATGAGTCCGCGTCAGATCCTCAGTGATGAGTCCACGTCAGATCCTCAGAGATGAGTCAGGTCCTCAGTGATGAGTCAGGTCCTCAGTGATGAGTCCATGTCAGATCCTCAGTGATGGGTCCATGTCAGGTCCTCAGTGATGAGTCCAAGTCAGGTCCTCAGTGATGAGTCAGGTCCTCAGTGATGAGTCCATGTCAGGTCCTCAGTGATGAGTCCATGTCAGATCCTCAGTGATGAGTCCATGTCAGGTCCTCAGTGATGAGTCAATGTCAGATCCTCAGTGATGAGTCAGGTCCTCAGTGATGGTCCATGTCAGGTCCTCAGTGATGAGTCCATGTCAGGTCCTCAGTGATGAGTCCAAGTCAGGTCCTCAGTGATGAGTCCAAGTCAGGTCCTCAGTGATGAGTCAGGTCCTCAGTGATGAGTCAGGTCCTCAGTGATGAGTCCATGTCAGGTCCTCAGTGATGAGTCCACGTCAGGTCCTCAGTGATGAGTCCACGTCAGATCCTCAGTGATGAGTCCACGTCAGGTCCTCAGTGATGAGTCCACGTCAGATCCTCAGTGATGAGTCCACGTCAGATCCTCAGTGATGAGTCCACGTCATATCCTCAAGAGATGAGTCAGGTCCTCAGTGATGAGTCAGGTCCTCAGTGATGAGTCCATGTCAGATCCTCAGTGATGAGTCCACGTCAGGTCCTCAGTGATGAGTCCACGTCAGATCCTCAGAGATGAGTCCACGTCAGATCCTCAGTGATGAGTCCATGTCAGATCCTCAGTGATGAGTCCATGTCAGATCCTCAGTGATGAGTCCATGTCAGATCCTCAGTGATGAGTCCATGTCAGATCCTCAGTGATGAGTCCATGTCAGATCCTCAGTGATAAGTCCATGTCAGGTCCTCAGTGATGAGTCCACGTCATAAGCCGGTTTGTGCCGACCCGGATGTGGGTTCTGGTTTTGAGCCATTCATCACGGAAGCCGTTGTATCAGTAGTCGGTAGTGACAAGTATATATGCCATCTAAACAACTAAATGAATGTCTTATAATATTACAAAAACTCCTTCTAAAAAATATTTCAACCACTGTCACATATTTACCCAAAATAACTCTTTCAGGAAACCATTTTCTCCTATAAATTCAAATACTTACATCTTTCAAGCATCACATATTTCACACACTACAAAAAGAAAATCTCCACATATTCTCCAATATTTTTAAATCCTATTGTTACTAAAAACAATAGTAAAAACCTGCAGAGCATACTAATCAGATCACAGAAATGTAAATTGACTCAAGAGTAGGCCTACGTATACTTTCTATTATACTTATTACTTTTAGTGAACATTTATTCTTATTATCTAAATGCCTTGTCCATAATCCAGACATGCAAATTGTTTGAGTGTAAAAATGTGTTTTCCTCTATGTATTTACACTCTAAGGATTCTTGAGTTTACTCATATCCTGGTGCTGTTTAAAAAAATATTCAATTACTTATTGTTTTTTTCCAGCTTCTGTCAAATCAGTTCTAATTTAACATGTGATAAGAAGAACAAAGAACCTCTTGATTTATCTTTAACAAAATGGTCGCTCACTCCTGGGGTCAAACTGAATGACTTCTAACCTCATGGGGTCAGAACAAAATGGCTGCTGACCTTAAATGAACTGTAACAAAAGAACACATAATGCTAGCAATAGCTTAGCATGACAAAAAACACAAAACAACGCTGCTTGTTTTAAAAGAAGAAAACACTGCTTGAAAAACTGACTTCAAGAAAAAATAACAATTCAATCTGGTTGACTATTAAATAGGTCTCTAACCTTTTTTAGAGCCTCTACTCTTTATTTCTGATTAATTTCTTCTAGAAAACCGCCTCTTAACGGAATCTAAGAATAATCAGGGGCTGACGTTATAAGCCTTTACTCAAAAACGTAGTATTTAACTTTAACACTATATTTAATATGGTTGTCCGATGTGATAGCACGCTAGCCGGGAACAAGTCTGGGAACTAGTCCGGGAACCGTCGTCAATTATACGTAAGCCCGTCGCAAAGACAAAAACACACCGAATCGAAACCACTGGATTTTTTTAGAATACTCTTAGCAGCCTCTACTGACTTAACTGGTCTCTAACCTTAAACACTCTTAATTAAAAACACACACATTAATATACTTTCCGTTTAAAAACACACATTAATATCGGGCAGGGCGGATGCTAGAACAGAGACAAACAAAAACACTATAAACAAAAACACACCACCCGCAATCTCAAATATATCACATTTCATTTCATATCATTTCACAGATAATTAAGATACAGCCCACTACCAACACTTGCACCTAAAAATTATGCTATTTAATCAAACAACTTTGTAACTGTCTCACCTTTCATTGAGGCTTCGTGCAAGTGCTAGCAGTTAGCTCTTAGCCTTCTAGCCGTTCCTTTGTCCCAAGCCTGCTATGTTATGCTAGTTAGCTTGTAGCATTCCTACTCCTCCAGCTCTTTCCCATCACTCGGCCCAGCCCATGGATGTATAATAAGAACTGGATACAGCGTGGGAGGCGGGGCCTCGTTCATTCCTATGAGAGTTGCTCATTGGCGCATTAGATCCGCATTCATAATGAGGAAAATAACTCTCAGAATAACGTTATTAGCACATTTTACAACTTGAGGACCGTGTTTTTAATAAGGGCTATACAAATGTTCATACTGGGTAGTTTATTTAGTTAAAAAAAAATTATCCAACGATTTACAGACGTCTCTTTCCCAATGTAAGTCAATGGGAAAAAGTCTTTCCGGGCCCATCGACTGATACGGAAGTGTAGTACCGCCGTTTGGCCACAACGAATATTTTCCTCAGTCCGGCGCACTTCCCGGGCGGAAACACCAATTAAAGGTGATTTAAACCTGAGAGCAGGATTAGCTGAAAAGAGTCCAAGGAAGCTTTCTTAAAAGTTTAACAGCATTTAATTAACAGCTGATGCGATGATACACAAATGAAAATATGCGAGTGGCGCGGCTCCCCCCCTCGATCAGCTGTTGCCCGTTCGCGTTGGGTGAGTTGAGGTGAAAGAGGTCGTTTTTTCTTGTCCATCATATGTTATAGTCTATAGTCCTCTCCTATTGGCCGGCGTCGACGAGGGGCAGGTCCAAGGCAATTCCTGTCGTTTTTCTCTTTGAATTTTACAATATTCTAATGTCTGTGGTTATTTAAACATTCCCCAATAAAAGTATTGCAGTGTCAATAAGTGAGGGTTAAAGACAGTGTGTTTAGTGTGCAACACTATGTGTCATTTAACCTTAAATTCACTGTTTCCAAACGTAATCTTAGCCACTTGCTAATGCTAACCGGAAGTGACCATATTTACTGCCGGAAACCGGAAGTCATGTTCTGAACATTCGGTTTTCAGAATAAAGCAGTTTTAAGTTAAAACAGTGTATGTGAACCTCCGGTTTTCAGAATAAAACAGCTTTAAATTATATTAGTGTATTTAATTTAAATGACGCCATATAAACATTGATTTTATTTCTTACATGGCTCACTGCAATAATACCAGGTTTCGGTGCCCATCCCATTTCATTGCAATAAATAGTTGCGTCTTCCTCATCAGATTCCATTGTCATCAGGTGCTGACACTCCCGCTAAGCCTCTACTTGGTGGTACAAGTAGATTGTTTCAGGGAAAGCTACATTGTTTTAAAAGTAGCAAAGCTAACGTAAAGCTACTGAATATGTTAGCTAAGCCGGTAGCATCGCTTCTCCCCAACATTGCAAATCCGGCATAGTATTTGTTGTCTGTTGTTGGGACATCGAGCTGCGCAGCTGGAGTTAGGAGAAAAAGAGAGAGGCCCGTCAGACGACCTAAATGTGGCAACATGGCGTGTGAGTTTTGTGCGTCGCTGACCAATAGTAAGTCACTGTTACTCACTGAAATGGACATTGAGCCTTGCACGGCATTTGAGTTGTATTGGAGTTTGCTAACTGAGGTTGTTATTGATATGTAAAGCTAAGCTACATTAGCTAATGTTAGCTAATGTATGTATCAGTTAATTAGCCTGAGAGAATATGTTATATGGTACGATTAAGGTAAAGTTATGCTTATTGTTTATGGTATAATATATTTAAGTAAGAGATTCAAATTATACGTGTGTGTTTCTCTGTTATAGACCACACACACACATTAAACCTGCTCCATGGCTGTATTACTGTGCTGTTGTGTTGATATTAATAAGTTAAGGAAATCAACCGCTACCAAGAATCTTGTGTGTTCTTACCGACACCCCAAGGTGTACGTCACTCCGAGTGAAACCTTCCGCTATACAGTCCTACCTGAATCCCTATTCAATAGGACTCTTTGAAAACAATTCCTTTTTCCAAATAACTGAATTGGTTTTCTGTTTCTGTCGACAAAAGGCTCTCTTTCCGTCATTTTCATTGAGCTGAAGTAAACATACCACCGATTGGCAAAGAGTGAGATTGGGCTTTTAGGGAGGAGCTAAAGCACACCACCGCAAAGGAAAGGGGTACGCTGAATTTACAACCTAGGACAAAACGAGAGCATAACGCAAAACAGAATGCAGCACAATAATCTGTTTATCTGGATTATCTTGTTTTGTCGGGAGCACTTATCGTGTGTCAGAAATGTGCAAAAACCTCTACTGTGTGGTTTAAGATGGAATGACTTAGGCCCCGTCCACACGGAGACGATATCAGTTGTATCCGCTAACGTTCTTTTTCGTATAGACGGTTCGTCCACACGAAGCCGAAACGGAGCCGCGGCTTCGAGCCCGAAAACGGTACACTTTGAAAACGGCTCCCAAAGTGGGTAAGTCTGGAGACGAAACGCTTGCAGCTCCGTGTGTACGCCCTATACGATCATTTCCTGAATCGATGACGCCCATAGCCCCACCTCTCCTGCTCACCCCCGCGTCATTGCTGATGCGTTTCGCCAACAACAATGGTGGATCACAGGGTTGCGTTCGTGCTCCAGACGCTACTGACCATGATACAGATGTTAGTGCAAAATCTACAGCTCCTCTACCACAACCATCAGTAACAAGTGGACATGGTGAACTACAAGAACTACATGTTGCTAAATCCACCGTGGAGAATAACCAGAAGGGCAACCAGGCAACCATGGCAACCATGGCAACCATGCTCGGGGGGTCTTATTCGCTGCTTTTGGTAGATTTTGTGGCAGAAGTACAGCGCCACTTACAGGCCCGGCATATGTACTACAGCGTCTCCAGTGTTTTCGAGCATTTTCATGTGAACAGACACGTTTCTTGAGCCGATTCCGTGTGGACAGAAGACTTTTTTGAAATCGACTTCGGTTCGAAATCCGTTTCGTCTCCGTTTCGTCTCTGTGTGGACGGGGCCTTAGAATAATTACACTTCAAGTCTTACCTCTGCAAGAACTCCAGGGCAGCTCCCAGTACTGAGGGAAAACCATGGATGTATAATAAGAACTGGATACAGCGTGGGAGGCGGGGCCTCATTCATTCCTATGAGAGCTGCTCATTGGCGCATGAAGATAAAATGGCCCAACTTTTGAGAGAGCGAAACATCACAGATTACCCGTCATGCCTGAGAAGTACCCGTATGTGCGCTCATAGAGCATGCGCAACTTTAACCACGCCCCCCAAAAGGCTCGTTCACATTAAGCACGTCAATTTGTACACGTAACAGCACCGCGCGTTCATGACAGCATGGTACTGGATTGTTATATGATGGACTTGATATTAACGAGGCGGCCGCGGCAGTTAGCAGCTAGCGGCTAGCTAGTAATTATGCTAATTTACACATCAATCGTTATGTACTTTTATATTACGCTGTAACAGGATCTAGTGATATCCAAGCAACAGAGCTTCATTTAGCATGATACTTGTGTGGGTTGTACATGAAACCACTTGGTAATATATAAAAATTAGGGCTGTCAGTCGATTAAAATGTGGAATCGCGATTAATCGCATGATTGTCCATAGTTAATCGCGATTAATCGCAAATTAATCGCACATTTTTTATCTGTTCTAATTGTACCTTAGAGGGATATTTTTCAAGTTTGAATACTCTTATCAACATATGAGTGGACAAATATGCTTTATGCAAATGTTTGTTTATTATCATTTGAACAATGACAAATATTCTCATGAATATTAAACACAACAACCTGGAACCTCTCTCATACAATACAAGTGTGTGTGTGTGTGTGTGTGTGTGTGTGTGTGTGTGTGTGTGTGTGTGTGTGTGTGTGTGTGTGTGTGTGTGTGTGTGTGTGTGTGTGTGTGTGTGTGTGTGTGTGTGTGTGTGTGTGTGTGTGTGTGTGTGTGTGTGTGTGTGTGTGTGTGTGTGTGTGTGTGTGTGTGTGTGTGTGTGTGTGTGTGTGGAGAGACACACACTGTGATGGATCGTTGGAGCTATGTGCAACTCAAGGCATATGCTCGAACGGGAGCTGCCTGGATGCTGCAATCATGTTGCGCGCACTATCCGTGCTGAGTGTGCTGACTTTTCGTACAATGTCCCACTGTCTGGCTACCTGCATAAAGTCAAGTGCTCGGCGCAGTTGTCGGCGAAATGTCGCTCCTCTGTTTTCATTGAAACAGCTCCTTATATCCGTCAGCGCAGCTAGCTAGCACCAGATGATAACAACAACAATACACGTAAGGTGTGCGCATTCTCTCTCTCTCTCGCTCGCTCGCGCCACACATACACACACCCTCCCGGTCCTCCTGATGGGCAGTCCGGGCCTGCCGGTGAGCGTATATGTATATATATATATATACATATATATATATATACATACATATACATATATATATATATATATACATATACATATATATATATATATGTATGTATATATAAGCTTATTGCACTGTGTGTGTATATATATATATATATATATATATATATATATATACACAGTGCAATAAGCTTCTTAGTGCAATAAGAAGCTACAGGGACGTTAATCTACATCGGTAATATTAATTTTATTTAATACAACATTTACGGTACAAGATTTACATCATACAGCCCATGTAGTATAATATTTTACAAATGATGAATTACAGCAAACATGTGCAATATATCCATTATTACAGCTCCTTGGGATGGCAGTAAGGCGATATGGTCCGTTCTTATTGTGCATCCATGGGTAAAGGTAAAACGCATGTAGTACTGAACACGTAACATGAACGTGCCGGGCGGCGCGGTCCCGTGGGTTAGATGCGCGTTCATAATGCAGAGGAAAATAACTCTCAGAATAAAAAATTCAAATTCAAAAAATCCAACGATTTACAGACCACTCTTTCCCAATGTTAGTCAATGGGAAAAAGTGTTTCCGGGCCCAGCAACCTAACGGAAGTGTAGTACCGCCATTTGGCCACAACGAATATTTTCCTCAGAGTCCGGCGCACTTCCTGGGGGCTTGGGGAAAACGGATGTTGAGGCAGTAATATGCTGCAAACATCAGCATCAGGGCGTCGACAACATTCGGGACCCTGCCACTGACGATGGTCTGGTCCCCTGCGACCATGTAGTGTCCAGCTGTCAGGGGAGAAATCCCTTAAGGTACACAACAAAGGAAAAAGTCACCAAAAAATTATAAATGCTAAAATTATTTGGTGCAGATTGTTTATATATTTGTTTACTGGTCAAGGCCAGTTGTATTTAAGGAATTGTGAGCTCCTGCAGCTTTCTTTTCTTTTTTTAAGTGTTTCCTAATGTTAACAGTGTAGAAAATGACCCAAAGGGCTGGTCTTCTCCGTCAAGGAGAACCATAGGGGTCAGTGGGTCGACATCCTCGAGGCAAAGAGATCTACCTCTGCTCTGCCGAAGAGACCCCAGATGCTGTGCACCACCTCTGGATGAAGCCGCCAGTCCCCCGGTGGAGGCTTGTGACGAGGAGAGGAAGTCGGCGACTTGGTTCTCCTCTCCGGGTAGATACATTGACCGTCGGCTGGCCAGGCAAGGGGCTGCCCAGGTCCGGAGAGTCTGGGACACCTCTAGCAAGCGTGCAGATTTGGTGCCCCCCTGGTGGTTTATATGAAACACTGTTGTAGTGTTGTCCGATCGGACAAGCACATGCTTCCCCCTCAGGTATGGCAGGAAGTGCCTGAGTGCTAGGTGCACAGCTTGTAGCTCTAGTATGTTGATGTGTTCTGTGCAGTCCTGAACAGACCACTGCCCCCGAGCTATCCTGTTCTGCCACACCGCACCCCATCCCCAGAGGCTGGCATCTGTCGTAACGGTCTCTCTGCGGAAAGGGACGGAGCCCATGGCCACGCCCCTTGACATATATGACCTCTCCCTTCATGGGGATAGAGTGGAGAGGCACTGTTGTGACACCCTGACTTTTCTGTGCCTGTGCAGCTTGGGCTCCAAGTGGAGGCCGTTCAGCCATCTCTGCAGGGGGCACAGTGACAACAAGCCTAAGGGAACGAGGCAGCTGTCAGCTTGCCCAAGAGGTGGATAAAAAGAATACGCCAGGGACTTGCCCCTTCGGAAGAGGGGAAGAAGCTGGAGGATGTCGTCCAGGCGCTGAGCAGATGGACAGGCCTGCATAGTGACTGTGTCCAGAGCCACACCAATGAAGGTTAGGCTCTGAGAGGGGTTCAGACAACTCTTCTCCAAGTTCACCTTGAGGCCTAGCCGACATGAACCATTCCCCCCTGGCAACGGTAAGAAGAACGTCCGCTGTGCTCAGCATATGAAAAGGTAAGATCTTTAGGAACTTGTTGAGTCCCATCAGATCGAGGATTGGGCGAAGTCCGCCACCTTTCTTTCTTACCAGGAAGTAGATAGAGTAGAAGCCCCCGGGCTGTGCGATGGGGTCCACAGGCTCAATTGCACCTTTGGCAAGGAGGACTTACAGCTCCTGGTTTAGGCAAATTATTTTGCCGGGTCGCTTATGATGGCATCCGAGGATCCACGAGCTGAGGGACAGGAGCCAGGCCCAGAAGCATGGGATGGGCCCTCCTTGTCATACTCATTCAAATGAGTGGCTGAAGCTGCCATCGAGACCACGTCGTCCTCTGGAACCAGATCAGCCATGGTTGGATTGGGTGCAGCGGTGTGCTCTGTACGGGCACCAGAATGGAGAGCCAGGAGGAGTGACTTCATCTGGGCTAGCCCAGTAGTTAACAGGTCCACCCTGGAGGACAGCCTATCAGGCTTAGTCCTCTTCTTAGGCGGCGCACCCTCTGGTTGAAGAGGAGCCATACAGGTGTTACAGCCGGGAGAGTTAAACATAGCGACAGCACCAACGGAAATTCCACACTAATTGCTGCTGGCAGTGCGAGAGCACTCCGCTGACTGTAAATAATCGGGCCAGGAAACAATATATGCAGGGCTGCTCTGCTAACAAAAAACAAGTCAGGTAACAGTATATACCTATATGCAGTGAGAGGGGAGTGAGGGCACTCCCTTCACTAGCGCCGTAGCGAGTTAGCCTGAGCAAGAGCACTCTGCTAACTGGAGGATGGAACGGGTAATGAACCAATTGTGTGCAGTGAGAGGGGAGCGAGGACACTCTCTTCACTAGCGCAGTAGCGAGTTAACTTTGAGCGAGATAACTCAGCTAACTAGAGGATGGAACAGGTAAGGAACCAATTGTGTGCCGTGAGAGGGGAGCGAGGACACTCTCTTCACTAGCACCGTAGCGAGTTAGCTTGAGCGAAAGCACTCGGGGATGGAGCAATTATCTTTAAGCTTGAGTATAGATAGCACAAATTAGCTCACAATTAGAAAGAATGGCAGCGATCTCACCGACTGGCGTGCAGGAGCGTCCGCTCTTTAGGGAGGGGGACGAGCTCGTCGCAGCCTTTGGAGGGCGAGCGTTTTAGCCCGCAGCTCCGATCGAGACGATCACAAGGCTACAGGTAGTGATGAGCTTGAATAATCGAAATTTTAATATTCTAGCTTGGCTTCTACTCATAAAGTGGTAACCTGTGCAGCGAGAAGATGAAAAAGGACTGCACTCGTTGACACCACCGGAACTTATGCCTTCCGGGGCCATACGTGACCTGCGCATGCGCGAGACAGAAGATATCCAGTGCTAAACACTGCCTCTGGCGGTCAGTAAGGATGAAATAGAGACGACTTTAGTTCCACCTGGAGTAAATCCACAAGCTACCCTGCAGTATACAAAGTCATTCAAACTAGCTGCACCTTTACCAGCTTTGAGAACACTTTAATGATCAATCATTATAAAACATATCATATATATTATTCTGAAATGGACCAATCTGCACAATGACTACTTTTACTGTCGCTACTTTCACTATATTTTGATGAGAATACTTTTCTACTTTTACTTGAGGAACATTTTGAATGCAGGACTTTTACTGTGACAGAGTATTCCTACACTCTGGTACTTCTACTGCTCTTCAACTCCTGCATGCTTCTGCGTGGTCTCTGCGTGCCTGGGTGCATGCAGCAGAAGTCTCGTCTCTGATTGACTGCAAATCGATTGCCCTGAAAAGCCTTTGAGCTTTATTTTATTTTATTTTTTTATCAACACAGAAGTCTTCGAGATATTATCGTTTGCTGGCCGCTCCAATCCTTGTATTATTTTAAGAATTGATAACACCACACCATAAAGATTCATTTAAAAGTAAAACATACAATGGGGTGCAAACTATTTACATTGCAATTATAATTGTTTAATTATTTGGATTGGATTTTCTTAATTTACAAAATGACTGTAACTAGTTGATAATAATAAAACAAACACTGAAGGCCTACCAAAGACACAAGCAACATATGTTATAAGACTTCTTTATTGTCAGTTTACTCTTTTAAATTGAGAATAGAGAACTCTGATAACTAATGTTGGTTCACATTTATGTAAGTTTGATTATGATCAGGAATATCCCATCTGTACTTTGCAGTCCTGTCCCAAGTACAAGTTAAGTAGGTATTAATCAACGTGTACATATAGTTTACTATCACTTTTAGTCATGCATAGTACTGCCTTCCTGAGAAACCTATTCTGCACCTACCTGGGTTTTAAGAGAGTCCAATATGAGACTGTTCAGTCTCATAACACATGCTCAATTTACTTTTTGAAAACACAAGCTCACAATAAAGTCAGATGGGAGCTCTACAGACGCATCGTGTGATAGACAAAGATGCATTCCTTTATTAAACAAACAGAGAGGAAAACGTTGTTGTTCCACGAGGCAGATAGCCATAGAATATGGATTAACGAGATCATTTTGGTGCTTAACCTTCAACTACTTGCTGCCTGAAATCCCTGTGACATCACTGTATATTGTTGTAACCAACTAGCTGTGTGGGACATAATCACAATGCATATGTAAGCGAATTGACTTAGATTGTAAAAGTATTTCACTTTGTCAACATGCTTTGGTGAAGGCCTATTCTTTCAATAGGATGGATTTGAATAGTTGGAAATTATTAGACGTCTAAAAGGACAACATTGGTTGTTTGTTTTACTGTAATTGTAATGCTAATAACAATTTAGCATAGTGGTAGCACTAACTGCTAACAAGGTTTTGATATTCAGAGTCTGGCTGTTAGTGCTTGCTAGCATGTTATGCTATGGGCCAAATTGTACATGCTAGTGTGATAAGGCCTAGGGGAAGATGTTAATGTTATTTAACTTCTAGATCCTTTCATTTTTCGCTTACAGTGAAACTCATTATGTTTGTTGCATACTGTGCACCAATCACTCTGTGTTTTAAATATTGAGTTGAAGTCACATATTTTAGTCTATTGATACATTTCTAAAAGATACTTTCCTAACAAACACGGTGCAGTTGTAGCAATCGCTACGAGAATACACTCTTTGTTAGCTGCAGAAGGGACTTTGCGGTAGCGTCACGTCTCTGATCATCTGTGAAAAGCTAAATGATGTCAAAAAGCTTTTTCTTGTGTTGAAAGACATTCTCAGGTCAATGTTACTTGGGTTGTGAACGCAAAGAACTCTGTCTGTTAGTGCTTGTATATCCTCCCTGTGTGTGTAATGTGTGTAAACACAACAGTGTGGAAAGACATTTCCCTCAGAGGGATTAATAAAGTATATCTTCTTCCTCTTCTTCTAAAATGTAGTTTTTTACTATAATAGGATAGTCAATACCTGTGTTTTTCAGTTTATCAATTATTGTGCCGCTGTGTTTATTATATTTTTGTAACGCACAACAATTTCCTTCAGGATGAATAAAGTCCTATCTTATCTTAAAGTAGTGTTTAAACTGAGCAAAATTATACCATATATACATATACATACCATACCATACATTTTCTTGCAATTATACATTTTTTTCATTATTATTAACAGTATTTTTTATGTATTTGACAGTGATATATAGCCATAACAAAAGTTTTTTTTTGTAAAATTACAGAAAATGCAGATAATTTTGCCAACAGAAAATCATTTATTTGTACGGTTAGTTTTGTTAAATTTGCATTTAAAGGGGACCTTTCATGCAAAATGCACTTTGATGTTTTTTATGCATAAATATGTGTCCCCGGTGTGTCGGGGAACTCACGCAGCGTCAGAAAATAAAACCCTTTCTCTTTTCCTCCATACCCAAATCTTTTAAAACGGGGGTACAACAAGCGGATACAGATTTGCTGCCGATATGACGTAATTTCAGAAGGTTGACCCACAGAGAGTTGCTATCAGAAACAAGGCTTACGTGTTTTGGACGTAATATGGTCTGTGTTTACATTAGCAAGCATCGCTAACAATCAGAGCTAACCTGTACTGGAGAGCACATGTGTTTTTAAAAAGCAGGAAATAAAAAAAGGAACTCACCTTGTGATAAACCCACAAGAGAAAAAGCATTTGAGCTCCATACTGATTCAGAAATAATCCTTGATGTGGTTTAGAACAGGATGGCATTTTATCACAGCAGAATTTAACTTTATCTCCGTTAGAATTCTGATCAGGCATTAGCTCCGCCTCCTCTTTTATGTTTCAAGCTAAGAACCCAAAATCCGCGTTCCTCTAACAGCTGGAATAGAGGGGTATGAGGGATTTCTAAAATGCATGATCTGTTTGTATTTTGAGCAAAACACATCATAGCCATGTTTTTATATATTTGTATATATCTGAGACCCATAATATATGCCTACAAATGATATGATAGGTGCACTTAAAACACTGCTAAAAAACAGAATATAATGTATTCCATTTATACAGTTTTCTTTTGTTAAAATAAATGACACATTTCAATGAACCGTTTATTCTTGTAATTTTAATATGATTTACTTTCATTATGAAATACAATTTAAAAAAAGAATGTAATTTTTTGAGGGGAAAACTAAAAAAAATCACATCCCAAAACATTATTTTGCACTATTTCATCTGTTTTATTTGTTTATGTCCTATATATATTCACGTTGCACTGTTGGAGGAGCGTGTGACTTCAGTTTTCATTACCATATCAACACTGTAGCTGCTGAGCACATGATGATAAACCTTGAATATTGAATCTTGAAACCTGGAGCTCAACGCTCTCAAGACAGTGAGATGGTTGTGGACTTCAGGAAGAACGCAGCCCCACCCGCCCCATCACTCTGTGTGACTCCCCAGTCACTGCTGTGGATTCTTTCCTCTTCCAGTGACTTTTATCCACCCCATAATAACATTACATTAATGCTCATCATGTCAACAACACCTTGTTCTTTTTAACATTGTAAATCCTGCACATGCTGCACATCTCTTCTGCACACATCCTCTTTTAAATCAGCACAGTTCTCCACTTTAAATAAAGTGTATAGTATTTGTCACATTGAAATATTGTTAATTGGTTTTAATAGTTTTAAAATAGTTTTGTTTTAAATAGCTGTCATAATCCTATTTGTATTTTATTTCGTTTTGCTAAGATGCTTCTTTCTGTGTCTTTTTATGCACCACATATACTAAAGCAAATAACTTGATTCTGATGAATATGTGTTTCCTGTTTCCTGCAGACGTCCAGCAGCTGGTGGTGGTTAAAGAAGAGGTTCCCCCTGAGCAGCAGGAGTGGAGCTCCAGTCTAGACCAGGAGGACCCAGAGCCCCCCCCACACATTAAAGAGGAACAGGAGGAACTCAGGAGCAGTCAGGAGGGAGAGCAGCTTCAAGGGCTGGAGGAGGCTGATATCACCAAGTCCACATTCACTCCTGTCCCTGTGAAGAGTGAAGATGATGAAGAGAAACCTCAGTCCTCTCAGCTTCATCAAAGACAAACTGAACACCTGGAAACAGAAGCTGATGGAGAGGACTGTGGAGGACCAGAACCAGCCAGGAACTCAGATCCAGAGAGACATTTACAGCCAGAGACTGAGGACAACCCTGGAGACTCTTCTGAACCTGACACTGAAGACAGTGCTGATTGGAAGGAGACCAGAGAACCAGGTTCAAACTCTCAGAGAAATAAACAAGCCTGTCAGTGAATCAAGACATAGTGCAGGAGAGAGACCATTCATCTGCTCAGTTTGTAAGAAATCTTTTAAACAAGGAAGACATTTAAAGGAGCACATGAAAATCCACACAGGAGAGAAACCATTCAGCTGCTCAGTCTGTGAGAAAAAGTTTGCAGGGAGAGGAAGTTTAAATCGACACATTGCAATACACACAGGAGAGAAACCATTCAGCTGCTCAGTCTGTAAGAAACCTTTTGCAGGAGAGGACTTTAAAAGGCACATGGAATACACACAGGAGAGAAACCATTCAGCTGCTCAGTCTGTGAGAAAACATTTGCACGGAAAGGATATTTAAATCTGCACATGAGAAGCCACACAGAAGAGAAACCATTCAGCTGCTCAGTCTGTAAGAAGTCTTTTAAACACAGTGGGACTTTAAAGGACCACTTGAGAAACCACACAGGAGAGAAACCATTCATCTGCTCAATTTGTAAGAAATCTTTTGCAGTGAGAGGAAGTTTAAAGGACCACATGAGAATCCACACAGGAGAGAAACCATTCAGCTGCAGTATTTGTGACAAAAAGTTCAACCGGAGTCAAAAGGTCAAAAGACATAAGTGTGTTGGTCGTCAGTCCCCACAAGTTCATCAAACTCAAACTGAGGAGAACAGAGAGGCAGAGCCTCCAGCCAGCAGCTCAGCTGAACACATGGAAACAGAAGCTGATGGAGAGGACTGTGGAGGACCAGAACCAGCCAGGAACTCTGATCCAGAGAGATATTTACAACCAGAGACTGAGGACAACGACAAGGATGACATATTCTGTTCATTTTCAGGTTGGTATTAGTATGTTGTCTTCACTGGGACATGTCTCCATGCTTTAATGTTGAAAAAGCTCTTTATTTTTGTCATACTGCCTTGTTTCACCCTCTGTCTGAAACCAGAGCCCAGTCTGGTCTGAATGGTTAGCTGGCCGGCTCTGTTGTGATTGGTCGACCAGTTAGAGATGTTCACCTTTCAACACAAGGCACTTCAAAGTGCTTTACAAAAATGAAAGACATTAAGAAAATGGCATTTAAAAACAGTCATTAAAAAGCAAAGATAATAAAATAAACATTAAAAGAAAAAATACATGGATAAAAGTTACAGTGCAGTTTAAGATATAAATAGTTCAATTAAAAGCAGCGGCAAAAAGAAAAGTCTTCAGCCTGGATTTAAAAGTAGTCAGAGTTGCAGCGGACCTGCAGGTTTCTGAGAGTTTGTTCCAGATATTTGGAGCATAATAACTGAACTTCTCCATGTTTGGTTCTGACTCTGGGGACAGAAAGGTGACCAGTCCCAGAAGACCTGAGAGATCTGGATGGTTCATAATTTAGCAGGAGGTCAGAAATGTATTTTGGGCCTAAACCATTCAATGCTTTATAAACCAGCAGCAGTGTTTTAAAATCTTAGACACACAGGAATCCAGTGTAAAGACTTCAGAACTGGAGTGATGTGATCCACTTTCTTAGTTTTATTGAGGACTCGAGCAGCGGCGTTCTGAATTAGCTGCAGCTTTCTAATAGATTTTTTAGTAGAGACGACCTGTAAAGACACCATTACAGTAGTCCAGTCGACTGAAGATAAAAGCATGGACAAGTTTTTCCAAATCCTGCTGTGACATTAGTCTTTTAATCCTAGATATATTCTTTAGGTGATAGTAGGCTGATTTAGTAACTGTTTTAATGTGACTGTTGAAACTCAGGTCAGAGTCCATGACTACACCTAGATTTCTGGCTTTATCTATGTCCGAAAACCATTACCTCAGTTTTATCTTTGTTTAATTGGAGAAAGTTCTGACACATCCAGTCACTGATTTGTTCAATGCACTTAATCAGTGTTTGAATTGGAGCATAGTCTCCTGGTGAAGTGGTTATGTAAATTTGGGTGTAATCCGCATAGCTATGGTAACTTATTTTGTCGTTTTTCATTATCTGAGCCAGTGGTAGCATGTATATGTTAAAGACAAGAGGCCCCAGGATGGAGCCTTGAGGAACCCCACATGTCATATTTGTCAACTCAGATGTGTATTTACCTATAGAAACAAAGTAGTTTCTGTCCTTTAAGTAGGATTCAAACCAATTTAGAACTGTTGCCGAAAGTCCCACCCAGTTTTCCAGTCGGTCTAGTAATATGTTGTGGTCAACAGTGTCAAACGCAGCACTAAGATCTAATAATACGAACGCTAAAGTTCTGCCACCGTCTGTGTTTGAGTGGATGTCATTGAAGACCTTTACAAGAGTAGTCTCAGTGCTGTGGTTTGGTCGAAAGCCTGACTGGAACACATCGAAACAGTTATTTAATGCAAGAAATTACTCAACTGTTGAAAAACAACTTTTTCAATGATTTTACCTAGAAATGGGAGGTTTGATATGGGCCTGTAGTTGTTCATTACTGAAGCATCTAGATTATTATTTTTTAAGAGCAGTTTAATGACTGCAGTTTGCAGGGCCTGTGGAAAAACACCTGAGTGAAGAGACTTGTTTACTATGTGAAGGAGATCTGAGGCCATGGAATAATATCAAGGCAGCAGGAGGAGGATTTCAGAAGTTGTATAATGTCCTCTAGGTTTTTATCATTAATCATACGGAATTGTGTCATGGTGTTTGAATTGATTTTAAGTGGACACAGGGACAACACATCTGCTGTACCTGATGCAGAGGCACTGACTTTGTCAGTGAAGAAGGCAAAGTCATTGCAGGCCCTGGTGGATAGAAGTTCAGAGGCTACTGACACTGGGGGGGTTGTTAGTCTGTCGAGGTAGCAAAAAAGCCACCTGCATTGTTTTTGTTTTTGGCAATGATGTCAGAGAAGAAAGACTGTCATGCAATTTTCAATTCCAAATTATAAAAGCCAAGTCTCTCTTTATAGATTTCAAAATGAACCTGGAGATTTGTTTTTCGCCACCTGCGTTCAGCTTTCCGACACTCTCTTTTTTCTGTTCTCACGGTCATGGCCTTTCTCCATGGAGATATTTTCTTGCCAGTCACTTCCTTTACCAATGGCATCTATAACAATTTAAATTGTTGAATTAAAATGATCTACTAGCTCATTTACTGAGATGTTAGCAGGGGCAAGTGTGGAAGAAACATTCTGAGTAAACATTTCCCTAGTATTTTCAGTTAAATATCGCTTTGTGGTTACCTCTTTTTGAACATTTTTGTGAACAGAAATAGAGCTCTCAAAGAAAACACAGGAATGATCAGAGAGTGCAACATCAGTCACCACAACCTTAGAGATATTCAGACCCTTTGAGATAATTAAGTCCAGAGTGTGCCCCTTATTGTGCGTGGGCTCCGTCACATGCTGAGTCAGTCCATAGTTATCAAGAACACAAAACAGTTCTTTAGCCCCTCTGTCCTGGGGGTTGTCAACATGGATGTTAAAATCCCCAACAATGACTAGACGGTCAAAGTCAATACACACTATAGACAGCAGTTCAGTAAGGTCATCAAAAAAGCTTGCACAGTATTTGGGTGGTCTATAGATATTTAGGAACAGAGCTCGAGAAGAGCATTTCAGCTGAAGGGCCACATATTCAAAAGAAGTAAAGTTCCCATAAGATGTCTTCCTGCATTGAAGGGAATCATTGAACAGAATAGCAGCTCCACCTCCTTTCTTATGCATTATTTCCTGACTCATACAACTAAAGTTGGGAGGGGTTGATTCGATAAGAACAGCTGCACTGTTATTTTGTTCAATCCAAGTTTCCGTTGTCCTGGAAAGAGTTGAGAGTGCCATATGCCCTTGAGCCTGGACCCAGCACATATCAGTTAGAGTTGCAGCAGACGCTGTCTTGAAGGGGGGGAGGTGGTTGACGTAGGCATGGTGATGAAGACGGTGGAGATGTTGCACGTCTCTGCTTCGGTGATTGTGGTGGGCGTCGTTGAGGGGTGGGGGTAAAGGACATGCTGCCAACGCTGTGTATCGCCTTAATGCTGTCATTGAACTCCAGGAAGGACTTGGTGCCAACCCTCTGTATCTCCTTCTTGTGGTCATTGTACTCCAGTCAGGTGGGCGAGGGTGAAAGGTTGAGCAGAGAGTAGAGAGAGCTGGGGGGTGAAGGAAGAGTATCCTCAAAGGTGTTGATAGGGGGGAAGAAGGGCGGTGGGGACTCCTCCATTTGTCTCATAGGTCTCCCATAATCAAAACATTCCTCAGGCGGGTACAGTGATAATTCTTCAAGGTTTTCTGTGTGATGTGGTGTGTCTTTCTCCTGTTTTGATTCCTCTTGTCGCTTGTCCTTGGCAGAGGGAACAGATTGATGACACAGGCAGTTGAATATGTTGGAGATAAACAATTTTACTCCTGAGTTGTTCAGGCAAAGTCCATCTGTCTTAAAAATATGTCTGCGGTCCCAGAAAAAGTTTAAATTGTCAATAAAATGGACAGAATGGTCAGTACAGGCAGATGTAAGCCACGTGTTCAGTGCAAACAATCTGCTGAATCTCTATACTCTTCTGACTGGCGGTAGAGGGCCACTGATGAACACCTCCGCATTTAGAGAGCTGACAGTTTCCAACAAACATTTAAAGTCTTCTTTCAGCACTTCTGACTGTTGTTTCACAACATCATTTGTTCCAATATCCAGTACCACATTCTTCACAGACGGATGTTCAGCCCCAATATACAGGATCTTCTCAGCCAAGTCAGAGACCATATCCTTGGGAAAACAGAGTACTTTGGTGTTGTTCTTACTACACAGACTTTTTACATCTCTTACAGCAGAGTCATCCACAATCAGAGTTTCAGGCCCAGTCGTTAGCTTTCCCTCTAGCCTTTTACTTTTGGAGTAGCTATTGGTCCTTACCCTGCTGTGTGAAGAGGACAGGTTATCCAGGTCATCAGAAAGAGATCTCCGGTTCTGGGTCAGTGGAGCGTATCTGTTCTGGATTGGCACACTTGGTGGGTTAGGAGGATTGTTTGTAGTTCTCCCTTTAGCAGCTGTCCACGGCTGTTTCCTAGTATGAACAGGGGTCGTTGGGTGATAACAACGCAGGCCAGCCGGTCGCATCACAGATTTCAGAGCGCTGGGCTCTGCCTGTTATTTGTCCTCCCAAATCCCATGGAAATGATTTACTCCTAGGCCTTGCACCCAGACATTTCCAGGGTGGTCTACCACTTGTAGATTTATTACCCGGTACACAGCCCTCCTGTTCCTTTGAATCCTTGTAGCTGCTAACTAGCTGTGAGTTAGCATGCCCTTTTCCATTCTTTTGCAACACTGGTAATGTGGTGTCATTCCCACATAGTCCATTCACTTCCACGTTAACTTCCAACCGTTGCATTTTAATTTCCAACACGGCCATCTTCTGTAGAAGTTTGTGTAAGTCATCTCGCTGCTCTAAGTTTTCAGAAAAGAAAAATAGGAAAATTAGCATAAAACAGTAAGCAGATGTATGAGCAAGCAGAAAAGCGTCTGCACTGTAAGAAAGCAAGGTCGCAAGGTCATAGCGTTTGATGGTTTTTGCGACTGAACTTGAGGATACATTCAAAGTTCTTGAAATTTTCCAGATCGACTGGCCTTCATTTCTTAAAGTGAGGATGGACGGTCCTTTCTCTTTAGTGAGTTGAGTGGTTCTTGCCATAATATGGATTACAAAAGTAGTCAAATAGGGCTTTCAACTGTGCACTAACTCTACCTCTGCACAACACAACGGATGGTCTCAAACACATTAAGAAGGCAAGTGATTCCACAAATTGACTCTTGACAAGGGACACCTGTTAATAGAAAACTATTCCAGGTGACGACCTCATGAAGCTGACTGAGAAAAGCCCAGAGTGAGCAAAGCTGTCATCAAGGCAAAACGGGGATACTTTGAAGAATCTGAAATATATAAATCATATTCTGGATTTTTTTTGTTAGCTAGATAATTCCATATGTGATCTTTTATAGTTTTGATGTCTTCAGTATTGATCTACAAAGTAGAACACAGTTTAAATAAACAAAACCATTGAATTAATAGTTGTGTCCAAACTTTTGACTGGTACTGTAACTAAAAGGGGTGAGTTATAAAAAAATGCACTCCCCGACCTATTGTCATGAAGGTGGAATGTAACTATATCCAGAATATGTTTTTTTGGATCCAGTCTAGCAACATGTTTATTTCTGCTGGAAAGTTGGGCATTTTGACATGGGGGTTTATGGAAATTGCTCCTTTTTGCATCCATCCCCTATCAATCAATCAATCAATCAATCAATGTTTATTCATATAGCCCATTATCACAAATGTTACATTTGTCTCAGTGGACTTCACAGTTTGTACAGAATATCAGTATGACAATACGACACCCTCTGTCCTTAGACCCTCACATCGTACAAGGAAAAACTTCCAAAAAAGGAAAAACCCCACAGTTTAAAGGGAAACATGGGAGAAACCTCAGGGAGAGCAACAGAGGAGGGATCCCTCTCCCAGGACGGACAGACGTGCAATAGATGCCGTGTGTAAATCGAAAAGATAATACATTTACAACATAGGTAGACCAAATGTTTGGAAATGCATGTGTCTATAATAAGAAGATGAATCCACGAGGATGTCAATAATCCTCTGGGATCCATCAGGGAAGTAGTATGATGAGAGTCAGGCAGGACCACAGTGACAGGTTCAGCCACGCCTCGAAATCCAGGACTCAGATCAGGAGTCAGGATCAGCCACAAATCAGGATCCCGGCGTAGATAGACACCAAAAAGAAATTTGGGGGAAGCTGGGTTATTCGGAACATGAGAGTACCCAGGTACAGACAGAGAGAAGGAAGAAGTAAGGTGTCCCCCGACAGTCTAAGCCTATAGCAGCAAAACTAGGGGCTGAATCTAATCAGCCCTAACTATAAGCTTTATCAAAAAGGAAGGTCTTAAGCGCACTCTTAAAAACGGATAGGGTGTCTGCCGCCCGAACACAAACTGGAAGCTGATTCCACAAAAGTGGAGCTTGATAAGAAAAGGCTCTGGCTCCCATTGTACTTTTAGAGACTCTAGGAACAACCAACAACCCTGCATTCTTGGAACGCAATGCCCTAGTAGGAGAGTAGGGTATAATGAGTTCTTTAAGGTAAGATGGCGCCCCATTAAGGGCTTTGTAGGCGAGAAGAAGAATTTTAAATTCTATCCTGTTCTATAGGGAGCCAGTGTAAGGCAGCCAGAACAGGAGTAATGTGGTCCCTTTTCCGAACTCTGGTTAGTACACGTGCTGCAGCATTTTGAATCAGCTGAAGCGACTTAACTGACTTTTGGTACACCCTGATAATAAAGAGTTACAATAATCCAGCCTTGAAGTAACAAATGCATGGACTAGTTTCTCTGCATCGTTTTGAGGCAAGATATGCCTGATTTTTGCAATGTTACGTAGATGAAAAAGGCGGTCCTTGAGATGATTTTATGTGGGCGTTAAAGATAAATCCTGATCAAATATAACACCAAGATTCCTTACAGTCTCACTGGAGGCCAAATTAATGCCATCCATAGTTATATATCTTTAGATAGTTTTTTGTTTCGAGTCTTTGGGCCGAGTACAATAACTTCAGTTTTGGCGTGTTTAACATCAAAAAGTTTAAGTCATCCACGTTTTTAAGTCCTTGAGGCAGTCTTGAATTTTATTTAGATGATTGGTTTCATCAGGCTTGATGGATAAATATAGTTGAGTATCATCCGCATAACAATGGAAATGTACAGAATGATTCCTTATAATATTGCCTAACGGAAGCATATATAATGTGAACAAAATAGGTCCAAGCACTGAGCCCTTTGGCACTCCATGGCTAACTTTGGTTTGCATGGAAGATTCATCGTTGACACACAAACTGAGAGCGTTCAGATAGATAGGACCTAAACCAGCCTAAAGCAGTTCCCGGTATCCCAACTAAGTGCTCTAGTCTTTGCAATAGGATGTCATGGTCGATAGTATCAAATGCAGCACTGAGATCGAGCAAAACAAGAATAGAGACAAGTCCTTTGTCTGATGCTATGAGAAGGTCATTTGTGACTTTAACCAGAGCTGTTTCTGTGCTATGTTGTGTTCTAAAGCCAGACTGAACATTTTCAAATAAATCATTGTTTTTTAAGTAATCACACAACTGTTTTGCTTTCTTAAGAATTTTTGAGAGGAACGGAAGATTAGAAATAGGTCGCAGCGCATCTGTAGCACTATCAACAACAAGATGAATTTGGGATGGTGTACATTTTGTATAAGTTTCCTCCCTTACATACAGACAAGCTATCGAGTTAAGTATTGATGGAATCTCTTCCTTAAATGTGGCTATAGCGCTAACGGATAGATTTCTGCTACAGGAACTTTTGACTAATGGTTTGTAATCTATTAACAGTACTTCAAAAGTTACCAAAAAATGGTCGGATAAAGCAGGATTATGCGGTTCGACTAATAGTTGCTCAATTTCAATACCATAAGTCAGAACAAGGTCGAGAGTGTGATTATAGCAGTGGGTTGGTTTATTTACACTCTGACGGAAACCAACAGAATCTAATATAGAGTTAAATGCAACAGTAAGGCTATTTTTATCATCGTCAACATGAATATTAAAGTCACCTACGATAATTACTTTATCTGTTTTAAGAACCAAAGTTGATAAAAACTCAGAGAATTCTGATACAAATTCTGAATAAGGACCTGGTGCACGGTACACTGTAACAAATAAGATTGGCTGCAAAGTTTTCCAGGTCGGATGCGTAAGACTAAAAACAAGGCTTTCAAAGGAGGTATAATTTAATTTTGGTTTAGTATTGATAAGTAAACTTGAGTCAAAGATGGCTGCAACTCCACCTCCTCGGCCTGTGCCTCGAGCAATATGAGTATTGATATGGCTGGGTGGAGTGGCTTCATTTATGCTGACATATTCTTCATGTCTCAACCAAGTTTCAGTGAGACAGCAAATATCAATATTATAATCTGATATTAAATCATTTACCAATATTGCTTTAGATGCTAGAGATCTTATATTTAAGAGACCACATTTAATCTTCCTGTTTTGTTGCACTGTAGTAGTTGTTACATTTACTTTGATTAGGTTATTATGTATGACACCTCTATTAGGTTTAACTTTGAATTGGCCTTGGGCAGACACACACACCGTTAATATTGGGTATTTTATTGGAGAGAGCGCAGAGAAGCGTGTAAGACTGCGACTCCGCCTCCTGGTCTCAACTCCAGTTTGTCATGGATTAGGTCCACAAAGCTCTGAAATGTTTGCCGAAATGAGATGTGCACCTTCCAAAGTAGGATGAATGCCGTCTCTCTTAATCAGACCAGGTTTTCCCCAGAAGGCTGTCCAATTATTTACGAAGCCCACATCGTTTGCTGGGCACCACCAAGACAACCAGCGCTGAAATGATGATATGCGCTATACATGTCGTCATTGATCAGATTGGGGAGGGGACCAGAGAAAATTACGGTGTCCGACATTGTTTTAGCATATCTACACACCGACGCCACATTAACTTTTGTGCATTCTGATTGGTGTAAACGAACATCATTACCACCGACGTGAATAACAATCCTACTGTATTTACGTGTATTCTTAGCCAGCAGTTTAAGATGCGCCTCAACGTCGCCCGCTCTGGCCCCCGGAATGCATGTGACTGTGGAGGCTTTGGTTTCTAAATTCACGTATCTCATAATAGAGCTACCAATAACCAGAGTTGGCTTCTCAGCGGGTGTCGCCGAGTGGGAAAATTGTTAGATACGTGAACGGGTTGGTGGGGACCTGTGGGTTCCGTAATGCCTCTTCTGAACAGCACCCAGTCTCTGCTGCTCGGGAGTTGTCGGGGGACGGCTATAGGAGCTACCTCTTGCCGGTCCGCACCGACTAACATGGGCTTTACTGAAGCTGAGTTACTTTCTAACATGCGGAGCCGGGCTTCTATGTCTATGATTCCCGCCTCCAACCTAGCAACTATACTACATGTAATACATGTATCGGTACCAGTAAAGGAGGAAGGGAAGTAACCAAACATGAGACAGGTAGAGCAGGAAATAGCACCCGAGGGTGGGGAAAGAGCCATTGCTAGCTATCAAGCTAAAGTAGCTACCGTTTAGCAAACCCGAAAGGAGTCTAAGCAACTGTGGAGTTACATTCGCTAAGAGAAGGAGAGTTGTGAGTGCTTAAGCTGTAGTAATGTGTGATTACAACGTCAGGTAGCTGCCGTGATCAAGAATTTTAAAACGAGCGATTTAAGATAATATAAGCTATCAGCAGCAGAACAGGCACACCGGAGATGACAACAACAACCGGAAGTGACAACATGCTTACCGCAATAGTGAGGGTCCCATTGGCCAATAGATGAACTGCAGTTTGTGGCACTTCCTTTTGGGCTTCACGGCTCTACCCCGGAGTTTGCCGCTTGGTTTGCATCTTGCAAATTATGTTGCACTGTTGGAGGAGCGTGTGACTTCAGTCTTCATTACCGTATCAACACTGTAGCTGCTGAGCACATGATGATAAAGCCTTGAATATTGAATATTGAAACCTGGAGCTCAACGCTCTCAAGACAGTGAGATGGTTGTGGACTTCAGGAAGAACGCAGCCCCACCCGCCCCCATCACTCTGTGTGACTCCCCAGTCACTGCTGTGGATTCTTTCCTCTTCCAGTGACTTTTATCCACCCCATAATAACATTACATGAATGCACATCATGTCAACAACACCTTGTTCTTTTTAACATTGTAAATCCTGCACATGCTGCACATCACTTCTGCACACTTCCTCTTTTAAATCAGCACAGTTCTCCACTTTAAATAAAGTGTACAGTATTTGTCACATTTAGATATTGTTAATTGGTTTTAATAGTTTTAAAATAGTTTTGTTTTAAATAGCTGTCATAATCCTATTTGTATTTTATTTTGTTTTGCTAAGATGTTTCTTTCTGTGTCCTTTTATGCACCACATATACTAAAGCAAATTCCTCGTATGTGTAAACCTACATTCTGACTTATTTTCTCAAAATTCAGACACATTTCCTCAAAATCCAGCTTTTAGAAAATAATTTGGAGAAAAATGTATTATGAGATGTGGAGAAAAAAGTCAGTTTTGATTTTAAGAAAAAGTCAAAACTCTGAGTTTTTCTGCAAATGCCAGAATTGAGAGATTTTCTGAAAAATTTTGCATTTTAGAAAAAGGTCAGCATTTGGAGAAAAAAGTCATTATTCTGAGTATTCCAGAAAAAAGTCAGAATTCTGAGAAACAAAGTCAGGATGTTGAGATTTTCATAAAAATTCAGCATTTTTGAAAAAAGTCAGAATTTTGAGAATTATTATTGTAGAGATTCTATGTAATGTCGAGAGGAAGATGAGGCTCACGAGACCCAACAATGCAGGCGAGCTGAAGGCCGCTAGTGAAGTAACCTGGGCTTCCATCACACCTCAGCAGTCCCACAGACTGATAGTCTCCATGCCATGCCGCATTGATGCAGTTATTCATGCTAAAGGAGGTCCAACCAAGTACTGAGAGCAGGAACATTAACATACTTTTCAGAAGGCCTAGCACTTCTATATAAACAAAGTGGGCGGAACTTAGCAAAACCATAGGCAAGCATTTAAAATAAGGAATGGATAAGGGCTGCAAAGTTAATGAATTGTTAATTGTGGTTAGATTTTTAATTCTAATACTCTACATTTTCTCTGAATATGTGTTTCCTGTTTCCTGCAGACGTCCAGCAGCTGGTGGTGGTTAAAGAAGAGGTTCCCCCTGAGCAGCAGGAGTGGAGCTCCAGTCTGGACCAGCAGGACCCAGAGCCCCCCCCACACATTAAAGAGGAACAGGAGGAATTCTGGAGCAGTCAGGAGGGAGAGCAGCTTCAAGGGCTGGAGGAGGCTGATATCACCAAGTCCACATTCATTCCTGTCCCTGTGAAGAGTGAAGATGATGAAGAGAAACCTCAGTCCTCTCAGCTTCATCAAAGACAAACTGAACACCTAGAAACAGAAGCTGATGGAGAGGACTGTGGAGGAGCAGAACCAGCCAGGAACTCAGATCCAGAGAGACATTTACAACCTGAGACTGAGGACAACCCTGGAGACTCTTCTGAACCTGACATTGAAGACAGGGCTGATTGGAAGAAGACCAGAGAACCAGGTTCAAACTCTCAGAGAAATAAACAAAACTCTGTCAGTAATTCAAGACGTAGTGCAGGAGAGAAACCATTCATCTGCTCAGTCTGTAAGAAAGCTTTTACACAGAGAGCACATTTAAAGGAGCACATGAAAATCCACACAGGAGAGAAACCATTCAGCTGCTCAGTCTGTGAGAATACATTTGCACGGAAAGGATATTTAAATCTGCACATGAGAAGCCACACAGGAGAGAAACCATTCAGCTGCTCAGTCTGTAAGAAATCTTTTGCAGTGAGAGGAAGTTTAAAGGACCACATGAGAATACACACAGGAGAGAAACCATTCAGCTGCTTATTCTGTGATACATCTTTTAAACGGAGAGAAAGTTTAAAGGGCCACATGAGGATACACACAGGAGAGAAACCATTCAGCTGCAGTATTTGTGACAAAAAGTTCACCTGGAGTCAAAAGGTCAAAAGACATAAGTGTGTTGGTCGTCAGTCCTCACAGCTTCATCAAACTCAAACTGAGGAGAACAGAGAGGCAGAGCCTCCAGCCAGCAGCTCAGCTGAACACATGGAAACAGAAGCTGATGGAGAGCACTGTGGAGGACCAGAACCATCCAGGAGCTCAGATCCAGAGAGACATTTACAACCAGAGACCGAGGACAACGACAAGGATGACATATTCTGTTCATTTTCAGGTTGGTATTAGTATGTTGTCTTCACTGGGACATGTCTCCATGCTTTAATGTTGAAAAAGCTCTTTATTTTTGTCATAGTGCCTCGTTTCACCCTCTGTCTGAAACCAGAGCCCAGTCTGGTCTGAATGGTTAGCTGGCCGGCTCTGTTGTGATTGGTCGACCACTTAGAGATGTCCCGCCCCTTAGCCTATCATGTACAACGTGTTGTTGTGTCCCCAGGTGAAATCAATCAGGATACTTTTCAGAGCGGAAATGTACGTTGTTACAACAGAAAAGAGCCAAAGGCAGCTTAATGTTACGTAGAAGCATGCATACAAAAGTATTAAAGTTAAACAAAAAAAAGAAATAATATAATAAAAAACAAAACAACAAAAAAGTGACACAATTTACAAAATACACATCCTGTATCAGTTCTGAGGATTTAGCAGCCAGGTATATATTGCACAGTTTGCACATAGTCTGATCGCTGCAGGAAGGAAGGACCTGCGGTATCTCTCCTCGAGACAGCGGGGTGCAGCAGCCTGTCGCTTAAGGAGCTGCACAGTGCAGACAAGGCAAGGCAAGTTTATTTATATAGCACCTTTCAACACAAGGCACTTCAAAGTGCTTTACAAAAATGAAAGACATTAAGAAAATGGCATTTAGAAACAGTCATTAAAAAGCAAAGATAATAAAATAAACATTAAAAGAAAAAATACTTGGACAAAAGTTACAGTGCAGTTTAAGATATGAATAGTTCAATTAAAAGCATCGGCAAAAAGAAAAGTCTTAAGCCTGGATTTAAAAGTAGTAGTTGCAGCGGAGCTGTAGGTTTCTGGGAGTTTGTTCCAGATATTTGGAGCATAATAACTGAACTTCTCCATGTTTGGTTCTGACTCTGGGGACAGAGAGCAGACCAGAAGACCTGAGAGATCTGGATGGTTCATCATTTAGCAGGAGATCAGAAATGTATTTTGGGCCTAAACCATTCAATGCTTTATAAACCAGCAGCAGTGTTTTGAAATCTTAGACACACAGGAAGCCGGTGTAAAGACTTCAGAACTGGAGTGATGTGATCCACTTTCTTAGTGTTAGTGAGGACTCGAGCAGCGGCGTTCTGAATCAGCTGCAGCTTTCTGATAGATTTTTTAGTGAGACCTGTGAAGACACCATTACAGTAGTCGAGTCTACTGAAGATAAAAGCATGGACAAGTTTTTAAGACATTAGTCTTTTAATCCTAGATATATTCATTAGGCTGATTTAGTAACTGTTTTAATGTGACTGTTGAAACTCAGGTCAGAGTCCATGACTACACCTAGATTTCTGGCTTTATCTGTTGTTTTGAACATTGCAGACTGAAGCTCAGCGCTAACTTTTATACGTTCTGCCTTGGCTCCGAAAACCATTACCTCAGTTTTATCTTTGTTTAATTGGAGAAAGTTCTGACACATCCAGTCATTGATTTGTTCAATGCATTTACTCAGTGTTTGAATTGAAGCATAGTCTCCTGGTGAAGTGGTTATGTAAATGTGGGTGTCATCCGCATAGCTATGGTAACTTATTTTGTTGTTTTTCATTATATGAGCCAGTGGTAGCATGTAGATGTTAAAGAGAAGAGGCCCCAAATTACCCAGCTGTTGAAAAACAACTTTTTCAATGATTTACCTAGAAATGGGAGGTTTGATATGGGCCTGTAGTTGTTCATTACTGAAGCATCTAGATTATTCTTTTTTAAGAGCGGTTTAATGACTGCAGTTTGCAGGGCCTGTGGAAAAAAACCTGAGTGAAGAGACTTATTTACTATGTGAAGGAGAACTGTGGCCATGCAATGAAAAACATTTTTGAAAAATCCTGTTGGAATAATATCAAGGCAGCAGGAGGAGGATTTTAGATGTTGTATAATGTCCTCTAGGTCTTTATCATTAATCAGACGGAACTGTGTCATGGTGTTTGAATTGATTGTAAGTGGACACAGGGACAACACATCTGCTGTACCTGATGCAGAGGAACTGACTGCTTGTCTGATCTTCTGAAATGTGTCAGTGAAAAAGGCAAAGTCATTGCAGGCCCTAGTGGATAGAAATTCAGAGGCTACTGACACTGGGGGGTTTGTTAGTCTGTCGAGGGTAGCAAACAAGCCACCTGCATTGTTTTTGTTTTTGGCAATGATGTCAGAGAAGAAAGACTGTCATGCAATTTTCAATTCCAAATTATAAAAGCCAAGTCTCTCTTTATAGATTTCAAAGTGAACCTGGAGATTTGTTTTTCGCCACCTGCGTTCAGCTTTCCGACACTCTCTTTTTTCTGTTCTCACGGTCATGGCCTTTCTCCATGGAGATATTTTCTTGCCAGTCACTTCCTTTACCTTGGTGGGACCAATGGCATCTATAACAATTTGAATTGTTGAATTAAAATGATCTACTAGCTCATTTACTAAAATGTTAGCAGGGGCAAGTGTGGAAGAAACATTCTGAGTAAACATTTCCCTAGTATTTTCAGTTAAATATCGCTTTGTGGTTACCTCTTCTTGAACATTTTTGTGAACAGAAATAGAGCTCTCAAAGAAAACACAGGAATGATCAGAGAGTGCAACATCAGTCACCACAACCTTAGAGATATTCAGACCCTTTGAGATCATTAAGTCCAGAGTGTGCCCCTTATTGTGCGTGTGCTCCGTCACATGCTGAGTCAGTCCATAGTTATAGTTATAGAACACAAAACAGTTCTTTAGCCCCTTCTGAAAGGTAGGATAACGTTCTCCAAAAACATTCTTAAAATGTTCGGTGATAACTTTCTTTAAATGTTTTTGTTAAAATTGTTATAACATTATGCCCTAATATTCTAAAAAAGGTTTTCAGCTGCAAGTTAGATTTTTTTTAATGTTGCCAGAATGTTATATTTTTGAGTACGATAACGTGCTTTTACTTTTAAAACATTATGCAAATGTTCTGTGCAACAATTTACTAGTGTGAGGCAAAAGCAGGCAAAGTTGTCAAAAAATCTGCTGGCAAAAAGCTAGAGCGGCACGCAACAAACTGTTCACGGCAACAATCCGGCAGGGAATGAGTGCAGGCTGCAGGCTTTCATAGTGTGGCTGATGAGCAGGTTGCAGGTGTAGTTGATTGGAGATTGCTCCCAGCCGTGTAGAGCAGACCAGCAGGCAGGCAGGCAGGGGGGGGGGGGGGAACAAACACATAGAAACACTAACAGGGGTTTCAGGGACAGGCAGTGACAGTCGGTCCGTTCTTCTATATGTCTGTCGGTCTCAAATCTAAAGGGTGCAATAACGATTTGTATCCAATATGCATAAACAGCGGACACTGTTTATACGCAGCCTCACAAACCACACACGGCCAGATAGCTTATCTAACAGTTAGGACCTACATACGAGACACAACCTTTATAGTCAGAAAAAAAGTGTGACTATTTTACGATATTTTACACATATGATATTATGAATACTGTGGGCCTACATACCTTAGTGTGCTTATAAGTGCATGTGAGTGAATATTGGCATGCAAATTATTTTGTATACGTCCTATTCATTGTCTCAATGCGCTCATACATCTTAAGAAAGTTATCACCAAACATTTCAAGAATGTTTTTAAAGAACGTTATCCTACCTTTCAGAAGAACATTCTGGGAACCAAAATAAAACGTCCCGCTGAAAACATTCCTAGAACAATGAATGGTAACATTCTCAGAAGTTTTTGAGAACCAAAAATGTCTAGCTGGGAACTCACACATGCCACCAAACATGCAATATCTGCTTACAGCTTATCATGAAATACGTGCTTGTTTTTTTTTTCAAAAGGAAGATATGGTGACATCAGATTTGTTAAAACATCCTTTTCAAACAAATGCAACAAGTTTGTTTTTTAAAGCGCTATAGAAATAAATCTGACGTTGACCATGACCGTGTTAATATTTGCCATCACAGGAACGTTTTATAAAAAAAGAATAACCTCCTGAAAACATCATCCGAATGTTGCTTTGAAAATGTTCTTCATTTGTTATCATGTAACATTGAGGGAACGTTTTATAAAGAACATCTTTAATGTGTTACCCCAACAACGTCCAAAACACATCCTTATAATCTTGCAGGCAAAACGTTCCACCTTTGTTAACATATCACATTAAAGGAACGTTTTATAAAAAAACGTTCTGTCATCTCAGGCCTTAATAACATCCTAAAAACATCCTCTGAATGTTGTAGTTAAAATGTTATGCCTTAGTTAACCTTAAGCCTTATAGGAACATTATTTGAAATAATAAAAAGGTTATTAGAACATCAGATTAAAACGTTTCTTTAAAACATTATTAGAACCTGTAGGTAATGTTAGCCAAAGTTGTGAGAACGTTCCCCGCTAGCTGGGTTGGTGCCAACCCTCTGTATCTCCTTCTTGTGGTCATTGTCCTCCAGTCAGGTGGGCAAGGGTGAAAGGTTGAGCAGAGAGTAGAGAGAGCTGGGGGGTGAAGGAAGAGTATCCTCAAAGGTGTTGATAGGGGGGAAGAAGGGCGGTGGAGACTCCTCCATTTGTCTCATAGGTCTCCCATAATCAAAACATTCCTCAGGCGGGTACAGTGATACTTCTTCAAGGTTTTCTGTGTGATGTGTTGTGTCTTTCTCCTGTTTTGATTCCTCTTGTCGCTTGTCCTTGGCAGAGTGAACAGATTGATGACGCAGGCAGTTGAATATGTTAGAGATAAAAAAATGTACTCCTGAGTTGTTCAGGCAAAGTCCATCTGCCTTAAAAAGATGTCTGCGGTCCCAGAAAAAGTTTAAATTGTCAATAAAATGGACAGAATGGTCAGTACAGGCAGTTGAAAGCCACGTGTTCAGTGCAAACAATCTGCTGAATCTCTATACTCTTCTGACTGGCGGTAGAGGGCCACTGATGAACACCTCCGCATTTAGAGAGCTGACAGTTTCCAACAAACATTTAAAGTCTTCTTTCAGCACTTCTGACTGTTGTTTCACAACATCATTTGTTCCAATATGCAGTACCACATTCTTCACAGACGGATGTTCAGCCCCAATATACAGGATCTTCTCAGCCAAGTCTGAGACCATATCCTTGGGAAAACAGAGTACTTTGGTGTTGTTCTTACTACACAGACTTTTTACATCTCTTACAGCAGAGTCACCCACAATCAGAGTTTCAGGCCGTTTACTTTTGGAGTAGCTATTGGTCCTTACCCTGCTGTGTGAAGAGGACAGGTTATCCAGGTCATCAGAAAGAGATCTCCGGTTCTGGGTCAGTGGAGCGTATCTGTTCCGGATTGGCACACTAGGTGGTTTAGGAGGATTGTTTGTAGTTCTCCCTTAGCAGCTGTGGTGTCATTCCCATATATTCCATTCACTTCCATGTTAACTTCCAACCGTTGCATTTTCATTTCCAACATGGCCATCTTCTGTAGAAGTTTGTGGAAGTTATCTGTAAAGAACGGAGGCATTTTGCTGCCAACTAGCTTAAGCTAAATAGCATGCAGTACCAGGCTTAAGCTGTTGCTAGGCCACGCTACTGTAAGACTGAGGTCGTCGTAAAAATATTGAAATATGGCTGAAACCCTCCGTCTTTTTACGAAGAATAACTGTCCCAGTGATAAGTTAATGTCCAGGAGCTGCTGCTCGAAGTTTTCAGAAAAGAAAAATATGAAAATCAGCATAAAAAAGTTAGCAGAGGCAAGAGCAAGCAGAAAAGCGTCTGCACTGTAAGAAAGCAACGTCGCAAGGTCATAGCGTTTGATGGTTTTTGCGACTGAACTTGAGGATACATTCAAAGTTCTTGACATTTTCCAGATCGACTGGCCTTCATTTCTTAAAGTGAGGATGGACGGTCGTTTCTCTTTACTGAGTTGAGTGGTTCTTGCCATAAAATGGGTTACAACAGTAGTCAAATAGGGCTTTCCACTGTGCACTAACCCTACCTCTGCACAACACAACGGATGGTCTCAAACACATGGTTGTGGACTTCAGGAAGAACGCAGCCCCACCCGCCCCCATCACTCTGTGTGACTCCCCAGTCACTGCTGTGGAGTCTTTCCTCTTCCAGTGACTTTTATCCACCCCATAATAACATTACATTAATGCACATCATGCCAACAACACCTTGTTCTTTTTAAAATTGTAAATCCTGCACATGCTGCACATATCTTCTGTACACTTCCTCTTTTAAATCAGCACAGTTCTCCACTTTAAATAAAGTGTATAGTATTTGTCACATTTAAATATTGTTAATTGGTTTTAATAGTTTTAAAATAGTTTTGTTTTAAATAGCTGTCATAATCCTATTTGTATTTTATTTTTGTTTTGCTAAGATGCTTCTTTCTGTGTCTTTTTATGCACCATATATACTAAAGAAAATTCCTCGTATGTGTAAACCTACTTGGTAAATATAACCGATTCTGATGAATATGTGTTTCCTGTTTCCTGCAGACGTCCAGCAGCTGGTGGTGGTTAAAGAAGAGGTTCCCCCTGAGCAGCAGGAGTGGAGCTCCAGTCTGGACCAGGAGGCCCCAGAGCCCCCCCCACACATTAAAGAGGAACAGAGGAACTCTGGAGCAGTCAGGAGGGAGAGCAGCTTCAAGGGCTGGAGGAGGCTGATATCACCAAGTCCACATTCACTCCTGTCCCTGTGAAGAGTGAAGATGATGAAGAGAAACCTCAGTCCTCTCAGCTTCATCAAAGACAAACTGAACACCTGGAAACAGAAGCTGATGGAGAGGACTGTGGAAGACCAGAACCAGCCAGGAACTCAGATCCAGAGAGACATTTACAACCTGAGACTGAGGACAACCCTGGAGACTCTTCTGAAGACACTGAAGACAGGGCTGATTGGAAGAAGACCAGAGAACCAGGTTCAAACTCTCAGAGAAATAAACAAAACTCTGTCAGTGATTCAAGACGTAGTGCAGGAGGGAAACCATTCATCTGCTCAGTCTGTAAGAAATATTTTACACAGAGAGCACATTTAAAGGAGCACGTGAAAATCCACACAGGAGAGAAACCATTCAGCTGCTCAGTCTGTGAGAATACATTTGCACGGAAAGGATATTTAAATCTGCACATGAGAAGCCACACAGGAGAGAAACCATTCAGCTGCTCAGTCTGTAAGAAATCTTTTTGCAGTGAGAGGAAGTTTAAAGGACCACATGAGAATACACACAGGAGAGAAACCATTCAGTTGCTTAGTCTGTGATACATCTTTTAAACGGAGAGACAGTTTAAAGGGCCACATGAGGATACACACAGGAGAGAAACCATTCAGCTGCAGTATTTGTGACAAAAAGTTCACCTGGAGTCAAAAGGTCAAAAGACATAAGTGTGTTGGTCGTCAGTCCTCACAGCTTCATCATACTGAGGAGAACAGAGAGGCAGAGCCTCCAGCCAGCAGCTCAGCTGAACACATGGAAACAGAAGCTGATGGAGAGGACTTTGGAGGACCAGAACCAGCCAGGAACTCAGATCCAGAGAGACATTTACAACCAGAGACTGAGGACAACCCTGGAGACTCTTCTGAACCTGGGATTGAAGACAGGGCTGATTGGAAGAAGACCAGAGAACCAGGTTAGAACTCTCAGAGAAATAAACAAGACCCTGTCAGTGATTCAAGATGTAGTGCAGGAGAGAAACCATTCAGCTTCTCAGTCTGTAAGAAATAATTTTTACTCCAAATGCTGACCTTCTTCTAAAATGCTAAATGTTTCCGAAAATCTCTAAATTCTGGCCTTTGCAGAAAACCTCAGAATTTTAACTTTTTCTTAAAATCAATACATTTTGACTTATTTTCTCAAAATTCAGACACATTTCCTCAAAATTCAGCATTAGAAAATGTCAGCATTTTGCGAAAAAATAATTTGGAGAAATATGTATTATGAGATGTGGAGAAAAAAGTCAGTTTTGATTTTCAGAAAAAGTCAAAACTCTGAGGTGTTCTGCAAAAGCCAGTATTGAGAGATTTTCGGAAAAATGTTGCATTTTAGAAAAAGGTCAGCATTTGGAGAAAAAAGTCATTATTCTGAGTTTTCCAGAAAAAAGTCAGAATTCTGAGAAACAAAGTCAGGATGTTGAGATTTTCTTAAAGATTCAGCATTTTAGAAAAAAGTCAGAATTTGGAGAATTATTATTGTAGAGATTCTATGTAATGTCGAGTGGAAGATGAGGCACACGAGACCCAACAATGCAGACGAGCTGAAGGCCGCTAGTGAAGCAACCTGGGCTTCCATCACACCTCAGCAGTGCCACAGACTGATAGTCTCCATGCCACGCCGCATTGATGCAGTTATTCATGCTAAAGGAGTCCAACCAAGTACTGACAGCAGGAACATTAACATACTTTTCAGAAGGCCAGCACTTCTATATAAACAAAGTGGGCAGAACTTAGCAAAACCATAGGCAAGCATTTAAAATAAGGATTGGATAAGGGCTGCAAAGTTAATGAATTGTTAATTGTGGTTAGATTTTAAATTCTAATACTCTACAGTTTCTCTGAATATGTGTTTCCTGTTTCATGCAGACGTCCAGCAGCTGGTGGTGGTGAAAGAAGAGGTTCCCCCTGAGCAGCAGGAGTGGAGCTCCAGTCTGGACCAGGAGGACCCAGAGCCCCCCCCACACATTAAAGAGGAACAGGAGGAATTCTGGAGCAGTCAGGAGGGAGAGCAGCTTCAAGGGCTGGAGGAGGCTGATATCACCAAGTCCACATTCAATCCTGTCCCTGTGAAGAGTGAAGATGATGAAGAGAAACCTCAGTCCTCTCAGCTTCATCAAAGACAAACTGAACACCTGGAAACAGAAGCTGATGGAGAGGACTGTGGAGGACCAGAACCAGCCAGGAACTCAGATCCAGAGAGACATTTACAACCAGAGACTGAGGACAACCCTGGAGACTCTTCTGAACCTGACACTGAAGACAGTGCTGATTGGAAGAACACCAGAGAACCAGGTTCAAACTCTCAGAGAAATAAACAAATCTCTGCCAGTGATTCAAGACGTAGTGCAGGAGAGAAACCATTCATCTGCTCAGTCTGTAAGAAATCTTTTAAACACAGTGGAACTTTAAAGCAGCACTTGAGAAACCACACAGGAGAGAAACTATTTATCTGCTCAATTTGTAAGAAATCTTTTGCAGTGAGAGGACATTTAAAGGGCCACATGAGAATACACACAGGAGAGAAACCATTCAGCTGCAGTATTTGTGACAAAAGATTCACCTGGAGTCATCATGTCAAAAGACATAAGTGTGTTGGTCGTCAGTCCTCACAGCTTCATCAAACTCAAACTGAGGAGAACAGAGAGGCAGAGCCTCCAGCCAGCAGCTCAGCTGAACACATGGAAACAGAAGCTGATGGGGAGGACTGTGGAGGACCAGAACCAGCCAGGAACTCAGATCCAGAGAGACATTTACAACCAGAGACTGAGGACAACCCTGGAAAATCTTCAGAACCTGAGACTGAAGACAGTGCTGATTGGAAGGAGACCAGAGAACCAGGTTCAAACTCTAATAGAAATAAACAAGACCCTGTCAGTGATTCAAGACGTAGTGCAGGAGAGAAACCATTCAGCTTCTCAGTCTGTAAGAAATAATTTTTACTCGAAATGCTGACTCTTTTCTAAAATATAAAATGTTTCAGAGAATCTCTAAATTCTGGCCTTTGCAGAAAACCTCAGAATTTTGACTTTTTCTTAAAATCAATACATGCTGACTTATTTTCTCAAAATTCAGACACATTTCCTCAAAATTCCAGCTTTTAGAAAAAGTCAGCCTTTTGGGAAAAAGTAAGAATTTGGAGAAAATGTAAGAGATATGGAGAAAAAAGTCAGTTTTGATTAAAAAAAAAAAGTAAAACTCTGAGGTTTTCTGCAAAAGCCAGAATTTAGAGATTTTCTGAAAATTGTTTCATTTTAGAAAAAGGTCTGCATTTGGAGGATTATTATTGTAGAGATTCTATGTATTGTCGAGAGGAAGGTGAGGCACACGAGACCCAACAATGCAGAAGAGCTGAAGGCCGCTAGTGAAGCAACCTGGGCTTCCATCACACCTCAGCAGTGCCAGAGACTGATAGTCTCCATGCCACCCCGCATTGATGCAGTTATTCATGCTAAAGGAGGTCCAACCAAGTACTGAATGCATACACATGAACATACTTGTCAGAAGGCAAGCACTTCTATATAAACAAAGTGGGCGGAACTTAGCAAAACCGTAGGCAAGCATTTAAAATAAGGAATGGATAAGGGCTGCAAAGTTAATGAATTGTTAATTGTGGTTAGATTTTAAATTCTAATACTCTACAGTTTCTCTGAATATGTGTTTCCTGTTTCCTGCAGACGTCCAGCAGCTGGTGGTGGTTAAAGAAGAGGTTCCCCCTGAGCAGGAGGAGTGGAACTCCAGTCTGGACCAGGAGGACCCAGAGCCCCCCCCACACATTAAAGAGGAACAGGAGGAACTCTGGAGCAGTCAGGAGGGAGAGCAGCTTCAAGGGCTGGAGGAGGCTGATATCACCAAGTCCACATTCACTCCTGTCCCTGTGAAGAGTGAAGATGATGAAGAGAAACCCCAGTCCTCTCAGCTTCATCAAATACAAACTGAACACCTGGAAACAGAAGCTGATGGAGAGGACTGTGGAGGACCAGAACCAGCCAGGAACTCAGATCCAGAGAGACATTTACAACCAGAGACTGAGGACAACCCTGGAGACTCTTCTGAACCTGACACTGAAGACAGGGCTGATTGGAAGGAGACCAGAGAACCTGGTTCAAACTCTCAGAGAAATAAAAAAGACCCTGTCAGTGGTTCAAGACGTAGTGCAGGAGAGAAACCATTCAGCTGCTCAGTCTGTAATCGATCTTGTAAACGGAGAGGACATTTACATGATCACATGAGAATCCACACAGGAGAGAAACCATTCAGCTGCTTAGTTTGTAATAAATCTTTTACACAGAGTGGACATTTAAAGAAACACATGAGAATCCACACAGGAGAGAAACCATTCAGCTGCAGTGTTTGTGACAAAAGATTCACCCTGAGTAGTCATGTCGAAAGACATAGGTGTTTTGGTCATCAGTCCTCACAGCTTCATCAAACTCAAACTGAGGAAAACAGAGAGGCAGAGCCTCCAGCCATTAGCTTAGCTGAACACATGGAAACAGAAGCTGATGGAGAGGACTTTGGACGACCAGAACCAGCCAGGAACTCAGATCCAGAGAGACATTTACAACCAGAGACTGAGGACAACCCTGGAGACTCTTATGAACCTGACACTGAAGACAAGGATGATTGTTAGGTTTAAACTCTTTGGGTAAGTCCCAGTAAGTCGTATATAATGCTTTAACTTGACTGTTTGTGATAAAAAATGTTTGGTCCAAGTAAAGAGAAGACTGTGGAGGACCAGAACCGGCAACATTTACAACCAGAGACTGGGGAGGTTTCCATATTGGGTTATATAATTAAAACAAAAGTTAATATAATCAAATATAATTTTGTAGAATCCACAATGTAAAATGCATGATATGTCACGAAGCTCTATACTTATATACTAAAGCGTTGGTGTTCGGATCAAAGGAGCACAGGTTCAAACCCCACTGCAGTCAGCATGTCGTTGTGTCCCTGGGCAAGACACTTCACCCTAAATTGCTCCTGTGGGGCTTGCCCACAGTATTGAGTATGTAAGTCGCTTTGGATAAAAGCATCTAACAAGTAACATGTAATGTAATGTTTGGTAAACTGACATGAAAGAGTGTAAGGTCTGATATAGTTTATCACTAAAGGTGTCACTATTCAGCAGAGGGAAGACACCCTTACTCTCACAGCAGAAGGCCCCTGACTCACACCCGGAAGCAATGACTCTTCTCCACATACATGGGTCGGTTGGTGGGTATTCGCTTCTGCTTCTGTTGGTATGATACAAAAGCAGCAGCTGAGAGAGGACAAAAGGTCTTAGGGTTCTTAACTGGGAATCTCTCCCTAGACGTTATTTACCCACTGTCATCATGAGGAAATGCCTCTGAAGACATGCAGGGAGTTTTAACAAAAAGGAAAACGTGTAAACCGGTAAATTAAGAGTAAAACATTGTATAATTGTCACATTGTAACCAGATAAAGTAAAAAACGGTGTTAGAGTGTGGACCATTTCTTCAAATAAAACCATCCCATCCATTTGGACTGGGGTAACCTAAATGAATTCTGCGCTGTCCTCTCCTGATTTAGGGTAAGATTGCACGACTGCCACACTCACACTTAGGTAGGGCCACACCTCATTACAGATACTAGAATCCTACGGGATCGCTGAAGCAAGATGTTGGAGATCTTCTACCAGTCTGTAGTTGGAGATCTTCTAACAGTCTGTTGTTGGACATCTGCTACCAGTCTGTTGTTGGTGATCTTCTATCAGTCTGTTGTTGGACATCTGCTACCAGTCTGTTGTTGGAGATCTTCTACCAGTCTGATGTTGGAGAGCTTCTACCAGTCTGATGTTGGTGATCTTCTACCAGTCTGTTGTTGGTGATCTTCTACCAGTCTGTTGTTGGAGATATTCTACCAGTCTGTTGTTGGAGATCTGCTACCAGTCTGCTGTTGGAGATCTGCTACCAGTCTGTTGTTGGAGATCTTCTACCAGTCTGTTGTTGGAGAACTTCTACCAGTCTGTTGTTGGAGAACTTCTACCAGTCTGTTGTTGGAGATGTTCTACCAGTCAGTTGTTGGAGATCTTCTACCAGTCTGTTGTTGGTGATCTTCTACCAGTCTGCTGTTGGTGATCTTCTACCAGTCTGCTGTTGGAGATCTGCTACCAGTCTGTTGTTGGAGATCTTCTACCAGTCTGTTGTTGGAGAACTTCTACCAGTCTGATGTTGGAGATCTTCTACCAGTCTGTTGTTGGTGATCTTCTACCAGTCTGATTTAGAGATCTTCTACCAGTCTGTTGTTGGAGATCTGCTACCAGTCTGATGTTGGAGATCTGCTACCAGTCTGATGTTGGAGATCTTCTACCAGTCTGTTGTTGGATATCTTCTACCAGTCTGTTGTTGGAGATCTGCTACCAGTCTTTTGTTGCCACTCTTCTTTGATGTGGCTTCTCTTTGGATAACTGGACTTAAACTCACAATGTAAAACATATATTTTTAAATGTATATCTTAATTGTCCCAATATACATGGCATTATGTTCTTTACAAACAACATAATAATCATGCAACGAAAGGCCAGCAAGGCAAAAACAAAAATAAATAAATAAATAAAAGGATAGGGATATGTCTTCATGTTATTATAGTCTTGAAAATACATGTATCTGTTAGCTATTGTTCCAGTCAAATGTCTTTGTTTTGAGTCCAATGTTCCCACTTTCTGTTGAGTTGTGTTTCTTTTAATCTCAATTTATGAATCATTTTTTCCATCAAAAAGATTTCTTCCACGATTGTTACCCATTGGTTTTTCGTTGGTGGTGCTTCCTTACCCCAATTTCCTAGTGAAAGCTTTCTTGCTGGATATTAGCAGGATTTTGATCAACTATCTGTCACTTGCAATCATTTCCTCAGTGAATTTACATAAATAGAGTACCAAACTACTTTTAGAAACATCATACCCTATTATTTGACATATTTCCTTACATATCAATTCCCCAAAACATAATTACAGTTTTTTGTCAGTAGCTAACAAACTAAAATCTCACATGAAGCAAAATGATTTAATATCACCCTCAAAGAGCAACACCTCAACTCAAATAGACCCTACTGAAATAAACAGGGAATTTAGGAAATATTATGAAAATCTGTATCAATCCCAAGTCAAACATGACCCCCAGACCCAAAAAACATTTCTTGACAGGCTGAATATTCCATCTATTTCTAAGGAGTTTGCAGAGAGGCTAGAGGCTGATATTAATGAGCAAGAAATAAGAATCCCTATAAACAGCATGAAAGCAGGAAAATCAGCAGGACCAGATGGTATACCAATAGACTTGTATAAAAAATGTAAAACAAAATTACTTAAACCACTGTTGGAAATGTATTTGGAAGCATTCCTTAGTGGTAGCCTACAAAGTGTCAGGTGCGTTAATAACACTACTGCCAAAACCAGGAAAGCCTAGCAACAGATGTGAAAATATGAGACCGATAAGTCTACTCAATTCTGACTTCAAAAATCTATGTAAAGTTTTAGCGAGAAGGCTAGAAGAAACACTACCCAGTGTCATACACAGGGATCAAATGGGTTTATTCTGGGTCGCCAAGGATTCCACAACTTTAGGAGGGTCCTTAATATGATTCAAGGCTTGGAGGTTACTTCGGATAAGGCCCTCCTATCTTTAGACGCCGAAAAGTTTTTTGATAAGATGGAATGGCCCTACCCAGAGCCCTATAATAGAAGAGTTGCGACATCTCCGTTCACTCCAATGGACCATTTTTTTACAGCAATGGCGGATCGTGGAGATCGTGGAGCCTCTCAATAATTCCCAGGCTAGCAGCGCAGTAGAGTTGCAGCATAATAGACCATTCGTGATGGACTTTTAAAGGAAAGACGTTTAAAGACTTATATTGCGGATATTATCAGCACATCTGAATCAAATTAACATGTGAATTAAAGCATGTTATTGGATTATCCCCCTCTAAATGAGTAGATTTAGGGAACGATAACAGATTAGGCTAGGATACCGGATAAAGTTAGCAACACACGTTAACCATGATCAGCCTTTTAAAGGTGGGGTAGGTACGTTTGAGAAACCGGCTCGAGATACACCTTTTGTTCTAGTCCATGGAATGCTCTTAACATCCCGATAGCAATGAATATCTTAAGTGCTTTGACAAAAAATCCATAAAAAAATGTCATCTGTGGAAGCCGTAGTACTGTAAAAAGCACGACCAATCATTTTAGCCGGCCCGGCTAAAATAACTGGATGGCCTACCTGCCTGTCAGCCTTCCATCTCGTGCACAAACTTATCTCGTGCCCTCATTGGTCATGTGCGCGTTCGTGTGTGTTGGAGGAGGGGCTCTGTAAGGAAGTGGCAGATTTTTTCCGGCTGTGTATTTTCAAATTCTAGCGCACTCGAGCTGGTTTCTCCAAAATTACCTACCCCACCTTTAATTGTAAATTCCGTTCTCTTAATGTCATTTCGTCCAACGTTGTGGAATTAGAGAAAAGGGGCTTCTTAACGTGATTTTATCCGGGGTGGAGGGAGTTAAATATTAGTTAAATATAACATTGGGGCATGTGAATGTAGTGGGTGGAGGGGGTGAAATGAGGATATCCATTTTGGAGTTCAAGCTAGTATATTATAGTTAACGTTACATAATAATAAGGAAGAGAGCTATGTTTGTGATACATCGCTATTGATATGGATTTAGAGTGCATATTTGAGACTTCCAAACAGTAAACAAAAACGTAACTTATGGGTGAGTGTTTTTAGCAGAGCCATATTATGTCCTTGTGATTCTGTTGATTATTACCTGTCTGTATTATGTTGCAGCTCAGCTGATTTTGGATTGATGGCAAAGGGAGAGGGACTTAAGTGAGAGTGAAAACACAAGGTAAGTCTAAAATAGGTCAGCAATGTCCCATCCTATAGGTTGCTATATATATGTATCTAACCCTTTCTCCTGTCTTTGTCTCCCTCTTTCAGCACAAGAACCCCAGGGGGATTCAATGGAGCCTGAAGACCTGCACTGAGACCCTCACCCTGCACCTGAGTCTCAACTCCCAGAGTTTTGCAAGCCTCTCCCTGTTCCTTATTTTTATTAAACAGACATTAAGCTTCCTAATGGTGTGATATTCGTTTTGTGAAAAATATGATTACCTCACATATTTTGTTGCTGTTGTTGTCTTTTGTGATAGTTAAACTGCTCCTGCTGACTTGAGCCAGCCATTCTTTCCTCCTCTCTGTATCAGTGGGGAAACCGTACATTCGTACTCCTTTCTCTGAGCGATTGGAGCATCCCCAGGCAGCACAGCAAACCATGGGGGAGACTATATGCCAGGACAACACGGAGGAAAAGGCACAGACAAACTGTATGACATGCTATTCAATGTTTATTGAATTCCATTTATTTACATGGATGTTCCTAAAACAACACATTTAACATCATCATCATGCTGCTGCTGCTGCTAGTCCTTTGATAGGCACCTGTCGGTCATCATCATGCTGCTGCTGCTGCTAGTCCTTTGATAGGCACCTGTCGGTCATCATCATGCTGCTGCTGCTGCTAGTCCTTAGATAGGCACCTGTCGGTCATCATCATGCTGCTGCTGCTGCTAGTCCTTTGATAGGCACCTGTCGGTCTCCTGTCCTTTCTGAAAGTCATAAAGATGGCATTAGTCATTTAGATTACTTATGTCCTCAATTACCATGGGATTACTGAAACCACCTTCCCATCCCCTCCCTCTAAATATATCAATAAACATTAGGATGTGAGGCTCCTGACTACCATACAAGTTTAAGAAGATAATATTTATTTTAAAGAAATAAACAACAGCAACAGGCTCTTTAGCCAAGGCAACGTTAGCCTAACATGTATATGTTAACAGGTAAGATAGCTGTTCACACTATCTATGTATATTTTCTACTTTTCTAATGCTATTTTATTTCTATTTGAGATGTTTACATTTTGGATTGTTCATTTCTAGTCTTTTACCTTCTCTAATGTACAATGCCTTGTCTTTTGCTGCTGCAATGCAAACATTTCCCCAATTGGTATCAATAAAGTACTTCTTATCTTATTTTAATCCTCAAATATTAGCGAATTTTACTTTTTGTTTTAAACATATTGATGTAACTACATACACATATCGATATGTTGTAAAAATATTGCAAATCAAAACCTTTATTGACGACTAATTACCAAAAATCGCATTTCTATCTCCTGTTATTAATGCATTCAAATGGCCCGCCACGAACTTCTGGGTCTCCATGAACCACGTGACGATCAAGCATTTTGGACTTCCGCTGTTGCAACTCTTCTATTATAGGGCTCTGGCCCTACCTATTTAATACTTTGGAAAGATCTGGATATGGGAATATATTTTTAAAATGGGTTCGATTATTGTATTTAAATCCTACAGCAGAAATATGAACTAACAAAGACACATCAGAACCGATTCTAATTAAAAGAGGATGCCGTCAGCAATGCCCCCTGTCCCCACTTGTATTCCCTCTAGCAATCGACCCACTTGCAGTAGCTGTAAGGATGCATACAGAAATTGTGGGAATAACAATTGGGCAGACAGAACATAAGCTTTCCTTATACGCTGATGACGTCATTTTGTTTATCTCGCACCTAAATAGAACAATTCCTGCTGTGTTGGAATTAATAAGCTCGTTCGGCGCCATATCAGGGTATACAATCAATCACACTAAATCCTCCATGCTTTTCCTTAATGAGACGGACAAGGAGAACTCTCCCACAGAAGCTTCTAAATGTAAAGAGGTAGATCAATTCACATATCTGGGAATACAAACTGGACCCAAACTAGATCGGGTTGTTAAAATGAACTATGAACCTTTGATAGATAAAATAACAGAATCAATTGATAGATGGATTACCCTGCCTATATCTTTGGTTGGCAGAATAAATATAATACAAATGAATATACTTCCTAAGATGCTTTATTTATTTCAGAATGTTCCTTTACCTCCACTTAACGAGCTTACGAAATGCTATTAGCACCTGTTAGTGGGCTTGGTATATGATAGAGGTTGCATTTGTATTGTGAAATGTGCCATATGATTTTTTTATTATTGATGTATTTTGAATAAATCACGATTATAACAGCATACAAAAGTTGTCAGTTAGTAACAATCGTTCGTCGCGCTGGAAACAACAACTTCGGTCATTTCCGGCGGTGACGTCATGATTAGAACACAGCTGAGCTCAGTCCCGTTTGAATGCATTGAAGCGCCAAATATTAAAACAAAGGATGCACAGCAATAAGGCGCCAAGAATAATCGGCAAGCGATGTGTGGTATGGGGATGTGGGGCCGTTTCCAAATCTGGCTATGGGATGTTTTTGTGGCCAAAAAATGATCAAATGTCGCGTATATGGACCAAACAAGTGCGTCGTACGAGGCCGGACTTTGCTGGACCAGGTAATCCGGGGTCGATGAAACCGACAATTTGTGGGTAGCACTTTGAGAGATCGTGTTTCGAACAATCCACAATACTCGCTAAGGAAATTGGATAAAAAAAGAATTTCAAACTGAACAAAGATGCTGTTCCAACAATACTGCCAAGACCCCAATTGCCAGCACAAGCCACCACGCCGATTCCTACACGTCCCCCGATGCAGAGTCCTCCACTAAGGAGACGGCGAAATGCATTCGCCAAAAGGGAGAGAGCGAAGGTAAGCCGCGCTACTTGTTGTTCAATGTTTACAAGCATAAAGCCTGAATCAAAATGACATGTAAAATCTCACACATTTATGAGTTGATGAAGTCATGATGCCATATATTATTGCATGCACTTTGCCCATGATCAGCATTTATAGTAAATTATACCTCATACAACCGCTTCAAATTATGAAAAATGTTATTATTACATAGGTATTGGAAACTTTGTTCAATGAAGCCACTGACAGAACTGAGGATAGCGACAATCTATTGGACATCCACACTGGGGAGGAAGCTGTGTCTACACCAGTAAGTATACAGAACGGACTGTGTGAAAATACAATTTGTATCTTCATCACATGCATGTACATAATTCATATATTTAATTGTTTGATTTGATAGCATTGCTCTCTCAATCAATTCAACCAAATGTTTTATTATGAATGTTATTAGATATTATATTATGTATAAACTTGCAATACAATTTTAAGCTACTTTCAAAGATTTATTAGTAAATGCTGTGTTTTATACATTTCAGAATGAAATTTCTGTGCAAACGGACCCCCCTCCACGAATACACCACAAGTCCATGCAGGCACGACCACGTTTCAGGTCAGCTGGACAGCAAGTTCAAATCCATGTTGGTTGTTCCAAAGGTCAGCATCATAATATTTAAATATTGATATTTAAGATACAAATACACATACATACATACATACATACATACATACATACATACATACATACGTATATATATATTTATATATATTTAATTTCGCTTATTTTCAGGGATTGAAGTCAAACCAACTGCGTGTACTGTTGGGACACAAACACATGATACAAGTATTGTGGATGCTGGGATCCAGTGCAACCTGCAGATAAACCTCCCTGAAAGGAACATAATTGATGAGGAAAAAGAGCTTGAGGCCGACAATAGCCAACATGAAGAGGATAATCAAAATGATCATCTTTATAGCCCATCAGACGTGGAATCTGATTTGTCAGCTGATGAGTATCGTTTTGTCATGTTTTTAAAATGTTGCTACATTATCATTATGCACGGTCGGATCCAGCCATTTATTGCAGACGTGATCATTTTACTCTTTGTCCATTTCAGGGACAGTGACAACCAGGACGACAATGACCCACTTCATAGGAGTAAGCTTCTGCTTGTGTTCATGTCTTCCCTGATGTCACTATTCATCCATTGTCCGATGTGTAAAGAGAACTCGCCAGGTCGCCTTCGGAGAACAATGGGCACATTTGTGGAAATCGATCAAAACTGCAAAAATTGTGGTTTTCAAAGGTAATATTTTTTAAATGATGACCATACAAAATATGTATTCGAGAATGATATTTGTGGCCATGATTGACAGGTGGTCATATTCATTCTCTCTCTCTCCCCAATACATGTATTTATTTTGTAGGTAGATCTTAGCAGCACTGCACTACAATGAGAACTCTGGCAGGAAGCATGCCAAAACCAATACAGGACAACTCCAATACACTGTGAAATCCCCCAAAGCAAAGAAAGGGGTAGTGTAGTTAGACGTGTGAATACAGCAGCTACATATGGTAAGAAAGTGAAAGTGAGAGTATAATACAATTAATTGTACCGTTTTACCAAATTAATGAAAAACATTCAGACTTGGACCACATTATTGTGTAAATATTGAAAATTGAGCTATGTGAGAATGGAGTGTACAGTTTCAACTACAATGATTAATTATGCAAAGTGCCTCAGGGCATGCTGTGCATAATTGGGGCACTAGAAAATATAGTATATAATTATTGATTACAAAACATTTTTTTTGCAGAGTATGTTACCGAACTCTTGACCGAGACTCTACGCTTGTACGAAGACAATAGGCGCTTTCACACCGTAGTACTTTTCCCCGTACTTTTCCCGTTTAGTTCCGTTAGTGCCTGGAATTTCGCGTTCTCACCAAAAAGAGAACTTAGTTCAGAGAACTTTTACCCCCATTTTTAGTGCCTGCTAGAGAGCAGGTACTTTCCTGGGGAGAAAAAAGTACCAATTTCTGATTGGCTGGGCGACTTGCAAACCACGCCCCGTAAAACTCCGAAAAGGTTTTTGAAGCCGCCATTGTATTTGCTGGCATTAGTATTATTAGCATTAGCATTAGCCCGGTGCACCAACGGAGAGAGAATAACTTATGGCAACACAAAAAAAAACATGGGAGCGGTGGAGATGAGGAGGTGTCGGCGTTCTGGCGATTTACTCGGAAGCCAGTCCCCAACTCCGGGGACTTCCGGCCGGGGACTTCGGGTGCAAGTAAACCCAAAGCAGAAGAAGAAGAAGTGACGTCAGTGGCTTCATTTGCGTAATCTTCCCTCAGGGAACTTATTCCGGTGTGAACGCGATCGGCTCTTAGTTCCATGGGGGAACTACTGTAAGTGCTGGGAACTAAGTGCTGGGAACTAAGTACGGCAAAGCACTTGGTGTGAAAGCGGCTAATGTCGATGAGGAACCTTTCGATGTCCCAGATCCACTCAGCAGTCGGTGGGAAAAACCAGACAAGAGAGAGGCTGTTTGCTGTTTTAGAAGCAGATGTAATCACTGAACTGACAATCTGTTTTGTTATTGACTCTAATCAAGTGCTGGACACTTGAACGACGTGTAGATGTCAGATGGAAACGTCGCCTGGATCTTTTTAATGGCACATGATGGCAGTGGGATTCTGTGGTTCTTACCAAGTATTCCCCAGCAAAATCTCACTAGCTGGCGGTATGCCAGATAGCGATACATTCTGTAAAATACAAGATCATAAATGTCAATGGTAATCACTTCAACCTTATTTGCTTATTTATCTATTTATTCTGTAACTTTGCCAGAGTGACCATTAGACTTCCCAAAAATACATCAAAGTTTCTGAGCTCTACAAATGTGTGAACACAAGTAACTTACTCATTACGTGGCTGATCACCCGCTTGTTGTCTGTCCCTCTTTGAATAATGATGGTAGGCTGTCTGCAACACCCAAGCATCCAGACAATTTGATTGGAATCCTGGGTGATCTATTACGCAGGTTATGTTTGCACCATCTCCCTCATATTCATTGAATTCCTCCATTTTGGCCACCATGACATCCTTTTCGTGCATTGGCACTCTTCAATTGTTTCCATGATTGTACATTTTTCACATGTACACCTAAATGTACAAAAAATAGTTGAGAAATAATTGCATTTTTAGGAGTAAACCTACTTCTGTGGTGAGTTCCAGGCCTAGCAGAGTGTGATGCAGTTACCTGAGCCAAGTGTCTATCAATTATAATCAAATGTATATACCAGTCTGTGTTCTGTTGCCTGAGCCAAGTGTACCTGATATTTATTATTATTAAATAACTTTTTATTGAGAATCTCTATGAATTAAAGTCAAATGTATATACCAGTCTGTGTTCTGTTGCCGCACCGGATCTCCGCCAAATCCAGGATCATCATCCCCATGTTCGCTCCCGTCTGTATCTCTACCGCTACTTGAATACTGTGGCTCAAACTGGTATGGTTCCACCACGTTAGACTCGCCCGCATGATCTGATTCCTCCACACCGGCATCCTCTTCAATAAAATCCTCCTCTTCTTGAAAGTGCACCGAGTCTATTGACGACTCACTGTCACTCGATTCTGTCGAAATATCCGATCCAGAGTCCGACATCAGCCATATAGTTTGTGTATTATTCAACAAGTGTTCTACTCGTGACTTACCGTGACGTGCGTGACGTCACTAACCGGCGAAAGCTGTTTTTTTCGGAGCGGTCGGGTAACATCGGAAGCGAGCATGGAAAGTTGTAATGAATCACGATTTATAAATACAGCGGGCATATTGTCATTAATGACAAATTATTTTCCATTAATAATAGTATATATTATCGTAATAAGAACAGTATTGTTCTTCATTTCGTAAGCTCTTTAACGACTTTTTTCAGAAAGTTAGAAGATTATTTACAGAATGTATATGGGGAAATAAACAAGCCAGAGTGCATGTCCCTGCTATACTTGCCATATAATAAGGGGGGGTTGAACATTCCACATATAACCTGGTATTATTGGGCAGTCCAACTAAGGAGCATCAAGTTTTATTTTTATCAGACACAACAAACTGATCAGGAAGGCTGGCTCTGTCATCGGTGTCAAACTCTTTTCAAAGTCAACTTTATTGTCAATCTTCCAGTTTGTGTGTACAGATAGAGAGAGATCGAAATACCGTTTCCCACAAGCCCGAATATAAAAACAATATATATAAAAATATCTGTGCAATATGTATAAACCTATATATACACGACACATTTGTGCACACATTAAGACCTACAGTACCAGTCAAAAGTTTGGACACACCTTCTCATTCAATGGTTTTTGTTTATTTATTTATTTTTTCTACTTTGTAAATTAAAACTGAAGACATCACAACTATGAAAGAACACATATGGAATTATCTAGCTAACAAAAAAGTGTTAAAGAATCCAGAATATGATTTTTATTTTAGATTCTTCAAAGTATCCCCGTTTTGCCTTGATGACAGCTTTGCTCACTCTGGGCTTCTCTCAGTCAGCTTCATGAGGTCGTCACCTGGAATGGTTTTCAATTAACAGGTGGGCCTTGTCAAGAGTCCATTTGTGGAATGACTTTTAATGTGTTTGAGAGCATCCGTTGTGTTGTGCAGAGGTAGGGTTAGTGCACAGTGGAAAGCCCTATTTGACTACTGTTGTAATCCATATTATGGCAAGAACCACTCAACTCAGTAAAGAGAAACGACCGTCCATCATCACACAACACAACACACACAAACACACACACACACACACACACACACACACACACGCACTGTAGTTTAACAGTCACACACTGACCCTCACTTTGTTCCTCACCGATGCTTTTTTTTAAATACTCACAGATACACAAACTGTCTATTTGAGGTTTTTGAAAATGTCCATTTCTAAAACACGTGGGTCCCAGAAGCTCCCGTCTCTTTCTTAAAGTTTTCCAGAATGTATTCATATTTTCAGCCTCAGAAGAGAGAACAACATGCACCACCATTACAAATAAACAACACATCAACAGTTGTAAAGACACATCAAGCAAATAGCAACATACAAATACCAGCAGCTTCACCTATAAAACTACAATACATGTTAATAAAAGCACCGAATAACAGTCAAAGAGGAACAGGCCTGCGTGTTATTAAGATGACATAAGATGAGATAAGAAGTACTTCATTGATCCCAATTAGGGAAATGTTTGCGTGGCAGCAGCATAAAAAGGCAAGACATCGTACATTAGAGAAATGAAAAGACTAGAAAATAAACAATCCAACATGTAAATAATACATGCACTTGTTTTGCTGGATAAACATGTCCTCAAAATATAAATAAAGTTGTATGAAAAGAGGTTTAAAAATATTATTTTAAATATCAAATAGTTGGCGAGCCCCCCCCTCAGATGGCATTTTCCCTTTGTCCTTTCTTCTTGGTGACCAACTTCCATGTGAAATAACATCATTTTATTTGTTATTTTATTTATTTACTGACTTCATTGCTTTATTTCTATTTATATAAATATTTAGAGAGATTTAAAAAATATATCCTGTGTTCCTCTGCTGCCACCTTCAGCATAGCTCGAGTAACATCTGTCTGTCTGTCTGTCTGTCTGTCTGTCTGTCTGTCTGTCTGTCTGTCTATCTATCTATCTATCTATCTTATAATAGCAGGGTCATGCAGAGTGGGGTCGCCTATCCCTTTAAGAGAGAGAGGGAGGGTGACGCGTGCATGTGTAGAGCGAGAGTGAGGGAGAGTAGTGTGTCCGGAAGAGAGCGGGCGTAGCAGCAGTGATCAGTCTGTCTCCAGCTAGCTGAATAACAAAGTCCTGAGGAAACACAGCGGCCTCCCAAGGAACAGCCTGCCTGTCTGCCTCATTTCAGAGTGGGTTATTGAAGCCGAAGCCTGGTGCTTCAGTCCGGGAAGACTGCAGAGAGTCCTCCCCTGTATTCCTCCACTACGGTCTGGGAGCAGCATCTATCTCCACTGTTGCTGTAACCATGTTAATCTCCCTCTGTGGGACCAATAAAGGACTTCTGATTCTGCGGACAGACAGAAGAGAGGGGGGAGGGGCGGGTAGGAATGCGGCCTTCTTCTTTTCCCGGATTTGAAGAGTCCTCTTCCTCGCAGCCCACCGTATCCCAGGATGCAATGCGCGCCGGTGACGAGGAAACAGAAAATGTCGGTCCGGAATGCAGCACGTGAGGAGTAACTGATACATGTGAGTATCGGGTTTAACTTACTTTAATAACTGATCAATTTGAGTATCTGGTTTAACTTACTTTAATAACTGATAAATGCAGTGGCGAGCCGTGACTTTTATACCTAGGCCCCTCGGTTAATAATTTCGCAACGATGTCATCACTATCACTGACATGAGCCATCATGAACGAACTTATGCCAATCATAAATCTATCGATTAGATTATCCTAGTTTAATAACTGATAAATGTGAGTATTGGGTTTAACTTACTTTAATAACTGATACATGTGAGTATTGGGTTTAACTAACTTTAATAACTGATTAATGTGAGTATTGGGTTTAACTTACTTTAATAACTGATACATGTGAGTATTGGGTTTAACTAACTTTAATAACTGATTAATGTGAGTATTGGGTTTAACTTACTTTAATAACTGATACATGTGAGTATTGGGTTTAACTTACTTTAATAACTGATACATGTGAGTATTGGGTTTATCTTACTTTAATAACTGATAAATGTGAGTATCCGGTTTAACTAACTTTAATAACTGATTAATGCGAGTATCGGGTTTAACTTACTTTAATAACTGATAAATGTGAGTATCATTTGGGTTTGTTGTGTTCAAAATTCCAGGAAAGCCAGACAACTTCTAAGTTTAACTATTAATTATAAGAGAGCAAAATACACTTGGCCAAGGACTCCGTCACGTCATAGAAATGACAGGCAGCAAAGCTGTAATCTGTAACCACTATTTCCGGAAAAAGCCCCGAACCTTGTGTGACAATACATTTTATCTCACAGGGCGTTGCCTGTACATTTATGATTGGTTGAGACTAGATGGAGAGTAACCTTGGTTTAGACTTTGGCTCTCTCTCGTTGGTGCGCAGACTCAGACAGAGTCTCTGGACCCTGTCCATTCAAACCTCCTTCAGACTATCGCTCCTGATATTCTACCGTTTCTCACCCATTTCATCAACACTTCTCTAACTTCTGGTCACTTTCCAAACAGTCTCAAGGAGGCAAGAGGAAACCCTCTCCTAAAGAAACCCACTCTCAACCCGTCCGATGTTATAAACTACAGGCCTGTCTCTCTCCTCCTGTTCCTGTCTAAAACACTTGAACGCGCTGTCTTTAAACAACTCTCCTGTTATCTCCATCAGAACAACCTTCTGGATCCGCACCAGTCTGGTTTCAAGGCAGGTCACTCCACAGAAACTGCTCTCCTCGCTGTCTCTGAGGAACTGCACACGCTAAAGCAGCCTCCCTCTCCTCTGTCATCATCCTTTTGGACCTGTCTGCTGCATTCGACACGGTGAATCATCAGATCCTTCTTTGCACTCTCCCAAGAACTTGGAGTTTCAGGCTCTGCACTTTCCCTCCTCACCTCATACCTCAAAGACTGCACCTACAGGGTAACTTGGAGAGGGTCCGAGTCCGACCCTTGTCAATTAACTACAGGGGTCCCTCAGGGCTCTGTTCTTGGTCCCCTCCTCTTCTCCTTGTACACAAACTCGCTCGGATCTGTCATTAGCCCGCATGGTTTTTCATACCACTGCTACGCTGACGACACCCAATTAATTCTGTCCTTTCCCCGCTCAGAGACCCAGGTCGTCGCACGCATCTCTGCTTGTCTAGCTGACATCTCTCAGTGGATGTCTGCTCACCACCTCAAGCTCAACCTTGACAAGACTGAACTGCTTTTCCTTCCGGGAAAAGATTGTCCCACTCTTGACTTAACAATCAACATCGGCACCTCTGTTGTTTCCCCGACTCAGACTGCAAGGAATCTGGGTGTGACCCTAGATAACAAACTGTCCTTCACTGCAAACATCGCTGCTACAACCCGCTGCTGCAGATACACGCTGTACAACATCAGGAGGATACGTCCCTCCTGACCCAGAAAGCGACGCAGGTTCTGGCCCAGGCTCTCGTCGTCTCACGCCTAGACTACTGCAACTCCCTCCTGGCTGGTCTACCTGCATGTGCCATCCGACCTCTGCAGCTCATCCAGAATGCAGCGGCTCGTCTGGTCTTCAACCTTCCAAAATGTTCCCACACCACTCCGCTCCTCCGCTCACTTCACTGGCTTCCAGTAACTGCTAGAATCCACTTCAAGACACTGGTACTTGCGTACCATGCTGTGAATGGATCTGGCCCTTCCTACATCCAGGACATGGTTAAACTGTACACCCCAGCACGTGCACTCCGTTCTGCATTGGCCAAACGGCTCGCTGCACCCGCACTGCGAGGGGGACCCAAGTTCCCATCAGCAAAAACACGTCGGTTTGCTATCCTGGCTCCAAAATGGTGGAATGAGCTCCCCATTGAAATCAGGACAGCAGATAGCTTGCACATCTTCCGGCGCAGACTTAAAACTCATCTCTTTCGACTCCACTTCGAGCGATAGAATTACTAACAAAGAATTGCTAACAAAGCACTTATATACTAATAAAGGAATGGCTTATCTAAAGCCAGTTGAGTAGCACTTGAAATGTTTTTAGTTCTATGAAACCTGATGTACTTATATGATTCTGTTTTCTTCAAGTTTGTATCTTGTTGGTCGAATGCACTTATTGTAAGTCGCTTTGGATCAAAGCGTCATCTAAATGCAATGTAATGTAATGTAATGTGTGTAGGGGCCTTAACAGGGCTGGAATAGAGGGATATAAGGAATGTCTAAAATGCATGATCTGTTTGTATTTTGAGCAAAACACATCATAGACATGTTTTTATATATTTGTATATATCTGAGACCTATAATATATGCCTAAAAATTATATGATAGGTGCACTTTAAAAGCTGCTAAAAACAGATATATAATATATTCTATGTATACAGTTTTTCTTTTGTTAAAATAAATGACACATTTCAATAAACCGTTTATTCTTCTAATTTTTATATGATTTCCTGTCATCATGAAATACAATTTTTGAAAAAAAGTTAATTTTTGGGGGGAAAACTGTAAAAAAAATTTACAGTGTAACTAATGTATGAGGCATGGCTACAAAGTGTGGTCTGTTTGCTATTTTGAGCAAACACTTCAGAGACATCTTTTGTATAGATATAGACATTTTTAAAACCAAAACAATTTTTTTTTAAATAATCCTTTAGGGATGGTCATGGTCATCATTTTGCAATCATTATTTGTTTATAAGATTAATACATTTTGTTATTTTTGTCTTGTTTCTCTTTTATTAGGACAATTCTGGAGAACTGGATCTGCTGAGGAAGGAGCTGCCATCCTCCCAAACCTCTGCTTCCTGCCGTCCAGCTGATCAGCAGCTCAGGAAGCTTCAGAGAGAAACAGTGTATTTAACAGAGACTCAAGCACACGGAGAAACAGTGTGTCTAAGAGAGACTGAAGCACACGGAGAAACAGTGTGTCTAACAGAGACTGAAGCACACAGAGAAACAGTGTGTTTAACAGAGACTGAAGCACATGGAGAAACAGTGTGTCTAACAGAGACTGAAGTACACAGAGAAACAGTGAGTTTAACAGAGACTGAAGCACACACAGAGAAACAGTGTGTTTAACAGGAAGTGGTGATTTAGTAAACATGAGTGTTGTGCTGCTCTCGTTGGTGAAGCAGCGACTCACTGCGGCTGCTGAAGAGATCTTTGTTCTGTTTGAAAGAACGATAGCAGAGTACGAGGAGGAACTGTCTCGTTCAAAACAGGAGAACGAGAGACACCGGAAACTACTGGACGCTGTTTTACAGCCTCAGCTTCAGATCCACAGAGCAGGTCTGTTTCTCTTTATTAACTCTATAGACTCTTCAGACTCTTTAGGCTCTCAAATGTTTTCGTTGCAGCAGCATGCAGTGTCTTCATGTCTTAAAGCTGCTGAGTCATATATTGCACCTCGAACAACAAATAAATCCAGAGTTGCGGTTTCTTTACTTCCTCTACAGAAAGAAGAACAGTAAACGAAACTGATTCAGAAATCTCATTCCTCCAGTCAGACAGTGGGCGTAGTGGTAACCATCTGCCGAGGCCTAGTCTGTCACTTTATTTGACCAAATGTTGTTATTTAAAACATTTATGACGGTTCAACTTGGATAACTTCTGGTTCACATATTTCCACATATGGTATTTCCACACCTTTTGTCTGTTATTCTTACAAAAAACACAATCACATCTGACTGAAGATTGGCACCATTTATTTGTGACGTTGCAAACTCTGCGGTACAAGTGATGTAAAGCTTATAAAGTGAGGCAAATAGAAATAATCAGCTGATCGAGTGTAGATGTGGAAATAGGTGCATTTGATCAGCTGACTGTTTTTTTTGCCACTCTTTATAGGCCTGACAATAACCAGACCTTCTCTGAGGTCCAACGTCACAAAAAAATGATGATCCGGTTAGACTACAAAACTATTCAGTGTGCAGATCTTTGTTTTCACAATAAAAGTGTAGCGTCTTAGTGAATGTCCTGTATTGGTCTAATATAATTATAAATACACATTTATTTCATAATGCCACATTTATTTAATTCATGGGACTTTTATTTCATAATGCCACATTTATTTATTTCAGGGGACTTGTATTTCATAATGACACATTTATTTATTTCAGGGGACTTGTATTTCATAATGACACATTTATTTATTTCAGGGGACTTGTATTTCATAATGACACATTTATTTATTTCAGTGGACTTGTATTTCATAATGACACATTTCCATTCCTTATATGCAAATGAACGGGGCGTGGTTAGCTCACAGATCCAGACCAAAGCAACAGCACCACAACACTGACTCAATAGCTCTTGTTTCACACTCCAGTACTCTTAAGTGGTTTGCAAACTGCCAATAAACCAAACCGTTTCCGGTTCAAGAACCGTTCTTGTGCTTTTCTGGTGCTTAACTGGTTCTTCTCTGGTTCTGCCCCTTTTCCAACAAACCGGTTCCAGAGCCAGTTCCGGGCTAGCCTGATTTAGCTCTGGTTCTTCCTGTTTCGGCCGCAGCGGAGCCGGCTCTAAACACCGAAAACCGGTTCTTAGCTAACCCCACTTGGCTGCCCGGCAAGAACCAAGAACCAAGAACCGCGCTCACGTCGGAAAGGGGCGAGATTAACCTGAGCCATAATAACAGTTTATGGCGAGTACGGAAAATGAAAGTTGTAACAAGCAGTAGCGCTGAGCAAAGTGACTAGAACGCAACCACACGCTTATACAAAAATAACACACTTTATAAAGTCAGGCAACACTAACCAGGCTTCGTGTGATTCTTTTATTTGTACCTTACTTTGACCATCCGTTCGCTGTTATTGATCATTGTGGAGAGCAGGCAGAAGTTTTGTTTTGTATTATAGCAGTTATCAGATGGAATCAATACATGGGCTGCACAGGTTGTCATGTCCGAATATCACAAGTAGAATCATAATGAAAAGGTAAAATGTGCCTGTAGAAAACGGCTTATGCCACAATAGGATAGCAACAAGTAGTCAAGATAGTCAGTTTAGCTTCGGTTGCTGTTGCATAACTGCGGTCAACTCAGCCGTCTCTCGCGTTCGCTTGGTCAAATAAGCAGCTATTCATTTTTGAGTGCGCAATTAATAGGCTAGCGCCTTTACGGTAATCGCTGTACAAGAGTAAAATAATGCATGTTTTTTTCTGCTTTATTTGCAATACAAGTCATTTGTACCATAAGTTCTTAATAAAACTGACACTGTTTGACTCAAGAAGTACACAGTAAAAATACTTTATTGTACTTGTGGGAGTAGTCCAAGTAGTACTGAGTCCAACAGTCTCAATTGTATTAAGAACTTATGGCAAAATATCATTTTATCTCTCATCAAAGATAGCTAAAAACATGCATTATTGTACTCGGGAAGGGAGTTTGACAGAGTATTACTCAAAGTACACAATAAAAGTACTTCATTGTATTTGGGGTAGTAGTCTAACAAGTACTGAGTCCAACAGTACCAATTTTATTAAGAACTTATTGCTAAAAATCATTTTATCTCATCAAATATAGCAGAAGTGGCATGATGTTGTTCTCAGGAGGGGACTTTGAGAGAGTATTACCCAAAAAGTACACAGTGAAAGTAGCCTACTTCATTTTATTGTAGCAGTCAAACTAGGACTGAGTCAAACAGTGTCAGTTTTATTAAGAACTTATGGTACAAATGACTTGTATTGCAAATAAAGCAGAAAAAAACATGCATTATTTTACTCTTGTACAGCGATTACCGTAAAGGCGCTAGCCTATTAATTGCGCACTCAAAAATGAATAGCTGCTGATTTGACCAAGCGAACGCGAGAGACGGCTGAGTTGACCGCAGTTATGCAACAGCAACCGAAGCTAAACTGACTATCTTGACTACTTGTTGCTATCCTATTGTGGCATAAGCCGTTTTCTACAGGCAAATTTTACCTTTTCATTATGATTCTACTTGTGATAGTCGGACATGACAACCTGTGCAGCCCATGTATTGATTCCATCTGATAACTGCTATAATACAAAACAAAACTTCTGCCTGCTCTCCACAATGATCAATAACAGTGAACGGATGGTCAAAGTAAGGTACAAATAAACAGAATCATACGAAGCCTGGTTAGTGTTGCCTGACTTTATAAAGTGTCTTATTTTTGTATAAGTGTGTGGTTGCGTTCTAGTCACTTTGCTCAGCGCTATTGCTTGTTACAACTTTCATTTTCCGTACTCGCCATAAACTGTTATTATGGCTCAGGTTAATCTCGCCCCTTTCCGACGTGAGCGTGGTTCTTGGTTCTTGGTTCTTGGTTCTTGCCGGGCAGCCAAGTGGGGTTAGCTAAGAACCGGTTTTCGGTGTTTAGAGCCGGCTCCACTGCGGCCGAAACAGGAAGAACCAGAGCTAAATCAGGCTAGCCCGGAACTGGCTCTGGAACCGGTTTGTTGGAAAAGGGGCAGAACCAGAGAAGAACCAGTTAAGCACCAGAAAAGCACAAGAACGGTTCCTGAACCGGAACCGGTTTGGTTTATTGGCAGTTTGCAAACCACTTAAGAGTACTGGAGTGTGAAACAAGAGCTATTGAGTCAGTGTTGTGGTGCTGTTGCTTTGGTCTGGATCTGTGAGCTAACCACGCCCCGTTCATTTGCATATAAGGAATGGAAATGTGTCATTATGAAATACAAGTCCCCTGAAATAAATAAATGTGGCATTATGAAATAAAAGTCTCTTGAAATAAATAAATGTGTCATTATGAAATAAAAGTCCCATGAAATAAATAAATGTGTATTTAAATGTACATGTATACATATTTATTGCCTCATTTATTTATTTCAGAATTTATTTCATAGGCATATATATATATATATATGTATTTATTTAATTATTTATTTAATTTTGGCTTAAATGGCATTCCATACTTCTTGACCCTCGGAGAAAGAGAAAAAGCTGAGTCGTGTCTTTCAGGCATGTCCTTTCCTAACAGAAATGACAGGAAACATAAAACATGACACTATTGCAGAGCAAGTGTGTTATTTATGAAAAAGGTGTGTTTGTGTTTAGATATAATCCATTTTTAATTGTAACGTGTCTTTTCAATTTCAATAGTGAGCTACAAAGACAATCAGATTATGAATGAACAGAATGTAGTTAATCAACATTCAAATATATTTTATTATCAAACTGTTATCAAAACTTAGTGCAACTGTAGAAGCTTGCTCTGTTCGGCTGTCTCACTGAAATCATCACTTTTACCACATATACACAATATAAAGTGATAAATAGTAGCAGTTCTCACTTTGTGTTAAATACTCTTTGCCTTCAATTAGGGTGTAACGGTTCACAAAATTCACGGTTCGGTATGTACCTCGGTTTGGGGGTCACGGTTCGGTACGGGTTCGGTACAACAAGAAAAAGCAAAAAAAAGTCCCAAATGCATAATTCCAGGTTTATTTTTTATTTATTTTGAACAGTAGTTTCAGTTTAAAAATAAGGAACTCTAATTTTTGAATAATTAACTGTATTACACAGTTAAAAACAAACCACAAACAGCACCACACACACTCAGATGGCCATATTATCTATAAAGGCTGATGTCAAACAAAAAGGTTCAATAAGCCGTAAAACTAAAAAGAATGTCTTGAAAATATTACAAAATAAATAATAAGATAGTGTTTCAATCACAATCAATAAAAGCCGGGGTCCTCTACTATTGCATAAGGGCGCAGCATAGCCGTTGAAAAACATATGCCAAAAGCTTCCGTTATGTATTTTGGTCTCACGGCTTTCATGTCTATTGGCTTCTTAAAAACAGCGGGGATAAGCTTTTGAACTGCGGCTGTCTTTTGCCGGGCTCCGGTGATTGGGACATCTGGCTGATGCCTTCTGATATGATTTAGCATGTTTGGCGTGTGTTACCATTAGCATACCGCACCACTGTCGAACAACACCGGCACACCGTCCTCGTCCGATCCACCACTCGCACTCCATCGTTCTTGTAGTCCACAGGGAACCCGAAATGTTCCCACACAGCTGATTTAAAAGAAGCAGGTGGGTCTTCTAGCTCCTGTGTGTTATCTGAAATCGCCATACTAACTTCTCTTGTATTTTGTTCGTTTTGTTGTGTTTTCTTCTTCTTCTTCATTTGTTGTTTAAGGGCGGCTGGCAAACAGCTTTTAGGCGCAATACCGCCCCCTGGATTATATATAGTGTAGTGGATACTGCCCTGAATGACAGACTTTTTTCCCACTCGTAAAAAAAAAGGCGTATTCGTCGTGTGACTGCATGCACCGAACCGTGACGTCCGAACCGTGACGGTACGGGACGAATACGGATACCGTTACACCCCTACCTTCCATACATTGAAATAAGAAAGCTGACAAAAAAGTGATGTTGCTTGTTAACATCTAAATGTAACCTTTTGCATGGAAAGAACACTCAACTTCACTGATGTGTAGGTGATCTAGCATGTGGTAATGTTTAATGGCATGTATATCAGTGTGTTATAGTCAATACTTCATATGTTTAAACCAATTGGTTTCTTGATTCTTTGTACAGTATGAAAAAAGGGTCTTTGTACCTTGGAGTCCGTGCTGAAGTTCACTGCTGAGTCCACTTCTGTCTCTCATTCCCCTGTCTGAATCAAATAGAGCAGGGGTCTCCAACCTTTCTCCATCTGAGAGCTACTTTGAAAAAATGAAAGTGGCCAAGAGCTACTTGCATCGCATCGCTTACATTTATTCACATAGCACTCATCAGTTGAATTAAGCTACTTTTGTACACGTGTGAAATTGCAATACCCAAAGCTTATCAAAAATCTTAACTTCACATCAAGGTCAAAGAAAACAACAATTTCTCACATATTATTATGGTCCGCATAGTAAATACATCGCCTTAATCACCACCTTACAAGCATCTTATGACACATGTGTAAAATAAGGAAAAGGAAGACCAAGAGTGCATTCACTTTTTTAGAGTGAATGCACTCTTGGTCTTCCTTTCCCGGGGGGGTCCTCATGAGAGCCAGTTTCATCATAGGCAAGGCAAGTTTATTTATATAGCACCTTTCAACACAAGGCAATTCAAAGTGCTTTACAAAAATGAAAGACATTAAGAAAATGGCATTTAAAAACAGTCATTAAAAAGCAAAGATAAAAATAAACATTAAAAGAAAAAAATACAAGTTACAGTGCAGTTTAATTTATGAATAGTTGAATTAAAAGCAGCGGCAAAAAGAAAAGTCTTCAGCCTGGATTTAAAAGATAGATATAAGCATGGACAAGTTTTTCCAAATCCTACTGTGATATTAGTCTTTTAATCCTCGATATGTTCTTTAGGTGATAATAGGCTGATTTAGTAATTGTTTTAATGTGACTGTTGAAACTCAGGTCAGAGTCCATGACTACACCTAGATTTCTGGCTTTATCTGTTGTTTTGGAACATTGCAGACTGAAGCTCAGCGCTAACTTTTACACATTCTGCCTTGGCTCCAAAAACCATTACCTCAGTTTTATATTTGTTTAATTGGAGAAAGTTCTGACACATCCAGTCATTGATTTGTTCAATGCACTTACTCAGTGTTTGAATTGGAGCATAGTCTCCTGGTGAAGTGGTTATGTAAATGTGTGTGTCAACCGCATAGCTATGGTAACTTATTTTGTTGTTTTTCATTATCTGAGCCAGTGGTAGCATGTAGATGTTAAAGAGAAGAGGCCCCAGGATGGAGCCTTGAGGAACCCCACATGTCATATTTGTCAACTCAGATGTGTATTTACCTATATAAACAAAGTAGTTTCTGTCCTTTAAGTAGGATTGCCTATAGAAGTCTCAGTGTATATATATAATTATAATAATAATAATAATAATAATAATATATATATAATTGGGAGGGATGAAACCCCTCTTTAATGTTCACACATGCAGAGCACACAGTACACACAGTGACATCTGTTCTCTGCATTTAACCCATCCTAGTACCAGGAGTCTATTACTAGGAGCAGTAGGTGAATGCTTGCATGATAAGGTAGTACCCATAGAGTCCAGTAGAGGGCGGAGCCTGTGAGAGATATAACAAAGTTATTTCTGTCCTTTAAGTAGGATTCAAACCAATTTCGAACTGTTGCCAAAAGTCCCACCCAGTTTTCCAGTCGGTCTAGTAATATGTTGTGGTCATCAGTGTCAAACGCAGCACTAAGATCTAATAATACTAACGCTGAAGTTCTGCCACTGTCTGTGTTTAAGTGGATGTCATTGAAGACCTTTACAAGAGCAGTCTCAGTGCTGTGGTTTGGTCGAAAGCCTGACTGGAATACATCGAAACAGTTATTTAAATGCAAGAAATTACTCAACTGTTGAAAAACAACTTTTTCAATGATTTACCTAGAAATGGGAGGTTTGATATGGGCCTGTAGTTGTTCATTACTGAAGCATCTAGATTATTCTTTTTTAAGAGCGGTTAATGACTGCAGTTTGCAGGGCCTGTGGAAAAACACCTGAGTGAAGAGACTTGTTTACTATATGAAGTAGATCTGAGACCATGCAATGAAAAACATCTTTGAAAAAGCCTGTTGGAATAATATCAAGGCAGCAGGAGGAGGATTTTAGATGTTGTATAATGTCCTCTAGGTCTTTATAATGTATCAGATGGAATTGTGTCATGGCGTTTGAATTGATTGTAAGTGGACACAGGGACAACACATCTGCTGTACCTGATACAGAGGCACTGACTGCTTGTCTGATTTTCTGAATGTTGTCAGTGAAGAAGGCAAAGTCATTGCAGGCCCTGGTGGATAGAAAATTCAGAGGCTACTGACACTGGGGGGTTTGTTAGTCTGTCGACGGTAGCAAACACGGCACGTGCGTTGTTTTTGTTTTTGTCAATGATGTCAGAGAAGAAAGACTGTCTTGCAATTTCTGTCTGCGAGACAGCGAGACACCGCGGAACACACCCGCAGCCTGGCTGGGAGTTTGTTTGTGTGCCCAGGCTGAGTTCCGCGGTGTCTCGGTGTCTCGCCGACCCCACACCAGTGAGCCAGCTCAGTGTCCCGCTCCTCGCAGCAGCGAGCCTTGCAACGTCCCGCCGAGTGTGTGTGTGTGAGGAAGTCCGTGGATTGGTCCAAACGTAACGGCTCCGCGGACTTACGTTACGTCACTATACCTAAAATACGTCACTATACCCAAGAAGCAAACAATGGAAAAAGAGAAATCTCCAACGAGGCGTTCTGGGGCAGCATAGACAGGTCTTTTCTGTGTTAGAGTTTTACTCGCTACAGGGTGTACTTTGAGGGTTTGTGACTCTGCAGACATTAAAAAAAGCTACATAACACACAAGGGAATGGCTAATAACCAGAAAAGCATGACATGGGACCTTTAAATAAACAAAAACCATTGAATTAATATGTGTGTCCAAACTTTTGACTGGTACTTGGGGGCGTGTGGCGCAGTGGATAGAGCCTTGGTGTTGGGATCAGGGGGTCACAGGTTCAAACCCCACTGCAGTCAGCATCGTTGTGTCTGAGACGCTTCACCCCAAACTGCTCCTGTGGGGATTGTCCACAGTATTGAGTATGTAAGTCGCTTTGGATAAAAGCGTCTAACAAGTAACATGTCATGTAATGGTACTTTAACTAAAAGGGGTGAGTTATAAAAGAAATCACTCCCCAACCTATTGTCATGAAGGTGGAATCTAACTATATCCAGAATAGTTGTTTTGGATCCAGTCTAGCAACATGTTTATTTCTGCTGTAAAGTTGGGCATTTTGACGTGGGGGTTTATGGAAATTGCTCCTTTTTGCATCCATCCCCTATTGGCCAATAGATGAACTGCAGTTTCTGGCACTTCCTTTTGGGCTTCATGACTCTGCCCCAGAGTTTACCGCTTGGTTTGCATCTTGCAGATTATTTATCTATATATCATATTCTATTTACTTGTATATAGACTCTTCTTTCACTATTTTCTATTTCATTTCTATTTACTTGCACATCTCAAAACATTCTTTTGCACTATTTCATCAGTTTTATTTGTTATGTCCTATATATATTCATGTTGCACTGTTGGAGGAGCGTGTGACTTCAGTTTTCATTACCATATCAACACTGTAGCTGCTGAGCACATGATGATAAACCTTGAATATTGAATCTTGAAACCTGGAGCTCAACGCTCTCAAGACAGTGAGATGGTTGTGGACTTCAGGAAGAACGCAGCCCCACCTGCCCCCATCACTCTGTGTGACTCCCCAGTCACTGCTGTGGAGTCTTTCCTCTTCCAGTGACTTTTATCCACCCCATAATAACATTACATTAATGCTCATCATGGCAACAACACCTTCTTATTTTTAACATTGTAAATCCTGCACATGCTGCACATCTCTTCTGCACTCTTCCTCTTTTAAATCAGCACAGTTCTCCACTTTAAATAAAGTGTATAACATTTGTCACATGTAAATATTGTTAATTGGTTATAATAGTTTTTTTTTAAAAGCTGTCATAACAATCCTATTTTATTTAGTTTTGCTAAGATGCTTCTTTCTGTGTCTTTTCATGCACCACATATACTAAAGCAAATTCCTCGTATGTGTAAACCTACTACCGATTCTGATTCTGATGAATATGTGTTTCCTGTTTCCTGCAGACGTCCAGCAGCTGGTGGTGGTTAAAGAAGAGGTTCCCCCTGAGCAGCAGGAGTGGAGCTCCAGTCTGGACCAGGAGGACCCAGAGCCCCCCCCACACATTAAAGAGGAACTAGAGGAACTCTGGAGCAGTCAGGAGGGAGAGCAGCTTCAAGGGCTGGAGGAGGCTGATATCACCAAGTTCACATTCACTCCTGTCCCTGTGAAGAGTGAAGATGATGAAGAGAAACCTCAGTCCTCTCAGCTTCATCAAAGACAAACTGAACACCTGGAAACAGAAGCTGATGGAGAGGACTGTGGAGGACCAGAACCAGCCAGGAACTCAGATCCAGAGAGACATTTACAACCAGAGACTGAGGACAACCCTGGAGATTCTTCTGAACCTGACACTGAAGACAGTGCTGATTGGAAGGAGACCAGAGAACCAGGTTCAAACTCTCAGAGAAATAAACAAGAAGATGTTAGCGATTCAAGACGTAGTGCAGGAGAGAAACCATTCAGCTGCTCAGTTTGTAAGAAATCTTTTAAACACCGAGGACATTTAAATCACCACATGAGAATCCACACAGGAGAGAAACCATTCAGCTGCTCCGTCTGTAAGAAGTCTTTAACACAGAGAGGATATTTAAAGGAGCACATGAGAATCCACACAGGAGAGAAACCATTCAGCTGCTCAATTTGTATGAAATCTTTTGCAGTGAGAGGAAGTTTAAAGGACCACATTAGAATCCATACAGGAGAGAAACCATACAGCTGCAGTATTTGTGACAAAAGATTCACCTGGAGGCATAAGGTCAAAAGCCATAAGTGTGTTGGTCGTCAGTCTTCACAGCTTCTTCAAACTCAAACTGAGGAGAACAGAGAGGCAGAGCCTCCAGCCAGCAGCTCAGCTGAACACATGGAAACAGAAGCTGATGGAGAGGACTGTGGAGGACCAGAACCAGCCAGGAACTCAGATCCAGAGAGACATTTACAACCAGAGACCGAGGACAACGACAAGGATGACATATTCTGTTCATTTTCAGGTTGGTATTAGTATGTTGTCTTCACTGGGACATGTCTCCATGCTTTAATGTTGAAAAAGCTCTTTATTTTTGTCATAATGCCTCGTTTCACCCTCTGTCTGAAACCAGAGCCCAGTCTGCTCTGAATGGTTAGCTGGCCGGCTCTGTTGTGATTGGTCGACCACTTAGAGATGTCCCGCCCCTTAGCCTATTATGTACAACGTGTTGTTGTGCCCCCAGGTGAAATCAATCAGGATACTTTTCAGAGGGGAAATGTACGTTGTTACAACAGAAAAGAGCCAAAGGCAGCTTAATGTTACGTAGAAGCATGCACACAAAAGTATTCAAGTAAAAAAAAAAAGAAATAATATATTAAAAAAAACAACAACAAAAAGCGACACAATTTACAAAATACACATCCTGTATCAGTTCTGAGGATTTAGCAGCCAGGTATATATTGCGCAGTTTGCACATAGTCTGATCGCTGCAGGAAGGAAGGACCTGCGATATCTCTCCGTGAGACAGCGGGGTGCAGCAGCCTGTCGCTGAAGGAGCTGCACAGTGCAGACAGGGTAAACAACGTCCTCCCCAGAACATTGAATGTTGGATTTCATTTACTGATCCTGCAGACACCCGCTACACGGGGCGGAAGTCCTGCAGCATGCCCCCCCCCCCTTCAGCAGCAGCTCATCACAGAGAAGAGGAGACGCCCCCCCCCCCCCCCTCCGAATGACTTTAAAGTTACGGAAGAGTGACAGTTCTAATCCTTTAAAATGATGCCTTGACTTCAGATTTTGTCCGTCAGATTTAAAAACAATGATGTTAGCGCTAACTTCTCCATGCAGAGCTAGTGAAGATGAGGAGCCTCAGACTCATCCCTCCATGCAGAGCTAGTGAAGATGAGGAGCCTCAGACTCATCCCTCCATGCAGAGCTGGTGAAGATGAGGAGCCTCGGACTCATCCCTCCATGCAGAGCTGGTGAAGATGAGGAGCCTCGGACTCATCCCTCCATGCAGAGCTAGTGAAGATGAGGAGCCTCAGACTCATCCCTCTTCGGCACAGCACTAAGCGCCTCGGACAATCTTTTGTGCCTGTAGCCATCAGGCTGCACAACCAAGGGTTAACCCTGTAACCCATTATACATAACCTGCATCTTCATCAATATCTCAACTCTTTGATATTAATTTGTAACCCTCTGTGTTTTATTAGGGATGCAACGATACCGATCCCATTAACGGGAATCAGGCCGATACTGTCCTCATGTACTCGTACTCCTATCGGTGCATCCCTAACTTTTTGTAAAATCAACAATTCTTCCTCGTAGGTCTTCCGATATCTTTTTTGCGAGGCATGGTTCACATCAGAAGTTAAAACTTGTGAATAGCAAATACAAATGTTTGAAGGATTTTTATAAGTTAACGCTGGAACAGCACTTCTTATCGTGTTTCACTGATTAAAACAAAGTGTTTTAACTCCTAACTCAATTAGTTTTTGTCAAATTCTAGGAGGTCACATACTTTTAGTAATTTATCAAAATGGACACGAATAAATGTGTGTTCTACAAGATGAAACGGATTGTGTTTGTCTATAATTGTGACTTACATGATGATCAGATCACATTGAATGAGCAATTCATGCAAAAACCTATAAAACTCCCTCTGGAGGGCAGCAGCATAAATGATATTTTAAGTTGTTATGCATGAGAATCAGTAAAACCTTGCAATCCTTTTTTTATCTGGACATGTAAGGGTGAAAACGTTTACGTTGACAATGTTTAATTAAATTGTTAATGTCAAGACATTTGATGAATGTAATTAACTTTAGCTATGTTGCTAGTTTATCCACTCAAGTGAAACCAACTTGTAGCTCTGCAGTTTAAGTAAGAAACGACTTTGTCTAATAGGGCCCTGTTCATTTCAGTGTTTTTATTTTATTACATACACCTCAGAAAAAACACAGAGGGCCGGACCTCGTTGAGTTTAATGGGGGGTAAGGATATGACTGCACTTCATTTGACTGACAGCTCTAGTTTCTCTTCTAAATCATTCATATCTCTATTTAGCGCTGCCTTAAAAACACAAAAGGCAATCCGGGTCCCAAGCTGTATCCCCATGTGATTTTAGGGGTACCAAACCACTCAAATTATAATTACACTTACCTTTCTCTGCGATAATTGTTGGTGCATGAATGTAAAAAGATATTAACCATAGGTATTTATGGTTGACGTAGGCATGGTGATGAAGACGGGGGAGATGGTGCGTGTCTCTGCCTCGGTGATTGTGGTGGGCGTCCTTGAGGGGTGGGGGTAAAGGACATGCTGTCAACCCTGTGTATCGCCTTAATGCGGTCATCGAAATCCAGTCAGGTGGGCGAGGGTGAAAGGGTGAGTGGAGAGTAGAGAGAGCTGGGGGGTGAAGGAAGAGTATCCTCAAAGGTGTTGATAGGGGGGAAGAAGGGCGTTGGAGACTCCTCCATTTGTCTCATAGGTCTCCCATAATCAAGACATTCCTCAGGCGGGTACAGTGATACTTCTTCAAGGTTTTCTGTGTGATGTGTTGTGTCTTTCTCCTGTTTTGATTCCTCTTGTCGCTTGTCCTTGGCAGAGGGAACAGATTGATGACGCAGGCAGTTGATATGTTAGAGATAAACAATTGTACTCCTGACTTGTTCAGGCAAAGTCCATTTGCCTTAAAAAGATGTCTGCGGTCCCAGAAAAAGTTTCAATTGTCAATAAAATGGACAGAATGGTCAGTACAGGCAGTTGAAAGCCAAGTGTTCAGTGCAAACAATCTGCTGAATCTCTATACTCCTCTTCTGACTGGCGGTAGAGGGCCACTGATGAACACCTCCGCATTTAGAGAGCTGACAGTTTCCAACCAACATTTAAAGTCTTCTTTCAGCACTTCTGACTGTTGTTTCACAACATAATTTGTTCCAATATGCAGTACCACATTCTTCACAGACGGATGTTCAGCCCCAATATACAGGATCTTCTCAGCCAAGTCAGAGACCATATCCTTGGGAAAACAGAGTACTTTGGTGTTGTTCTTACTACACAGACTTTTTACATCTCTTACAGCAGAGTCATCCACAATCAGAGTTTCAGGCCCAGTCGTTAGCTTTCCCTCTAGCCTTTTACTTTTGGAGTAGCTATTGGTCCTTACCCTGCTGTGTGAAGAGGACAGGTTATCCAGGTCATCAGAAAGAGATCTCCGGTTCTGGGTCAGTGGAGCGTATCTGTCCTGGATTGGCACACTCGGTGGTTTAGGAGGATTGTTTGTAGTTCTCCCTTTAGCAGCTGTCCACGGCTGTTTCCTAGTATGAACAGGGGTTGATGGGTGATAACAACGCAGGCCAGCCGGTCGCATCACAGATTTCAGAGCGCTGGGCTCTGCCTGTTATTCGTCCTCCCAAATCCCATGGAAATTATTTACTCTTAGGCCTTGCACCCAGACATTTCCAGGGAGGACTACCACTTGTAGATGTATTACCTGGTACACAGCCCTCCTGTTCCTTGGAATCCTTGTAAACTAGCTGTGAGTTAGCATGCCCTTTTCCATTCTTTTGCAACACTGGTAAAGTGGTGTCATTCCCACATAGTCCATTCACTTCCACGTTAACTTCCAACCGTTGCATTTTCATTTCCAACACGGCCCTCTTCTGTAGAAGTTTGTGTAAGTCATCTCGCTGCTCGAAGTTTTCAGAAAAGAAAAATAGGAAAATTAGCATAAAACAGTAAGCAGATGTATGAGCAAGCAGAAAAGCGTCTGCACTGTAAGAAAGCAAGGTCGCAAGGTCATAGCGTTTGATGGTTTTTGCGACTGAACTTGAGGATACATTCAAAGTTCTTGAAATTTTCCAGATCAACTGGCCTTCATTTCTTAAAGTGAGGATGGACGGTCCTTTCTCTTTAGTGAGTTGAGTGGTTCTTGCCATAATATGGATTACAAAAGTAGTCAAATAGGGCTTTCAACTGTGCACTAACTCTACCTCTGCACAACACAACGGATGGTCTCAAACACATTAAGAAGGCGAGTGATTCCACAAATTGACTCTTGACAAGGGACACCTGTTAATAGAAAACTATTCCAGGTGACGACCTCATGAAGCTGACTGAGAAAAGCCCAGAGTTAGCAAAGCTGTCATCAAGGCAAAACGGGGATACTTTGAAGAATCTGAAATATAAATCATATTCTGGATTTTTTTTGTTAGCTAGATAATTCCATATGTGTTCTTTTATAGTTATGATGTCTTCAGTATTGATCTACAAAGTAGAACACATTTTAAATAAACAAAACCATTGAATTAATAGCTGTGTCCAAACTTTTGACTGGTACTGTAACTAAAAGGGGCGAGTTATAAAAAAAATTCACTCCCCACCTATTGTCATGAAGGTGGAATCTAACTATATCCAGAATAGTTGTTTTGGATCCAGTCTAGCAACATGTTTATTTCTGCTGTAAAGTTGGGCATTTTGACATAGGGGTTTATGGAAATTGCTCCTTTTGCATCCATCCCCTATTGGCCAATAGATGAACTGCAGTTTCTGGCACTTCCTTTTGGGCTTCATGACTCTGCCCCAGAGTTTACCGCTTGGTTTGCATCTTGCAAATGATGTATCTATATATCATATTCCATTAACTTGTATATAGACTCTTCTTTCACTATTTTCTATTTCATTTCTATTTACTTAGAAAGTGATGGGGGCAGCCCATGATGGGGGCCGCCCCACCTGCCCCCATCACTCTGTGTGACTCCCCAGTCACTGCTGTGGAGTCTTTCCTCTTCCAGTGACTTTTATCCACCCCATAATAACATTACATTAATGCTCATCATGGCAACAACACCTTGTTCTTTTTAAAATTGTAAATCCTGCACATGCTGCACATCTCTTCTGCACTCTTCCTCTTTTAAATCAGCACAGTTCTCCACTTTAAATAAAGTATATAATATTTGTCACATTTAAATATTGTTAATTGGTTTTAATAGTTGTTTTTTTTTAAAGCTGTCATAACAATCCTATTTTATTTAGTTTTGCTAAGATGCTTCGTTCTGTGTCTTTTTATGCACCACATATACTAAAGCAAATTCCTCGTAAGTGTAAACCTACTTGGTAAATATAACCGATTCTGATTCTGATGAATATGTGTTTCCTGTTTCCTGCAGACGTCCAGCAGCTGGTGGTGGTTAAAGAAGAGGTTCCCCCTGAGCAGCAGGAGTGGAGCTCCAGTCTGGACCAGGAGGACCCAGAGCCCCCCCCACACATTAAAGAGGAACAGGAGGAACTCTGGAGCAGTCAGGAGGGAGAGCAGCTTCAAGGGCTGGAGGAGGCTGATAACAACAAGTCCACATTCACCCCGGTCCCTGTGAAGAGTGAAGATGATGAAGAGAAACCTCAGTCCTCTCAGCTTCATCAAAGACAAACTGAACACCTGGAAACAGAAGCTGATGGAGAGGACTGTGGAGGACCAGAACCAGCCAGGAACTCAGATCCAGAGAGACATTTACAACCAGAGACTGAGGACAACCCTGGAGACTCTTCTGAACCTGGGACTGAAGACAGGGCTGATTGGAAGGAGACCAGAGAACCAGGTTCAAACTCTCAGAGAAATAAACAAGACCATGTTAGTGATTCAAGACGTAGTGCAGGACAGAAACAATTCAGCTGCTCAGTCTGTAAGAAATCTTTTAAACAAGGAGGACATTTAAAGGAGCACATGAGAATCCACACAGGAGAGAAACCATTCAGCTGCTCTGTCTGTAAGAAGTCTTTTACACAGAGAGGATATTTAAAGGAGCACATGAGAATCCACACAGGAGAGAAACCATTCAGCTGCTCAATTTGTAAGAAATCTTTTGCAGTGAGAGGAAGTTTAAAGGACCACTTTAGAATGCATACGGGAGAGAAACCATACAGCTGCAGTGTTTGTGACAAAAGATTCACCTGGAGGCATAAGGTCAAAAGCCATAAGTGTGTTGGTCGTCAGTCCTCACAGCTTCATCAAACTCAAACTGAGGAGAACAGAGAGGCAGAGCCTCCAGCCAGCAGCTCAGCTGAACACATAGAAACAGAAGCAGATGGAGAGGACTGTGGAGGACCAGAACCAGCCAGGAACTCAGATCCAGAGAGACATTTACAACCAGAGACCGAGGACAACGACAAGGATGACATATTCTGTTCATTTTCAGGTTGGTATTAGTATGTTGTCTTCACTGGGACATGTCTCCATGCTTTAATGTTGAAAAAGCTCTTTTTTTTTTTCATAGTGCCTCGTTTCACCCTCTGTCTGAAACCAGAGCCCAGTCTGGTCTGAATGGTTAGCTGGCCGGCTCTGTTGTGATTGGTCGACCACTTAGAGATGTCCCGCCCCTTAGCCTATCATGTACAACGTGTTGTTGTGCCCCCAGGTCAAATCAATCAGGATACTTTTCAGAGGGGAAATGTACGTTGTTACAACAGAAAAGAGCCAAAGGCAGCTTAATGTTACGTAGAAGAATGCATACAAAAGTATTAAAGTTTAAAAAAATAAAAATAATAATATATTTAAAAAAACAACAACAAAACGTGACACAATTTACAAAATACACATCCTGTAACAGTTCTGAGGATTTAGCAGCCAGGTATTTATTGCACAGTTTGCACATAGTCTGATCGCTGCAGGAAGGAAGGACCTGCGGTATCTCTCCGTGAGACGGCAGGGTGCAGCAGCCTGTCGCTTAAGGAGCTGCACAGTGCAGACAAGGTAAACAACGTCCTCCCCAGAACATTGAATGTTGGATTTCATTTACTGATCCTGCAGACACCCGCTACACGGGGCGGAAGTCCTGCAGCATGCGTCCCCCCTTCGATGTGTCTGGACTAGATGGCGGCGCGAGCAGTCGCAGCGGCCCCTCGCGGTCTGGAAAAAACAGTGTTTTCGTCTTGTTCGTCACGTCTGTCGAGTTTGTCACTTTGTTTGTCATGTCCGTTGGACTTATATCGTAAAGGACAACAATACAGCCGTGAGTTTCTTCTTGAAAAAAGATCTACTTTCTTCAATTTGGAAGCTAAACTCGCCGAGGAACTCAGCTGCCTGGAGCTCCTCTGCTACCCGTCTCGTGTCGAGCCCCACCCGGAAAGGAGACGCCGAAGGCGGCGTGAGAGGAGGCAGAAGAGGGGAAAACGTGGAGGTATCCGGGCTAGGCTGGCGGCTAGCCCACACAAGCCGGCAATTCCAACACTACTTATGGCAAATGTCCGTTCACTAGACAATAAGATGGACAACATACGTCTACTACGATCAACCCAGCGTAAGGTGAGGGACTGCTGTGTTTACGTGTTCACGGAAACATGGCTTCACAAGAACATACCGGACTCCGCTATTCAGCTAGACAAGCTAACATGCTACCGAGCAGACAGGAACAAAGATAGCGGGGGAATAAGACTCGGGGCGGCGGTGTGTGTGTGTACATCAGTGACGCTTGGTGTCGAGACACTGTTGTTGTTAGCAAACACTGTTCGCCACTGGTGGAGTTTATGGTTCTAAAGTGCCGTCCTTTTTACCTGCCGAGGGAGTTTACAGCGATTCTTGTGGCAGCTGTATATATCCCCCCTAACCCCAGCAAAGAGGGTAGAGAGGAGGCACTCAGTGAACTGTACCGAGCCATCAGTGGGCAACAGACAGCACACCCAGACGGCCTACTCATCGTAGCTGGAGACTTCAACCACGCTAACTTAAAAACTGTGCTGCCTAAAATATATCAGCATGTTGATTTTCCAACCAGGGAAAACAACACATTAGACCTGGTCTATACCAACATCAAGGGAGCATACAAGGCATCCCCCTCCCCCACATCGGCCTCTCTGACCACCTCACTGTTCTGCTGGAACCGGCCTACAGACCCAGGGTAAAAGCCACCAAACCGGTTTCAAAACAGGTTCGGGTGTGGTCAGAGGACAGCACAGCTGCACTCAGAGACTGCTTTGACACTACAGACTGGGACATGTTCAAGCAGGCAGCCACATACAACCATCACACCAACATACAAGAATACACAGAGACAGTCACGGGCTACATCACCAAATGCATTGACGATGTGACACAAAACAGAGCCATCACCATCCGGGCTAACCAGAAGCCATGGCTGACAGGGGAGGTCCACACGCTGCTGAAGGCCCGCAACACCGCCTTCAGAGCTGGAGATCCAGCTGGGCTGAAAGCAGCCAGGGCTGACCTGTCCCGTGGCATCAGGAAAGCAAAACAAGAATACACCCGAAAAATTACAGGACATTTCAAGGATAGCAGGGACTCACGGAGCCTGTGGCAGGGCATAAGGACCCTAACGGACTACAAACTACCGCCACAGACCTGTGACAGTCATACCTCCCTGCTCAACAACCTCAACGGCTTCTTTGCATGCTTTGAAGCACAGAACAACACACCTGCGCAGAAAACCACCCCCCCCACCGACGACCAGGCTTTGCGTCTTTCACCAGCCAGTGTGAGGAGCACACTGTTGAGGATTAACCCCCGCAAGGCTGCAGGACCTGACAACATTCCTGGTCGTGTGCTGAGGGACTGCGCAGAAGAACTCACAGATGTCCTCACAGACATTTTTAACATCTCCCTGAGCCAGGCTGTTGTTCCCTCGTGCTTCAAGGAAACCACCATCATTCCAGTGCCAAATAAGTCATCTCCATCCGGCTTCAACGACTACCGCCCCGTCGCCCTAACTTCCACTATCATGAAGTGCTTCGAAACGCTGGTCATGAAGCAGATCAAATCCACCCTCCCCCCATCGCTGGACCCATTTCAGTTTGCCTACCGAGCTAAACGGTCCACAGAGGATGCAATCTCCTCCGCTCTCCACCCAGCCCTCATACCAGGGTTTCCGCTTGGATTTTTTCTCGCCGGCCAAATGTCCGGACAGAATTTATTTTACAGGACAAATTTGAAACTTACCGGTCATGTTTCAATAATAATAATAAGAATTGTGTAGCAGAGTTTCCGTTAGCAGGTAATTACCGGTATATGACCGGATATGCTGATGTTTAAAACTCAGTTAATGGGAGTCATTTTTATATTGCTTCAGTTTATAATCGTAACAGATCGAAAAATTCAGATTAATTTTTCAATAAATGATTCCACAAACAACAAACAACATAATTATTACATTCAAACAAACTACTTGTAGATGAAGTACATTATTCAAAAGTTTACATTAACTTTGAATAATAACACGGGAGAAACAGATCCTCTCTTTTCCCCTCTCCCTCCCTCTCTCTCCTGACAGCCCGTCAGTTTCTCATGCAGCAAGCTAAACAGTGGGCGGGGCTTCAGGTGATCATGCAGAGCTGCGTCTCCCTCAGACTCAGCAGCTGATCTGATCTCTCTCTCTCTCGCGTCCGGTTATACTTCACTCGCGTTTATGTCCATATCGATCAGATGCAGCTCTCCTGATCGGCCTTTATAGAGAGCACCGATCAAACTATTAAGAGTGAATATCGGCCGATAATGACCGGCGGCCGATCGATCGGAGCATCCCTAATTATTACCGGACATTTTGACCGGCAGGTTTTGAATTTACCAGTTTTTAATAAATTTTACCAGCTAAAAACCGGTAATTACCGGCTAACGGAAACCCTGCTTCACCACCTGGACACTAAGACTAAGACTAAGGACTCATATGTTAGAATGCTATTCATAGACTTCAGCTCAGCATTCAACACTATCATCCCCCAGCAGCTTGTACAAAAACGTACAGACCTGGGCCTCAGCCCCTCTCTCTGCAACTGGTTGCTGGACTTCCTCACAGAGAGACCACAAGCTGTACGGGTCAACAACAACACCTCAAACACCCTCATACTGAGTACGGGGGCCCCCCAAGGATGTGTGCTCAGCCCCCTTCTCTTCACTCTGCTGACCCACGACTGCAAACCCAACTTCAGCTCCAACCACATCGTGAAGTTTGCAGACGACACTACTGTGGTGGGTCTCATCGGCAACAACGATGAGACTAACTACAGGAAGGAAGTGAACCAGCTGGCCCTGTGGTGCCAAAATAACAACCTCTTCCTCAACCTGGAGAAAACAAAGGAGATAGTTGTTGACTTCAGGAGAACCCACCGACGACCCCCTCTCCCCCTGACCATCAACGGCGCTGCTGTGGAGCAGGTGACCAGCTGCTGTTTTTTTACCGAGGCGCCAATGAGAGCATCCTCAGCAGCTGTATTACGCTGTGGTTTGGAAGCTGCACCGCCTCCAACCGCAAGAGCCTGCAGCGCATTGTGAACTCTGCCCAGAGGATCATCGGTGCCTCACTCCCATCACTACAGGACATATATAACACCCGCCTCACCCGCAAAGCACTCAGCATCGTGGGTGACTCCACCCACCCCTCGAACAGCCTCTTCAGCCTCCTGCCTTCAGGGAGAAGGTTCCGCAGCCTCAGCTCGAGAACCAACAGGCTGGGGAACAGCTTCCTCCACCAGGCGGTCAGGATGCTGAACTCTCTCCCCTCCCTCCCTCCCTCCCTCTCTCCCCCTCTCTGACATCTCTCCCCTGAACTCTCCACCCTGCCTCCCACCCTTCTCCCCTGCCCCAAATGGTCCTGGACCTTTAAGCCCCCCCCCCCACACACACACACACACAACCCTCCCTCATCCAGCACCAGTCACTTTTCTGCCCATCTCCGCTGCTACTGCACTGACACTGTACTTTGAACACTTTAAATATATTATTGACATTTTAAACTGTATACCCCGGTTATCTAGGCTCTTTGTTTTGTTTAATGTATACCACGTTTATCTAGGCCCTTTTTGTTTGTTTTATGTAAACATGTCACACTGTGGGACTGCGGGAAACGATATTTCGAGATTTCTGGATGTATAACACATGTAGAATTTTTGACAATAAAGCTGACTTTGACTTTGACTTCAGCAGCAGCTCATCACAGAGGAGAGGAGACGCCCCCCCCCCCTCCGAATGACTTTAAAGTTACGGAAGAGTGACAGTTCTAATCCTTTAAAATGATGCCTTGACCTCATCCCTCCATGCAGAGCTAGTGAAGATGAGGAGCCTCAGACTCATCCCTCCATGCAGAGCTAGTGAAGATGAGGAGCCTCAGACTCATCCCTCCATGCAGAGCTAGTGAAGATGAGGAGCCTCAGACTCATCCCTCCATGCAGAGCTAGTGAAGATGAGGAGCCTCAGACTCATCCCTCCATGCAGAGCTAGTGAAGATGAGGAGCCTCAGACCCATCCCTACTCGGCACAGCACTAAGCGCCTCGGACAATCTTTTGTGCCTGTAGCCATCAGGCTGCACAACCAAGGGTGAACTACCTCGCTGAAAGGTGCCAATGTGTTCAATTTGATGGGCTCATTTCTGAGTGGTTAAACATTACAAATGGTGTTCCCCAAGGTTCTGTTTTAGGTCCACTTTTATTCTCCATCTATATCAACAGTTTAGGTGAAAATGTCGATGGAGCAACCTTACATTTTTATGCGGATGATACCGTGATGTATTGTGTAGGTCCCTCCATTAAGGAGGCTGTTGTTAAATTACAGGCTGTTTTTAACATTATTCAGACTCAGCTCGCTGAGCTTAAGCTTCTTTTAAATGTTGATAAAACCAAGGTAATGCTCTTTTCAAAAGCTAAAAAGACACCAGAGACTGCTTTGGATATTGTAACTATGCAAGGAATAAAACTTGAAGTGGTTGCCTGTTACAAATACCTTGGTATCTGGCTTGATGATTGTCTCACTTTTAAACTTCAGGTCAATAACCTGCTTAGAAAGCTGAGGGTTAGACTAGGTTTCTTTTTCAGAAACAAGTCCTGTTTCTCATTTGAAGCCAGGAAAAGGCTAGTCACTGTGACCTTTTTACATGTGCTGGACTATGGTGATCTGGTCTATATGAATGCACCTGCCCTTTGCCTGAACAAGTTAGATGCTGCGTATCACAGCGCACTGAGATTTGTCACTAATTGTAAAGCACTTACTCATCACTGTACACTGTATACCAAGGCAGGTTTGCCATCACTTACTGTACGGAGGCTCAGTCACTGGTACACGTTTATTTATAAAGCCATGTTGGGTAAACTCCCGTATTATATCTGCTCTCTGATAACGCAGAGAGATGCAAGCAGCTATTGTCTGAGATCGCATGATGTAGTCTTGTTAGATGTGCCAAGAGCAAGGACTGTCTTAGGTAAGACAGCTTTTATGTGCGCAGCTCCACTTGCTTGGAACAGTCTACAGCTAAAATTGTATTTTATTACATACACCTCAGAAAAAATACAGAGGGCCGGACCTCGTTGAGTTTAATGGGGGGTGAGGCCATGACTGCACTTCATTTGACTGACAGCTCTAGTTACTCTTCTAAATCATTCATATCTCTCTTTAGAGGTTTTTAGGGGTACCAAACCACTCACATTATAATTACACTTACCTTTTCTGCGATAATTGTTGGTGCATAAATGTAAAAAGATATTAGCCATAGGTATTTATGATATTAATTAGGAATATACAAATAAGGGGTTCAAAACGGGGCTTTGAGCGGTGACGTAATGAACACAACAGCTATTCTCTGTAACGTCTCTGTGTGTGTTTCCTGTTTCCTGCAGACGTCCAGCAGCTGGTGGTGGTTAAAGAAGAGGTTCCCCCTGAGCAGCAGGAGTGGAGCTCCAGTCTGGACCAGGAGGATCCAGAGCCCCCCCCACACATTAAAGAGGAACAGGAGGAACTCTGGAGCAGTCAGGAGGGAGAGCAGCTTCAAGGGCTGGAGGAGGCTGATATCACCAAGTCCACATTCACTCCTGTCCCTGTGAAGAGTGAAGATGATGAAGAGAAACCTCAGTCCTCTCAGCTTCATCAAAGACAAACTGAACACCTGGAAACAGAAGCTGATGGAGAGGACTGTGGAGGACCAGAACCAGCCAGGAACTCAGATCCAGAGAGACATTTACAACCAGAGACTGAGGACAACCCTGGAGACTCTTCTGAACCTGACACTGAAGACAGTGATTATTGTTAGGTTTAAACTCTTTGGGTAAGTCCCAGTAAGTCGTATATAATGCTTTAACTTGACTGTTTGTGATAAAAAATGTTTGGTCCAAGTAAAGAGAGGACTGTGGAGGACCAGAACCGGCAACATTTACAACCAGAGACTGAGGAGGTTTCCATATTGGGTTATATAATTAAAACGAAAGTTAATATAATCAAATATAATTTTGTAGAATCCACAATGTAAAATGCATGATATGTCACGAAGCTCTATACTTATATACTAAATGTACACGGTTTGGTAAACTGACATGAAAGAGTGTAAGGTCTGATATAGTTTACCACTAAAGGTGTCACTATTCAGCAGAGGGAAGACACCCTTACTCTCACAGCAGGAGGCCCCTGACTCAATGGGATATTACTGTAAGCTTTAGTTTAGTCTTTGAGGCAAGTCTGGACATGTCCAGTCTCACACCCGGGAGCAATGAATCTTCTCCACATACATGGGTCTGTTGGTGTGTATTCGCTTCTGCTTCTGTTGGTATGATATAAAAGCAGCAGCTGAGAGAGGACAAAAGGTCTTAGGGTTCTTAACTGGGAATCTCTCCCTAGACGTTATGTGCCCGCTGTCATCATGAGGAAATGCCTCTGAGACATGCAGGGAGTTTAACAAAAAGGAAAACATGTTAACCTGTAAATTAATAATTAATACCAGAGAGTAAGACATTGTATAACTGTCACATTGTAACCAGATAAAGTAAAAAACGGTGTTAGAGTGTGGACCATTTCTTCAAATAAAACCATCCCACCCATTTGGTCTTTCACAATGTAAAATATATATTTTTAAATGTATATCTTAATTGTCCCAATATACATGGCATGTACATGCTCTTTCATGGTTGAAAGTGTGCCGGTCCTACCCGGTCCTTAGTAATGGAAAGAGATTTCCAGGCGGTCCGGAGGACCGGGAAGAATTGACAGCTCCACCCGTGGAATTTGAGCGTCTGTCACAAGCGCATTTCGCATTTCGCTTGTCCAACCGTCTCATGTTGGCTACAATACCTGTTTTAATGAGGGGTATATATACCAATATCTCTTGATGTCTGTTACACTTATGGTTGTGATATCGTCTATTTTTTTTATGTGTTATTATAATGTGTCCTTATTGAAATGTTCCAAAAAATGCATTTTTTATTTCTCTACATCTTTTTTACGCTGATTTCAGCCTGTTTGATTCTGTAAGGTTATATGAGCCCAATGCTTGCTGGGAAATTATGCAAATTCGTTTGTTGCCCAGACCCAATCAGAGCAATATTTGCTTTTTCCCACTTGATCAGAACAGCGGCAGGAGAAAAGAATGGAGTGACAGCTAGAAAATTAGGCTACGTGGTAATTAAAGCAAAAATGCAAACGACGATTCTTCAGATGTTTAAGAGAAAGGAGAGAGATGAAGAAACTCAGAATGTGCTTAAAATTAGAAAAACAACGCCCACAGATGACACAGGTGATGATGCTTATTTAGCCCAGAGAATGGACATGAACCTGGCCATGATGAATATAATAAGTTAGCTAACTAGCAAACTGTATATCTCTATAAGGGGTGCCCAACCAGTCGGGGAGATTCCCAGTCGATCGCGAGATGTCTAAAAATAGAACAACAATATTCTGTTTTATCGTTAATGTCCTACAACAGGGGTGGCCAAACTTTTTGGCTCAGGGGCCACAATGATGTATCAATGTGACAGCCGGGCCGGGGGGCATTGTTTGGTTCCGTCTTGATTAATGTCGGGCTGAGGGTTGTTTTAATCTCATTCTCCCGCGCGCGGGGCGACGTCCACGCACAGCTGCGACGACCAGGGAGGGCGGGACTTTTCGCGGCGCGCGGCGTGTGGACAGTGGGGGATAACATAAATATCCCCCCCCCCCCGTCAACGATCGCCAAAGACAACGTAACCCTACTACTGGTGCACCCCTCTAATCTCAGATGCACCCTGAGGAGTCTTACTCAGAACACAATATTTTAACATTAAATATTTTGCTTTGATATCTTCTATTTTAATCTGCACATTGTGGCATACATTTTGAGACATTTTATTTTATTAGTATTTTAATTTATGTACCCACTATTCTGAAAATTCAAAGAAAGACAGAGACTTGTACATTTTTGACTGTCTGCTGAATTTAGTTATACATTTTTATTCTAATTTATAACAGTTGAGGCCCAGAGGGAGGAAGAGGAGACTCAGCCAGAAGAAGTGGCAGCAGGTCCCTCAGAAGCCACCACAGGTGATGCTAGCCCTACTGCATACCCTTCTATATGGAAAGAAGAACAATATGAACAGTTCAAACAGAAAAATGAATGGATGTATGCTCACAATGGAAGGCTAGGATGTACCCCATGCCATGATGTGAAGGATCTGGGTGTCATGGCATCCCGTGGTGTTAATATTGCTATTCAGTGGGCTGATGGAAAGATAATCCCAGCTGGTCAATCAAGGGATGTCCAGCTTTCATCACTGCGCAAAAAAATCCGTGAGCACAAGAACTCTGCAGCACATAATGAAGCAGTCAAGATTCTTCAGACAGCAAATAAAGATATTCTTCTGAACATGAACGCGAGTAGTCAGGAGTCTGTGTTTGAGTCTACTGCCAAGGTATTCATGACAGCCTATTATGTGGCCAAGAACAACAAGCCTTTCACAGACTTTGAGAGTCTGATTGACCTGCAGCATGCAAATTCTGCTGATTTAGGGCGTGTTTTGCATAGCAAAACTGTCTGTGTTGACATAATTGAGCATGTGTCATCACAGATGAAAAAGGAACTTCTAAAAAAGATAATAGAGACCAAGAGCAAAATCACAGTATTGGCTGATGAGTCAACCAGTGTTGGGCACAAATCAACACTAATTGTGTTCCTGAAGGCTAGTGTTGATGGAGACATGGAGCCCATTGCCTTTCCATTGGACCTGGTTGAGCTGGATAGTATGTCTGCTGCTCATATCAAGGAACAGATTATGGGTTGCTTGCTTAAAAATGGCTTCACTGTTGAGTTGCTGAGAGAAATCCTCATTGGATTTTGCAGTGATGGGGCCAGTGTCATGCTGGGAGTGAAGTCAGGTGTTGGGAAGTTGCTCCAGGATGACTTCCCAGGCATCATACTATGGCACTGCCTTAATCACAGACTGGAGCTTGCTGTTGACCAGGCACTGGATGTGACAGGGGGAACAAAGGACTTCCAGGCATTCATGGGCAGCCTATATTCATTATATAGCCAGTCACCAAAAAACATGCGGCAGCTGAGTGAATGTGCTCACAACCTGGACATCGCCCTCAGGAGGATTGGAAAAGTGTTCAGTGTTCGCTGGGTAGCTTCTTCATGGAGGGCAGTCTCTGCAGTTTGGCAGTCTTATCCAGCCTTGGCACAACATTTCCGTGAGGCATCAGAGGATGATACAAGGGACAGCAGAGAGAGGGCCAAATTCAAAGGTCTGCTTTCTAAGTTGTGCTCCATCAACTTCCTGAAAAGTCTTGCACTGATGGCAGATGTTCTGACTGAACTTAAGAACTTGTCAGAAATTCTTCAGAACAGGAAGACCACACTCCCAAAGGCCCATGACATCATGACGACGTATGTCAAACGCATAGAAAGTTTCAATCGCTACCCAGGACAACATGCAGTTGATGCCAGTCAGGCAGAGGAAGTGATGGAATTCAAGGGAGAGGAGTTAAGAGTTGGCAGGTCTCCCATCATTGACTCTGCTCAGTTCATCCGAGCAGTGGCAGACAATATGAAAGAAAGACTCTTCACAACCACAGCAAACAGAGCACAGGCCAGTGTTGCAGCCAACCGAAAAGAGGCTTATAACAGCCTTATCAATCAAATGGCAGTCCTCAACCCTGACAACTGGGACCATGACAATCCTCGATTTGGAGATAATGAGGTGAGGGCTTTGTGTGATGTCCTACATGTGAACCAACAAGAGGCCCATCTTGGATTCACAGAATACAAGGCCAGTGGAGGAAGAAACATTCCCAACAAAATGAAGAAGTTGCTCATGGCAGTGGACACACTGTCTCCAAGCAATGCTGACTGTGAACGGGGGTTCAGCACAATGAACAACATCATAACTGAGTATAGGAGCAAACTTACAACAAAAAACTCAAATCTCCTCTTCATCAGCTCTGTGGGACCACCATGCAGACAGTGGGATCCACTGCCTTATGTGAAGACCTGGCTGGGCAAAGGAAGAAGAGCAGCCCACTCAACAAGCTGCATGGCTCGCCGGTACACAGAAGAGGAGAGCTACTTCAGCCCTCTGTGGAAAATGTGGAAAAGTGTGTAGTTTACCTCCCTCAACATGCCTTGCTAATGGTCTGTTAAGTTTTGACACAAGTTGTATGCACAATTGAAAATAAATAATTGATTATACATATTGTCAAGTGTTTCTAATTTCTACCCCATAAAGGCATTAAAAATGTGAAGTTTGTGTTCAGGGATGCATGAAGCTGGGGGCGGGAGGAGAACAATATGAACCAATGAAGGTCGGGGTAGCATTATAGTACCTGCAAGAAATTCAAACCACTTTCACCCCTGTGCTCTTTACAAACAACATAATAATCCTGCAACGAAAGGCCAGCAAGGCAATAACAATAAATAAATAAAAGGATAGGGATATGTCTTCATGTTATTATAGTCTTGAAGATACATGTATCTGTTAGCTATTGTTCCAGTCAAATGTCTTTGTTTTGAGTCCAATGTTCCCACTTTCTGTTGAGTTGTGTTTCTTGTAATCTCAATTTATGAATAATTTTTTCCATCAAAAATATTTCTTCCACGATTGTTACCCATTGGTTTTTCGTTGGTGGTGCTTCCTTACCCCAATTTCCTAGTGAAAGCTTTCTTGCTGGATGTTAGCAGAATTTTGATCAACTATCTGTCACTTGCAATCATTTCCTCAGTGAATTTACATAAATAGAGTACCAAACTACTTTTAGAAACATCATACCCTATTATTTGACATATCTCCTTACATATCATTCCCCAAAACACAATTAGAGTTTTTTTCAGTTGCTAACACTAAAATCTCACATGAAGCAAAATGATTTAATCTCACCCTCAAAGAGCAAAACCTCAGCTCAAATCTCCAAAACTCTAAACACATTTTCAGCTCTGCACCAAATGTGCAATTCAACTTGGCACTTTTTGCAAAACACTGCACACGGTTCTCTAAGTAAGACACAGAAATCTGACAAAACACTGCCATTAGAAAAGCTACACACATGAACCAATCAACAAATACACATGCCACATGACCATAAACACCAAACTGCTTTACTGTTGACTCAGCAATCTTTGAATCAGGGGATAGCAAGTTCGAGTCCCACTGCAGTCAGCATGTCGTTGTGTCCCTGGGCAAGACACTTCACCCCAGATTGCCCACAGTACTGAATGTATGTAAGTCGCTTTGGATAAAAGCGTCTAATAAGTGACATGTAATGTAATGTGTGTCACGTGTCATGATACAACCATTCAGCAAACCAATCAATCATATTTTTTTTCGCAAAATAATTAAGTAGGTATAACTTCATTTATACACACACTCAATTTGCAATCCCCACCAAAATAATAATAATAAGACAAATAAAAATGGGATGATTGGAGGCCTCTCGCCCCCAGGGGGAGCTTGGATGGACATGGTCAGAAACAACACTCAGGTAGGCTGTGGCTTTTAGACGATGATCAATTGGTAGTAAGGGGCCCAAAGTATGCCAAGAAAATATCCCCCCCCCACCGCTACACCACCCCCACCAGCCTGAACCGTTGATACAAGGCAGGATGGATCCATGCTCTCATGTTGTCTTCTGACCCTACCACCTGAATGTCGCAGCAGAAATGGTCTTCTGCATACCTTGGTTGTAAGAAGTTATTTGAGTTACTGTTGCCTTTCTATCATCTGACATTTTTCAGAAAAAAGTCAGAATTTGGAGAGAAAAAGTCAGAATTTGAGAAAATTGGTGAGAATTTGTATCCACAACGTTAGGAGGGTCCTTAATATTATTCAAGGCTTGCAGGTTACTTGGGATAAGGCCCTCCTATCTTTAGACGCCGAAAAGGCTTTTGATAAGGTGGAATGGCCCTACCTATTAAATACTTTGGAAAGATTTGGATATGGGAATATATTTTTTTAAATTGGTTCGATTATTGTATTTAAATCCTACAGCAGAAATATGAACTAACAAAGACACATCAGAACGGATTCTAATTAAAAGAGGATGCCGTCAGGGATGCCCCCTGTCCCCACTTTTATTCACTCTAGCAATCGACCCACTTGCAGTAGCTGTAAGGATGCATACAGAAATTGTGGGAATAACAATTGGGCAGACAGAACATAAGCTTTCCTTATACGCTGATGACGTCATTTTGTTTATCTCGCACCTAAATAGAACAATTCCTGCTGTGTTGGAATTAATAAGCTCGTTCGGCACCATATCAGGGTATACAATCATTCACACTAAATCCTCCATGCTTTTCCTTAATGAGACGGACAGAAGATACTTGATTTAATTCAGAATATTCCTTTACCTCCACTTAACGACTTTTTTCAGAAAGTTAGAAGATTATTTACAGGATGTATATGGGGAAATAAACAAGCCAGAGTGCATGTCCCTGCTATACTTGCCATATAATAAGGGGGGGTTGAACATTCCACATATAACCTGGTATTATTGGGCAGTCCAACTAAGGAGCATCAAGTTTTATTTTGCAAAGAAGGATATTCCACAATGGAAAGAAATGGAATCCGAGAGCTTAAGTCTGCCTTTACCCCTCTACCTATACTCAGATACTTCCACGAGTTTGATGAAAATAACTAATAGTCCAATTGTCAAAAATATGATCAAGGTGAGAAAACATGTCATAAAGGAACTAATACAATGTCTCAGTACAGTCCGATATGGGGAAACCAGCACATTACTCCAGGGGGAGCAGATGCTGTATTTAGAACATGGACATCAAAGGGACTAGAAACAATTCAGGACCTGTATTTTCCCAACTCAGATAGAATGATGTCATTTGAACAAATTAAACATAAGTATAACGTAGATCAAAAATATAATAAAAATAATAAGTGTTAGAAAAATATCACTGGTCACCGGCTTGAGCTTAAATCTCAGGATCCATTTATTTATTATCCTCTCAAGAATGGAAGTCAAAATTAAAAAAAGAGAATTTGTTGGTATTTTTCAAAAAATCTCAAAATTCTGACTTTTTCTCAAAAATTCTGACTTTTTCTCAAAAAATCTGACTTTTTCTCAACATTTTTGACTTTTTCTCAACATTTTTGACTTTTTTCTCACCATTTTTGACTGTTTCTCAACAATGTTGACCTTGTCACAAAAATCTCAAAATTCTGACTTTTTCACAAACATCAAAAAAATTCGGAATTTTTCTCAAAAATGTCAACATTCTGACTTTTTCTCAAAAATCTCAACATTCTGACTTTTTCTCAAAATTCTGACTTTTTCTCAAAATTCTGACTTTTTCTCAAAACCTAAAATTCTGAGTTTTTCTCCAACATCTAAAAAACTGAGTTTTTCTGAACACTTACAAATGTTAATAATCACTGGTCACCAGCTTGAGCTTCAATCTCAGGATCCATGTATTTCTGATCCTCTCCAGAATGGAAGTAGTCATCACATACAGAGCATCAACTAGTTCCTGAACAGTGTCCTTCACATGCTGATATCCAAGAGAGGGAGTTACACAGTCACAAGATGGAGGAATAGAAAGCAGTATTCAATGTTTACTTCAGATTAGCTCCACGTCAGAAATGATCATTCTTGTCATATGTCTATCTCCATAGAGGCTGAATCATCATGTTAATCACATAGCTATCATATGCCTCAAACAGTCCTGATGCTCTTCTAGGTAATCATACATCCTGTCATGTACACAGCTACAGTTGGGATACCTTTGTTATCATGTTACTCTGATATTGGAAGAGCACATTCAGGATTTCCACAACAATAACACAGCAGAAAGGAACACAATAAAATGAATAAAACATAATGGAACAACAGATTCATAAAAAACATGCATAACAGAGACGCAGAATAGTTTAAAAACAACCTTGTAAATACGGTAGGTGTTAAAACAAGTTAAAAGACTTCTGGATAAGCAGCTGTAAAAAGTAGTGTTTTTAGCCTCGACTTAAAATAACTCAGCGTTGGTGAAGACCTCAGGGTTTCTGGAAGTTTATTCCATTTGTGGGGAGCATAAATGTGCAAAAACACATTTTATTTAAAATCTTGTGTCCAACAACAGAAATAGGCCAACAACAGAAATAGGCCCCAGTTCCTTTTTACCACTCTTAACTGTCTTTTAAATCCCTGTAACTCTCCCTGTGTTGTGCCATCACCTACTCTAGTGCCCCTTTCACACCAACGCGGTTCCCGTTCTAGCTCCATGCTAGAGCTCTTCTGTTTCGGAAGCGGTTTTTCTTTTCAGGCCCCGTTTTGTTCACACCGCCCAGAGCCCGACTGGTGCTGCCGCTGCTGCGTCATGACGTCACCGTTTACGTTCCTGATTTTCTCCCCAACGGCGTCGGGTCGATGATCGTGTTGCTTTAATCATACGAAGCCAGATTAAATTAAATAACTACTTCTCAACCCTTATACTTTTCTCCAGAGTGCCGTGGTTCATTGTTTATGAATGTGTTCAGCGGCATTTACCGACCGCTGCAGTGCTGCCCGCTGTTTAGCATAGCAACCGAAGCTAAACTGACTATCTTGACTACTTGTTGCTATCCTATTGTGGCATAAGCCGTTTTCTACAGGCACATTTTACCGGCGTATTTTTCATTATGATTCTACTTGTGATAGTCGGACATGACAACCTGTGCAGCCCATGTATTGATTCCATCCGATAGCTGCTATATTACAAAACAAAACGTCTGCCTGCACTCCACAATGATCAATAACAGCGAACGGATGGTCAAAGTAAGCTACAAATAAACAGAATCACACGAAGCCTGGTTAGTGTTGCCTGACTTTAGAAAGTGTGTTTTTTTTTATAAGTGTGTGGTTGCCTTCTAGTCACTTTGCTCAGCGCTACTGCTTGTTCTCTGGAACATTTACTGTACAGTACTTTCATTTGCCGTACTCGCCATAAACTGTTATTGCTCAGGTTGATCCCGCCCCTGCCCCCGCCTCCGACGTAAGCGGTTCTTTCTTCTAGACCGACAATTTTTTGGTGCTTGAAAAGCACCAAAAAAGCAAATAAAGGACAAAATACTCACAGATACACAAACTGTCTATTTGAGGTTTTTGAAAATGTCCATTTCTAAAACACGTGGGTCTCAGAAGCTCCGGTCTCTTTCTCAAAGTTTTCCAGAATGTATTCATATTTTCAGCCTCAGAAGAGAGAACAACATGCACCACCATTACAAAGAAACAACACATCAACAGTTGTAAAGACACATCAAGCAAATAGCAACAGCTTCACCTATAAAACTACAATACATGTTAATAAAAGCACCGAATAACAGTCAAAGAGGAACAGGCCTGCGTGTTATTAAGATGACATAAGATGAGATAAGAAGTACTTTATTGATCCCAATTAGAGAAATGTTTGCGTGGCAGCAGCATAAAAAGACAAGACATCGTACATTAGAGAAATGAAAAGACTAGAAATAAACAATCCAACATGTAAATAATACATGCACTTGTTTTGCTGGATAAACGTGTCCTCAAAATATAAACAAAGATGTATGAAAAGAGGTTTCAAAATATTAATTTAAATACAAATAGTTGGCGAGCCCCCCCCTCAAATGACATTTTCCCTGTGTCCTTTCTTCTTGGTGACCAACTTCCATGTGAAATAACATCATTTTATTTGTTATTTTATTTATTTACTGACTTCATTGCTTTATTTCTATTTATATAAATATTTAGAGAGATTAAAACAATATATATCCTGTGTTCCTCTGCTGCCACCTTCAGGATAGCTAGAGTAACATCAGCTCTACTGAACAGCCTCGACCTATGAAGGTCTGATACAAACACTCTAATCTGTCTGTCTGTCTATCTATCTATCTATCTATCTATCTATCTATCTTATAATAGCAGGGTGACGCAGAGTGGGGTCGCCTATCCCTTTAAGAGAGAGAGGGAGGTGTGGCGCGTGCATGTGGCGCATGCATGTGTAGAGCGAGAGTGAGCGGGAGTAGCAGCGGTGATCAGTCTGTCTCCAGTTAGCTGAATAACAAAGTCCTGAGGAAACACAGCGGCCTCCCAAGGAACAGCCTGCCTGTCTGCCTCATTTCAGAGTGGGTTATTGAAGCCGAAGCCTGGTGCTTCAGTCCGGGAAGACTGCAGAGAGTCCTCCCTTGTATTCCTCCACTACGGTCTGGGAGCAGCATCTATCTCCACTGTTGCTGTAACCATGTGAATGTCCCTCTGTGGGACCAATAAAGGACTTCTGATTCTGCGGACAGACTGAAGAGAGGGGGGAGGGGCGGGTTGGAGAGCGGACTTCTTCTTTTCCCGAAGAGTCCTCTTCCTCGTAGCCCACCGTATCCCAGGATGCAATGCGCGCCGGTAACGAGGAAACAAAGAAAATGTCGGTCCGGTCTCAGAGAGAAAGCAGCACGTGAGGAGTAACTGATACATGTGAGTATTGGGTTTAGCTTACTTTAATAACTGATACATGTGAGTATTGGGTGTTTTGTTTTCGTACTGTATGTACAATCAATACTCCAGACTACGACGTGCTGTATTCAACGTTTATTGTTATACCGGAGACGTAGACATTCATGTCTGGTAGGAAGGTGAACTTCACTCAACTCTCTGGCTGCGCACGCATACGGGTCACATCACGTGGGCCAATCATAAAAAAAGCATTAGGCCTGTTTGAGATGAGCTGCGTCTCGCCTCGAAAGTAGACGAGAATAGCCGATTGCAGCCGGGGGAGGTCTCAAAAAGCTCGCCTGAAGTCGGACAGCTCGGAGTCAGCTTGACTCGGTTTGAAATGGCGTAAATTGCGCTGGCGTTCTTCGTTGCAGATGAAGTGGATGCAATAGAAATCCCACAATTATGATATCACTACAAATGAATGACTTAAGTGTCTGTTCATTTTAAAACAAATCAATACAAGGGGGGTTGAATCCTACATATAAAAGTTAATGTCAGATATGTACTAAGTAAATACATTTGTTCCTGCTCAAGATTAGATTCAACTTTATTGTTATTGCACAGATTACAGGTACTGGGACAACAAAATGCAGTTTAGCTTCTAACCAGGAGTGCAACAAGCAGTAAAGTGAAAAGTAATGTACACAATCTACAGAATAAAATATAGAATGAATTGAATGACGAATAAACAGTGAGGGGTATGAATACACTAGAAATACACAGCAGCCTATGAGCAGTATGAACAGTATTAACAGTGTGTATGAATACACTAGATACACACAGTAGCCTATGAGCAGTATTAACAGTGTGTATGAATACACTAGATACACACAGTAACCTATGAGCAGTATGAACAGTATTAACAGTGTGTATGAATACACTAGATACACACAGTAGCCTATGAGCAGTATGAACAGTGTGTATGAATACACTAGATACACACAGTAGCCTGTGAGCAGTATGAACAGTATTAACAGTGTGTATGAATACACTAGATATACACAGCAGCCTGTGAGCAGTATGAACAGTATTAACAGTGTGTATGAATACACTAGATACACACAGTACCCTATGAGCAGTATGAACAGTGTGTATGAATACACTAGATATACACAGCAACCTATGAGCAGTATGAACAGTATTAACAGTGTGTATGAATATGCTAAGATATATAAAGTATGAAAATGGTAAGCAGTGCAAGTATAGTATAAAATATATAGATATTAATTTCATGATGATAAACATTGTGGAACAATGATGAAAAATCTGAATGGAAGTGGCGACGTAAAACTGACACAAAACAACAACAAACTTTTGCGGAGCCAATCGGAGAGTTTCATCACCAGCACGGGGTAAAGACCACCAATGAGCGCTCAGCTCGATATACCAGCGAGTCGTTTCCCATCAAGCATTTCGCTTCTGCAGCCCGTGGAGAGAAACTGCTCCGCCTCGCTCTCAAGGCTGCCGGCGTCTTTGTCCCGCGAGATTTCAACGTCTCATGTAGGCGAGCCTCCAGAGCAAGTCGGACAAAATTACTAACCATCATGCAACGCACGAGCAAGACAGCGGTCGCAATTGCGCAGGTCTGCGTCGGTCTCGCTCATCTCAAACGAGCCTATTGTTAACCAGTGCTATCCACATATTCAGTCGGAATATTACATTGGGTTTAACTTACTTTATTAAATTATACATGTGAGTATTGGGTTTAACTTACTTTAATAACTAACGTCAAACCCAGGGGCATTAACATGTTGCATTTAAATAATACGGATAAACACGTGACGTTAGTGAAGTTGCACGTGCTGCTGTTTACTATTCTATATTGAAATCAGCTCCGAAGCTTCCTAATGTCAGACAGAGATCTCGACTCTGTTATGGATAACTTATACTTTATATTACGTGCATAAATAGATGAAAGTGAAAACCTTGGACCTGCTTAACTCACAGTCCGGTGTGATGATAAATCTGACATGTTGCTGCCGTTTGCTCTTTTTTATTTTAGACTCTGACACGTTGGATTGTTTTAGTGTTTATTAAACTTAGGGACAAAATTACAACCTCTTCTTTCAGCTCATGCAGCTCGGAGGTAGGGCTAAAAAAAAGCCTATTTGAAATATATCCATTTTATCATCTTATCTTGAAGGTCAACTATCATGCAAAATGCCCTTTTGGATGTCTTGTATACATAAATATGTGCCCCCGGTGTGTAAGGAGACTCACAAATGTCAGAAAATAAAACGTACCCACATCTGTAAAAAGGGGTACAACGTAGCCCATCCAGATTTGCTGCGGTCATGATGACATTACTAAAAAGTGGGCTGGCTTTACATTGAACTCCTGGCAACGTTGCGCCCACGTCCCAGACTATCGTCTCCATATACAGTCGGCTAGCTGAATCCCCTCCCTCAGCTGTGTGTCTGTGTATTCAGCAGGATGTTTACGAGAGGGACTTAGAGTGAAGTTGTTAAATATATAATACATACTAGTGTTGCACGGTGCACCAATACTAGAAAGGTATCGTCAGTGTTTCCCCTAGGTTTGCTGCCTTGGCAGGGTGCTGCTAGGGTACCCCCCCCAACGGGGGGGTGGCCGGAAAAAAAAGATTTCAGCAATTGTGTTATGATCATATTGAGCTATTGGTGTGAGTCTAACATTAAACAACTGTATTACTTTTATTCAAACTGTATTCCCTTCTTATCATGTAGCCTACACTTCTTCCTTTCATTGATACATTTAAATCACCTGACTATAGCATATAACACACCTGCTGCAACCCTGTGCTGCTGCTGCTTCTCTCTGCCTCATCCTATTGCTGGAGGCAGCTCCACCTCATCTGATCTCTATATGAAAGCAATGGTGTTCTGATCATATTGAGCTATTGGTGTGAGTCTAACATTAAACAAGCAGTCTGCTTGTCATACATTGCTGACGATACATTTTAAGAGGCAATTTGTTGAGTCACTGCCGCTAAATGCCGGTAGCATCAAGCTAGCAAATCCTGCATTAGCCTCACATCAACAGGTGTAGACAGAACATCCAATTATCCTGAGCTAATTTACTGAATAAACCAACTCACATCTCCTGTCTTTTTTCCACCCAACTCATTAGACTATTCTTCTGCTGGCGTTTCATTGTTGTTTTCTGTCAAATTCAATACTGTAGTTCAAACCCGCGGTACCTGCTCACCATCTGTGAGCTATTTTTAGAATGCGCACGCTACGTTCGTTGTCGCGTTCGCGCGCGTCCACCTGGGCAGGCTGTGTGTGTCCTTCTCCTCCGTGACGATAACGGCTTGAGGTTAAAAAATAATAATAAACAAATTTGAAACTGGGGGGGGGCACAAACGGGCAGACAGCGGAGCTCGGGGCAATAATGCAGATTTGTTTGACTTTTTTACACTTTGTTGTTCTCCTCCGCTCGTGTGTGTGTGTGTGTGTGTGTGTTTCCTGTGTGTGTTCAGCGCTCTGCTTCCACTCCCTGCAGCCTGTCAGCTCCTCTCAGAGACTGTGTTTGTTGTTTCAGATGATGCTGCTATTTTAGTTGATACAAACTTTCCTGTCGGCTCCCAGACCGTAGTCGAGGAAAACAGGGGATGACTCTCTGCAGTCTTCCAGGGCCGAAGCAACAAACTTCGGGTTCAATAGCCGCTTTGAAATAAGGCAGAACGGCGAGCTCTTCTTTGAGAGGCCGTTGCATTTATTAAGGTCTTTCTTACAGATCTAACTTTGAAGACACTCGACAGACCTTTGCTGCTGCTTCGTTCGCTTCAAAACACATACCACCGCTCGCTCACTCTTGCTCGCTCTACCATGCACACACACACACACGCACGCACACGCCACACCCCTCTCTCTCTCTCTTAAAGGGACAGCGATCTGACTCGGCATGACCCTAATGTCATAACACTTGTCATTTTACCTTGAATGCCATTGCTTTAATTTATTTTATGTATTATTCTCATTGTTCAAAGGTTTGTGTTATGACTGAAACATTTTTCAGGTTTGAAATAAAGCACAATAATGACATTTAAGACCGTTTCCCCTTTTTTAAGAAATCGCAATTCTTGACTTGGTATCAAAACAAAAATGTTGGTATCGTGACAACACTAATACATACAATGGCACTGTTCTAGTGGTAAACACTGAATAAACGTTCCGCCCCAACCTATCAGAAACATTGCTGTATCAGAATAAAGCGCAACGTGTTTTGGGAGTAATATGGTCTGTGTTTACATTAGCAAGCATCGCTAACACTAAGAGCTAACGCTGTACTGGAGGGAGTATGTGTAAAGAAGCCGGATATAAAAGGAACTCACCTTGTGCTATCCCACAAGAGAGAAAGCGTTTGAGCTCCATACTGTTTCAGAAATAATGCTTGATGTGGTTTGGAACATAATCTGTAGTGATGTTAAAGGTAGGGTAGGTAATTCACTTCAGAAACACTTTTTCTTATATTCCATGGAATGCTCTTAACATCCCGATAGCAATGAATACATTAAATGCTTTGACAATAAGTATATACAAATATTTCATCTGTGGAAGCCGTGGCGCTGTAAAAAGCACGACCAATCATCTGAGCCGGCCCGGCTAAAGTAACTGGATGGCCTACCTGCCTGTCAGCCTTCCATCTCGTGCACAAACTTATCTCGTGCCCTCATTGGTCATGTGCACGTTCGTTCGTGTGTGTTGGAGGAGGGGCTCTGTGAGGAAGACTGTAGGAAGGGGCAGATTTTTTTCGGTTGTGTTCTTTCAAATTCTAGCGCACTCGAGCTGGTTTCTCCATTCTTACCTACCCTACATTTAAGTACTGCGCTGAGGCTTCGGAGCGTGGTTCGAATAATCCAGGAAATATGTATCCTTATCCCATAATAATAATAATAATAATAATAATAAGACCATCAGAAATGGACAGAAGACTTTTGCTTGATTTAAGTTTGTGTAGTGCTGTCAAAGGGATGCTAGCTGTGACTGTCACTTCTCTTTTTTTTAAACTAAAACAGTACGTCATTTTAAATATGGTTTTGTCTGTAATGCTGAGTTACATTTTGCAATCATAATTTTGCCACCCTGTGTATAATTCGATTTTTCTCATTTACTCTGTGATAAGGACAATTCTGGAGGACTGGGTCTGCTGGGGATAGAGCTGCCACCCACACAGGACCCCCCTTGGTGATATTGTCATATCATATACACAACTACGGTGTAGTTATGCTATGCAAACGTAGGTCACTGGTTCCTCAACAGTACTACTCCTGCCTATTTTCTAAGTGTTAAATGAAGGGTACAGCTAGCAGTGCCTTAATAGGAGCCCCCTCCAGCTGTCTAAAACAATCACTAAAAAAAGACCAACATCTCATGCAGCCAGTAAATGCAGAGCTAACCCTGCTAACTAACATTAGCATGAATTACTCAAACCTACATGTAGCAACTCATATCTGCAAACAGAAAAGTAGAAACTTCGCCCCCTCGCTCTCCCTGTCCAAACTAAGCACTGTTACTACGTTTTAGATCAGCTACAGTACTAACTCACCTGTTGTCCTGAAACTCTCCAGTGCATCTGGAAAAAAGGTGTAATTGACAGACAATCGAGCCAACAGAAACACACAGTGGGCGGGACTTAGCAAAACAATAGGCAAGCATTTAAAATAAGGAATGGATAAGGGCTGCAAAGTGAATCAAGTGTTAATCGTGGTTAGATTTTAAATTCTAATATTCTACAGTTTCTCTGAATATGTGTTTCCTGTTTCCTGCAGACGTCCAGCAGCTGGTGGTGGTTAAAGAAGAGGTTCCCCCTGAGCAGCAGGAGTGGAGCTCCAGTCTGGACCAGGAGGACCCAGAGCCCCCCCCATACATTAAAGAGGAACAGGAGGAACTCTGGAGCAGTCAGGAGGGAGAGCAGCTTCAAGGGCTGGAGGAGGCTGATATCACCAAGTTCACATTCACTCCTGTCCCTGTGAAGAGTGAAGATGATGAAGAGAAACCTCAGTCCTCTCAGCTTCATCAAAGACAAACTGAACACCTGGAAACAGAAGCTGCTGGAGAGGACTGTGGAGGACCAGAACCAGCCAGGAACTCAGATCCAGAGAGACATTTAACACCAGAGACTGAGGACAACCCTGGAGACACTTCTGAACCTGACACTGAAGACAGTGGAGATTCGAAGGAGCCAAGAGAACCTGTGTCAGCTTCAAAGTCTGCGAAAAATAAACAAGACCCTCTCAGTGATTCAAGACGTAGTGCTAGAGAGAAACGCTTTAGATGCTCTCAGTGCGGGAAAGAAAATTGCAGCAAGATACATCTGAATAGACCCATGAGCACCCACACAGGAAGGAAACCATTCAGCTGCTCAGTTTGTAACAATTATTTTACACAGAAATCAAGTTTACAGACACACATGAAAATCCACACAGGTGAGAAACCATTCAGCTGCTCAGTCTGTGACAATTCTTTTACACAGAAAGGAGGTTTAAATAGACACATGAGAATCCACACCGGAGAGAAACCATTCAGCTGCTCAGTCTGTGAAAGTCTAAAACATAGAGGAGATTTAAAGAGACACATGAGAATCCACACAGGAGAGAAACCATTCCATTGTAGTGTTTGTGATAAAAGATTTATCCGGGGTAATCTGGTCAAAACACATAAGTGTGTTGGTCGTCAGTCCTCACAGCTTCATCAACCTCAAACTGAGGAGAACAGAGAGGCAGAGCCTCCAGCCAGCAGCTCAGCTGAACACATGGAAACAGAAGCTGATGGAGAGGACTGTGGAGGACCAGAACCAGCCAGGAACTCAGATCCAGAGAGACATTTACAACCAGAGACTGAGGACAACGACACAGATGACATGTTCTGTTCATTTTCAGGTTGGTATTAGTATGTTGTCTTCACTAGGACATGTCTCCATGCTTTAATGTTAAAAAATATCTTTATTTTTCTCATACTGCCTCTTTTCACCCTCTATCTGAAACCAGAGCCCAGTCTGCTCTGATTGGTTAGCTGGCCGGCTCTGTTGTGATTGGTCGACCACTTAGCGATGTCCCGTCTCTTAGCCTATCATGTACAACGTGTTGACGCCACCGTGAGTGGCTGACTGTTTAAGCAGTTCTCCTGTTTTTCTACTTTTTTTGTTATAGTCTTTATTCTTTTCATTACTCTTTACCTTCACTGTACCAAGTTTGTTGAAGATACAATATATACTTTTATTTATCCCCAACGGGGAAATAACTTTTATTTGTACCCACACATGAACACATGCCGAAACTGAACCCCATGCAGGATAGGAGAGTGAATGGGCAGCCAGTTTGCCAGCCCCCAGAGCCGGGTTGAGCACACGGCGTGCGAAAATATACGGGTCTTGCTGCAGCTAGATTGTCCTGTCCTCTGTAAGAAGGTGACGGTGACTGTCTGCGAGGAAGAACGGCTGTCCACAGGCTGTTTTAACTTGAATAACTTTATTGGCTCTACAGGGTAGTGAATTGAACATGCAATAGTAATTGGGTGTGGTATCTGTAATATAAAGATAAATAATAGATAATAATAATAACAATAATAATAAATACAATTTATTTAGCGCTTCTCATCTGCCAATGTAAGAGATAACAAGTTAAAAAATAAATAAAAAATTAAAATAAATAAATAAAAAAAGTCAGATTAGCGATAAAAATGAGATAAACAGGTATTATAGAGGGATAATGACCAGTGACATTGTTACACAGTAAATCAGGTAGCTAAAGAAATGGCACAATTAGCTGGCCTATACTGCCCTCTATTGGGCAAAGGCCTCAACAGAATGGCGATTGAAATGACAGGTTATTACAATTAACCTGTTGAACCCCATCGACCCGCCACCGGGCGGAAAAACGCATCATCTGCAGGAAACAGCGTCTGAGGGCATCTTAATATTTAATAAACTATGAATGTTTTATATCCATGTAACGGGAAGAAACTCAGCTAACTGATTTTTATTTTTTATTTTTTTGCAAAAAAAACCACAAAGCTAACGCTCAGCCTCTGAATTAGCCACGAGCAGCATTTCCGCCAGAGGGGCGTCTTGCCATCATTTGACGCCCTTATTCAGCTCGGAACGCCCTGAACTCGAGCTGAGGGCGTCCAAAAAAATAAATAATTCAAGAGAAGATCGAGTTTTTATCGCTTGAAATGACGAAAAGGAAAAAGGACAAGGACATCCCTCTGTTGGAGGGGCAAAGGAGTCTGGTGGGATTATTTTTGCCGCCAGCAAAGCGTGTTCCTGTGACGGAAAGTACTGCCGGCGAGCCTTGACGGGGGGTGCTAGTGGAGCACGCGCGTGAACTGCGAGCGTCGGAGCCTCGCAGCGGCGAAACTGAGGCTCTGCTAAACTGTGGTAACATGAAGAGCCGTTTAGGAGCCGAAAGAGCCGGCTCTTCTTAGTGAGCCGGGCCAAATGATCCAGCTCACTAAAAAGAGCCGGAATTCCCATCACTAATACGTAAAGAGATAGTATCTATAACTTAAGGGACGGCTCAATTCAAAATTCAAGTCGCGTGACACGATGTGACGTCACACTCCCCCCGCTCTCGGGGTGGACGCCCTCTCAGACCTGGTCTGGCGGAAACACTGGCCACGAGCGAAAAAATGCTAACGCCGGTTGCACAGAAACTCACTCATAACACCCTTATTACTTATCGTAGCTGCACACCCAACATATCGACTAGCATCGTGAGAAGACACAGAATCGATAGGTACCTACATCATCACTCTATGATAAGAACTCGCGACTTTATAAACAAAAACAGACATCACAACACATGGCGCTAGGTAGCAAAAACGGGAATATGGCTTACCTTCGTTGTCTGATCAAAGTTGTCTTCAATGGCATTAAAACGATAAAAACGCTGCTGAAGGTTAATCCGATGTGTCTCTGTCACTTTGAAATGATTTCTGATAATCCATAAACAATAAAACTACTTCTCCATTTTCAGATTTTAGAGCATGACATAGGCTTCGCTCTGGGCAAAACTGCATGCGCGAAGCCCCCACTGTTTTTGATAACGTTGGTGTGTATGTGGAAATTCCCCTTCGATTCTATTGGCTCTAACGGTTAAAAAGAGATGGACCAATGGGTTCCAGAGAAACGGCAAAACCGCCCATTTCCACCCAAATCACCCCAGACGTGGAGTTCTTTTTGCTAAACCTCTCTAAAAAGGTCAAATGTCACTTGTTTTGCATCAATCTTGATACAGGGTACTTATTATATGTTGTACTTTGGATTCCTAAAGCTTTTAGTCTACCTTACCATCATCCAAGGGTAGTTTTCACTAGAAGTAAAAAAGAATTTTTGGACGGACACTCAAATTTACAGTTTTTTACTATGTTCAATCTGAATTTTCTTTAAAATAAAAAACATCTATATTGATTCTGACTTTTCTACATCCAACTCATAGGTTTATCATTGCTTTGAGAACAAAGATTATTAATTTTCCCCTTTTAGAAGTGTAGTTATGGTCATTTGTTCTGGAAATGTCATTTTCTAGCCTGAGACCTGAAAAACAGGGATGGGGTTCAACAGGTTAAGTAATTAACTATTATAAACAATCACACATGAACAATATACAGGAAGGCACACAATGAAATCTATATAACGACTATAATATAAAGAACACTGCATACATTGGCCCTGCATCAACCGGGCGTTACGTTGTTCATTATGCACGTTGAGGGAGCGTCGCCTGGTGCGGCCGCACCTCGCGCTGTCCTGTGATCATCATAGCAAAGTTAGCGGATGTTTCTAACTGCCTTCTATTGCAGAGTAAGCTTTGCATTGTGAACATTAACCCACCAATAACCGAACCAGGCAAGAATATATGCACTTACAATAAATGTTCATGCACGCACACGCATGAAAATGTATTTAGTATCCTATCCATGTGAACATGATTTAAGTGGGGTGTGGACCTCACCTCCTCTTGGGGGGTCCGGGGGGCATGCCCCTCCTGGGAAGATTATTTTTTTAAATGTTGAAGTTAAAAGCATCAATCTGGTGCACTTTGAGAGCAACATTAGGAGATCTATGGATACATCTCTCAACACCCATATGAAACAGAACTGGAAACTGATTTTCTTTTTCTTTATGGATGTTTTACAAATCACTCCCCTTTCAAACTGTATTCTTGTTTTACTGTCATATAGTATTTTATACCAGTTTTTCATTTATTCTCTTATTTTTTTATAACTATAATGATCATATGAAGGTGTGCCTTTACCTCACTGAGCTGAGGTTATCAGAGCCTCTCAGTCTGTCAGCAGAGAGCTCTCTTCCACCTGGTTGTAGAAAAAGCTCCTTATACCCGTTAGCATAACTAGCTAACAAGATGCTTTTTATTTGTGTTTATAAACTACCTCGAGGGCCTGCTTTCAAATGATGCCTTGAATTCAGATTTTTTCCGTCAGATTTAAAAACAATGATGTTAGCGCTAACTTCTCCATGCAGAGCTAGTGAAGATGAGGAGCCTCAGACTCATCCCTCCATGCAGAGCTAATGAAGATGAGGAGCCTCAGACTCATCCCTCCATGCAGAGCTATTGAAGATGAGGAGCCTCAGACTCATCCCTCCATGCAGAACTAGTGAAGATGAGGAGCCTCGGACTCATCCCTCCATGCAGAACTAGTGAAGATGAGGAGCCTCGGACTCATCCCTCCATGCAGAACTAGTGAAGATGAGGAGCCTCAGACTCATCCCTCCATGCAGAGCTAGTGAAGATGAGGAGCCTCGGACTCATCCCTCCATGCAGAGCTAGTGAAGATGAGGAGCCTCGGACTCATCCCTCCATGCAGAACTAGTGAAGATGAGGAGCCTCAGACTCATCCCTCCATGCAGAGCTAGTGAAGATGAGGAGCCTCGGACTCATCCCTCCATGCATAGCTAGTGAAGATGAGGAGCCTCGGACTCATCCTCCATGCAGAGCAAGTGAAGATGAGGAGCCTCGGACTCATCCCTCCATGCAGAGCTAGTGAAGATGAGGAGCCTCGGACTCATCCCTCCATGCAGAGCTAGTGAAGATGAGGAGCCTCAGACTCATCCCTCCTCGGCACAGCACTAAGCGCCTCGGACAATCTTTTGTGCCTGTAGCCATCAGGCTGCACAACCAAGGGTTAACCCTATAACCCATTATAAATAACCTGCATCTTCATCAATATCTCAACTCTTTGATATTAATTTGTAACCCTCTGTGTTTTATTAGGGATGCAACGATACCGATCCCATTAACGGGTATCAGGCCGATACTGTCCTCATGTACTCGTACTCCTATCGGTGCATCCCTAACTTTTGGTGAAGTCTAAATTTCTTCCTCGTAGGTCTTCCGATATCTTTTTTTTGCGAGGCATGGTTCACATCAGAAGTTAAAACTTGTGAATAGCAAATACTAATGTTTGAGGGATTGTTATAAGTTAACGCTGGAACAGCACTTCTTATCGTGTTTCACTGATTAAAACAAAGTGTTTTAACTCCTGACTCAATTAGTTTTTGTTAAATTCTAGGAGGTCACATACTTTTAGTGATTTGATCAAAATGCACACGAATACATGTGTGTTCTACAAGATGAAACGGATTGTGTTTGTCTATAATTGTGACTTACATGACGATCAGATCACATTGAATGAGCAATTCACGCAAAAACCTATAAAACTCCCTCTGGAGGGCAGCAGCATGAATGATATTTTAAGTTGTTATGCATGAGAATCAGTAAAACCTTGCAATCCTTTTTTTATCTGGACATGTAAGGGTGAAAACGTTTACGTTGACAATGTTTAATTAAATTGTTAATGTCAAGACATTTGATGAATGTAATTAACTTTAGCTATGTTGCTAGTTTATCCACTCAAGTGAAACCAACTTGTAGCTCTGCAGTGTAAGTAAGAAACGACTTAGTCTAATAGAGCCCTGTTCATTTCATTGTTTTATTTTATTACATACACCTCAGAAAAAATACAGAGGGCCGGACCTCGTTGAGTTTAATGGGGGGTGAGGCCATGACTGCACTTCATTTGACTGACAGCTCTAGTTACTCTTCTAAATCATTCATATCTCTATTTAGAGCTGCCTTAAAAACACAAAAGGCAATCCGGGTCCCAAGCTGTATCCACATGTGATTTTAGGGGTACCAAACCACTCAAATTATAATTACACTTACCTTTCTCTGCGATAATTGTTGGTGCATAAATGTAAAAAGATATTAGCCATAGGTATTTATGATATTAATTAGGAATATACAAACAAGGGGTTCAAAACGGGGCTTTGAGCGGTGACGTAATGAACACAACAGCTATTCTCTGTAATGTCTCTGTGTGTTCCTGTTTCCTGCAGACGTCCAGCAGCTGGTGGTGGTTAAAGAAGAGGTTCCCCCTGAGCAGCAGGAGTGGAGCTCCAGTCTGGACCAGGAGGACCCAGAGCCCCCCCCACACATTAAAGAGGAACAGGAGGAACTCTGGAGCAGTCAGGAGGGAGAGCAGCTTCAAGGGCTGGAGGAGGCTGATATCACCAAGTCCACATTCACTCCTGTCCCTGTGAAGAGTGAAGATGATGAAGAGAAATCTCAGTCCTCTCAGCTTCATCAAAGACAAACTGAACACCTGGAAACAGAGGCTGATGGAGAGGACTGTGGAGGACCAGAACCAGCCAGGAACTCAGATCCAGAGAGTCATTTACAACCAGAGACTGAGGACAACCCTGGAGACTCTTCTGAACCTGACACTGAAGACAGGGCTGATTGGAAGAAGACCAGAGAACCTGGTTCAAACTCTCAGAAAAATAAACAAGACCCTCTCAGTGATTCAAGATGTAGTGCAGGAGAGAAAACATTCAGCTGCTCAGTCTGTAAGAAAATATTTGCATGGAAAGGATATTTAAATCTGCACATGAGAATCCACACAGGAGAGAAACCATTCAGCTGCTCAATTTGTAAGAAATCTTTTGCAGTGAGAGGAAGTTTAAAGGACCATTTTAGAATGCATACAGGAGAGAAACCATACAGCTGCAGTATTTGTGACAAAAGATTCACCTGGAGGCATAATGTCAAAAACCATAAGTGTGTTGATCGTCAGTCCTCACAGCTTCATCAAACTCAAACTGAGGAGAACAGAGAGGCAGAGCCTCCAGCCAGCAGCTCAGCTGAACACATGGAAACAGAAGCTGATGGAGAGGACTGTGGAGGACCAGAACCAGCCAGGAACTCAGATCCAGAGAGACATTTAAAACCAGAGACCGAGGACAACGACAAGGATGACATATTCTGTTCATTTTCAGGTTGGTATTTGTATGTTGTCTTCACTGGGACATGTCTCCATGCTTTAATGTTGAAAAAGCTCTTTATTTTTGTCATACTGCCTCTTTTCACCCTCTGTCTGAAACCAGAGCCCAGTCTGCTCTGGGTGGTTAGCTGGCTGGCTCTGTTGTGATTGGTCGACCACTTAGAGATGTCCCGCCCCTTAGCCTATCTTGTACAACGTGTTGTTGTGCCCCCAGGTCAAATCAATCAGGATACTTTTCAGAGGGGAAATGTACGTTGTTACAACAGAAAAGAGCCAAAGGCAGCTTAATGTTATGTAGAAGCATGCATACAAAAGTATTAAAGTTAAAAAAAAAATTAAAAAATAATATAATAGAAAAAACAACAAAAAAAAGTGACACAATTTACAAAATACACATCCTGTATCAGTTCTGAGGATTTAGCAGCCAGGTATATATTGCACAGTTTGCACATAGTCTGATCGCTGCAGGAAGGAAGGACCTGCGGTATCTCTCCGTGAGACAGCGGGGTGCAGCAGCCTGTCGCTGAAGGAGCTGCACAGTGCAGACAGGGTAAACAACGTCCTCCCCAGAACATTGAATGTTGGATTTCATTTACTGATCCTGCAGACACCCGCTACACGGGGCGGAAGTCTTGCAGCATGCCCCCCCCCCTTCAGCAGCAGCTCATCACAGAGGAGAGGAGACGCCCCCCCCTCCGAATAACTTTAAAGTAACGGAAGAGTGACAGTTCTAATCCTTTAAAATGATGCCTTGACCTCAGATTTTGTCCGTCAGATTTAAAAACAATGATGTTAGCGAGTGAAGATGAGGAGCCTCAGACTCATCCCTCCATGCAGAGCTAGTGAAGATGAGGAGCCTCGGACTCATCCCTCCATGTAGAGCTAGTGAAGATGAGGAGCCTCAGACTCAACCCTCCATGCAGAGGTAGTGAAGATGAGGAGCCTCAGACTCATCCCTCCATACAGAGCAGGTGAAGATGAGGAGCCTCGGACTCATCCCTCCATGCAGAGCTAGTGAAGATGAGGAGCCTCGGACTCATCCCTCCATACAGAGCAGGTGAAGATGAGGAGCCTCGGACTCATCCCTCCATACAGAGCAGGTGAAGATGAGGAGCCTCGGACTCATCCCTCCATGCAGAGCTAGTGAAGATGAGGAGCCTCAGACTCATCCCTCCTCGGCACAGAACTAAGCACCTCGGACAATCTTTTGTGCCTGTAGCCATCAGGCTGCACAACCAAGGGTTAACCCTGTAACTCATTATAAATAACCTGCATCTTCATCAATATCTCAACTCTTTGATATTAATTTGAAACCCTCTGTTTTTTATTAGGGATGCAACGCTACCGATCCCATTAACGGGTATCAGGCCGATACTGTCCTCATGTACTCGTCCTCCTATCGGTGCATCCCTAACTTTTGGTGAAATCTAAATTTCTTCCTCGTAGGTCTTCCGATATCTTTTTTTTGCGAGGCATGGTTCACATCAGAAGTTAAAACTTGTGAATAGCAAATACTAATGTTTGAGGGATTTTTATAAGTTAACGCTGGAACAGCACTTCTTATCGTGTTTCACTGATTAAAACAAAGGGTTTTAACTCCTAACTCAATTAGTTTTTGTCAAATTCAAGGAGGTCAAATACTTTTAGTGATTTAATCAAAATGGACACGTATACATGTGTGTTCTACAAGATGAAACGGATTGTGTTTGTCTATAATTGTGACTTACATGATGATCAGATCACATTGAATGAGCAATTCACGCAAAAACCTATAAAACTCCCTCTGGAGGGCAGCAGCATGAATGATATTTTAAGTTGTTATGCATGAGAATCAGTAAAACCTTGCAATCCTTTTTTTATCTGGACATGTAAGGGTGAAAACGTTTACGTTGACAATGTTTAATTAAATTGTTAATGTCAAGACATTTGATGAATGTAATTACCTTTAGCTATGTTGCTAGTTTATCCACTCAAGTGAAACCAACTTGTAACTCTGCAGTTTAAGTAAGAAACGACTTAGTAAAATAGAGCGCTGTTCATTTCAGTGTTTTTATTTTATTACATATACCTCAGAAAAAACACAGAGGGCCGGACCTCGTTGAGTTTAATGGGGGGTGAGGCCATGACTGCACTTCATTTGACTGACAGCTCTAGTTACTCTTCTAAATCATTCATATCTCTCTTTAGAGCTGCCTTAAAAACACAAAAGGCAATCCGGGTCTCAAGCTGTATCCACATGTGATTTTAGGGGTACAAAACCACTCAAATTATAATTACACTTACCTTTCTCTGCGATAGTTGTTGGTGCATAAATGTAAAAAGATATTAACCATAGGTATTTATGATATCAATTAGGAATATACAAATAAGGGGTTCAAAACGGGGCTTTGAGCGGTGACGTAATGAACACAACAGCTATTCTCTGTAACGTCTCTGTATGTGTTTCCTGTTTCCTGCAGACGTCCAGCAGCTGGTGGTGGTTAAAGAAGAGGTTCCCCCTGAGCAGCAGGAGTGGAGCTCCAGTCTGGACCAGGAGGACCCAGAGCCCCCCCCACACATTAAAGAGGAGCAGGAGGAACTCTGGATCAGTCAGCAGGGAGAGCAGTTTCAAGGGCTGGAGGAGGCTGATATCACCAAGTCCACATTCACTCCTGTCCCTGTGAAGAGTGAAGATGATGAAGAGAAACCTCAGTCCTCTCAGCTTCATCAAAGACAAACTGAACACCTGGAAACAGAAGCTGATGGAGAGGACTGTGGAGGACCAGAACCAGCCAGGAACTCAGATCCAGAGAGACATTTACAACCAGAGACTGAGGACAACCCTGGAGATTCTTCTGAACCTGACACTGGAGACTCTTCTGAACCTGACACTGAAGACAGTGCTGATTGGAAGAAGACCAGAGAACCAGGTTCAAACTCTCAGAGAAATAAACAAGACCCTGTCAGTGATTCAACACGTAGTGCAGGAGAAAAAACATTCGGCTGCTCTTCCTGTGAGAAAACGTTTACACAGAGAGGAAATTTAAATCGGCACATGAGAATCCACACAGGAGAGAAACCATTCAGCTGCTCAGTCTGTGAGAAATCTTTTGCACAGAGAGGACATTTAAAGGGCCACATGAGAATCCACACAGGAGAGAAACCATTCAGCTGCAGTGTTTGTGACAAAAGATTCACCCGGAGTCGTTCGGTCAAAATCCATAAGTGTGTTGCACGTCAGTCCTCACAGCTTCATCAAACTCAAACTGAGGAGAACAAAGAGGCAGAGCCTCCAGCCAGCAGCTCAGCTGAACACATGGAAACAGAAGCTGATGGAGAGGACTGTGGAGGACCAGAACCAGCCAGGAACTCAGATCCAGAGAGACATTTACAACCAGAGACTGAGGACAACCCTGGAGACTCTTCTGAAACTGACACTGAAGACTCTTCTGAAACTGACACTGAAGACTCTTCTGAAACTGACACTGCAGATTCTACTGAACCTGACACTGAAGACAGTGCTGATTGGAAGAAGACCAGAAAACCAGGTTCAAACTGTCAGAAACCTAAAAAAGACCCTGTGTGTGATTCAAGACATAGTGCAGGAGAGAAAACATTTGACTGCTCTTTGTGTGAGAAAAGGGTTGGACAGAAAGGAAATGTAAAAGACCACTTGAGTATCCATACACGAGAGAAACCATTCAGCTGCTCAGTCTGTGAGAAATCTTTTAAACGGAGAGAAAGTTTAAAGGACCACATGAGAACCCACACAGGAGAGAAACCATACAGCTGCAGTGTTTGTGACAAAAGATTTACCTGGAGTCATCATGTCAAAAGACATAAGTGTGTTGGTCGTCAGTCCTCACAGCTTCATCAAACTCAAACTGAGGGGAACAGAGAGGCAGAGCCTCCAGCCAGCAGCTCAGCTGAACACATGGAAACAGAAGCTGATGGAGAGGACTGTGGAGGACCAGAACCAGCCAGGAACTCAGATCCAGAGAAACATTTACAACCGGAGACTGAGGACAACCCTGGAGACTCTTCAGAACCTGACATTTTCCAAGTCAAATCTGCATGTGCAACAAAAAAAGAGGACAATTAATTAGTCCTACGACAATTCACATGAGAAAAATCTGTCTGGCTGTATAAACTCTGTTTGACAATATTCATACATGACTTCATATAAACTCCATCTTTTTCAACAGAAGTTTTGAATATGTTCAATGTTTTTGTCATCCTACTTTTCTGATTTATACTATAACCACTGACTGATTCATCTGCAGAGTAGTTTCTCTGTTTGGTTAATGAAATGTTGTGACAGTGTTTTTGATAGTTCCTGTTGAGTTATCAGTCTGTTCTGGTCTAAAAGAAGAACCAATGACTTTTTAATATAGAAATAATGTACGATGTTTTCAGTTTTATTCTGTTCTGTTCTTTTATATCATCAAACTAAACTAACCTGCTACTATTAGGCCCCTTGCATCTTTGGGTTTGTTTAAGCATTATCATCTCACTTTCACCTGGTCTGCTCTTGTTATCTATATCTATTAGACACTACTGTCTATCAAATTGTAATGATTGTATGTATTACTTCATGAATTACTTAACAGACTGTACGTGGTTTGTCCTGGTTTTCATGTTTTGCTTTCTGTTATTTTGTTCATGAATGTTTGTAAATTGTTGCTTCTGTCCGGACCCCCTTGAAGACGAGATGGTGCATCTCAAGGGGTTTATCCTAATAAATACATTTCTATATAAAAGAGAAATGCCTTTGAAACAGACTCACATTCCTGCATATTGTTTGTGTTTTGCAACAGATTACAATCAGCTCATTTGGAGTTCAGAGTTAAGATGGAGTTTTAGGATTATTCCTGCTTTTTGAAACTGTAGTACGGGCTCATGTGTTTCATTGTTGGTGTTCTGTTAAATGCAAATTGAAGTCCTTTCACCTCCGTTGAATCAGGGTGGAAGCAGAAATAAAATACTTTTTCATATCAAACGCTGAATTTAACTCGTATTCTTGCTTTTTATACCCGTCTTAATCTATATTAGCCTTTTCAAGTTTCATTCTTTCTGCTCTTTATTATTGAAGGTTTATTTAGATGAGATTAGATTTACTTATATATTTAGTTGCAGCTGCAGAAACAAGTAATAAACAAGGCATTGCACACAAGTTAAAACTTATAACAAAAACAATAAGTATATGCATGTAAACATCAACAATATACTTACCTCCATAGTTTCTATGGTAGACACACAATAAGATATACAGAATAAGTTAGAGTACACTGTAATCAACAAATCATATTGTTAAAAAATAGAAGACACAGGATAAACAATATGTGCTCAGTAGTTGCAATTTTTTTTTTAAATGAAATAAGGTCAAATGTGATGATCATCAATACAAATTGTTCAGGGTTATTGAAAGTGAAAAACAGAGAGGAGTATGGGCAAAAAGAGACTTTAATGCCTTGACACACCGAGTCAAGAAGCATCTGTCGGCCATGTTTTTGTAACACACATTTACCGTGACACAACATTTGAATGTTCACGGAAACAACCGATTGTGACCGAGAAATGATACCATGAAAGTTACGGTTACTTTCCAAAGTGCTATGTTTTGAACCTTCAACACTATAATAATCAGAAGGAGAAATATGAACGTTACTTTTTTAATGAAATTATCAAATAAAGTCTCTCAGTGTTTACAATATCTCGGCTTCCAAGCCACTTAGAAGGTCAATCTTGGTGTAAAATTATACATTTTCTGTGTTCCATCGTTCTGTTCTTCTGGCAGAACATCTCTTTCCATGCTTCCTTTACAGAAGACTTGGATGACCTCAGGTAAGGAATTCCAAGCATTCCATGCTGACTTCTTCCCCTTCCAGCAGAAGGCTGAGGTTGTGTCACAGCCGGTGCAACAGTGGAAGACAGGAAGTGCTGTTGACCTGTCTTTGCCCAAAGTATGGCAGATGGTATTGATGTGATGATAAGTGTAGTTTTTGCGGGTGCCAAAAGCAACCCAGATGTCTGCAGCTGGATACTTGGTGAGCAGGGCATGGAACTTGCCGATGAGGATAATGACAACATCCGTATCCACAGTGCATACCAAGCAAGTATAAGAGCCATGCTCCAGGGCATCAAGCAGATGAATCATAATCCTGGTGTCAGCCTCTTCATGGTTACATGGCAGCATGAAGTGGCTGGTGTCTGTGCCAACTACTCTGACGCCAGATGTAATGAAGACCTGCTTGCCAACCGGCCAGGTAGTGGATGCAATTTTACTGGAGAGGAAGGTGAAGAGCTCCTGCTTGTTCATGGGATCAAGCAAGAAATCTGGCCAGTTCCTTGGCAGCTTGTTCTGACCAGCAACCTTCCGCCGTATCCCTTTGCCTCGCTTCTCCCTTGTTGACTCTTTTATGCTTCTGGTGATGTAAGTATCCCAGACCATATCAACTCTTTCTGATATCTTCAAGAGCTTCATGATGTGGGGACCAAAGATACAACTGGCACATTCATCAAATGTGGTGATGTTAGTAGTGGACAGGAAGTGCACAACAGCTGCACCGTAGAGTACTTTCACATCAAAATTACCTGGAGGTTCCTTTTTTGTCTTCTGTGTCAGAATAATTAGCAGATATGACTTCTTTGCCAGCCGTAGTTTCCCTCTGTCAGATAGAAAGGGAGGGTATGGATGGTTTTCATGCTTAACCTGTTTTTCAGGTCTCAGGCTCGAAAATGACATTCCCAGAACAAATGACCATATCTTCACTTCTAAAAGGGGTAAATTAATCATCTTTTTTCTCAAAGCAAGGTTACATCTTTGAGTTGGATGTAGAAGTGTCAGAATCAATATAGAAGTTTTTATTTTAAAGTAAATTCAGATTGAATATAGTAAAAAAATGAATATTATAGTGTCCGTTTTACTTATAGTGAAAACCACCCTTGAATGATGAGATAGTAGACTAAAAGCTTTAGGAATCCAAACTACAACATATAATAAGTACCCTGTATCAAGATTGATGCAAAACAAGTGAAATATGACCTTTTTAGAGAGATTTAGAAAAAAAAAACACTTCTGGGATCATTTGGGTGCATTTTCCATATCAATGGCCCCCCTCGTTCGATTTTGATGATTGACATCTCCTTTTAACCGTTAGAGCCAATAGAGTCGAGGGGAAGTTCCTAAAATCCATCTAAACATTACCCATTGGTGAATGAGTGATGCACAGCCAGAATGCCCCGGAACCGGAAGCTGCGATACACTCTGGTGGCTATCATTAGCAGCTAATATGAAATCTCCGTTTTTGACTAATAGGAATAATTTGAAAGTGACACAGACACATTGGATTAACCTTCATTAGCGTTTTCATCGTTTTAATGCCATTGAACACGACTTTTGATCAGAATAACAGCTAAGGTGAGACGATCTCCCGTGAATGCTCCATAATGCTACATGTTGTGATGTATGTGTTTGCTTCCCCTGACGCGAGTTCTGATCGCTCAGAGATGATACTGATATTCTGGAATCTGTGGAATCTCATTTAGCTAATCGCTGGATTGGATGTGCAGTTACAATAAGTAATAAGGGTATTTATACCGTGAGTTCTGTGCTGACTGTGTTAGCATTTTTTCGCTCAGGGCGCATTTAGACACTTCTTGTGAGACTTGTGCTTTGTTTCGGTAAAAATGGTTCATATCTTCAGTTAGCTGAGTTTCTAACCGTTAAGTGAGTATGACACATTAATAGGTTTTTAAATATTAAGAAGCCCTGAGACACAGTTTCGTGAAAAAACTACCCGCCAGACCCGGATTAGGGTCCTCTCGGGCTTAACAGGAAGAAGGTGCTCATATCCCCCTCTCTGTGTTGCATGGCTATATATAATTGGGAAAAAAGTGCCACATCATCCCTTAACATTGAGATCTGCCCTGCCTGCTTGGTCTTGGTCCTGGGTGTTGGGCATCTAAAGAGAGGCAGTGAGTTATTTTTAATGGGCTCATGAATGGAGTGTGTGCGGTCCCTGATCACTGTCACATGGTACTTGTTGTACTGATCTCTGCCCACTGATTCCACAGTGCAGACTGTGTTAACAACAGACTCGTCAATGACATTCCGTGTGTCCAGCATTAGAAGATCGGTGGAGCTAGTGCTTGCTCTTTGAATGTCTTCTGTGTAGACATTCCTTTTTCATGGTGGTGTTGTTTATTGCCTTTTTCTAAAATATACTCCTGCTCAAACTCTTTTAGGAATCGTGCTTGTTCAGGCCCTGCGATCATCCACTTTTTGAAGGCTGAGGGGTTCTTGGTGAGTCCCACAGCAACCCCAGAACACTTCACCAGATCATTATACTGCTCATGAGCCTGGTCTATTGGTATGCTTGAAAATCTGTTTGTGGTTTTGGGAACAACCCAATGACATGTTCTTCAAATTCCTTTTGAATGGACGTGGGCAAGCTTTCCATGTCCCGGATCGGGACAGGAATCCATCGGGCATAGTTCTGGTGATCAAGGGCGAAGAACTATGGGACGAGGGCCTTCAGTGACTCCACATAGAGGGGGAAATCTTGTTCTCTGTGGGCCCGCACGAATATCAGACCCAGAATTTCCATGTTGAGGATGGTATCCCAGTAGTGGAATGTTGGATTCTTGGTGATCATGTCTTATCTCCAAGCTTCTTTGGTCTTCTCATTATCAGTCACCATGTCCAAGAAGGCATCCTGCTGCAGCTTCGCCAATGCCAGAGCACTCACTTGGTGGGTATGTCTTGTCCTAGTGAGGTGGGATGCTTTGAGGAAAGAGTCGGCTGTGCCAGAAGATGCGATACCGGCCTCAGTCAGTGAAGTGGTCCATCCAGAGGCCTCCAAGTAGCCCCATATGTTTTCCACATTGCCATTTCAATATGGAGACCACCAAACATGACTACATACTTGTCCTCACCATGTGTTTGAGGCCAGTTCCACTGGATATATTTGGCCAGTGCATACAGTGGTGCATCCACAGCCATTACTGGGATCTGTTCAGGATTCAGAAACTGTGTGGCTTCGCGCTGTACATCCATCCCATGCTTGATCATGGAAGCTGTAGCAGCCTTCTCATAGAACAGTGGCAGGAGTTGTGTAAGAGCGGGCAGTAAATCATCTGATCGATCAGCTTGAGTGAATGTTCAGTCCAACATCTCTCCTTCATAAGTGCTCTACCCAGGTGTCCCTAAAAAGCTTTAATCTGATTGGGTGTCTGGGGAACAGCCACATTGGCCTTCTTGAGTGCAACCGCCGGCACAGTGGTGAAGTTGTCAGACAACCGATGATTCTTCGTTTCTGGTGATGGGATGTCTATTCCATCCTGGAAGTGTCCCACGTTGGACTTGGAGGGGAACTGAAAGAGACTGATGCCTGTGCCATGGAAGGAGCCTTTAGCTGTGGTTCTTGATGGGTTATGATCAAGGTTGTCTAGGGCGCTCACGGTGAAGAGCCCTTTACGTAGCTGAGCAGGACACACAACACCATTCTTCGCAATGTTCTCACAGGTAGCAGTAGCCAGTTGATTCTCCATTTCGACAACCCGATCAAAGCTTACACTGATGCCCAACTCATACAGCTGTCCAATCAATTTCTTTGACCTTGTCTGCATGTGCACACTGAGTCCCATGTAAAGGGGCAAGGGTGGTTTATAATCCAGGGAATGTCGAGATTTGCCAGTTAGGGCCCTCTTCTTACAGTTAAACAGGATGGTCTGTGAGACAGAAAGGCAGCCCTGGGAGTCAGCAGAGCTCTGATCCTTAAGGTCGGCTCCAACCAGTATCATGGTCACCAGGGACTTTAGATTGGTGGGGATGGAGTTCTGCTGGCATTCAGAGGGGAATGATGCATTACATTTGAACCCATTGGTGTCAAATATAACACCCTGCACAATTTTGGCAGCCTAGGCCAGAATCAGTGCATCCTCTTCATAGTCCAACTTCAAAGCAAATTATTGTATATGTATGTATAAATGTAAATGTAAGTAGGAATAACTTGCATAATGATTTAAAGGACAATCATTGATCAAGTAAGGGGTGGGAATTAATAAGCATTTGCTTCCTCCTGCTCCCTTTCGGACACATTATTAATTAATATATTATTAATATGAAGACTTTTTTTGTTGAATATATAAATATTATCATGAATGTGGATAAATACTGTATTTTAACAATACGGTATTCTGTTTTTCACATTTGTTATTTTTTTTTTTTTTTTTTTAATCTATTCGAAATAAAGATTGAAATGAAATGAAAAGCCTGCTCAAGCATTTCCTGCATTCCCTCTTCGAAAACAAGTCAAACATTCACTCCATCACTCTGCTCCTGTGCTTGAGGAAAGTACTTTAGGATTTGTTCCTTGAAGCGAAACTTGTTGATTTCCTTGCGGATCCCAAGATTGAGCAGGCCGTTTTCATACAGTTCACGCAGGGATGAAAACTTGTAGTAGAATTTACCACTTTCGACACCATTTTCCACATTGGTGAGGAACTCTACAAAGGCTCTGACTTGGATTTTCTGCTCATGTTTCTGACTGTGAGAGCAGTCTTGGCATTGGTGAACGATGTCGATTTCGAAGTCCAGCCAAGCAAGCCAGGTGATATTTTGCCTCTAGTGCAATGAGGTCACCACCCCCAATTCTGGTCAATAATTCATTTTCTTACAGGTCTTTGGCCATAACCCTGACATTGTTATCTGCCTTAAGAGTCATGAACTCATGAAGATGTCCATCAGAGTTTTTGCAAAATATGCATGTGCTCTTATCCAGGGGCTCGCGTTGTCGGGGTCGTTTCTCATCTGCAGCTGCAGGGGTATCAGAAGATCCAGCTCTCTCCCTCTTCCGTGCTCTTTCCAGTTTGTTTAGATTTCATTTTGTGTGACAAGATTCATGTCACTTTGCTCGATGCCTAATGAACTGGTCTACATTTCTCTTTGTAAACGCGTCACAGTTTTATAGCCAAGCTTAGCCTCCCGGCGACTCAAACTGAACTGGAAATTGAGCCGCCACATTAAGTCAACAGAAAAAACGGTGATTCCCATCAGAGACCGAACTGGACGGACCGGCCGGCTTCCTAGGCTTACGGATCGCTTGGACGCTTCGGATAACGGACTTAACAATCTGTACCTTTGGAACTTTCGGACCGTTTTTCCCTTATCGATATTGATTGGAGTAGCCACGAGGACTCACTGATGGGGACTCATTGACTGCAGCGCACAACAAGCTGAAAGCGATAGGCACGATTATTTCCTTTTTTGTGTATTTTTGCTGGACACAGTTTGGGAAGCGTGACCGCTTGTCCATTGGGGACTTTGGCTTTTGTTGTGTGTGCTTGTTATGCTGTGAGCGGCAGAAGTTTCGAATTGTGTGTTTGTTATGCCGTGAGCGGCGGAAGTTTTGTGTTTTGTGTTGTGCTGTGAGCGGCGGTTGTGTGTGCGTGTTATGCCGTGAGCGGCAGAAGTTTTCGAATTGTTTGTTTTGCTGTGTCTGCCGGGCCCCACTGGTTTAAGTTTCATACCAGTGAACACTGTCGTGTTTCTTTAAATCCTAAAGGAACCACACATATTGCATCAAATTTTATGTCTCTATGATCTCATGTCAGGTTATGTTATTTTGTGGATTTTTGTAGCTTAAGTTTTTTCTTAAGTTCTCCTTTTGTTATGCTTAGTTTTTTCCTCCTTGTGAGCGCTTTTTGTTTATTCCAGTACCTACTCTGTTAAGAGGGATTACCTGATCATTGGAATTAAAATACATTTTGTCACATTCAATACATTGTCTCTGGATCGTGCATTTGGGTTCATCAGTTTGTGTCGAGGTCCTGACAGAACGAACTGACCAAAAATGGACCCAGCCGACCCAAAAGCGCTCCAGACTGCATTGTCTGCCCAAAGCAGCCTAATTCACCAGCATCAAGAGCAGCTAACAGCTATTGGGAATGGTTAAGGGAAACGTCTACATTTTGGACAGAGCTAACATGAAATTTCTCCAGCAATTGTACAAATGTCCTCTCAATTGAATTGAGACGTCCAATTCATATACAAATTCGCGCAAATTCTCCAGCCAATGGCAGGAGTGTCATGAAAGTGACACAAACTGCAATATTCACATGTTCCAGCAGGGGGAGCTCTAAGACCGTGTAATATCTTTGAGGCACTTGCAAACAAATGAGGAAACGTGTTACTAGGATGAAACGTGCTTTAAACGGGTAAACAAGTGTGCCTGGCCCCCAAACTTTGTGGGTGTGCTCCAACGGGTACCAACTGTCACTATGCCAAGTTTGTAATCCCTGTGACGTTATAAATATTTGACGTTGTCCAAATGTCTCAATTTTCACACCAATACATCATATGGTGGCCTTTATATCACAGTTCAAATATCAGCTCCCTCTGTCAATGCATTGTGGAAATATGAGCATGTCCAATTGATGGACCTTATTTTGCATTGAAAAGGTCCATGCAATGTACAACATTTTACAATTCAGGGACAGTTTCAATGCAAAATAAAGCCCTTCAATTGGACATGCTAAAACACTCGTCCAGACGTTTAAAAACACTTTTCCCGACATTTAAAAAATGATTTCTGCCTTGTAAAGTGCTGTGATGGGCCCTGGAAGTGTCACACTTTCTTTTGCATTGAAACGGTCCCTACATTGTACAACATTGTACAATACATTAACCTTTTCAATACTAAATAAAGTCCATCAATTGGACATGAAGGAGGCTTCAATACCTCACTTTCTTAGCCATACTAAAGCACTCCCCTCTCCCCCTCTTCCTCCACGTGCTGCAGCCTGGTTCTCTGGGTACTCTATGTCCATATTTAAGACACTTTCCCCGCATTTTAATCACTATTTCTGCCTTAGAAAGTGAGGTTCTCTCCACACTTTTTCCCCTAAAATGATTTTAAATGATTATTTTTGCATTTAAATGCATTTATGTTATCATTAATATGGTTCCCTGAAATAATGCACATACTCTGGAGCCCACTGGGGTCTTGTATATGCTTTAATCAGGCGTTTTAACACTTTTTTCCATGAAATTTATTTTTAATCAGTATTATGGGGCTATATAAATCCAATTCTGGGTCATTCGGAGCACAATTGTACGTTTTACTATTTAAATTAATTTGTATTATATATTTTTGGGCTAGGAAAGTGACATTTCTGGGTGATTTTGTCAGCTTATGGAGCTACGCCCACAAATGCTGGAGGTTCCAGGCCAAATTTGGGTGCTCATATGCGGCCTGCCAGGTGCACCGACCCGTGAAAAGAAGAAAAAAGTGAAGAAAACGGTTAATTATATCTTAAAATAATCAAAAATGAAGTTTTAAAAAATTGTCGAAAAAATTACTAAGTGCCAACGGAGAAGGGGCCAGAAAAAGCTCAACCCTTTGGGGCTTCGGGCCCTTTTTTCCCCTTCTCCGTTGTAAGTTGCAACGGAGAAGAGGGAAAAGTGTCCGGGGCTTCATTTCTCCTTCTCCGTCAAAAATATTCATCCATACATTTTGGAATTTTTTTTACATACATACATTTTTTACATACATACATTTTGGAAATCGGAAACCCGGTTTTTGGGTGCATAACAAGGGGAGTTGACAGGGGACTCTACCCGCATTATGAGGCACTATTTTCGGATACTTTTTTTCATTTTCACCCCTTTTGCCTGGTTCTCACAAAAGTTGACTGACAAATGTGCCTCTGGAGGAATGCAAGGGGAGTTGACAGGGGACTCTACCCGCATTATGAGGCACTATTTTTGGATACTTTTTTTCATTTTCACCCTTTTGGCCTGGATCTATTTATTTTTCTTTTTTCTTCAGTTTTGGCACAACGCTCTGGAGGAATGTAAGGGGAGTCGACAGGGGACTCTACCCGCCTCACAAGTGCCTATTTTCGGACACTTTTCTTCACTTTTCCCCCCCTTGGCCCGGTTCTATTTATTTTTCATTTTTTTCATTTTTGGCACAACGCTCTGGAGGAATGTAAGGGGAGTCGACAGGGTGCCTATTTTTGGACACTTTTTTTCATTTTTCACCCTTTTGGCCCGGATCTATTTATTTTCTTTTTCTTCAGTTTTGGGCCGTTTGACCCGGTTCCTTCTACATGGGGCACTGCCCGGTACTGGGTGTCCCCAGTCGGCCCGATTCCAGCCGAATTAAGCCCGAATTAAGCCATTTATCCACACTTTTGGCACAATGCTCCAGAGGAAAGGGCCAAGAGATGACAGGGGTTTCTATGGATGGGTTTAGTCCGAGTGAGCAGTGCTCAAGTGTGGGATGAGGAGGTGTAAGGCAAAGGAGGGTGAAAAAAGGTAAGAAGGCCGAACCTCCAGCCCTTCTGGGCTGGAGGTTTGGCCTTCTTATTGGTGCCAATAAGAAGGCTGAATTTGGGTGCTGAGGGGCGGGCAGCATTAAGGTTACCATGGGCCTGATAAAACCCTCCACTGAAGGGGTGGTGGTGCAAATAAGAAGGCCGAAGTTGGAGGCTGAGGGGCGGGCTGGCAGCATTAACCTGTTAAGCCCCATCCCCCTGCGGGCGGGGGGAAAATTGCAACATCTGCAAGAAACAGCGTCTGAGGGCTTCTTAACATTTAAAAACCTATTAATGTGTCATACCCACTTAACAGGAAGAAACTCAGCTATCAGACAATATTAACAATTTTTAGCAAAACGAAACATAAGGGTAATAACAAAGGCTAGGAATTAGCCCTGAGCGAAAAAATGCTAACACCCTTAGCACAGAACTCACGTTAAAATACCCTTATTACTTATCGTATCTGCAAAAACAAGATATCGATTAGCAAGCTGAGATTGCACAGATTCGACAGGTATTGGTATCATTACTGACCGATCCGAACTCGCGACATGAGAAGCTAACAAAGACATCACACCACGTAGCATTATGTAGCCAACACTGCAATATGTCTTACCTTTGTTGTTTTCTGATCAAAAGTTGTCTTCAATGGCATTAAAACGATAAAAACGCTGCTGAAGGTTAATCCATAGGTTAATCCAATGTGTCTGTGTCACTTTGAAATTATTTCTGATAATCCATCAGCAATAAAACTAGTTTTCAGATTTCAGATTTCAGAGTGTAAAATAGGTTTCGCTTTGGGCAAACTGTGTGCGCATAGCTCTGACTTCTCAATGGTAACGTGTGTGTATGTGGAAATTCCCCTTCGATTCTTTTGGCTCTAATGGTTCAAAAGAGATGTCAATCATCAACATCGACCAATGGGTTCCAGAGAAACGGCAGATACACCCATTTCCTTCCAAATGACCCAAGAGGTGGTCTCTAAAACCTCTCTAAAAAGGTCAAATGTCACTTGTTTTGCATCAATCTTGATACAGGGTACTTATTATATGTTATAGTTTCGATTCCTAATGCTTTTAGTCTACTATCCCATCGTTCAAGGGTGGTTTTCACTATAAGTAATGGTTTATTTTTGGACGGACACTATCATTTAAATTTTTTTACTATGTTCAATCTGAATTTACTTTAAAATAAAAAAATTCTACATTGATTCTGACTTTTCTACATCCAACTCACAGGTTTATCATTGCTTTGAGAAAAAAGATTATTAATTTACCCCTTTTAGAAGTGAAAAGTCATTTGTTCTGGGAATGTCATTTTCGAGCCTGAGACCTGAAAAACAGCCTTGGGCTTAAAGAATATCTTCCCCTACTTCAAGAACGACAGAAATGGTCTAAAATCAGACGCAACTTCACGCCAGGAGACATCGTGATCATCATGGATGACTCAGCGCCTCGGAACTCCTGGCTTACTGGAAAAGTTGCTGAGACCATCATTGACAAAAAGGGACTCGTACGTATGCTTCGGATCAAGACCAAGACTGGTTTCCTGAGCAGACCAAATAACAAAGTTAGCCTTCTTCAGGAGGCAGAGGACTTTTGCCAAGTCTAAATGGACTATTTTGGCCTTTTTTATTTTATTTTTTGTCTCCAGCCCCCTGCACACAAACAAACCACATTAAGCATTTTACTGATACTGATTAGTGAGTAAAGATCACTTTTCCAAAAAGACTGCAATATATGAACTCAAACTATAATAATTCAAGAAAGAGATCTGGACGTATATTGTGTGTGTATTGTCATTTTTTATAGTGTAATTATAATTTTGTGAAATTATAATTAGGGGCCGTTATTGTAGGTGCCATAATGCTACTTAGCCCAAGTTCATTATTTGTATTATTATTATTTGTTTACATCACTTTTATTTGTTTGTTGAGCACTTCCGGTAATTGTCACATGGGTGTGGTTTGTTTATATAAGTCACCCGTTTCATGTCGAGCGGGATGACAGAGGGTGAGCTTGTGCTGTCATTTTTTCTGTTGACCGTTTTGTCCATAATTACTGTGTTTTGATATTGTTTATTAAATATCATAAAACTGTCTTGCTTCAGTATGGACTTTCTCTTTGTAAACGCGTCACAGTTTATAGCCAAGCTTAGCCTCTCGGCGACTCAAACTGAACCGGAAATTGAGCCGCCACAAGGCTGTTGGCATACAATACACAATGCCCAATCCATTATGTGCACAAGACTTCAGTCAAAGACTGCTGCCACTGCAACATAAACAAATATATGAGTCTATATATATACTGTGCTGGACAGGCACGGATATCCCATGACAACTTAGAGATACAGTTACCAATTTTTTCTGATTTCACTCATTTCACAATTTCATGGACTCATCATCATCACCATATCATTATTAACACTACACATAGTGAGAATAGCATGCTCAACAAAAATAAACACCTGATCAATATACTGTAACTAGCAAGCCAGCTAGCTAGCTAGGTAGCACCTAGAAATGCAAGCAGCTAATTGTAGCTAGTCTTCTATTGATTGTTCTTTTATTTATTTTATGTTATTTACTTTAAAGGTGGGGTAGGTAAGTTTGAGAAACCGGCTCGAGATACACTTTTTGTTATATTCCATGGAATGCTCTTAACATCCCGATAGCAATGAATATCTTCAGTGCTTTGACAACAAATCCATAAAAAAATGTCATCTGTGGAAGCCGTAGTACTGTAAAAAGCACGACCAATCATTTTAGCCGGCCCGGCTAAAATAAGTGGATGGCCTACCTGCCTGTCAGCCTTCCATCTGTGCACAAACTTATCTCGTGCCCTCATTGGTCATGTGCGTGTTCGTGTGTGTTGGCCCCCATAATTTTGCTATTTAAACATTTTTGAATGGTGATATACACAGTGATAGATGTTAAGGCCTAAGACGTTTATAATAGTTACATTTGTGTTTATTTTAAAATCTTTTCATAAAATCATACGTATTGGGATTCTTGTGGATTAATACGTGAGGGTGAGGGTGACGAGCATAAGTTTCACTTTACTTTTTAATTTTAATTCCAACCTAATAAAGAGTTTATGTTTCTCTGTTGTCCACGTTCATAAAGCATAAAACAACACCATCAGAGCACGGTGCAGAGTCTCTAGATGCGCTTATAGTAGTGTGCCTTCCTTATTAAACATCCATGTAGTCCGCTGTATAGAGATCTGTAGTTTCCCCACAGCAGACGCACATTCATGACGTCTGTTGGCGCATCTTAAACACGTCGGATAGTGAAAGCACCGCAGTCTCTTTTCCTAAGTCCTTTTGAATTATCCTATCCACTATTCCTTAACCCCGTGACGTTTCACACAGAAGTCAAGGAATAGTGGATAGGAAAAGACGATAGGAGCTGATTTTTTGACAATTCGACCGGAAACCAGGGTTTCTTGTTTTTCCCCAGCTAACATGCTAACTTGCTAACGGAGACCCTGAAACAGAACTTCCGGTGCTGGCCTTCACAACAAAACCCACCGTTTTCTCTCTTCGCCTTTCTCTTCTTATGTAGTGAGTTGTGCTCCTGAAGGCAGCTCAGGGCCTGACTCCTCCCCCAAACACTCCCCTCATTAGAGCAGGGTATAAAACGCACCTGGTTCCCTTTGTTCTTCCCCTTGGCTCTCCTTTCATGGTTGGTGGTACAGGTAGGCTGCAATACTAAAATGTAGCATATTCATTCCTTTTAGTATTCAATTCTTACTTGCTGCTTCCTTGCAGATTACTGAAGCTCAGCAAGGTGCTAAAACTAGTGATGGTGAGATGAAGCCTTATGAAGCTTTGAAGCTTTCCAGCCAATTGGTTCGCAAAAGGGTTCATCCAATGAGGCTTCCTCATGGGCTTCATTTGAACACAAACCCCCCTGCTGGTCAAAGTGTGTAAAACAGGCAGATTGGACATCTCAACAGTGTGCTCTATCTCCTACCGAGTTCCAAATGAGTGAAGCCTTAGAATAACTCTAAACAACGAACATAAAATCATATTTTCATGTTAACAATATTGTATTTATTCCAGCTTAATGATTGTGATTGGGAAGCCTAAGGAGGCTGGTAAACAAACAAAGAGGGATTTGTATTCCTTAATAATATTCGTAAACTTAACCGTGTTGTAGCCTGAGAAAGGCTAGACCATATCAAAGAATACATTTATTAACTGCATTATCTCATTTAGCTGTAGCTTTTATGAACAAGAAAAAAGACTTGACGAGTCGTTGAACCAGGGACCCTGCAGTCATGAGTCAACTGCTTTCCAGCTGAGCCACAGCCCACACGCTGAATCTACCTGAAAACACTGCATCATATTTATTCCTGTATTTATTCATTTATTTATTTATTGATGTTTTTATTCCTACTTTTATTTATGCTTTTATTTATTTATACTTATGACATGTTCCGACCTCTATATGAGTGAGGGTCTGAGCTCTCTTAGTTCCATCGTGTCACCGGGCCCGGGTACAGGAGGGGTAATATCGTTCATTATACATCCATGGGTAATATGAGCGTTGTGGTTGTGGTCCTGAAGCAGTCACGTGGTATCGACAGGCAGCGAGGCTTCGTTTGTCATCGATGACGTCACTGGCCCAAAACGATACAAGCCTCGATACAAGCTTCACAAAAAGCTTCAGGGATTACTCGACACACGCTCCGAAGCCTCGGCGCAATACGTAACATCACTAGCTAAAACCTCTTCCTGTGGTGAGTATAGGGCAGAACCTGAATTGTTTGGATGCCGCATGGAGAGCCATTTTTAACCTTCATTTAACTATTGATTTTAGGTTCACCTGCTGCTGTTTCGTGCTGCTTTGTTTTGTTCTCATTGACTTAGTGTTGTTTTGGTTGATTCAGTTTTGCATTTGTCTTACGCTTATACTTTACCTGTTTATCATTATTTCACCAACTGGGATCCTTTTTGTTAAACCTTGTTTCAGTTGTTTGTTTTATTTTAGTAAAGCTGAGTGCCGGTCATTGGGGGGGCTAGTCACCCTCACTGTTTGTTGTGGTGAAGAGCACCGGGGAGCACGTGTGAGTGACCTGTTTGCTGTGACTGCACCTGTGAGTATTTGGTTGCACCCTAGTGTCACGTGAAGTAGCCTGCCACCCCACTAACTGGCCTCAGCCCACCTTAGTTTTGATTTGTTGTTCTTATATAGACTTTTAATGTTTCATTTTAGGTAACTATTTTTAACATTTAATAAAGATCATTTTAAACTGAATAGTTATTGTGTTTATAACCCACGATTTTATCTTACAGCAACATTTCCTGAGTTCGTTTTTTCTTTTGATTACATTTATATAAAAATGATTTTACTTTGAAACATGTCTCTGCCCGAACATCCCGGCTCTGCTGCAGGACAAGCTCTCCCAGCTGCACGTGCCCGACTCCACCTGCAGGTGGATCACAGACTTGTCTGTCTGACAGGAAGCAGCACGTGAGGCTGGGGAAACACGTCTCTGACCCCCGGACCATCAGCACCGGTTCCCCTCAAGGCTGCGTCCTTTCCCCTCTGCTCTTCTCCCTGTACACCAACAGCTGCACCTCCAGTCACCAGTCTGTCAAGCTCCTGAAGTTCGCAGACGATACCACCCTCATCGGACTCATCTCTGGTGGGGACGAGTCTGCCTACAGGTGGGAGATGGACCATCTGGGACCTGGTGTGGAGAAAACCACCTGGAGCTCAACGCCCTCAAGACAGTGGAGATGGTTGTGGACTTCAGGAAGATCGCAGCCCCACCCACCCCCATCACTCTTTGTGACTCCCCAGTAACTGCTGTGGAGTCATTCCGCTTCCTGGGCACCATCATCGCCCAGGACCTCAAATGGGAGCAGAACATTGGCTTCCTCATCAAAAAAGCACAGCAGAGGATGTTCTTCCTGAGGCAGCTGAAGAAATTCAACCTGCCAAAGACAATGATGGTGAACTTCTACACCTCCATCATCGAGTCCATCCTCACCTCCTCCATCACCATCTGGTACGCCGCAGCCACAGCCAAGGATAAGGGCAGGCTGCAGCGTGTCATCAGCTCTGCAGAGAAGGTGATCGGCTGCAATCTGTCATCCCTCCACGACCTGCACGCCTCCAGAACCCTGAGGCGGGCAGGGAAGATAGTGGCCGACCCCTCCCACCCTGGACACAAACTGTTCAACCTCCTCCCCTCTGGCAGGAGGCTGCGCTCCATCAGGACCAAAACCTCTCGCCACCTGAACAGTTTCTTCCCCTCCGCTACCGGCCTCTTAAACTCATACTGCATACTGCACATATTTCTTGTTTCATATTTCATATCCTATAATTCACTGCACTCTATTTCCATGTAAATTACTGATTTATTTTATTGCTATTTAACTATATTTTATTATGGTGTCCTTAAAGATTTTTAGTTTTATATGGTGATTTCTTGTTTTATATTTTCTGTCTGCACCATGACATCAAGTCAAATTCCTCGTATGTGTGAACCTACCTGGTGATAAACCTGTATCTGATTCTGATTCTGATGTATCCCAGACTTTAACATTTCGTTCTCAAAAAGAGTGTCTGATCAATTATCAGTGTACACAGCAGAAATGCTGGCTGTAATAATAGGATTACAGTGGGTTGAAGAGGTCAGACCAGATAGTGTGGTGATATGCACAGATTCATTGTTCATATTAAAAAGCATACAGTCAACAACAACTGTCAGAGAAGACCTTCTCATAGAACTGAATCATAGCCTGTTAAGACTGCACAGAGGCGGTATAGATCTGCAGTTCTACTGGGTGCCTGCACATGAGGGGGTGAAAGGGAACGAGTGTGCTGATAAATGAGCAAAAAGTGCACTACAAAAGGAAATAACATTACCAGTTCAACTTGGAAAAGGAGAAGCAGAAGCAGTCATTAAGAAGAAAGGGATGGAGATCTGGCAGAAAAGGTGGGAGAAAGACCAGAAAGGCAAAGAGTATCACAAAGTACAAAAGACAATTACAATTCATTATTTATAAAGAAAGAAACAGAAGGGAGGAAATCATTATAGCTAGACTCAGAATAAATCACACAGCATTGAATGGTACTCTGTATGTCATGGGGAAAAGTGACAGTGACAAGTGTGGGAGCTGTGGAGTAAAAGAAGATGTAGAACATATCTTGTTACATTGTGACATGTATAAAGCTGAAAGAGAAAAACTAAAGGCTAAAGTTATAGAGGCAGAGAGGGAATGTGTTTGGTATTCTGGGAACAGAGCAGGGACGTGCACAGGTACGGGCTATTGTTGCCCGGGCAACGGCCCGTTTGCCCTGACCTGCCCCTCTGGAGAGAGCGAGAGTTTTTTTGTTTTGTTTTCTGTTGTGGCCGAATCAACATGATAAGCCGACAATTAGTATTGTAGCGTCTCGCTGCGATAAAACACACCTTGTCAGCGCTGTCATCTGCCGGTGCGTTAAAGACCACCTCTAGTGTCGGATTTTGGAAAATTGATTTTGAGTTTTCTCATGGCAGTTAGAGTATAGGCGACAAACCAGGGGACTTATCTTCCTCTTGACACCGTCTGTTATTTACAAAAAAACACCTAAATATACTTGTTATTGTGCTTCTGTCTTTCTGTGTCTTTTCATCTGTAAACTCCCTCACCCTCTCTCTCTTCTCTTGATCGCCCTCTCTCAGGAGAACACTTCACTGTCCCGCGTCATTGTAGGATTTCTGCCATGTCTCTACTTCAGTTTGACCATCTCTGTTATGAAGTTATGGAATACTAAATAAATAAGTAATTAGATACCTTACCGTTACTGCGCTCATAAAGAATGATAAGAATAAGAATAATGCGTATTGAACTGGTTTAATTAATTAGTGAGTTTATTTAAGCTAATTAGTTAGAAGCCCTATTTTATCAGTATGTCTGCACAGCAGTTACAATGGTCAAACTACATTAAAACAGAATTGTCCCCATTTTCTCTTTAGTTAGTAACATTAGATATTTTAATGAGATATGGACCACAAAACAAAAAATGTCCCTGGTTTTCCTTTTATGAACTACCGAATGCAAGTAGTCGCCTTAGCTTATTTTGTTATGAGATGTGAATTACTCTTCAATTTAGTTGATGTAAAAATCGTTTGGTTTCTTTTACATTAAAAACAAGTTAGAATTTTCAAAAGGTCTTGTGTTTTTTTTCAGGGGGGGTGGCCCTTTTTCCAGTGTAGAGCAATAGCCCCTCCAAATGTCTGTGCACGTCCCTGGAACAGAGGGAGTAAGAGCTACCAGAAAGGCACTGTTTACCTTTCTGAGTGAAACTGGGGTAGGAAAAATAATTTAACATTAGGTTAGAAAAGATCATGGATTGTTGTTTTGTTTTGTTTATTTTATTTTTCCTTATTTTGTTTTATTAGAGTTGGAATGACATGATGACACACACTCATGTACAGTAGGTAGCGGTATGCAACTAAAAGCTGTTTGCGATCTGCCATTAAAAAAGAGAAGAAGAGAAGAAGAAGAAGAAGGAGAAATCATAGCCGCTTTTATTTTGAAGTCCTCTGCACCGGAAGTGATGGACCCGCTCTTTCTAAATGGGAACCAGATCGCGTCTCGTGGGTTCTCTCTCTACATCCATGGTTCTCTCTCGGTGTTCCTGAGACAGTGTGTGTGAGCAGCTGATCCATCGTCTGTGTGTCTGGATGAACCTCTGACTTTGTGCCCTTTCTTCTGGAGCCTTTAGCTCGGACTCTAGAAGCTAGCTTAGCATGCTAGCTGGTAACACGCTAGCAACACAGAGTGAGAGAAACAGGAAGTGGTGATTTAGTAAACATGAGTGTTGTGCTGCTCTCGTTGGTGAAGCAGCGACTCACTGCAGCTGCTGAAGAGATCTTTGTTCTGTTTGAAAGAACGATAGCAGAGTACGAGGAGGAACTGTCTCGTTCAAAACAGGAGAACGAGAGACACCGGAAACTACTGGACGCTGTTTTACAGCCTCAGCTTCAGATCCACAGAGCAGGTCTGTTCCCTCTTTATTCACTCTCTCTGTATTAACTATCACTTTATGAACTCCCTCTTTATCCAGAGGTCTGTCTTCTTCTTCTTCTTCTTCTTCTTCTTCTTTGGGTTTATTGGCGGTTGGCAACCAACAAATGGGTGCATTACCGCCACCTATTGGACTGGAGTGTGGATCAGTAGATTGAAAATAAATGCAAAAAAATAAATGAAACCTTCATTTTTTCTATAATTCTAGTTGTTTTTAAGAATTGTTTCAGCAGCTGAAAGACTTCCTCTGATGTCCCCAGACGATTTCCCTACAGTGTTTGTCGGTTTCCGGTTTATTGCAATCTGTACAGAGTCCAGTGGGTGCATGCCAATTCTGTGAGTGTCTGGTTTAATCCTGTGTGTCCTTAACCGTGTAATGACCTTTTCTTCCCGTGGGCTCCTGCTTCGTCTTCTACCCCTACATGTTTCTGGATGCTGTAGAGATGCCTTCCTGTATCGCTGACATCCCAGTATTCTTGCCAAGTTTTCCGTAAATGAACATTAATAATGGTTTTAACCTCTGTTTTACCTAATGGTATTTGTATGTCGGTTGACTGTCTTTTTAACGATAGTTTAGCTAATTTGTCTACTTCCTCATTCCCTTCTACCACAAAATGAGCAGGAATCCAAAGGAAGGACATTTCAAGTCCCCTACATTTTAACCCAGCATACCGACCTCCCAGATTTCAAGCTCCGCAGAGCTGCTAGGCTGTCAGATGCTGCAAGAACTCTGGGTTGGTTGTTCTCTTCAACCATTTCAGTGCTAGCAATATTCCCACTAATTCTGCAGTGAATACTGAGAGACGATCTGAGAGTCTCTTTGTTACTGCTACTTCACATTGAGGGATAAAGAATGCCTCTACGCCCGGTCTCTTGGTCTTTTGAGCCATCTGTGAAGATAAACACTTTATATGTGTGTTGGTCAATATGTTTTTGTGCAATTATTCCAACTGGTGTTTGTTTTGGTTTATTTTTTAGTTTAAGCTGCAGACTTGTGTCGATTGCTGGCATATTAAATCTCCACGGAGGTATAGGCGATGATGGAACAGTGGGACTGACTTCTAACCCGCACAGAGATGCATTTGGCGCCAGAGCATTTCCTATCCACCCAAAGCTGTTAGTTGTGGAATTATTATGTTCCCAACACTCCAGTAGGATTGCCTTTGCGGGGTGAGAATGACTATGCCCTCTAATGTTAACCCAATATGCCAACAAAAGCTTGATCCTCCGAATCCGCAGTGGAATTTCACCAATTTTCACAATTTCCACCTCAACCTGTATTGCAGATACAGGTGAAGTTTTAAAGGTTCCATGTCATGGCCATTTCTACTGATCATAATTTTGTTGAGGTCTACTAAAATAGATTTATATTGTGCAATTTTCCAAACTCACATTGGTTTCTCATACAGCATCTCTGTATAGTATGTGTATTCACTCTCTGTCCTAAACGGCTTGTTGGAGCTACTCCCCCCCCCCCCCCCCCCCCCTCCCTATGAGCCCAGTGGCTGTCTGCGAGACAGCGAGACACAGCGAAACCCAGCCCGAAACCAGCCCGAACACACACACACACCCGCAGCCTGGCTGGGAGTTTGTGTGTGTGCTCACACACCGACTCGCAGCCTCGCCACATCCCGCCGTCTCGGAGGAGAAATTGGCAGAGCTGCAGCTGAGAAAAGATTGAGTGTGTGTGTGTGAGGAAGTCCGCGGATTGGTCCATTTGGACCAATCCGCGGACGTAACGTAACGGCTCCGCGGACTTAAATGCTCCACTACATATTCGGAGAGCCTGAGCCTGTCCCACATCATGTTTAAGGTTGCTTTCTGCAGCAGACATATAAGCAATGCATCCATAATCCAGGGCTGCTCTCATTAGAGCCCAATATATATTTAGTAATGAGGTTCTGCTTGCTCCCCAATCTCGCCCAGAAAGACATCTCAGTAAATTATTAATCTTTTTGCACTTGTCTCTGGTTTTGTCAATATGTTTGCCCCAGGTACGTTTTTCATCAAATAGGATTCCAAGAAACCTAACCACCCTAACCTGTTCTAGAACTTGTCCATATAGTTTAATAAATAGAACTTTATGTTTTTTAGCAAAGCATATGACTTGGGTTTTTTCAATTGATATTTTAAAACCCCATTTGTTTGCCCATTCTTCCAACATACCTACTGCAGCATAGATTTTCCTTTTTAAGAACTCTATATTACGACCCCTTACCCAAAGAGCCCCGTCATCAGCGTATAGTGACATCCTTACATTTTGCTGAACCTGTTTAAGGCGAGACACCCCAGGTGAATAGGGTAATTTTTTTAACTTGAAGATATCAGCTAGAAATTTCTCCAGTTAATTACTTACAAAAAGGCAATTGTTTTTTGTATTACACATTTTCTGAAATAGCATGTTTAAATATGCAAATGAGCAATTTCTCATTAAATATGCGCATATTTTAACACATTTCAGGAACCGAAATCTGAACTTTGGATAAAGCCAGGTTCAAAATTCTTGTTTCATTTTGTAGTCATATTAGTATCTAAGGCTTTTACAGAAGGAATTTTGGATATCTCTTTTTATCACTCCATAAATCAGAAAATACTGTCAACAGCCCTAAAATATCAATTTTCGCCATGTTTTTAGGTATAAAATGTTATATAATTCAGGCTATGAATGATATATGAACAAACCCTTCTGTAAAAGCCTTCATAATATTGAAAAAAAAAAAATCGAAATTTCGAACTCAAGAGTAGGAGAAAAAACTCATTTTGAGAAAACGACCTTTAAAGATTGCTGTGAGGCGCTAGCTAAACCCTCCTGTTCTCTGGATGACAGCTTGCGCCTCGACGCACTCCGTGAAAGTATTTCGTGTTCGGGGTCATTTGTTTTTTGTATAACCTTGCTTCGTGCAAGTGACAATTGTTGTCGTCTTCTCTGTGAACGTTTTTTTCGCCGTTCTTTTGCCATTTTGAGATTTAAATTTCTAGCGGAAAGCTAACCAGGAAGTGTTTTAGCACACCACGTGACGCATCTGAACGAATCACGTTGTCAGAAATGGACACCAGCCAATGAGATTTCGTTTCTTGGTTTAAGACCCCTTTGTACTTTCACGATTGGTTGCTGATACAAAGGAAATGACCATATTTGGATCCGATGAGATTGTGCAGGAGAGACGGAGCTTTCCAACGATATCTCTGATGACATGGTGCAAACAGCGGTCGCGGTACTTTATGTTACGTTAGAATGCTAACTTTTGGTGAATTTAGGAGAAATCTACCGACGCAAATAGACAAACTATAGTAAAATAAACACTTACATGTGTATTTTGTACGTTTTCCTTCCAAAAGCCTGAAAGAAAACATGTTATGGAATCAAAATAGCTCAAAATCTTAAAATTGACCAGTGCATGAAAAACGATGTTTTTGCCTGCCATGTCTCGCCTTAAAGATATCATTAATCATAATGTTGAAAAGTAAGGGACTACAAACACTGCCCTGCGGAGTTCCATTTTCAATGGAATATTTTTGAGAAAAAAGTCAGAATTTTTATTAAAAAGTCAAAATGTTGAGATTTTCAAACCTGTACTTGGATTCAAACAGGTGCATCTCAATAAATTGAATATCATGGAAAAGTGAGTTTATATCAGTAATTCAATTTATAAAGTTTAAACATATACATTGCATAGATTCATCAGATACAAAGGGATTATTTCCAGCGTTTTAATCTTGATGATTGCGTTTTACAGCAAATAAAAAAAATTCAGCATCTCAGAAAATGTGAATATAACTTAAGACCAATACAAAAACTGATTTTTTTAATAATATAGAAATGCTGTCCTTCTGAAAAGCATGTTAATGTTCCTGCTGTCAGTACTTGGTTGGACTCCTTTACCAGCTGGATTGCCCTCTCTGAAGGCAGCGGGCCCTCAGAAGCCTGTGGACCTCTCCTGTCATCCATGGCTTCTGGTTGGCCCTGATAGTGATGGATCTGGTGTGAGTCACCTCCTCAATGCATTTAGTGATGTAGCCTGTAACAGTTTCTGTAAATTGCTGGATGTTGGTGGTGTTGTTGTATGTGGCTGCGTGCTTAAACATGTCCCAGTCTGTAGTTTCAAAGCAATCTTGCAGTGCAGCTGTGCTGTCCTCTGACCACACACGTATCTCCTTGGAAACCGGTTTGGTGACTTTCACTCGGGGTCTGTATGCAGGTTTTAGCATGACAGTGAGGTGATCAGAGTGTCCGATGTGGGGGAGGGGGGAAGCCTTGTAAGCTCCCTTGATGGTGGTATAAACAAGATCCAGAGTATTATTTCCTCTTGTTGGGAAGTCAACATGTTGATACATGTTTTGCATGAACGTTTTCAGGTTTGTATGATTAAAGTCCCCAGCGACAATGAGAAGGCTGTCTGGCTGTGTTGTCTGCTGGTTAGAGATTGCTCGATACAGCTCATCGAGTGCCTCCTCTCTGTCCTTTTTGGTAGAGGTGGGGGGGATGTATGCTGCGAGCAGCAAGATGGAGTTAATCTCCCTAGGAAGGTGGAAAGGCCTGCACTTCACGAACAAAAACTCCGCCAGCAGTGAACAGTAGCTCTGTCTGAGCGGTAGCATGTTAGCCGGTCGAGCTGAATGGCAGAGTCTGGGATGTTGTCATTTAGCCATGATTCCGTAAAAACATACACACAGCACTCTCACCTCACTCTGGGTCGACCGGAGTATGTTGTCCATGTTATTGTCCACTGAGCGAACATTAGCCATGAGAATGCTCGGAATAGCGGGCCTGTGTGGGCTAACTGCTAGCCTAGTTCGGATGCCTCCGCGCTTACCCCTCTTCTGCTTCATCTCGCACCGCTTGCGGCGTCTCCTATTCAGCATGTAGGTAGCAGGCGAGGGCGAGGTTGAACATATTCCAAAGCCCTTGAGTACCTCTGCCAGCGTAGAGTCTGTTTGTTTTGTTGATATTTCCTTGTCCAGCAGGAACTCACGACTGTACTGTACTCCTGACTATACTATCGGTTCGGGTGGTTTGAAGTGAACTAGACAAACCAGACGAACAAACGTTAAAAACACTCAAAAACACTAAAGACTCGGGAGAGCTAGGGGCGGCTGCTGCTGTCTGCGCCGTCATCATTTTATATTAGGCATTTTAATGCCTCCATAAACAATTTAAGCATTCGAGACTGAGGACTATGTACAACTAGGGCTGCAACTAACGATTATTTTGGTAGTCGACTAATCGGTTGATTATTTTTTCGATTAGTCGACTAATCTAACGATTATTTCTGTCACACCCTCCATCTCTGCTTCCTGTGGGCACGGCTCCTTTTCCGGGCTCCAGTGCATGTTTTACCTCAAGTCTGCACACCTGTGAATGTCACCCTGTTGTCCAGTCCCTCTGCCTTAACATAACATGATCCCATAGAAAATTAAAATAATGACTCATGAAACATTTGAATTTGAACTTTGAACTTGTTTAATCAAATGTATTTGAATAACATAAATACAAAAAAATCATAATGAAAACAAAATAAATAATACAAATTAAAGTGCAAGTTTGAAAGTAAAGATGTGCAAATAATGTAAACGTTACTCAAAGTAGCAGCCTCTGCCCCAGCACCGCGGTTCTGTTGGGGCTGTTAACCTGGTCCAGGAGGGTGACGTGGAACAGCTGTAGGGGGAGAGGAGAGGAGGATGAGTCAGATCAGAGACATAGATAAAGATATAATCAAATGAACATATGAATTGGAATTGTTAAATGCGCTTCGTCTAAAACAACGAATTAAGGACTTAAAACGAATTGAACTGACTACCATGTTGAATTGATGTATTAATGCTATTATTGAAAGTCTGAAAATCATTATAAATACGAATTCAATCGCATTTTATTCTTGTCATTTCGCAGACCCTTGTTAATTATTATTTTAAGTTTGGAATTAATTACAGCGTCCATAAAGCTCTAGTGTGCTCTACTACGCTGTAAGCTTGGCGCTGTTTAGCAGCTCGTTGGTGGACACGCAGCCTCAACATAACTGAAATAGCGTTTGCTTAGCAAGCATTAACCATGAGACGTTCTGTTTTCCAACATGTAAGCTAACGTAAACATGACAATACTATGGCTAACTAGCTCAAACTTACCCATGATCCAAAGTAGCAGTCATCACGGTTCCAGGGTGCTTGCGTTTTAAATGCTCGTGCATCGCTGTAGTGCTGCCGTGGAATGCCAATTCCCCTTTACAAATTCTGCATTTCACTGACTTCTTTGGCTTGTCGTCTGTGAAATACTCCCACACTTTCGAAACTCTCGGTCTCGCTTTTTTGAGCTCTTCATCACCCTCATTCTCTCTCCTTTCCGCCATCGTTCGTATTCTTTCTTCTTTGTTGTTAGTACAGAATGCAGTCATGGCAGACAATGGAGAGTATACTGCCCCCAGCACTTCCTGTAGTGCATTGCAGTTACAAATGAACATTTGCGCAGTTTTGAATTAACGTTACCGGCTCTCTGATTGTTTTTATACGACGCGTCGACACTAAAATTCCGCGTCGACGAATTTTTATGATCGACGTCGTCGATTATGTCGACTAATCGTTGCAGCCCTATGTACAACAACTTTAAAACAATGGCATTAGCAATAGTGTGGTGAGACAACGTGCATGTTTTTCTGACAGTTTATTTGTAGAGGAATTTTGCTCTTCTCTCCTTCTGGGTGGCAAACCTCTCAATGACCTTATTATTACAGTCAGGAATGTCCCTGACAAGTTTCTTCTCCATGGAGAGCATAGCCAGAGCATTGAGGCGATCCTGTGACATGGTGTTTCTCAGGAAGGTCTTGATCCTCTTCAAAGTAGAGAAGCACCTCTCAGATTCAGCTGTTGTCATGGGTGTGGTGATGAGGATCCTGAGAAGAATGACAGTCTCTGTGAAAGTGCTCTGAAGGTTGTTCTCCATGAAAAACTGGTACAGCCTTGAACTCGCTGTTATCATAGATGAGGGACAGTTCCGTTTTGAGCTTGGCCTCGTTCAACATGGGGTACGCCTGCACTGTCGTTCCAAGTGCTGCATCAGGGAACTTCACACTGTGTTGTTGGAACAACTCTCCATGCTGATGAGGTGCTGGGTGAAGGAGAACCGCTCCTTGGCGTGCATCAGGATGGTATCACATACCTGTAAAAGATATATCATTATCTTATATTGCAATAAAGCTGTGAAAGTGATGCTGAACAGTTACCTATTTCCAAGTCAAATATATGACTACTAAGGTTTTAACACCATTACTCCTAATTGAACTTCACAGTGTTTACTGCGCGACTGTGGAAGTTCCACCGTGTTGTAGAAGCTCTGGGGAGTCTTTGCGCCATCACTTGGTCGAGCCCTGCGGTTCGCTTGGGTGACCTGGAGAAGAAGGCAGAAAATGCACCAATGTCTGAAAAAAGTGCCGATTCTGGGGATATGTGATGTTGCCTGCTGCATTATGAGGTTCAGCTGATGCGCATAGCAGTGCACATAGTGTGCATTCCCGTAAACATCCATTACCTTACACTGCACTCCGCCGGTGGCTCCCCTCATTACAGAAGCCCCCTCGTAAGCTTGGGCTTTGGCCTTTTGTCCATTTGGGAGTATGGTGCTTAGCCTCTCCAGTAGCGCTGTAGCGATTGTTTCAGCAGTTAAGTTCTGGATAGTAATTAACTCGAAAAACCGCTCTTGTATTACACTTTTAGCGTTAATGTAGCGTAGCACAAGCACCAGCTGGCAGTAGGTGGAGACGTCCGTCGGCTCGAATGGCGAAAAATCAGCGCTGTTTACCTCCTCCAGAATGTAATCCCTCAGCACTGACAACATGCTGTTGACGATACAACAGCTCATTTTGTACCGTCTTTGAAGTGCCTTTAAAAATGGTGGCGGTCTTCAGAAAATCACAAAATCCACCAATCCCCTGAAAATACCAGGGTTGACTGAAGAGTCTGTCTCGTCATGCCCACGCACAGCCAACTCAGCTGGCTGTGCCCTACAAAACTTCATTATTTTGAATAAAATATGCCTATTTCTATCCACGTAATCATTGTGTTTCCTCACGTCCTCTGGCCGTCGTCCAGCTGCATAGCAATGTTCACTCTGCCTAGCGTGGCTAGCTTCATAGCATTCTCCATGTGTGCTCTGGTGTTCTCATGCTTCCTCACTTTCTCAGACAGGTGCTTCATATCCCTCACTCCAGTTGTTGTCCATGCTGCATCTGTCCCCGTTGTTTTAAAAACCAAGCAAGGAAGGCAGAATAAGGCATTAGCATGACTGCATCCAGCCATGCTTCTGGTGTACCAGCTATGAGAGAAGCCTCGCACATACGGCTTCCATTTGTCACTTGCCTGCTGTTTGATAGCAATATCAGGTTGATCTGCTCTTTCACCGGAAGTTTGTCCGCCAAACTTCTTCTCTCAAACATAACAGTCATACAAAAAATTATTTAGTTTTAATGCGATTCTTCTTTCTGTGTCTTTTTATGCACGACATATATACTAAAGAAAATTCCTCGTATGTGTAAACCTAACTTGTAAATATGACCGATTCTGAATCTGATAAATATGTGTTTCCTGTTTCCTGCAGACGTCCAGCAGCTGGTGGTGGTTAAAGAAGAGGTTCCCCCTGAGCAGCAGGAGTGGAGCTCCAGTCTGGACCAGGAGGACCCAGAGCCCCCCCCACACATTAAAGAGGAACAGGAGGAACTCTGGAGCAGTCAGGAGGGAGAGCAGCTTCCATGGATGGAGGAGGCTGATATCATCAAGTCCACATTCACTCCCTGTCCCAGTGAAGATGATGAAGAGAAACCTCAGTCCTCTCAGCTTCATCAAAGACAAACTGAACACCTGGAAACAGAAGCTGATGGAGAGGACTGTGGAGGACCAGAACCAGCCAGGAACTCAGATCCAGAGAGACATTTACAACCTGAGACTGAGGACAACCCTGGAGACTCTTCTGAACCTGACACTGAAGACAGGGCTGATTGGAAGAAGACCAGAGAACCAGGTTCAAACTCTCAGAGAAATAAACAAGACTCTGTCAGTGATTCAAGACGTAGTGCAGGAGAGAAACCATTCAGCTGCTCAGTCTGTAAGAAATCTTTTGCAAAGAGTAGACATTTAAAGGACCACATGAGAATCCATACTGGAGAGAAAGCATTCAGCTGCTCAGTCTGTGAGAAATCATTTGCATGGAAAGGATACTTAAATCTGCACCTGAGAATCCACACAGGAGAGAAACCATTCAGCTGCTCAATTTGTAAGAAATCTTTTGCAGTGAGAGGAAGTTTAAAGGACCACATTAGAATCCACACAGGAGAGAAACCATACAGCTGCAGTTTTTGTGACAAAAGATTCACCTGGAGTCGTCAGGTCAAAAGACATAAGTGTGTTGGTCGTCAGTCCTCACAGCTTCTTCAAACTCAGACTGAGGAGAACAGAGAGGCAGAGCCTCTAGCCAGCTGCTCAGCTCAACACATGGAAACAGAAGCTGATGGAGAGGACTGTGGAGGACCAGAACCAGGCAGGAACTCAGATCCAGAGAGACATTTACAACCGGAGACTGAGGACAACCCTGGAGACTCTTCAGAACTTGACATTTTCCAAGTCAAATCTGCATGTGCAACAAAAAAAGAGGACAATTAATTAGTCCTACGACAATTCACATGAGAAAAATCTGTCTGGCTGTATAAACTGTGTTTGACAATATTCATACATGACTTCATATAAACTCCATCTTTATCAACAGAAGTTTTGAATATGTTTAATGTTGTTGTCATACTACTTTTCTGATTTATACTATAACCACTGACTGATTCATCTGCAGAGTAGTTTCTCTGTTTGGTTAATGAAATGTTGTGACTTTAAACTTCCATTGGGATGTTTTTGATAGTTCCTGTTGAGTTATCAGTCTGTTCTGGTCTAAAAGAAGAACCAATGACTTTTTGATATAGAGAATATTTACGATGTTTTCAGTTTGATTCTGTTCTGTTTTGTTTATATCATCAAACCAAACTAACCTGCTACTATTAGGTCCCTTGCATCTTTGGGTTTGTTTAGGCATGCATTATCATCTCACTTTCACCTGGTCTGCTCTTGTTAACTATATCTATTAGACACTACTGTCTATCAAATTGTAATGATTGTATGTATTACTTCATGAATTTTACTTAACAGACTGTACATGGTTTGTCCTGGTTTTCATGTTTTGCTTTCTGTTATTTTGTTCATGAATGTCTGTAAGTTGTTGCTTCTGTCGGGACCCCCTTGAAGACGAGATGGTGGATCTCAAGGGGTTTATCCTAATAAATACATATCTATATAAAAGAATAGTGTTTGTGTTTTACAACAGATTACAATCAGCTCATTTGGAGTTCAGAGTTCAGATGGAGTTTTAGGATTATTCCTGCTTTTTGAAACTGTAGTACGGGCTCATGTGTTTCATTGTTGGTGTTCTGTTAAATGCAAATTGAAGTCCTTTCACCTCCGTTGAATCAGGGTGGAAGCAGAAATAAAATACTTTTTCATATCAAACGCTGAATTGTAACTCGTATTCTTGCTTTTTATACCTGTCCTAATCTATATTAGCCTTTTCAAGTTTCATTCTTTCTGCTCTCTAATATTGAAGGTTTATTTAGATGAGATTAGATTTACTTATATATTTAGTTGCAGCTGCAGAAACAAGTAATAAACAAGGCATTGCACTAAAGTTAAAACTATAAGAAAAAAACCGATATGCATATAAACATCAACAATATACTTACCTCCAGAGTGTCTATGGTAGACACACAATAAGATATTCAGAATAAGTTAGAGTACACTGTAATCAACAAATCATATTGTTAAAAAATAAAAGACACAGGATAAACAATATGAGCTCAGTAGTTGCAGTTTCTTTTGAAATGAAATATGGTTGAATGTGATCATCAATACAAATTGTTCAGGGTTATTGAAAGTGAAAAACAGAGAGGAGTATGGGTAAGAAGAGACTTTAATGCCCTGACACAGCGAGGGTGCGTCTCACTTCGGTTATTTTTAATTTCCTCGCTCCTCGGGCTCGGTATCACCGGAAGTTGATTTGTCTGCGCCATCTTGAGTACCGTCCCAGTGGCCTTATTTTTGCCGGAGGAACGAGGAACGAGGATCGAGGAGCGATAACGGAGGAGCGATAATCGAGGAACTACCAGACCATCCTCCGGTGAAATCCTCAGACACTCGCCCGCCCCCTTACTGTGTATCGCTCACTGATTGGACGATGCAGCGCATGCACTGATCTGGCTGCTGTCAGACGATCAGCTGTGCGGCGTCATCACAAACGGACGTCTCTCTCACTCCAGGAATAGAGGGGGAGAGAAACAAATGACATTTGGAGCTATTTGTGAAATCTACTGGTGGAAATATACATTTATTAAATTAATAAATGTTTACTTTGTTGTTGTTTAGCCTTTCTGAGTCTATAACATGGTTAAGGTTACAAATAACATTTAGGAATAAAAATCCCTCTTTGTTTGTTTACCATCCTCCTTAGGCTTCTCAATCACGATAATTAAACTGGAATATATACGATATTGAAACGTGAAAATATGATTTCATGTTCATTGTTTAGAGTTATTCTAAGGCTTTACTCATTGGGAACTCGGTGTGAGAAAGATCACACTGTTGAGATTTCATATCTCCCTGTTTTACACTCTTTGACCAACAGGGGGTTTGGGTTCAAATGAAGCCTCATGAGATGAACCCTGTTGAGAACCAACTGGCTTCAAAGCTTCATGAAGCTTCATCTCGCCATCACTAGGTCCAGTGTTTCCTAAAGGAGGTTATGAAGGAAGTATTGAAGCTCCTTTCCTATCATCTAGAGCAGGGGTGTCAAACTCAAATACACAGTGGGCCAAAATAAAAAAATCGGTACTAGTCGAGGGCCGGACTGGTTCAATGTTGATTGCAAAACTTATTGAAATTAACTTATTGCACATATTCAACCTGGAACTAACAAAGCTTAAATTATTGCCTATAAAAACAACATTAAACATTAAATAATAGACCCGGACCCCCTGGTAGCTGTTTGGTACAACCACTGTAGGTGTGCTCCACCTTCAGAACGCCGCATTATTGCCTTTTCTTCACTGCTGGGTAGACGTGCAATATTACTCAAATGGAAGGACGCTGCCCACGCTTGCCTACATGCAATCAATGGCTTCGGGACATAATGTCCTGCCTTAACTTAGAGAAGCTTTGCTCCTCAATCAGAGGCTCTGATGAGAAATTCTATAAGACCTGGGGTCCCTTTTTAGCTTACTTTGATAAGACCAAAGTAACTTGATGTGGTGACTTGGCCCTTGACATTAAAACAGTGTGACTCTTTTGTAATGTATATGCCTGTAATGCTATCTTCTACTCTGGACAATGTGCTTTATAATTTGTTTGATCATCCACTGGAATGGGAAGGGAAGAGCTATCTCCAGCATAATTATTTATTCACAAGAATTTGCTGCCGGTGTTTTCTTAAATTTTCTATAAAGTGTCTTTACTTTTCTAATGTAATGCTACATGTTTGCACAACTCACTTCACTGTGTAATGTTTCGGACCATCTGTGGGAGTTCTGTGTTGAACAAGAACCTTTATAAAAATATTTTGAAAAGAAGGACGTCCCAATCGCTTAAATGCACACAGAGGAATCGAGGAGAGAGGAGGGAGGAGTCGAGGAGGGAGGAGGGAGGAGGGAGGAGGCTTCCAGTCTGATTATAAAAGTTCTTATTTTTGGTTTCTCATATGTGGATAAAAACCCACAGAACATCAAACATTTAGGATTTATATCTACAGGTAACATACCTGTAGTTAGTTCATCTGAAACAAGCTCAAATACCATAATGAAATTAATCAATCAATTATTATTATTATTATTATTATTATGACCTCAATGAAATGTTACACCTGGAATCACAAATACAGATCCAAAATGAAAACCAGGAATAAGAAGAGATGAATTCATCTCAATAAACATGTGAAAACTAAATCCCAGGTTTGAACGGATTTATGTGGAGTGAAGTCCAGGGACAGGTGGTAGACTGAGCAGAAGGAAAGGGCGTCGTTTAAAAGTGACGCTGGAGTGAACGAAGACATCCCAACTCATACCTGAGGACTCCTCTGTCCTCACGTCTCTTCCTCATGTCTCTTCCTCACGTCTCTACCTCACATCTCTTCGTCACGTCTCTTCCTCACGTCTCTTCATCACGTCTCTTCATCATGTCTCTCCCTGTCATCTCTTCCTCTCGTTACTTCCTCGCGTCTCTTCCTCACGTCTCTTCCTCTCGTCTCTTCCTCGCGTCTCTTCCTCGCGTCTCTTCCTCGCGTCTCTTCCTCGCTTCTCTTCCTCTCGTCTCTTCCTCTCGTCTCTTCCTCGCGTCTCGAGCTAAGAGGCGAGGAACCCAGGTCGTCTTTTCCTAAGTCCTTTTGAATTCTCCTAACCACTATTCTTTCAACTCTTGACGTTTCACAGAGAGGTCAAGGAATAGTGGAGAGGAGAAGACGACAGGAGCTGGCTTGCGGTCGAATTGTCAGTTAAGCTTTTAGCTGCAACATTTACCGTGACACAACATTCGACCGTTCACGGAAACAACCGATCGTGACTGAGAAATTATACCATGAAAGTTACGGTGCTTATTCAGCATTTTACAACTTATGTGGTAACTTTGTTTTGAACCTTCAACACTATAAAGATCAAAAGGAGAAATATGAACGTTACTTTTTTACTGAAATGATCAAATAAAGTCTCTCAGTGTTTACTGAGCTGTTTTGGGTTTCTTACGCTTTTAGTACGGCGGCTTATGACCCGATTTGAGAAGGATGGGGACCGGATAAAGGCACCACATTTTTTCCATGTGTTCTACATCACCATAGCTTTAAATTTGGGGGGGAGCCACTTCATCAAGATGGCGGATGGCGGCCATCTTGGATTTCCAAGATGAGCCGCCATGCAAAAGCTATTGTGCCAATATCTCGGCTTCCAAGCATCTTAGAAGGTCAATCTTGGTGTCAAATTATACATTTTCTAGGTCAAGCAATGCATTAAAGCTATTGACTACTGTGTAGCGCTCTAGAAGTCGAAAGTGTTCGGCATCTCTGGTCACGGGAGTGTGCGGATTTGCTGCCATGTAGTTGAAGGCTTGGGTGACCTCAGGGTAGGAATTCCAAGCATCCCATGCTGACTTCTTCCCTTTCCCGCAGAAGGCTGAGGTTGTGTCACAGCCGGTGCAACAGTGGAAGACAGGAAGTGCTGTTGACTTGGTGAGCAGTGCATGGAACTTGCCGATGAGGATAACGACAACATCCGTATCCACAGTGCACACCAAGCAAGTATAAGAGCCATGCTCCAGGGCATCAAGCAGATGAATCATAATCCTGGTGTCAGCCTCTTCATGGTTACATGGCAGCATGAAGTGGCTGGTGTCTGTGCCAACTACTCTGACGCCAGATGTAATGAAGACCTGCTTGCCAACCGGCCAGGCAGTGGATGCAATTTTACTGGAGAGGAAGGTGAAGAGTTCCTGCTTGTTCATGGGGTCACGCAAGAAATCTGGCCAGTTCCTTGGCAGCACAACAGCTGCACCGTAGAGTACTTTCACATCAAAAGTACCCGGAGGTTCCTGTTGTGTCTTCTGTGTCAGAATAATTAGCAGATCTGATTTCTTTCCCAGCCGTAGTTTCCCTCTGTCAGATAGAGAGGGAGGGTATGGATGGTTTTCATGCTTGAAGAAGGTGCTCATATCCCCCTCTCTGTGTTGCATTGCTATATATAATTGGGAAAAGAGTGCCACATCATTCCTCAACATTGAGATCTGCCCTGCCTGCTTTGTCTTGGTCCTGGGTGTTGGGCATCTAAGAGAGGCAGTGAGTTCTTTTTGATGGGCTCATGAATGGAGTGTGTGCGGTCCCTGATCACTGTCACATGGTACTTGTTGTACTGATCTCTGCCCACTGATTCCACTGTGCAGACTGTGTTAACAGCAGACTCGTCAATGATATTCCATGTGTCCAGCATTAGAAGATCGGGGGTATCATCTAGGAACGGATTGCTCATCCCACTGATGGTGTACACCAGAGCTAGTGCTTGCTCTTTGAATGTCTTCTGTGTAGACATTCCTTCTTCATGGTGGTTTTGTTTATTGCCTTTTTCTAAAATATACTCCTGCTCAAACTCTTTTAGGAGTCATGCTTGTTCAGGCCCTGGGATCATCCACTTTTTGAAGGCTGAGGGGTTCTTGGTGAGTCCCACAGCACCCCCAGAACCCTTCACCAGATCGTTATTCTGCTCATGAGCCTGGTCTATTGGTATGCTTGAGAATCTGTTTGTGGTTTTGGGAACAACCCAATGACAATGTTCTTCAAATTCCTTGTGAATGGACGTGGGCAAGCTTTCCATGTCCCGGATGTGGACAGGAGTCCATCGGGCATAGTTCTAGTGATCAAGGGTGAACAACCATGGGACGAGGGCCTTCAGTGACTCCACATAGAGGGGGAAATCTTGTTCTCTGTGGGCCCGCACAAATATCAGACCCAGAATTTCCATCTTGAGGATGGTATCCCAGTAGTGGAATGTTGGATTCTTGGTGATCATGTCTTGTCTCCAAGCTTCTTTGGTCTTCTCATTATCAGTCACCATGTCCAAGAAGGCATCCTGCTGCAGCTTTGCCAATGCCAGAGCACTCACTTGGTGGGCATGTCTTGTCCTAGTGAGGTGGGACGCTTTGAGGAAAGAGTCGGCTGTGCCAGAGGATGCGATACCGGCCTCAGTCAGTGCAGTGGTCCTTCCAGAGGCCTCCAAGTAGTCCCCATATGTTTTCCACATTGCCATTTCAATATGGAGACCACCAAACATGACTACATACTTGTCCTCGCCATGTGTTTGAGGCCAGTTCCAGACACACACACACACACACACACACACACACACGCACGCACACACGCACGCACACACACACACTTTAGTTTAACAGTCAAACACCGACCCTCACTTTGTTCCTCACCAATAATACTCACAGATACACAAACCGTCTATTTGAGGTTTTTGAAAATGTCCATTTCTAAAACACGTGGGTCTCAGAAGCTCTGGTCTCTTTCTCAAAGTTTTCCAGAATGTATTCATATTTTCAGCCTCAGAAGAGAGAACAACATGCACCACCATTACAAATAAACAACACATCAACAGTTGTAAAGACACATCAAGCAAATAGCAACATACAAATACCAGCAGCTTCACCTATAAAACTACAATACATGTTAATAAAAGCACCGAATAACAGTCAAAGAGGAACAGGCCTGCGTGTTATTAAGATGACATAAGATGAGATAAGAAGTACTTCATTGATCCCAATTAGGGAAATGTTTGCGTGGCAGCAGCATAGAAAGACAAGACATCGTACATTAGAGAAATGAAAAGACTAGAAATAAACAATCCAACATGTAAATAATACATGCACTTGTTTTGCTGGATAAACGTGTCCTCAAAATATAAATAAAGTTGTATGAAAAGAGGTGCCCCCCCCCCCCCCTCAAATGGCCTTTTCCCTGTGTCCTTTCTTCTTGGTGACCAACTTCCATGTGAAACAACATCATTTTATTTGTTATTTTATTTATTGACTGACTTCATTGCTTTATTTCTATTTATATAAATATTTAGAGAGATTAAAACAATATATATCCTGTGTTCCTCTGCTGCCACCTTCAGGATAGCAAGAGTAACATCAGCTCTACTGAACAGCCTCGACCTATGAAGGTCTGATACAAACACTCTAATCTATCTATCTATATCTATCTATCTATCTATCTATCTATCTATCTATCTATCTATCTAATAATAATAGCAGGGTGATGCAGAGTGGGGTCGCCTATCCCTTTAAGAGAGAGAGGGGGTGTGGCGCGTGCATGTGGCGCGTGCATGTGTAGAGCGAGAGTGAGCGAGCGTAGTGTGTGCCCGGAAGAGAGCGGGAGGTGCAGCAGTGATCAGTCTGTCTCCAGCTAGCTGAATAACAAAGTCCTGAGGAAACACAGCGGCCTCCCAAGGAACAGCCTGCCTGTCTGCCTCATTTCAGAGTGGGTTATTGAAGCCGAAGCCTGGTGCTTCAGTCCGGGAAGACTGCAGAGAGTCCTCCCCTGTATTCCTCCACTACGGTCTGGGAGCAGCATCTATCTCCACTGTTGCTGTAACCATGTGAATGTCCCTCTGTGGGACCAATAAAGGACTTCTGATTCTGCGGACAAACAGAAGAGACGGGGGGAGGGGCCGGTTGGAGAGCGGCCTTCTTATTTTCCCGAAGAGTCCTCTTCCTCGTAGCCCACCGTATCCCAGGATGCAATGCGTGCCGGTGACGAGGAAACAAAGAAAATGTCGGTCCGGGCTGCGGTCGGATAATCCAAAAATCAGCTCCTAACGTCTATCCCTATCGTCTATTCCTTGACCTCTGTGTGAAACGTCACGGGGTTAAGGGATAGTCGATAGGAAAATTCAAAAGGACTTAGGAGAAGAGACTGCGGTACTTTAGAGAATCCGACTGCACTTTCACTATCCGACGTGTTTATGATGCGCCAGTGGACGTCATGAATGTGCGTCTGCTGCTGTGGGGAAACTATGGAAACTACAGTTTTCTATACAGCGGACTACAACATGGATGTATAATAAGAACGAGGGACTACTGTCTCATCTAGAGACTCTGCACCGTGCTCTGATGCTGTTGCTTTAGGCTTTATGAACGTGGACAGCAGAGAAACATATTCTTCAGGACCAAAGCTGGAATTGAGATAAAAAAGGAAAGTAAAACTTATGCTCGTCTCCCTCTCCCTCCGGTCCACATTAATACCAATGATCCCAATACGTATGATTGTATGAAGAGATCTTAAAATCAATACAGATGTATTTATTATAACCGTTAGTCCTTAACATCTATCACTGTGTATATCACCATTCAAACATCTTTTAAAAGTTGAACAACCCCCACAGCTCAGTAAAGACTGAGATGTTGACTTTATTTGATCATTTCAGTAAAACTAACGTTCATATTTCTCTTTTTGATTATAATACTGATGAACGTTCAAAACAAAGCACTTTGGCAACTTACCACATACGTTTTAAAAAGCTTAATAAGCACCGTAACTTTCATGACATAATTTCTCGGTCATAATCGGTTGTTTCCGTGAACGGCCGACTGTTGTGTGACGGCAAATGCTGCGGCTGCAAGGCATTGTGGGGCAGCATTTTCTCCTCTCCTTTCGGTGAGTGAGGTCCAGTGGTTCCTAAGCTAAAGGAGGTTATAAAGGAAGTTTGAAACCTCCTTTCCTATCATCTAGAGAATTCGAACGGCTCTTATCATGGCTGCCACTGAGGAACTTCCGGGTCATTTAGGTTCCTAAGCTAAATGGACTATTCGACTTCAGCCCCGGTCTCAGAGACAAAGCTGCACGTGAGGAGTAACTGATAAACGTGAGTATCGGGTTTAACTTACTTTAATAACTGATTGTGAGTTTTGGGTGTTTTGTGTTCGTACTGTATGTACAATCAATACTCCAGACTACGACGTGCTATATTCAACGTTTATTGTTATACCGGAGACGTAGACATTCATGTCTGGTAGGAAGGTGAACTATGAGGTGTGATTAGTATGAGGTGTGACTAGTGCCAAATATGAGGTGTGATTTGTGCCAAAGACTGAACTAACTGAGAAGCCAATCGCGTCGATCGTCGCCTACCATGCCGTGAACTATGCCGCGAGAGAAGTAACGTGACACTCGTCCCCACCCCTCTCGTCTGAGAAGCTACGTGACGTCTGCGTCTGAAGTTACTTTACTTTGGTAGTTATCACCAAATAACCCAGTAATGTTACAGCTACGTAGTTGCTGTTCAAGCTAGACTCTATTTCAATATAGTTTTGGTATTAAAATAATGTTACACCTCTTGTATGCCCTGAACGCCAAAACAACCACAGACAAGAATATATATTTTTAATTATCAAAATGATAACAAAGGCTGAAAAAACAGGAGAAGCCTGTCTTCCCTTGGTCTCCAGGAGAAAGCTGTATATCACCAAGTTTCCATAGAGTTTTGTGTGAAATAGATCGCTGCAGTGAACACCACTTTATGTATTTATTTATGGTTTATTTGATATTTCGGGATGCAGTATACATAGAAGTTCAGAGAAGAAGCAACCCCTATTGTTTATTTCATTTCATTTTGGCACCATGGCAGAGGCACATATAGAGTTAATGTGTGGAGATTATAATGTCCCGTTTACTCAAATATGGATTGTTTTCTGATGTTTAGTTGACAAAATAGTCACTGTGCTACATTTTGCTGCACTCAAGCATCTGAAGACAAGAGTTGTGTCCCCCTTTGGCCACAAGAGGGAGTATATATATATTGTGTATATATATATATATTGTGTGTGTATATATATATATATATATATATATATATATATATATATATATATTTTGTATAGATGTTGCAACTATACAGAGCTTTGGCACTACTATATGTAACTGAGGTCATGCTAATAAAGCTATTGAATTGAGTATACCTTTAAGTGAGCTGTCAGGAGGAAACAAAGGTTCGCAAACACATACTCTACTGCTGAGAGAGGCTGTACAAAGACGTGAAACGATGTGCTGCAATGTCTGTATTTTTGAAGAATGCCAAGTAAAGGAAGAAAGTAATAACTCGCACTGAGTCTTAATACATTACTTTATTTCATTATTTTCCCCCTTCATTTGAGAAACACTATCCAATGATGTATTATTTATTGCCAGTTCTGTCCTAGCCCTGAGCTCTGCCTGCATCTCTCCCTCAGGGTCATCGCCATCAGCATCATCTGATAGTGGAACTGAATAAGGAGAACATGTAATCATTACATTAACAACTATTTATGAAAATAACATATTATGCAACACTTATTTGATCACTTAGTTGACCCTGTATTTGCCTGGCCTAATACTATAATGATTGTCTCCCCTTTATAGACAACATAACCATCTCAAGTTATTCACTCACAGTATGAGGGGTTTGTAGCCCCACAGTTAGCTGCAGTCTAACGGTTATATTATTTGCCTTGAGTAACATTAAGGACATGTTTGGGTTTTTTGTAGCCTCACAGTCTCCAGTCACACAGGGCCTGCCACTAACTTAACATTGGACTGAGAAACTGTTTTGTTGACAGTCGATGTGCACATCAGGCTACAATATAGAAAGAAATGTGGCTCATAATGTTCGCTCACTTACTTTCTGCTTCGTGATTCTATACCATACGGGGGGTTCTGAATAAATCAGTGATTTTAGCACATTTCGCTGCCTTTTTTTGCAGGATGGGGGTCCATCCTTCCATAATAATTAACCTTGCCGTCAGTTTCAGTCGGTCCAGTCCACACTAATGTAAACAGCAGCGCGCTGGTCTCGTGAGAAACGGAGTGTGGAACAACCAATCACATCTTCATTATTCTCCTGAAAATGTAAAGGTGCCCATTCGCTAGTCTGACAGGTGCGTGGTTCTCACTGCGCCTCATACCGGTGAAACTTTGAACAACTTCAATATATGCCGCATTAATGGATTTGGCCTGCATTCACCGCATCTGGGCAACCGGACAATTGTTATTTGTTCCAAATCGGAACCGGATTTCCGTTAAAAAGTGGTCTGGAGACCGGTCTCGAGTAGCCTACTACAACACCAGCAAATATTCTCATACTAATGATTATTAATTATTATTCCCCTCTCTTCTGATACCAATACTGTGCCGATTAAAACGTTTACCTGTAACACTCTCCAAACTACTGTAGGAGCGGAATCATTCCAAAAATATAATGCTAGGATAATGCTATACAATGCTAATGGAGGCGAGAAGTACGTTATTCACACGCTTATCAGGCGTGTGGTGCAGTGGGTTGTCCGTTGGTGTTCGGATCAGGGGGTCACAGGTTCAAACCCCACTGCAGTCAGCATGTCGTTGTGACCCTGGGCAAGACACTTCAAATTGCTCCTGTGGGGATTGCCCACAGTATTGAGTATGTAAGTCGCTTTGGATAAAAGCGTCTAACAAGTGACATGTAATGTAATGTAATTATCCACACGTACGTTATTCACGCGCATATCTAAGACAGCGCTTTCTAAGCTACGCCGCCGCCACGTGAGCGCGTACTTTGAGCGCACCTATGATACGTCGCCCTGACGTCTGACATCGTCGTGACGTCGCCTGTAATCTACGTCAACCCATTCGAAATTGATGGAGGCGTTGACACGTTAGTTCTCCGCTCAGTCAGCTTAGTTGTCTGTTCTTTGGCACAAATCACACCTCATAGTGAACTTCACTCAACTCTCTGGCTGCGCACGCATACGGGTCACATCACGTGGGCCAATCATAAAAAAAAGCATTAGGCTTGTTTGAGATGAGCTGCGTCTCGCCTCGAAAGTTGACGAGAATAGCCGATTGCAGCCGGGGGAGGTCTCAAAAAGCTCGCCTGAAGTCGGACAGCTCGGAGTCGGCTTGACTCGGTTTGCAATGGCGTAAATTGCGCTGGCGTTCTTCGTTGCAGATGAAGTGGATGCAATAGAAATCCCACAATTATTATATCACTACAAATGAATGACTCAAGTGTCTGTTCATTTTAAAACAAATCAATACAAGGGGGGTTGAATCCTACATGTAAAAGTTAATGTCAGATATGTACTAAGTAAATACATTTGTTCCTGCTCAAGATTAGATTCAACTTTATTGTTATTGCACTGATTACAGGTACTGTGACACTGATATACACAGTAACCTATGAGCAGTATGAACAGTATTAACAGTGTGTATGAATATGCTAAGATATATAAAGTATGAAAATGGTAAGCAGTGCAAGTATAGTATAAAATATATAGATATTAATTTCATGATGATAAACATTGTGGAACAATGATGAAAAATCTGAATGGAAGTGGCGACGTAAAACTGACACAAAACAACAACAAACTTTTGCGGAGCCAATCGGAGAGTTTCATCACCAGCACGGGGTAAAAACCACCAATGAGCGCTCAGCTCGATATACCAGCGAGTCGTTTCCCATAAAGCATTTCGCTTCCGCAGCCCATGGAGAGAAACTGCTCCGCCTCGCTCTCAAGGCTGCCGGCGTCTTTGTCCCGCGAGATTTCAACGTCTCATGTAGGCGAGCCTCCAGAGCAAGTCGGACAAAATTACTAACCATCATGCAACGCACGAGCAAGACAGCGGTCGCAATTGCGCAGGTCTGCGTCGGTCTCGCTCATCTCAAACGAGCCTATTGTTAACCAGTGCTATCCACCTATTCAGTCGGAATATTACATTGGGTTTAACTTACTTTATTAAATTATACATGTGAGTATTGGGTTTAACTTACTTTAATAACTAACGTCAAACCCAGGGGCATTAACATGTTGCATTTAAATAATACGGATAAACACGTGACGTTAGTGAAGTTGCACGTGCTGCTGTTTACTATTCTATATTGAAATCAGCTCCGAGGCTTCCCAATGTCAGACAGAGATCTCGACTCTGTTATGGATAACTTATACTTTATATTACGTGCATAAATAGATGAAAGTGAAAACCTTGGACCTGCTTAACTCACAGTCCGGTGTGATGATAAATCTGACATGTTGCTGCCGTTTGCTCTTTTTTATTTTAGACTGACACGTTGCATTGTTTTAGTGTTTATTAAACTTAGGGACAAAATTACAACCTCTTCTTTCAGCTCATGCAGCTCGGAGGTAGGGCTAAAAAAAAGCCTATTTGAAATATATCCATTTTATCATCTTATCTTGAAGGTCAACTATCATGCAAAATGCCCTTTTAGATGTCTTGTATACATAAATATGTGCCCCCGGTGTGTAAGGAGACTCACAAATGTCAGAAAATAAAACGTACCCACATCTGTAAAAAGGGGTACAACGGAGCCCATCCAGATTTGCTGCGGTCATGATGACATTACTAAAAAGTGGGCAGGCTTTACATTGAACTCCTGGCAACGTTGCGCCCACGTCCCAGACTATCGTCTCCATATACAGTCGGCTAGCTGAATCCCCTCCCTCAGCTGTGTGTCTGTGTATTCAGCAGGATGTTTACGAGAGGGACTTAGAGTGAAGTTGTTAAATATATAATACATACTAGTGTTGCACGGTGCACCAATACTAGAAAGGTATCGTGATACCCTGCCGTCAGATGATGCTGCTATTTTAGTTGATACAAACTTTCCTGTCGGCTCCCAGACCGTAGTCGAGGAAAACAGGGGATGACTCTCTGCAGTCTTCCAGGGCCGAAGCAACAAACTTCGGGTTCAATAGCCGCTTTGAAATAAGGCAGAACGGCGAGCTCTTCTTTGAGAGGCCGTTGCATTTATTAAGGTCTTTCTTACAGATCTAACTTTGAAGACACTCGACAGACCTTTGCTGCTGCTTCGTTCGCTTCAAAACACATACCACCGCTCGCTCACTCTTGCTCGCTCTACCATGCACACACACACACACACACACACACACACACACACACACACACACACACATAACACTCAGAGCTAACGCTGTACTGGAGGGAGTATGTGTAAAGAAGCCGGATATAAAAGGAACTCACCTTGTGCTAAACCCGCAAGAGAGAAAGCGTTTGAGCTCCATACTGTTTCGGAAATAATGCTTGATGTGGTTTGGAACATAATCTGTAGTGATGTTAAAGGTAGGGTAGGTAATTCACTTCAGAAACACTTTTTCTTATATTCCATGGAATGCTCTTAACATCCCGATAGCAATGAATATATTAAATGCTTTGACAATAAGTATATACAAATATGTCATCTGTGGAAGCCGTGGCGCTGTAAAAAACACGACCAATCATCTGAGCCGGCCCGGCTAAAGTAACTGGATGGCCTACCTGCCTGTCAGCCTTCCATCTGTGCACAAACTTATCTCGTGCCCTCATTGGTCATGTGCGCGTTCGTTCATGTGTGTTGGAGGAGGGGCTCTGTGAGGAAGTCTGAAGGAAGGGGCAGTTTTTTTTCGGTTGTGTTCTTTCAAATTCTAGCGCACTCGAGCTGGTTTCTCCATTCTTACCTACCCTACCTTTTAAATACTGCGCCGAGGCTTCGGAGCGTGGTTCGAATAATCCAGGAAATATGTATCCTTATCCCATAATAATAATAATAAGACCATCAGAAATGGACAGAAGACTTTTGCTTGATTTAAGTTTGTGTAGTGCTGTCAAAGGGATGCTAGCTGTGACTGTCACTTCTCTTTTTTTTAAAACTAAAACAGTACGTCATTTTAAATATGGTTTTGTCTGTAATGCTGAGTTACATTTTGCAATCATAATCTTGCCACCCTGTGTATAATTAGATCAATTTTTTTATTTTTTCTCATTTACTCTGTGATTAGGACAATTCTGGAGGACTGGGTCTGCTGAGGAAGGAGCTTCCACCCACACAGGACCCCCCTTGGTGATATTGTCATATCATATACACAACTACGGTGTAGTTATGCTATGCAAACGTAGGTCACCGGTTCCTCAACAGTACTACTCCTGCCTATTTTCTAAGTGTTAAATGAAGGGTACAGCATACAGTGCCTTAATAGGAGCCCCCTCCGACTGTCTAAAACAATCACTAAAAAAAGACCAACATCTCATGCAGCCAGTAAATACAGAGCTAACCCTGCTAACTAACATTAGCATGAATTACTCAAACCTACATGTAGCAACACATATCTGCAAACAGAAAAGTAGAAACTTCGCCCCCTCGCTCTCCCTTTCCAAACTAAGCACTGTTACTACGTTTTAGATCAGCTACATTACTAACTCACCTGTTGTCCTGAAACTCTCCAGAGCATCTGGAAAAAAGGTGTAATTGACAGACAATCGAGCCAACAGAAACACACAGTGGGCGGGACTTAGCAAAACAATAGGCAAGCATTTAAAATAAGGAATGGATAAGGGCTGCAAAGTTAATCAAGTGTTAATCGTGGTTAGATTTTCAATTCTAATACTCTACAGTTTCTCTGAATATGTGTTTCCTGTTTCCTGCAGACGTCCAGCAGCTGGTGGTGGTTAAAGAAGAGGTTCCCCCTGAGCAGCAGGAGTGGAGCTCCAGTCTGGACCAGGAGGACCCAGAGCCCCCCCCACACATTAAAGAGGAAGAGGAGGAACTCTGGAGCAGTCGGGAGGGAGAGCAGCTTCAAGGGCTGGAGGAGGCTGATATCACCACGTCCACATTCACTCCTGTCCCTGTGAAGAGTGAAGATGATGAAGAGAAACCTCAGTCCTCTCAGCTTCATCAAAGACAAACTGAACACCTGGAAACAGAAGCTGATGGAGAGGACTGTGGAGGACCAGAACCAGCCAGGAACTCAGATCCAGAGAGACATTTACAACCAGAGACTGAGGACAACCCTGGAGACTCTTCTGAACCTGACACTGAAGACAGGGGAGATTCGAAGGAGCCCAGAGAACCTGTGTCAGCTTCAAAGTCTGCGAAAAATAAACAAGACCCTGTCAGTGATTCAAGAAGTAGTGCTAGAGAGAAACGCTTTATATGCTCTCAGTGCGGGAAAGAAAATTGCAGCAAGATACATCTGAATAGACCCATGAGCACCCACACAGGAGGGAAACCATTCAGCTGCTCAGTTTGTAACAATTATTTTACACAGAAATCAAGTTTACAGACACACATGAAAATCCACACAGGTGAGAAACCATTCAGCTGCTCAGTCTGTGACAATTCTTTTACACAGAAAGGAGCTTTAAAGAGACACATGAGAATCCACACCGGAGAGAAACCATTCAGCTGCTCAGTCTGTGAAAAGTCTATAACACATAAAGGAGATTTAAAGAGACACATGAGAATCCACACAGGAGAGAAACCATTCCATTGTGGTGTTTGTGATAAAAGATTTATCCGGGGTAATCTGGTCAAAACCCATAAGTGTGTTGGTCGTCAGTCCTCACAGCTTCATCAAACTGAGGAGAACAGAGAGGCAGAGCCTCCAGCCAGCAGCTCAGCTGAACACCTGGAAACAGAAGCTGATGGAGAGGACTGTGGAGGACCAGAACCAGCCAGGAACTCAGATCCAGAGAGACATTTACAACCAGAGACTGAGGACAACGACACAGATGACATGTTCTGTTCATTTTCAGGTTGGTATTAGTATGTTGTCTTCACTGGGACATGTCTCCATGCTTTAATGTTAAAGCTCTTTATTTTTCTCATACTGCCTCATTTCACCCTCTATCTGAAACCAGAGCCCAGTCTGCTCTGATTGGTTAGCTGGCCGGCTCTGTTGTGATTGGTCGACCACTTAGCGATGTCCCGTCTCTTAGCCTTTCATGTAAAACGTGTTGACGCCACCGTGAGTGGCTGACTGTTTAAGCAGTTCTCCTGTTTTTCTACTTTTTTTGTTATAGTCTTTATTCTTTTCATTACTCTTTACCTTCACTGTACCAAGTTTGTTGAAGATACAATATATACTTTTATTTATCCCCAACGGGGAAATAACTTTTATTTGTACCCACACATGAACACATGCCGAAACTGAACCCCATGCAGGATAGGAGAGTGAATGGGCAGCCAGTTTGCCAGCCCCCAGAGCCGGGTTGAGCACACGGTGTGCGAAAATATACGGGTCGTGCTGCAGCTAATAACAATAATGATAAATACAATTTTTTTTAGCGCTTCTCATCTGCCAAGACAAATCCCGAAGCCCTTCACAACAGACGACACTGATTAAATGTAAGAGATAACAAGTTAAAAAATAAATTAAAAATGAAAATTATTTAATTTTAAAAAAGTCAGAGATAGCGATAAAAATGAGAAACGGGTATTATAGAGGGATAATGACCAGTGACATTGTTACACAGTAAATCAGGTAGATAAAGAAATTGCACAATTAGCTGGTCTATACTGCCCTCTAGTGCCCAAAGGCCTCAACAGAATGGTGATTGAAATGACAGGTTATTACAATTAAGTAATTAACTATTATAAACAATCACACATGAACAATATACAGGAAGGCACACAATGAAATCTATATAACGACTATAATATAAAGAACACTGCATACATTGGCCCTGCATCAACCGGGCGTTACGTTGTTCATTATGCACGTTGAGGGAGCGTCGCCTGGTGCGGCCGCACCTCACGCTGTCCTGTGATCATCATAGCAAAAGTTAGCGGATGTTTCTAACTGCCTTCTATTGCAGAGTAAGCTTTGCATTGTGAACATTAACCCACCAATAACCGAACCAGGCAAGAATATATGCACTTACAATACATTTTCATGCACGCACACGCATGAAAATGTATTTAGTATCCTATCCATGTGAACATGATTTAAGTGGGGTGTGGACCTCACCTCCTCTTGGGGGGTCCGGGGGGCATGCCCCTCCTGGGAAGATTATTTTTTTAAATGTTGAAGTTAAAAGCATCAATCTGGTGCACTTTGAGAGCAACATTAGGAGATCTATGGATACATCTCTCAACACCCATATGAAACAGAACTGGAAACTGATTTTCTTTTTCTTTATGGATGTTTTACAAATCACTCCCCTTTCAAACTGTATTCTTGTTTTACTGTCATATAGTATTTTATACCAGTTTTTCCTTTATTCTCTTATTTTTTTATGACTATAATGATCATATGAAGGTGTGCCTTTACCTCACTGAGCTGAGGTTATCAGAGCCTCTCAGTCTGTCAGCAGAGAGCTCTCTTCCACCTGGTTGTAGAAAAAGCTCCTTATATCCGTTAGCATAGCTAGCTAACAAGATGCTTTTTTTTTTGTGTTTATGAATTACCTCGAGGGCCGTATCAAATGGTCTCGCGGACCGTATATGGCCCGGAGGCCGGAGGCTCCCCACCCCTGCTTTAAAATGATGCCTTGAATTCAGATTTTTTCCGTCAGATTTAAAAACAATGATGTTAGCGCTAACTTCTCCATGCAGAGCTAGTGAAGATGAGGAGCCTCAGACTCATCCCTCCATGCAGAGCTAGTGAAGATGAGGAGCCTCAGACTCATCCCTCCATGCAGAGCTAGTGAAGATGAGGAGCCTCAGACTCATCCCTCCATGCAGAGCTAGTGGAGATGAGGAGCCTCAGACTCATCCCTCCATGCAGAGCTAGTGAAGATGAGGAGCCTCGGACTCATCCCTCCATGCAGAGCTAGTGAAGATGAGGAGCCTCGGACTCATCCCTCCATGCAGAGCTAGTGAAGATGAGGAGCCTCGGACTCATCCCTCCATGCAGAGCAAGTGAAGATGAGGAGCCTCGGACTCATCCCTCCATGCAGAGCTAGTGAAGATGAGGAGCCTCAGACTCATCCCTCCATGCAGAGCTAATGAAGATGAGGAGCCTCAGACTCATCCCTCCATGCAGAGCTAGTGAAGATGAGGAGCCTCGGACTCATCCCTCCATAAAGAGCAAGTGAAGATGAGGAGCCTCAGACTCATCCCTCCATGCAGAGCTAGTGAAGATGAGGAGCCTCGGACTCATCCCTCCATGCAGAGCTAGTGAAGATGAGGAGCCTCAGACTCATCCCTCCATGCAGGCTGCACAACCAAAACAATAGTTGTTGGTGCATAAATGTAAAAAGATATTAGCCATAGGTATTTATGATATTAATTAGGAATATACAAATAAGGGGTTCAAAACGGGGCTTTGAGCGGTGACGTAATGAACACAACAACTATTCTCTGTAACGTCTCTGTGTGTGTTTCCTGTTTCCTGCAGACGTCCAGCAGCTGGTGGTGGTTAAAGAAGAGATTCCCCCTGAGCAGCAAGAGTGGAGCTCCAGTCTGAACCAGGAGGACCCAGAGCCCCCCCCACACATTAAAGAGGAGCAGGAGGAACTCTGGATCAGTCAGCAGGGAGAGCAGCTTCAAGGGCTGGAGGAGGCTGATAACAACAAGCCCACATTCACTCCTGTCCCTGTGAAGAGTGAAGATGATGAAGAGAAACCTCAGTGCTCTCAGCTTCATCAAAGACAAACTGAACACCTGGAAACAGAAGCTGATGGAGAGGACTTTGGAGGACCAGAACCAGCCAGGAACTCAGATCCTGAGAGACATTTACAACCAGAGACTGAGGACAACACTGGAGACTCTTCTGAACCTGACACTGGAGACTCTTCTGAACCTGACACTGAAGACAGTGCTGATTGGAAGAAGACCAGAGAACCAGGTTCAAACTCTCAGAGAAATAAACAAGACCCTGTCAGTGATTCAAGACGTAGTGCAGGAGACAAACCATTCAGCTGCTCAGTCTGTAAGAAATCTTTTAAACACCGAGGACATTTAAATCACCACATGAGAATCCACACAGGAGAGAAACCATTCAGCTGCTCAATTTGTAAGAAAGCTTTTGCAGTGAGAGGAAGTTTAAAGGACCACTTTAGAATCCATACAGGAGAGAAACCATACAGCTGTAGTATTTGTGAAAAAAGATTCACCTGGAGGCATAAAGTCAAAAGCCATAAGTGTGTTGGTCATCAGTCCTCACAGCTTCATCAAACTGAGGAGAACAGAGAGGCAGAGCCTCCAGCCAGCAGCTCAGCTGAACACATGGAAACAGAAGCTGATGGAGAGGACTGTGGAGGACCAGAACCAGCCAGGAACTCAGATCCAGAGAGACATTTACAACCAGAGCCCGAGGACAACGACAAGGATGACATATTCTGTTCATTTTCAGGTTGGTATTTGTATGTTGTCTTCACTGGGACATGTCTCCATGCTTTAATGTTAAAGCTCTTTATTTTTGTCATACTGCCTCTTTTCACCCTCTGTCTGAAGCCAGAGCCCAGTCTGCTCTGAATGGTTAGCTGGCCGGCTCTGTTGTGATTGGTCGACCGCTTAGAGATGTCCCGCCCCTTATCATGTACAACGTGTTGTTGTGCCCCCAGGTCAAATCAATCAGGATACTTTTCAGAGGGGAAATGTACGTTGTTACAACAGAAAAGAGCCAAAGGCAGCTTAATGTTACGTAGAAGCATGCATACAAAAGTATTCAAGTAAAAAAAAAAAGAAACAATATAATAAAAAAAATAACAACAAAAAAGTGACACAATTTACAAAATACACGTCCTGTAACAGTTCTGAGGATTTAGCAGCCAGGTATATATTGCACAGTTTGCACATAGTCTGATCACTGCAGGAAGGAAGGACCTGCGGTATCTCTCTGTGAGACAGCGGGGTGCAGCAGCCTGTCGCTGAAGGAGCTGCACAGTGCAGACAAGGTAAACAACATCCTCCCCAGAACATTGAATGTTGGATTTCATTTACTGATCCTGCAGACACCCGCTACACGGGGCGGAAGTCCTGCAGCATGCCCCCCCCCCCTTCAGCAGCAGCTCATCACAGAGGAGAGGAGACGCCCCCCCTCCGAATGACTTTAAAGTAACGGAAGAGTGACAGTTCTAATCCTTTAAAATGATACCTTGACCTCAGATTTTTTCCGTCAGATTTAAAAACAATGATGTTAGCGCTAACTTCTCCATGCAGAGCTAGTGAAGATGAGGAGCCTCAGACTCATCCCTCCATGCAGAGCTAGTCAAGATGAGGAGCCTCGGACTCATCCCTCCATGCAGAGCTAGTGAAGATGAGGAGCCTCAGACTCATTCCTCCATGCAGAGCTAGTGAAGATGAGGATCCTCAGACTCATCCCTCCATGCAGAGCTAGTGAAGATGAGGAGCCTCAGACTCATCCCTCCATGCAGAGCAAGTGAAGATGAGGAGCCTCAGACTCATCCCTCCTCGGCACAGCACTAAGTGCCTCGAACAATCTTTTGTGCCTGTAGCCATCAGGCTGCACAACCAAGGGTTAACCCTGTAACCAGTGTTCGAATTACCCATTTGCTTTCGGGGGAGCCCTATTTTTCAGTGCACATCCTGCTACTAAATATGTCACATGCACGCTCTGTTGACTGGCGCAGCAGCGCGGATGCGATCAATTGCTATAAAAACAATCTGCTGCTGCTACAGACGGTATTACTGCCAAAGCACAATAACATTTCAGCTTGGCTCTTATGGTGCTCATACATCTTTTTTCCGCAGGTTATTCTGTTGATCACTGCTGACTTTTCCCTGAATCCATTCTTGTGAAAGGTGCACTCCGGTGGATTTTTCTGCGAGCGGCAGGGAGATCAATATACTTTTGCCACTTTGCAAATCTCACATCCACATTTAAATTTTTTTATGAAAAGCCATGGATACCTTTCATTACACTCAGTCCATCTTTTCTGTGTCCAGTTAAAAGGCAGGTCATGCATCGTCAGGTTCGCTAGTGCAGGTGGCGCCGGCGGCTGTGGCCGTTGTTGAAGCCTTTTCAGGCTCCGCATCGGCAGGCCTCTCCCTCGGTGTGGAGCTGTCAAACTCGACCCTAGCGCCGCTTACAGCCGGCCAACTAAAAGTTGTTCCGTTCATGTTGTCATTTTTAGACTCCTTCGCTTCTTTGCTTGTGAATCCAAAAGCTGCTGTTTTCGTTTCGCCATATTTTTTATTACAAAGCCAGAGTTAAAAAAATATCAATATGGAAATGTCAAATACCGCGCCGGCATCGCCACCGTAACCATAGCAACGTAAGTAGCGTAAAGAATGCAGCGCCGCCACCTAAAGATGGCGACACCCAGAAATATTCACAAATATAAAACAAATATTCAGAAACTGTAATGAACAATGACTATTATTTATTTCAAGAACTTTTATTTACAGAAACTCAACATTATCTAATCTGTGTGACACAAATATGCACGATTGTTTTGGGCTCCCCCTATTTATCTCAAAGTCGGCCTTCAGGGGAGCTCCCCACCTCTTTAGGGGAGCCAAGCTCCCCCTGGCTCCCCCCCATTTCGAACACTGCCTGTAATCCATTATACATAACCTGCATCTTCATCAATATCTCAACTCTTTGATATTTATTTGTAACCCTCTGTGTTTTTATTAGGGATGCAACGATACCGATCCCATTAACGGGTATCAGGCCGATACTGTCCTCATGTACTCGTACTCCTATCGGTGCATCCCTAACTTTTGGTGAAATCTAAATTTCTTCCTCGTAGGTCTTCCGATATCTTTTTTTTGCGAGGCATGGTTCACATCAGAAGTTAAAACTTGTGAATAGCAAATACTAATGTTTGAGGGATTGTTATAAGTTAACGCTGGAACAGCACTTCTTATCGTGTTTCACTGATTAAAACAAAGTGTTTTAACTCCTGACTCAATTAGTTTTTGTTAAATTCTAGGAGGTCACATACTTTTAGTGATTTCATCAAAATGGACACGAATACATGTGTGTTCTACAAGATGAAACGGATTGTGTTTGTCTATAATTGTGACTTACATGATGATCAGATCACATTGAATGAGCAATTCAAGCAAAAACCTATAAAACTCCCTCTGGAGGGCAGCAGCATAAATGATATTTTAAGTTGTTATGCATGAGAATCAGTAAAACCTTGCAATCCTTTTTTTATCTGGACATGTAAGGGTGAAAACTTTTACGTTGACAATGTTTAATTAATTGTTAATGTCAAGACATTTGATGAATGTAATTAACTTTAGCTATGTTGCTAGTTTATCCACTCAAGTGAAACCAACTTGTAGCTCTGCAGTGTAAGTAAGAAACGACTTAGTCTAATAGAGCCCTGTTCATTTCAGTGTTTTATTTTATTACATACACCTCAGAAAAAATATAGAGGGCTGGACCTCGTTGAGTTTAATGGGGGGTAAGGCCATGCCTGCACTTCATTTGACTGACCGCTCTAGTTACTCTTCTAAATCTTTCATATCTCTATTTAGAGCTGCCTTAAAAACACAAAAGGCAATCCGGGTCTCAAGCTGTATCCACATGTGATTTTAGGGGTACCAAACATAACATGTTGGTGCATAAATGTAAAAAGATATTAACCATAGGTATTTATGATATTAATTAGGAATATACAAACAAGGGGTTCAAAACGGGGCTTTGAGCGGTGACGTAATGAACACAACAGCTATTCTCTGTAACGTCTCTGTGTGTGTTTCCTGTTTCCTGCAGACGTCCAGCAGCTGGTGGTGGTTAAAGAAGAGGTTCCCCCTGAGCAGCAGGAGTGGAGCTCCAGTCTGGACCAGGAGGACCCAGAGCCCCCCCCACACATTAAAGAGGAACAGGAGGAACTCTGGAGCAGTCAGGAGGGAGAGCAGCTTCAAGGGCTGGAGGAGGCTGATATCACCAAGTCCACATTCACTCCTGTCCCTGTGAAGAGTGAAGATGATGAAGAGAAACCTCAGTCCTCTCAGCTTCATCAAAGACAAACTGAACACCTGGAAACAGAAGCTGATGGAGAGGACTGTGGAGGACCAGAACCAGCCAGGAACTCAGATCCAGAGAGACATTTACAAGCAGAGACTGAGGACAACCCCGGAGACTTTTCTGAACCTGACACTGGAGACTCTTCTGAACCTGACACTGAAGACAGTGCTGATTGGAAGGAGACCAGAGAACCAGGTTCAAACTCTCCGAGAAATAAACAAGACCCTGTCAGTGATTCAAGACGTAGTGCAGGAGAGAAAACATTCGGCTGCTCTTCGTGTGAGAAAACGTTTAAACAGAGAGGAAATTTAAATCGGCACATGAGAATCCACACAGGAGAGAAACCATTCAGCTGCTCAGTCTGTGAGAAATCTTTTGCACAGAGAGGACATTTAAAGGGCCACATGAGAATCCACACAGGAGAAAAACCATTCAGCTGCAGTGTTTGTGACAAAAGATTTACCTGGAATCATTGTCTCAAAATCCATAAGTGTGTTGGTCGTCAGTCCTCACAGCTTCATCAAACTCAAACTGAGGAGAACAGAGAGGCAGAGCCTCCAGCCAGCAGCTCAGCTGAACACATGGAAACAGAAGCTGATGGAGAGGACTGTGGAGGACCAGAACCAGCCAGGAACTCAGATCCAGAGAGACATTTACAACCAGAGACTGAGGACAACCCTGGAGACTCTTCTGAAACTGACACTGAAGACTCTTCTGAAACTGACACTGCAGATTCTACTGAAACTGACACTGCAGATTCTACTGAAACTGACACTGAAGACAGTGCTGATTGGAAGAAGACCAGAAAACCAGGTTCAAACTGTCAGAAACCTAAAAAAGACCCTGTCTGTGATTCAAGACGTAGTGCAGGAGAGAAAACATTTGGCTGCTCTTTGTGTGAGAAAAGGGTTGGACAGAAAGGAAATTTAAAAGACCACGTGAGTATCCATACTTGAGAGAAACCATACAGCTGCAGTGTTTGTGACAAAAGATTTACCTGGAGTCATAAGGTCAAAATCCATAATTGTGTTGGTCGTCAGTCCTCACAGCTTCATCAAACTCAAACTGAGGAGAACAGAGAGGCAGAGCCTCCAGCCAGCAGCTCAGCTGAACACATGGAAACAGAAGCTGATGGAGAGGACTGTGGAGGACCAGAACCAGCCAGGAACTCAGATCCAGAGAAACATTTACAACCAGAGACTGAGGACAACCCTGTAGACTCTTCTGACATTTTCCAAGTCAAATCTGCATGTGCAACAAAAAAAGAGGACAATTAATTAGTCCTACGACAATTCAAATGAGAAAAATCTGTCTGGCTGTATAAACTCTGTTTGACAATATTCATACATGACTTCATCTAAACTCCATCTTTATCAACAGAAGTTTTGAATATGTTTAATGTTTTTGTCATACTACTTTTCTGATTTATACTATAACCACTGACTGATTCATCTGCAGAGTAGTTTCTCTGTTTGGTTAATGAAATGTTGTGACTTTAAAGGGCCCATGTCATGGCCATTTCCACTGATCATAATTCCATTGTTGAGGTCTACTAAAATAGATTTATACTGTGCATTTTTCCAAACTCACATTGGTTTCGCATACAGCATCTCTGTAAAGTATGTGTATTCAGCAGTATTCACTCTCTCCACTAAACGGCTCGTTGCAGCTCTTGCCCCCCCCTACCTGTGAGCACAGTGTGCTCTGATTGGTCGGGACGTTGTGAATCGCGCTGAGCTCCGTGGAGGTGTGGTTTCCTTGTTTAGCGATACACAGCGAAACACAGCCAAACTCATCCTGAGCACACACAAACTCACAGCCGAAGTAAAAACAATAAGTGTGGCTTGATATTGAGTAAGAAAAAGGTTGATAAACGCTGTGAGAATGGGTCTGCAGAGAGAATTTCGCGGCGATCCCAACTGTCTGTTATCAGCCTGGAGCCAGGGATGAGAAATCAGCAGAGCTGCCTGCACTGAGTGTGTGTGTGAGGAAGTCCGTGGATTGGTCAATTTGGACCAATCAGCAGAGGCTTAACGTAACGGCTCCGCGGACGTAACGTAACGGCTCCACGGATTGGTCCATTTGGTTCCGGGTACGAGCTGACGTCAGCTCGTACCCGGAACCAAACGGACCCATCCGTGGAGCAAAGAAAGAAACTGAGAAATCTCCAACGAGGCGTTTTGGGGAGGAATTTTCTATGTTAGAGTTTTACTCGCTACAGGGTGTACTTTGAGGGTTTGTGACTCTGCAGACCGTTTACATGCATAAAAACCTACATAACACACAAGGTGACGGGTAATAACCGGAAAAGCATGACACCTCTCCTTTAAACTTCCATTGGGATGTTTTTGATAGTTCCTGTTGAGTTTTCAGTCTGTTCTGGTCTAAAAGAAGAACCAATGACTTTTTGATATATAGAATATTTACGATGTTTTCAGTTTGATTCTGTTCTGTTTATATCATCAAACCAAACTAACCTGCATCTTTGGGTTATTTTAGGCATGCATAATCATCTCACTTTCACCTGGTCTGCTCTTGTTATCTATATCTATTAGACACTGCTGTCTATCAAATTGTAATGATTGTATGTATTACTTCATGAATTTTACTTAACAGACTGTACGTGGTTTTCATGTTTTGCTTTCTGTTATTTTGTTCATGAATATCTGTAAGTTGTTGCTTCTGTCGGGACCCCCTTGAAGACGAGATGGTGCATCTCAAGGGGTTTATCCTAATAAATACATTTCTATATAAAAGAATAGTGTTTGTGTTTTACAACAGATTACAATCAGCTCATTTGGAGTTCAGAGTTCAGATGGAGTTTTAGGATTATTCCGGCTTTTTGAAACTGTAGTACGGGCTCATGTGTTTCATTGTTGGTGTTCTGTTAAATGCAAATTGAAGTCCTTTCACCTCCGTTGAATCAGCGTGGAAGCAGAAATAAAATACTTTTTCAAATCGAACGCTGAATTGTAACTCGTATTCTTGCTTTTTATACCTGTCCTAATCTATATTAGCCTTTTCAAGTTTCATTCTTTCTGCTCTCTATTAGTGAAGGTTTATTTAGATGAGATTAGATTTACTTATATATTTAGTTGCAGCTGCAGAAACAAGTAATAAACAAGGCATTGCACTAAAGTTAAAACTATAAGAAAAAAACCGATATGCATATAAACATCAACAATATACTTACCTCCAGAGTTTCTATGGTAGACACACAATAAGATATTCAGAATAAGTTAGAGTACACTGTAATCAACAAATCATATTGTTAAAAAATAAAAGACACAGGATAAACAATATGTGCTCAGTAGTTGCAGTTTCTTTTGAAATGAAATATGGTTGAATGTGATCATCAATACAAATTGTTCAGGGTTATTGAAAGTGAAAAACAGAGAGGAGTATGGGTAAGAAGAGACTTTAATGCCCTGACACAGCGAGGGTGCGTCTCACTTCAGTTATTTTTAATTTCCTCGCTCCTCGGGCTCGGTATCACCGGAAGGTGATTTGTCTGCGCCATCTTGAGTACCGTCCCAGTGGCCTTATTTTTGCCGGAGGAACGAGGAACGAGGAGCGAGGAGCGATAATCGAGGAACTACCAGACCATCCTCCGGTGAAATCCTCAGACACTCGCCCGCCCCCTTACTGTGTATCGCTCACTGATTGGACGATGCAGCGCATACACTGATCTGGCTGCTGTCAGACGATCAGCTGTGCGGCGTCATCACAAACGGACGTCTCTCTCACTCCAGGAATAGAGGGGGAGAGAAACAAATGACATTTGGAGCTATTTGTGAAATCTACTGGTGGAAATATACATTTATTAAATTAATAAATGTTTACTTTGTTGTTGTTTAGCCTTTCTGAGTCTATAACATGGTTAAGGTCAGTTTTTAGCCACTCAGGCAGCAAGCTCCTGAGCCAGGGCTTGCGAGCAACCTCCTGGCGTGCCTCCTTCAATGCAGCCTCCTTACCCCGTCTAGATGAGGCTTCCAACCAGGTATAAAAAATGTACTCTAGAGCAGTGGTTCTCAACTGGTCAGGCCTCGGGACCCACTTTTTCCTTTGTCAATAAATCGCGACCCGAAATTTTGAACCACTCAAATCTATTCAACGAAAAATCGTGCTGTAATATATACGCTTTGCAGCATACAATATGAATTAAAGTGAAGTACAGGGCATATATCCCTTATATCCCTTCACAGAACTAAAGGTTCTTTTAAAAAAGGTTTAATGAGATGATGGAATCAAAGCTGAACTGTATAACATAAAAAGGCAGACGTGCTGAAAACCCATCCCCAGAAGGGGGGTCTGGGGGGATTCTCCCCCAGGAGATTTTTAGAAATACTAACATATAAATACTCATTCTGGTACACTCTGAGAAGAAAATAAATAAATGCATTACAACCCGACATATTAATAATATTGTATGCCATTGTTTGTTTTTCACTTTGTTCTGACAGCAGAACTTGCTGCCCCTCACAGAGAGAAGAGTAAAGAGGAGATAGTCTGTGTCAATTACTTTAAATTGTGGATAAGGGTAGATAGCTCCCATTGTTCTGTGACCTGTCCATCATCAAACCGGGGGTCATATTTCATTATGTGTTCATTTTTATCTGAAGTTGTACCCATGGATGTAAAAAGAATAGTTCTACCGCAAAGTTATTCTCCGTGGGGACTTCCGGCAACAATCTTGATTCTGATTGGCCAGAAGACTCGAAAAAAATATCAGCAAAGAGGTTTTATTGAGAAGATGATCACTACTTGACAGAAGTTTTCAAAACCGTTTAGGGTCTCCGGTACTTCCACTCCAACGCCCACTGCATGCACAGCGTTAGAAAATCGGGCCTTCAAAATAAAAGTTTGACTTTTTTTCACTCACACATCTGCGACCCACTCGAAACGGGTCCGCGACCCACTTTTGGGTCGCGACCCACCAGTTGAGAACCACTGCTCTAGAGAGTACCCGAGACATTCCGCCTTGAGAGCCAACGATAAAGAAACTGCTGAGTCCATTATGGTCGGTTCATTCTGTTAGGGTTGAGTGAAGCAGGCAGGACCCAAATGCAGATTTCAAAGAAAAATCCTTTATTTCAAGGCAAGGCTGGTAAAAAACAGAACACTACCCCGTGACACAGTCCAAGACAAACAATGAACCACACAGGGGAACACAGGGAAAGACAAGACTAAATACAGAGAGGGGTAATCACGAGACGAGAAACAGCCGGGCAGGGGAGGAGAAACACAAGGGCAACAGCTGAACACAATCAGACAATCAGACACACCAGGGAAACTAACGACAGGGAGGAAAACACAGGGAGAAGGACCAGACAAGAGACAGGGAGGAACACACAGGGAGAAGGACCAGACAAGAGACAGGGAGAACAGAACAACAAAATAAACCCCAAAACTTAACACACAAAACTCAAATCATGACAAGCCCAATCCATTATGTGCACAAGACTTCAGTCAAAGACTGCTGCCACTGCAACATAAAACAAAGATTAGTCTATATATATACTGTGCTGGACAGGCACGGATATCCCATGACAACTTAGAGATACAGTTACCAATTTTTTCTGATTTCACTAATTTCACAATTTCATGGACTCATCATCATCACCATATCATTATTAACACTACACATAGTGAGAATAGCATGCTCAACAAAAAATAAACACCTGATCAATATACTGTAACTAGCAAGCCAGCTAGCTAGCTAGCTATAGGTAGCACCTAGAAATGCAAGCAGCTAATTTGAGCTAGTCTTCTATTTATTGTTCTTTTATTTATTTTATGTTATTTACTTTCAGTTATTGTTTTTTTTACTTTTACAACCCCGTTTCTAAACCTTAAATGGGTACTTTGTCTTTGTTGATGTACTTTGAACAAAATTACTTACAGCAAGGTATCTGCAGCATCAGCACCTGCCGTCACCTGCCACTTTCTCCAGTGCGACAGCTTTGTGAGAGAGTGGAAATTGGCAAGATTAATAGTACCCGCCCACTACTCGGCTATGTGAGTTGTGTCAGTGGCAGTGGGTAGGGATGAAAAGGGAGTCGGAATTTAGAAAATATATTTGTTCAATCTCAGTAATTTATTCATTGACATTGGGTCCTAATGAAGGGGTCTACAATGAGCCAAATTGAATTGATATATTGCCCGAATGGACCAAATAATTAAATATTGGTAAACGATAGTCACATTATGATATTCTCAATAGCTTTAATGCATTCCCAGACCCAGAAAATGTATATTTTGACACCAAGATTGACCTTCTAAGTGGCTTGGAAGCCGAGATATTGGCACTTATAGCTTTTGCATGGCGGCTCATCTTGGAAATCCAAGATGGCCGCCATCCGCCATCTTGATGAAGAGCCACTTCATCAAGATGGCGGATTTAAAGCTATGGTGATGTAGAACACATGGAAAAAACGTGGTGCTTTTATCCGGCGTGTCCCCATAATTTTGCTAAGCTGCCGCACTATTTAAACATGTTTGAATGGTGATATACACAGTGATAGATGTTAAGGCCTAAAACGTTTATAATAGTTACATTTGTGTTTATTTTAAAATCTTTTCATACAATCATACGTTTTGGGATTCATGTGGATTAATACGTGAGGGTGAGGGTGACGAGCATAAGTTTCACTTTTCTTTTTAATTTTAATTTCAACCTAATAAAGAGTTTATGTTTCTCTGTTGTCCACGTTAGTAAAGCATAAAACAACACCATCAGGGCGCGGTGCAGAGTCTCTAGATGCGCTTATAGTAGTGTGCCTTTCTTATTAAACATCCATGTAGTCCGCTGTATAGAGATCTGTAGTCTCCCCACAGCAGACGTCCGTTGGCACATCATAAACACGTTGGATAGTGTTAGTGCCAGTGGCCTAACTATCGACGGTGCAGCCGGTGCAACGCACCGGGGCCCAGAGCCGGCCAGGGGCCAATGCAAAAAAAAAAAAAAAAATGTTTTTTTTATATATATATATTTTTTTAAATATTTTTTTGGGGCCCCAATGGCATTGACCGGTTCACGCAGTCTTCAAAGTAACCAATAAACCTAAATTAATTTGTAATTTGTCTGTCCAATGACCTTGCTCCCTTTCATTTCATGTGTTATCTTGACGAGCTAACCGTTTAATCAACCTGTACTGTACTGTAGCTAGCAACAGCAAGTTCGGCAGCATTATAAAAAATGTAATAGCTTGCATTTATAATGTACAGCAAACAAAAGCACAAGAGCGACGCTCAAAAGAGAAAGGACAAGAGAGAGTGTATGTCCGTGCGTGTGTGAGTGCATCAGCGTGGGCTTATGTTTGGGACAAACAATATTTGCACCGGGGCCAATCACAACCTTGTTACGCCACTGGTCAGTGCAGTCGGATTCTCAAAGCACCGCAGTCTCTTTTCCTAAATCCTTTTGAATGATCCTATCCACTATTCCTTAACCCCGTGACGTTTCACACAGAGGTCAATGAATAGTGGTTAGGAAAAGACGATAGGAGCTGACTTTTTGACAATTCGACCGGATACCAGGGTTTCTTGTTTACCCCCAGCTAACATGCTAACTTGCTAACGGAGACCCTGAAACAGAACTTCCGGTGCTGGCCTTCACAACAAAACCCACCGTTTTCTCTCTTCGCCTTTCTCTTCTTACAAATATTATATTACAGCAAGAGGGGAAATACATATAATATAAATAAAGGTGTTTCAGGAGAAATAAACCGGGTTCTCTCCGCAGCTCCATGTCTGTGTTTCTTAAAGGTTTAGGTATTGTCTAAGGGGAAATTATATTCGCTTTTATTTTGAAGTCCTCTGCACCGGAAGTGATGGTCTCGCTCTTTCTAACTTGGAACCAGATCGCGTTTCGTGGGTTCTCTCTCTACATCCATGGTTCTCTCTCGGTGTTCATGATGAAGTGTGTGTGAGCAGCTGATCCACCGTCTGTGTTTCTGGGTGAACCTCTGACTTTGTGCTCTTTCTTCTGAAGCCTTTACCTCGGACTCTAGAAGCTAGCTTAGCATGCTAGCTGGTAACACGCTAGCAACACAGAGTGAGAGAAACAGGAAGTGGTGATTTAGTAAACATGAGTGTTGTGCTGCTCTCGTTGGTGAAGCAGCGACTCACTGCGGCTGCTGAAGAGATCTTTGTTCTGTTTGAAAGAACGATAGCAGAGTACGAGGAGGAACTGTCTCGTTCAAAACAGGAGAACGAGAGACACCGGAAACTACTGGACGCTGTTTTACAGCCTCAGCTTCAGATCCACAGAGCAGGTCTGTTCCCTCTTTACTAACTCTCTCTAACTCTTTAGACTCTGCATTAACTCGTTACACTCTTAATTGCTGTCTCTGCCGTCTGACGCTCTATTTGACACCATTTTCATATTTCTGGAGTAATTATACCGTTTTTTGATGAACATAAATATTGTTTTTCTGGCGTCACTTTAACATTTTATGGGGAAAATCTGCATTTTGGTATGAGGGTGCACGCTGAGAGTAAGAGGGTGCAGCGCCCCTGTTACCCAGTTTAGAGAAAACCCTGTGTGATGGAAACTTCTGAAGCAATTGGAAACAGGACTCAGAGAGACACGGGCAGAGCAGGAGCTTTGAGGGCAAACACTGACGGCTTATTTGGAGCTTCGGCTGGAGAATTCACAAGACATGTCACGGGCCACAAGTTGACACAGAGGATTCCAAACCAATTCTGAGGATCTCTACCCAGACCCATGTATTTAGCTGGTTCTGAGAGAATAATCAACATTGTGCATAACAAGATGAAACCATAACACCTCTATTAGCTGACGCCAACAGGCAGGAACAGGGAGACAAAACACTGAGAGCACAGCATCCAGGCTACAGGGGCCTGTGCTCAGTGAGGTCAGTACACACTGATAAACTGGGTCACAGTTATGGGCCTAGGAAAATATTTCCACAACAGTTCCTCCCTTTTTATCCATTTTGATAAACAAAACCTACCCCAATAACACATTTGTTCAAATCACTAATAAATGAGATTCTTCAGAAAGGGTGTTGGCATTTTGCTAATTTAGCAAACAAACATATTAATAAAACATTTCAGATTGAAGCAGTCAATCACAATCCTGAAAACTGATCTTCCATCAGTGTTTGGAGCATCTCTTTCCAAAGGTATAACAATTAACATACATGAAATAACAGAGGAATATAATAACACAAACCATTTAATCCTAGCTAACTTTATCATGTATTTATCAATTATCAATATTATACATTTGTATGATCAATGTAGTAAATTCTAATCTTACTCATTAACCTATTCAATTTAAAAGACTGTACGAATAAAGGTATTCTGATTCTGAGGCTAAACACCAGTTACTTTATCAATTACTCGATTTAAAAGGCTATATATGTTAAAGTATTCAGTCTATAAACTTAACATAATAGAACTATCAACCTAGGATTACATTACTCTGACTTCATTCAATATTAAATCAAAAGACTATGCATGGTAACATCATTACATTACTTAAACTATCAATCATTATGTCCTTTCAAAATCTGAAAGGGAAAAGTTAAACAATTCTCAAAATGTTTAATCTGAAAAGGAAAAGTTAGGCAAATATTCAAAGACTTTTGTAAAACCCTGGAAAGGAAGGATTAAGCATTCTTAAAACTTTAATTCATACATTTGTAAATGCTACAACTGATCTGTACCAAATTAACTGATATATATAATATAACTTTACCATATAATACATAGATTAAGAATAAATGAAACAAATAATACAAAATTGACCTAAAAGAGCAGACAGATTTTGCAACCCTGACCTCCTCAGGCAGGTTGTTTACGACCAGCAGTGATGCCTCTGAGGGTCTCAGGGTGCAGGACGGGGCATAGGGTTTATAAAAGGTCACAAACATCTTAACATAACAGCAATACAATTTAAGAATGTATTCTTAAAGCAATATAATCGTATTTTCTTCTTACACCTACAGCGCACCCTGAACAGTGTGCTTCTTGTTTAAATGTGTCTCTGTTCCAACATTTAGATTCCATCGGTATCGTTTAGAAATGTTAGTTTCGGTTCTGCTTGTCGATTCCTAAGGAAATGCATCTCGCTGCTTTCTGTACTGTTAGACGGGCGGGGCGGGACGTGTAGCACAGTGGCAGGTTTGGGAAGCAAAACTCGGTTCTGAGTAAGAACAAATAACAATTGTCCGGTACCGGAATGAATAAGAGTTGTGAGGACAGGAGGCGGAGGCCGAGCCCCGCGGACCGCAGCTCTCTCTCTCCATGCTCCGGATCAGCTGATTGCTGCACGGTGCAGTTCAGCCTCTCTCTCTCTCTCTCTCGCTCTCGCTCTCTCTCTCGCTCTCGCTCTCGCTCTCGCTCTCTCTCTCTCCACACACACAGCGGCTCCGCTGCCCATTTAACAGCCTAATCTTTGTCAAACTTTCTTATGTTCTTTCTCTAACACGTAATGAAGGTTATTAAGCGTTTTAGCTCCTATGTTGTTAATATTGACCGCCATTTCCTTTATGAAGTAAAGCAGCCTCCCTGTCTGTGTCCTCGCGCTGTCCTCACATCCCCGGACCCCCAGACTCGGAGGAGCACAGGGATGTCAGTATTGTTTATGAAGCAGGGTATAGAAAGTACATTATTGAAATGAAAATACTATTATTTACTTTTACAAACAGTGAGCAGCTGTAGCATATGTGTTGCAGGACATGTGTTGGACACACAGACTGTGGGGTTGGACTCTGTCTCACAGGCAGGTTGCAGTGTAACACCAGAGACTGGGCCAATTGTACATTCTCAAACTGCACCTCTTAGAACTAACTAAACAATGCAGAGATTATTTTTATATCATTTTATTCAATAACCGCAACAAAATTCAACAGTATGAAGTGATTTGTAAATAGGAATACAGATTTGACTTAATGTTTTCATAAATATATTTTTCTCCCAGTGAAATTGGCATGGGACTTATTTTTACCCTCTCAAAGAATCAATCAATCAATGTTTATTTATATAGTAAATTGCCAAAATCACTTGTCCATGGACAAGTACTCTCTAAAAACGTTTTCTTTCACTGCCAGTGGAGTTTCATTATCACTGGCCCCACCATTGTAACCACTGGCCCAAGAGCATTCGTCCAAAAAAATCGAAAAATTAAGACATTTGTTGCAATAGTAATTTATGCACAAACTACATTACTACTTGCACTACAACATTTGAATCATCAGTTCTTCCTCATTTTCCTCAATTGTTCATATTTGGTTTATTAAAATAATTATATTGTGGTCATTGTTAAAAAAAAAAGAAAGGAGGGTGACATTTCTGCTGTGAGTATTATTATTTTTATAATGCGCTCTCTGCCTTCCTGTCATTATCAGCAGTTAGAAATGTGCTTGGCCGGTTACCGGTGGTTTTAAAAACATTGGCGAGAAAGTCTGTAGTGAAGGAGCGCGCACGGGAGCCTGCTGCGCTGCGCTCTACTCCGAAGCAAACCGCTGTTTGCTTTTCATCCGACAACAACAACCCCTCACGAAACGCTATGTTGTAGCGTTAATAAACGAAACAATTTAAAGGTCCCATGTCACGCTTTTCTGGTTATTACCCGTCCCCTTGTGTGTTATGAAGGTTTTTCTGCATGTGAACGGTCTGCAGAGTCACAAACCCTCAAAGTACACCTTGTAGTGAGTAAAACTCTAACACAGAAAAGACCTGTCTATGCTGCCCCAGAACGCCTCGTTGGAGATTTCTCTTTTTCTTCCTGGGTACAGTGACCTATTTGGGTATAGTGACGTAACCAATCCGCGGACTTCCTCACACACACACACATACTAGGCAGGACGTTGCGAGGCTCGCTGCTACGAGGAGCGGACAGTGTGAGCTGGCTCACTGGTGTGGGGTCGGCGAGACACCGCGGAACTCAGCCTGGGCACACACACAAACTCCCAGCCAGGCTGCGGGTGTGTGTGTGTTTCGGGCTGGGTTTCGCTGTGTCTCGCTGTCTCGCAGACGGCCACTGGGCTCACAGGGAGGGGGGGGGCAGGAGCTCCAACAAGCCATGTAGGACAGAGAGTGAATACACATACTATACAGAGATGCTGTATGAGAAACCAATTTGAGTTTGGAAAATTGCACAATAAATCTATTTTAGTAGACCTCAACAATGGAATTATGATCAGTAGAAATGGCCATGACATGGGACCTTTAACAAAAATGCTTGTCATAATACCAATACCACAGGACCATTTATTTCTGAAGCAATATTTCTAGTGGCCCGAGCGGGCAAGTGGAAAGTACGTTATGCTGGCCCGGGGGTCTAAATAGTGCTTCCGGGCCAGCGGGCCATTTATAATGTCGAGCCCTGTCTATCCTGGGATTTGCGAATACAAATCTTAAATTGCTTGTCATACAGAAGTTTCACTCAACTGATGTTTTTTAAAGGTCCCATGTCATGGCTATTTCTACTGATCATAATTCCATTGTTGAGGTCTACTAGAATAGATTTACATTTTTCAATGTTCCAAACTCACATTGGTTTCTCATACAGCATCTCTGTATAGTATGTGTGTATTCACTCTCTGTCCTACATGCCTTGTTGGAGCTCCTGCCCCCCCTCCCTATGAGCCCACTGTGCTCTGATTGGTCAGCTCGCCCACTCTGTTCTGATGAGTGGAGAAAAACGTGATTATTCTGAGTTTTCCAGAAAAAAGTCGTAATTCTGAGAAACAAAGTCGGAATGTTGAGATTTTCTTAAAAATTCAGCATTTTAGAAAAAGTAAAAATGTTGGGAAAAAGTCAGAATTTTGAGAATTATTATTGTAGAGATTCTATGTATTGTCGAGAGGAAGGTGAGGCACATGAGACCCAACAATGCAGACGAGCTGAAGGCCGCTAGTGAAGCAACCTGTGCTTCATCACACCTCAGCAGAGCCACAGACTGATAGTCTCCATGCCACCCCGCATTGATGCCGTTATTCATGCTAAAGGAGCTCCAACCAAGTACTGACAGCAGGAACATTACATACTTTTCAGAAGGACAGCATTTCTATAATAGAAAATCTCCTTTTTATTGGTCTTATGTATTATTAAAATGTTCTGAGATGCTGTATTTTGGCTTTCATTTAATCATCAAGATTAAAACAAATAAACGCTGGAAATAATCCCTTTGTGTCTGATGAATCTATGTGATGTATAAGTTTAAACTTTATAAATTGAATTACTGATATAAACTCACTTTTCCATGATATTCAATTTATTGAGATGCACCTGTTTGAGTCCAAGTACAGGTTTAGCAAGGCGATGAGAGATGCTAAACGACTACTCTGAGAAACTCCAACACCAGTTCTCAGCTAACGACTCTGCAGACAGGTCACAAACTGTAAGGCTAAGGCCTCACAGTCCGTGAACGGCCGACGCCTTGCTAAGCGGCAGTGAAACTACGTTTTAGACCAGCGACAGTACTAACTAACCTGTTGTCCTGAAGCTCTCCAGGGCATCTGGAAAAAACGTGTAATTGACACACTATTAAAACAATAGGCACGCATTTAAAATAAGGAATGGATAAAGGCTGCAATGTTAACCTGTCGGGCGGGGGCTGCAGGGTTATTTTTCACGAAACTGTGTCTCAGGGCTTCTTAACATTTAAAAACCTATTAATGTGTCATACCCACTTAACGGGAAGAAACTCAGCTAACTGACGATACGAACAAGTTTTACCGAAACAAAACACAAGTCTCACAATAAGGGTCTAAATGAGCCCTGAGCGAAAAAATGCTGACGCACTTAGCACAGAACTCACGGTAAAATACCCTTATTACTTATCGGATCTGCATAAACAAGATATCGATTAGCAAGCTGAGATTCCACAGATTCCAGAAATATAAGTATCATCATCGTGACAGGGGAAGCAAAGCCAGACATCACACCACGTAGCTTTACGGAGCAAACACGGAGATATTCTTACCTTTAGCTGTTGTTCTGATCAAAAGTTGTGTTCAATGGCATTAGAACGATAAAAACGCTGCTGAAGGTTAATCCAATGTGTCTGAAATGATTACTGATAATCCATCTTCATATTTATGTCAATAACGGAGTTTTCATATATCTGCTATGACAGCTTCCGGTCTTGGGCAATCTGGCTACGCATCACTCTATTCACCAATGGGTAATGTTTAGATGGATTTTAGGAACTTCCCCTTGATCCTATTGGCTCTAACGGTTAAAAAGAGGTGTCAATCATCAAAATCGACCGAGGGGGGGCAGAGATATGGCAAATGCACCCAAATGACCCCAGAAGTGGGTTTTCTTTTCTAAACCTCTCTAAAAAAGTAAAATGTCACTTGTTTTGCATCAATCTTGATACAGGGTATTATATGTTATAGTTTGGATTCCTAAAGCTTTTAGTCTACTATCCCATCCTTCAAGGGTGGTTTTCACGATAAGTAATGTTTCTTTTTTGGACACTATCATTTAAATGTTTTTACTATGTTCAATCTGAATTTACTTAAAAAAAAAAAATTCTATATTGATGCTGACTCTTCTACATCCAACTCAAAGGTTTATCATTGCTTTGAAAAAAAGATTATTAATTTACCCCTTTTAGAAGTGAAGATATAGTCAATTGTTCTGGTAATGTCATTTTCGAGCCTGAGACCTGAAAAACAGGCTCAGGGTTTAACAGGTCAGATTTTAAATTCTAATACTCTACAGTTTCTCTGAATATGTGTTTCCTGTTTCCTGCAGACGTCCAGCAGCTGGTGGTGGTTAAAGAAGAGGTTCCCCCTGAGCAGCAGGAGTGGAGCTCCAGTCTGGACCAGGAGGACCCAGAGCCCCCCCCACACATTAAAGAGGAACAGGAGGAACTCTGGAGCAGTCAGGAGGGAGAGCAGCTTCAAGGGCTGGAGGAGGCTGATATCACCAAGTCCACATTCACTCCTGTCCCTGTGAAGAGTGAAGATGATGAAGAGAAACCTCAGTCCTCTCAGCTTCATCAAAGACAAACTGAACACCTGGAAACAGAAGCTGATGGAGAGGACTGTGGAGGACCAGAACCAGCCAGGAACTTAGATCCAGAGAGACATTTACAACCAGAGACTGAGGACAACCCTGGAGACTCTTCTGAACCTGACACTGAAGACAGGGGAGATTGGAAGGAGACCAGAGAACCAGGTTCAAACTCTCAGAGAAATAAACAAGACTCTGTCAGTGATTCAAGATGTAGTGCAGGAGAGAAACCATTCATCTGCTCAGTCTGTGAGAAAGCTTTTACACAGAGAGGACGTTTAAATGACCACATGAGAATCCATACTGGAGAGAAACCATTCAGCTGCTCAGTCTGTAATCAGTCTTTTACACGAAGAGGAAGTTTAAAGACACACATGATAATGCACACAGGAGAGAAAACATTCAGCTGCTCAGTCTGTAAGAAATATTTTGCAAAGAGTGGACATTTAAAGGACCACATGAGAATCCATACTGGAGAGAAAGCATTCAGCTGCTCAGTCTGTAAGAAATCTTTTGCAAAGAGTGGACATTTAAAGGACCACATGAAAATCCATACTGGAGAGAAAGCATTCAGCTGCTCAGTCTGTGAGAAATTGTTTGCAGGGAGAGGAAATTTAAATCGTCACATGGCAATACATACAGGAGAGAAACCATTCAGCTGCTCAGTTTGTGAGAAAACATTTGCATGGAAAGGATACTTAAATCTGCACATGAGAATCCACACAGGAGAGAAACCATTCAGCTGCTCAATTTGTAAGAAATCTTTTGCAGTGAGAGGAAGTTTAAAGGACCACATTAGAATCCACACAGGAGAGAAACCATTCAGCTGCAGTGTCTGTGACAAAAGATTCACCTGGAGTTGTCAGGTCAAAATCCATAAGTGTGTTGGTCGTCAGTCCTCACAGCTTCATCAAACTCAGACTGAGGAGAACAGAGAGGCAGAGCCTCCAGCCAGCAGCTCAGCTGAACACCTGGAAACAGAAGCTGATGGAGAGGACTGTGGAGGACCAGAACCAGCCAGGAACTCAGATCCAGAGAGACATTTACAACCAGAGACTGAGGACAACCCTGGAGACTCTTCTTAACCTGACATTTTCCAAGTCAAAGCTGCATGTGCAACAAAAAAAGAGGACAATTAATTAGTCCTACGACAATTCACATGAGAAAAATCTGTCTGGCTTTATAAACTCTGTTTGACAATATTCATACATGACTTCATATAAACTCCATCTTTATCAACAGAAGTTTTGAATATGTTTAATGTTTTTGTCATACTACTTTTCTGATTTGTACTATAACCACTGACTGATTAATCTGCCCAGTAGTTTCTCTAAAAATCTGTTTGGTTAAACCAGTTAAGCCCCATGCCCCCGGTATCGTGGGCAAAACACAACATCTTGCAAGAAACAGCGTCTGAGATCTTCTTAACATTGAATAAACTATGAATGTGTCATATCCACTTAACGGGAAGAAACTCAGCTATCAGACAATATTAACAATTTGTAGCTAAACAAAACACAAGGGTAAAACAAAGGCTCTGAATTAGCCTTGAGCGAAAAAATACTAACGTACTTAGCACAGAACTGACGGTAAAATACCCTTATTACTTATCGGATCTGCACAAACAAGATATCGATTAGCAAGCTGAGATTCCACAGATTACAGAAATATAAGTATCATCACTGAGAACGATCAGATCACGATCAGAACTCGCAGCATGGGAAGCAAAACCAGACATCACACAACGTAGCTTTAGGGGGCAAAAACGGGACATTGTCTTTTGCTGTTTCTGATCAAAAGTTATGTTCAATGGCATTAAAACAATAAAAATGCTGCTGAAGGATAATCCAATATGTCTGTGTCACTTTGAAATGATTACTGATAATTCATCTCCATATTTATGTCAATAACGGAGATTTCATATTAGCTGCTATGAGAGTGTATGACATCTTCCGGTTTTGGGCATTCTGGCTAGAGAGGGAGGGTATGGATGGTTATCATGCTTAAAGAAGGTGCTCATATCCCCCTCTCTGTGTTGCATGGCTATATATAATTGGGAAAAGAGTGCCACATCATCCCTCAACATTGAGATCTGCCTGCCTGCTTGGTCTTGGTCCTGGGTGTTGGGAATCTAAAGAGAGGCAGTGAGTTCTTTTTGATGGGCTCATGAATGGAGTGTGTGCGGTCCCTGATCACTGTCACATGGTACTTGTTGTACTGATCTCTGCCCACTGATTCCACTGTGCAGACTGTGTTAACAGCAGACTCGTCAATGATATTCCGTGTGTCCAGCATTAAAAGATCGGGGGTATCATCTAGGAACGGATTGCTCATCCCACTGATGGTGTACACCAGAGCTAGTGCTTGCTCTTTGAATGTCTTATGTGTAGACATTCCTTCTTCATGGTGGTGTTGTTTATTGCCTTTTTCTAAAATATACTCCTGCTCAAACTCTTTTAGGAGTCATGCTTGTTCAGGCCCTGCGATCATCCACTTTTTGAAGGCTGAGGGGTTCTTGGTGAGTCCCACAGCACCCCAGAACCCTTGACCAGATCATTATACTGCTCATGAGCCTGGTCTATTGGTATGCTTGAGAATCTGTTTGTGGTTTTGGGAACAACCCAATGACAATGTTCTTCAAATTCCTTGTGAATGGACGTGGGCAAGCTTTCCATGTCCCGGATGTGGACAGGAGTCCATCGGGCATAGTTCTAGTGATCAAGGGCGAAGAACCATGGGACGAGGGCCTTCAGTGACTCCACATAGAGGGGGAAATCTTGTTCTCTGTGGGCCCGCACAAATATCAGACCCAGAATTTCCATCTTGAGGATGGTATCCCAGTAGTGGAATGTTGGACTCTTGGTGATCATGTCTTGTCTCCAAGCTTCTTTGGTCTTCTCATTATCAGTCACCATGTCCAAGAAGGCATCCTGCTGCAGCTTTGCCAATGCCAGAGCACTCACTTGGTGGGCATGTCTTGTCCTAGTGAGGTGGGACGCTTTGAGGAAAGAGTCGGCTGTGCCAGAGGATGCGATACCGGCCTCAGTCAGTGCAGTGGTCCTTCCAGAGGCCTCCAAGTAGTCCCCATATGTTTTCCACATTGCCATTTCAATATGGAGACCACCAAACATGACTACATACTTGTCCTCGCCATGTGTTTGAGGCCAGTTCCACTGGATATATTTGGCCAGTGCATGCAATGGTGTGCAATGCTCATTTTCCCATACAAATATTAATATAAAATATTTAAAGTATTAAAATGCAATAAAAAGAGGTGTGTCCTATGCAGCCAGTGTAGTTCTTTGACCCAGCACTGATTTTGAGTGATTAGGTCACATGACCTGGAAGGTATTGAAGCAATATGCTCATTTTCCCATACAAATATTAATATAAAAATATTTAGAGTATTAAAATGCAATAAAAAGAGGTGTGTTCAATAAATGTATGCTCTATAATGAATTTGCTTCACATTCACACGATCGAGAAGCTGTCGATTTATTAAAAAGAACATTGTTCTTGTGTAATTGTAAAAGTCATTTGTTGATGGTCCCTAAGTGAAAGCCTCGTTTCGCGGAGAAGATCTCCCCGTCGTAATGCGGCCAGCAGCAGGGGAAACTGACGCTGCTGGCGGGTCCGCGAATGTCCGTCGAATATCCAACCTAAAACTAACTTCACCGCGGGACCGAGTGCTACGTTTAGCATCCAGCCACCGGAGCCTTTCGACTTTTCAAGACCGCAGGAATGGGCCAAATGGATACGGCGGTTCGAGAGATTTCGCCTGGCAAGTAATCTGAACAGTAGCTCAGAAGAGAATCAAGTCAACACATTAATATACTGCATGGGAGATGAAGCAGATGATATTTTACGTGGATTGACTCTCACAGCGGCTCAGAGAGACACTTACCAAGGTGTGCGGGAGGGCTTTCAAGGCTTCTTCGTTGTCAAGAAAAATGTCATATATGAGCGGGCAAAGTTTAATATGCGCAGACAGGGAGAAGGTGAACCTGTGGACTCGTTCGTCACAGCTCTATATGCACTAGCGGAGCATTGTACCTACGGCGTGCTACATGATGAACTCATTCGAGACAGGCTTGTTGTCGGATTGACGGATAAGCGGCTGTCTGAACAGATGCAACTGGACTCAGACCTTACCTTGGGAAAAGCTATTACCATGGCTCGGCAGAGTGAAGAGGTGAAACGGCAACAATCTTCTCTGCTAGGTGACAATAGAACTGAGGCATGTGACGCTAAATTAGTGGACAGAGTGTTTAAGAGCAGTAGCAAATATCTAGCAAAGCTCAATCTGCTAATAGCTACCAAGCCAAGCCACAATACAACAATGGTAATGATGCAAAGTGTTATAACTGTGGTTGTTCTCCTTCACATGCAAAGACTGAGTGTCCAGCCAAGGATGTAAAATGCCATGCATGTGGGAAAATGGGACATTATATGCGTGTGTGTAAAACAGCTAAAAGCGTGCATGAGATTAATGAAGAAGAGGAAAGCTTGTTCTTAGGCAGCATTGAGGCCGACAATGATCCGTGGATGGCAGACATTGACATTAACAACAAAAGCGTGCAGTTCAAAATTGACACTGGGGCTGATGTTACAGTCATTCCTCACTCCGTGTTTAAAGAGGTCTATAAGCACAAAGATCCACCAGCACTTCAAAAGCCAAGGAAGCCACTTTGGGGTCCAGGGAAAAATCCTTTAGATGTAGTGGGCTTTGCTGGTATGCTGCTGAAGAAAGGAGAGAGAGAACTTATGGAGGATGTGTATGTCATTGACGCTTGCAAACAGCATTGCTCGGGAGGCCTGCCAGTGTAGCGCTGAAGCTAGTGGCACGACTAGACAACGTCACTATGGACACGCTAAAGACTAATTACCCAACAGTATGCAGCGGTCTTGGAGAGGTGCGGCAGCCATATGCCATTAAGCTGAAACCAGGGGCCCAACCGTTTTCTCTGAAGACGCCTAGAAGGATTCCACTGCCACTGATGGACAAAGTCAAAGAGGAACTGTCCCGCATGGAAGACCTGGGGGTGATCAGCAGAGTTGAGGAGCCTACAGATTGGTGCGCTGGCATGGTGGTGGCGCCTAAAAAGACAGGGGCTGTTCGCATATGTGTTGATCTAACTAAACTGAATGAGTCTGTGTGTCGAGAAAAGTACATTCTACCTTCAGTGGAAGAAACACTGGGAAAGCTGGCTGGAGCCAAAATATTCAGTAAGTTGGATGCAAACATGGGGTTTTGGCAAATACCTCTAACAAAAGACTCAGCCAAGTACACAACGTTCATCACACCCTTTGGCCGATACCACTTCAATCGGCTACCTTTCGGAATAGCCTCAGCCCCTGAGCATTTCCAAAACAGGATGACAACTGAGGTAACTGAGGGACTAGTGGGGGTTGTCTGTCACATGGACGATGTACTGGTGTGGGGCCAAACACAGGAGGAGCACGACGCTCGTCTGTATGCTGTGCTGGAGAAGATCCAAAAGGCAGGAATCACCTTGAATGTGGAAAAGTGCGACATATCCAAACAGGAGGTGACATACTTGGGCCATGTGATCACTGCTAGCGGCATTAGACCAGACCCGAGCAAGACAGAGGTTGTAAGGAAAATGGAAGAGCCGAAAATGTGAGTGAGCTGAGGAGCTTTCTAGGCATGGTCAACCAGCTGGGAAAGTTCATACCGCAGCTAGCAGAGTGAGACAAGCCACTTCGAGACCTGCTCTCCAAAAAAAACTGCTGGCTGTGGGGCATCGATCAGGCCAGAGCCTTCCAATATCTGAAAGACTCTCTGATATCTCCACCAGTGCTAGCCATGTATGACACAAACAGAGAAACCAAAGTCTCAGCAGATGCATCATCATACGGCTTGGGGAGTGTGCTTCTGCAAAAATGGGAAAAGGATTGGAGACCGGTAGCCTATATGTCACGTTCTCTCACACAGACGGAGCAGAGATACGCACAGGTAGAAAAGGAAGCTTTAGGCTTAACCTGGGCTTGTGAAAGGTTTCGCAACTTTCTCATCGGCAGACACTTTGAGCTGGAAACAGATCATAAGCCTCTACTGAGTCTCCTGGGGTCTCAGGCATTGGATGTGCTTCCCCCACGGATTCAACGTTTCCGGATGCGCCTGATGCGTTATTCCTACTCAATCACAAAGCCTGTGGACGGCCGATACACTGTCATGTGCACCTGTGAAAAGAGACTCCACACCAGATGAAAAAGAGTTCCTCGAGAGCAAGAATATCTATGTGGACATGATTATCGATGGTTTGCCAGCAAGCACGGCTTACCTGGAAGAGCTGAAAGAGCAGTTGGCAAAGGACAGTGTGTGCGGAAGAGTTATGCAGCTGTGTGAAGAGAAATGGCCAGCACACAGCAACAGCGAACCAGCCATAAAGTTATACTGGGCGGAACAAGCGTTCATAACTGTAAAGGACGGACTACTGTTAAAGGGGGACAGGCTCGTCATCCCCGCAACAATGAGAAATGATGTGCTCGCCAGACTACATGAAGGTCACCAAGGTGTGGTGAAGTGTAGGGAGCGTGCCCGACAGTCTGTATGGTGGCCAGGGCTAAGTCAGCAGCTAAATGAGTTGGTTCTCAACTGCCGAACATGCAGCAAGGAGAGACAGAATCCCAAAGAGCCGCTGATGCCAACGCAATACCCAGGCCGACCATGGCAGAAACTGGGTGCCGACTTGTTTATGCTGGGAAGCAAGTCATATCTGCTGGTAGTGGATTATGCATCAAGGTATGTGGAAATGGCTTTGCTGACACCCACAAAATCAACAGATGTAATCCACCATCTCAAATCCATCTTTGCACGACATGGTATCCCTGAGACGCTGGTCACAGACAACGGGCCGCAGTTCTCGGGAAGGGCATTTGAAGAGTTTGCAGAGTTGTATGGATTTAAACACGTCACCAGCAGCCCTAAATATCCAGAGAGCAACAGTGAGGCAAAACGGGCTGTAAAGACTGTGAAGAGTCTCCTTAAGAAAGCAGCAGACCCATATCTGGCTCTGCTGGCTTACAGAGCCACCCCACTACAGAACGGGTATAGCCCTGCGCAACTTCTCATGGGGAGGAGGCTTCGCACGACGCTGCTGGATCCTGCTCTTCCCGACGGCGAGGCTGTAGTTCTGCGAGAAAGAGAGAGGAGAATAAAGGATGCACAGCGGTACAACCTGCGTCATCGAGTGAAAAGTCTCGAGAGGCTTGCACCGGGTAAAGAGGTTTGGGTCAACCAACTTCCATGTGAAACAACATCATTTTATTTGTTATTTTATTTATTGACTGACTTCATTGCTTTATTTCTATTTATATAAATATTTAGAGAGATTAAAACAATATATATCCTGTGTTCCTCTGCTGCCACCTTCAGGATAGCTAGAGTAACATCAGCTCTACTGAACAGCCTCGACCTATGAAGGTCTGATACAAACACTCTATCTATCTATCTATCTATCTATCTATCTATATATCTATATATCTAATAATAATAGCAGGGTGATGCAGAGTGTGGTCGCCTATCCCTTTAAGAGAGAGAGGGGGTGTGGCGCGTGCATGTGGCGCGTGCATGTGTAGAGCGAGAGTGAGCGAGCGTAGTGTGTGTCCGGAAGAGAGCGGGCGTAGCAGCAGTGATCAGTCTGTCTCCAGTTAGCTGAATAACAAAGTCCTGAGGAAACACAGCGGCCTCCCAAGGAACAGCCTGCCTGTCTGCCTCATTTCAGAGTGGGTTATTGAAGCCGAAGCCTGGTGCTTCAGTCCGGGAAGACTGCAGAGAGTCCTCCCCTGTATTCCTCCACTACGTTCTGGGAGCAGCATCTATCTCCACTGTTGCTGTAACCATGTTAATGTCCCTCTGTGGGACCAATAAAGGACTTCTGATTCTGCGGACAGACTGAAGAGAGGGGGGAGGGGCGGGTTGGAGAGCGGACTTCTTCTTTTCCCGAAGAGTCCTCTTCCTCGTAGCCCACCGTATCCCAGGATGCAATGCGTGCCGGTGACGAGGAAACAAAGAAAATGTCGGTCCGGGCTGCGGTGGGATAATCCAAAAATCAGCTCCTAACGTCTATCCCTATCGTCTATTCCTTGACCTCTGAGTGAAACGTCACGGGGTTAAGGGATAGTCGATAGGAAAATTCAAAAGGATTTAGGAGAAGAGACTGCGGTACTTTAGAGAATCCGACTGCCCTTTCACTATCCGACGTGTTTATGATGCGCCAGTGGACGTCATGAATGTGCGTCTGCTGCTGTGGGGAAACTATGGAAACTACAGTTTTCTATACAGCGGACTACAACATGGATGTATAATAAGAACGAGGGACTACTGTCTCATCTAGAGACTCTGCACCGTGCTCTGATGCTGTTGCTTTAGGCTTTATGAACGTGGACAACAGAGAAACAGATTCTTCAGGACCAAAGCTGGAATTGAAATAAAAAAGGAAATTGAAACTTATGCTCGTCACCCTCTCCCTCCGGTCCACATTAATACAAATGATCCCAATACGTATGATTGTTTGAAAAGATCTTAAAATCAATACAAATGTATTTATTATAACCGTTAGTCCTTAACATCTATCACTGTGTATATCACCATTCAAACATCTTTTAAAAGTTGAACAACCCCCACACAGCTCAGTAAAGACTGAGATGTTGACTTTATTTGATCATTTCAGTAAAAACTAACGTTCATATTTCTCTTTTTGATTATAATACTGATGAACGTTCAAAACAAAGCACTTTGGCAACTTACCACATGTTTTAAAAAGCTTAATAAGCACCGTAACTTTCATGATATCATTTCTCGGTCATAATCGGTTGTTTCCGTGAACGGCCGACTGTTGTGTGACGGCAAATGCTGCGGCTGCAAGGCATTGTGGGGCAGCATTTTCTCCTCTCCTTTCGCTGAGTGAGGTCCAGTGGTTCCTAAGCTAAAGGAGGTTATAAAGGAAGTTTGAAACCTCCTTTCCTATCATCTAGAGAATTCGAACGGCTCTTATCATGGCTGCCACTGAGGGACTTCCGGGTCATTTTACTCCGTTAGGAAGGTTCCTAAGCTAAATGGACTATTCGACTTCAGCCCCGACCTCAGAGACATAGCTGCACGTGAGGAGTAACTGATAAACGTGAGTATCGGGTTTAACTTACTTTAATAACTGATAAATGTGAGTTTTGGGTGTTTTGTGTTCATACTGTATGTACAATCAATACTCCAGACTACGACGTGCTATATTCAACGTTTATTGTTATACCGGAGACGTAGACATTCATGTCTGGTAGGAAGGTGAACTATGAGGTGTGATTAGTATGAGGTGTGACTAGTGCCAAATATGAGGTGTGATTTGTGCCAAAGACTGAACTAACTGAGAAGCCAATCGCGTCGATCGTCGCCTACCATGCCGTGAACTATGCCGCGAGAGAAGTAACGTGACACTCGTCGCCACCCCTCTCGTCTGAGAAGCTACGTGACGTCTGCGTCTGAAGTTACTTTACTTTGGTAGTTATCACCAAATAACCCAGTAATGTTACAGCTACGTAGTTGCTGTTCAAGCTAGACTCTATTTCAATATAGTTTTGGTATTCAAATAATGTTACACCTCTTGTATGCCCTGAACGCCAAAACAACCACAGACAAGAATATATATTTTTAATTATCAAAATGATAACAAAGGCTGAAAAAACAGGAGAAGCCTGTCTTCCCTTGGTCTCCAGGAGAAAGCTGTATATCACCAAGTTTCCATAGAGTTTTGTGTGAAATAGATCGCTGCAGTGAACACCACTTTATGTATTTATGGTTTATTTGATATGGAGGGATGCAGTATACATAGAAGTTCAGAGAAGAAGCAACCCCTATTGTTTATTTCATTTCATTTTGGCACCATGGCAGAGGCACATATAGAGTTAACGTGCGGAGATTATAATGTCCCGTTTACTCAAATATGGATTGTTTTATGATGTTTAGTTGACAAAATAGTCACTGTGCTACATTTTGCTGCACTCAAGCATCTGAAGACAAGAGTTGTGTCCCCCTTTGGCCACAAGAGGGAGTATATATATATTGTGTGTATATATATATACATCTATACAAAATATATATACAATATATATATATATATATATATATATTGTATATATTTTGTATAGATGTTGCAACTATACAGAGCTTATCACTATCCAATGATGTATTATTTATTGCCAGTTCTGTCCTAGCCCTGAGCTCTGCCTGCATCTCTCCCTCAGGGTCATCACCATCAGCATCATCTGATAGTGGAACTGAATAAGGAGAACATGTAATCATTACATTAACAACTATTTATGAAAATAACATATTATGCAACACTTATTTGATCACTTAGTTGACCCTGTATTTGCCTGGCCTAATACCATAATGATTGTCTCCCCTTTATAGACAACATAACCATCTCAAGTTATTCACTCACAGTATGAGGGGTTTGTAGCCCCACAGTTAGCTGCAGTCTAACGGTTATATTATTTGCCTTGAGTAACATTAAGGACATGTTTGGGTTTTGTGTAGCCTTACAGTCTCCAGTCACACAGGGCCTGCCACTAACTTAACATTGGACTGAGAAACTGTTTTGTTGACAGTCGATGTGCACATCAGGCTACAATATAGAAAGAAATGTGGCTCATAATGTTCGCTCACTTACTTTCTGCTTCGTCATTCTATACCATACGGGGGGTTCTGAATAAATCAGTGATTTTAGCACATTTCGCTGCCTTTTTTTGCAGGATGGGGGTCCATCCTTCCATAATAATTAACCTTGCCGTCAGTTTCAGTCGGTCCAGTCCACACTAATGTAAACAGCAGCGCGCTGGTCTCGTGAGAAACGGAGTGTGGAACAACCAATCACATCTTCATTATTCTCCTGAAAATGTAAAGGTGCCCATTCGCTAGTCTGACAGGTGCGTGGTTCTCACTGCGCCTCATACCGGTGCAACTTTGAACAACTTCAATATATGCCGCATTAATGGATTTGGCCTGCAGTCACCGCATCTGGGCTGAATTAAACACGTATTATTTTAGTCCTGTGTGTTTATTAGAGGCCATGTCAGCAGGCCACATCATATTATGCCAGCGTTGCGTTCACAAGACATACAAGCCACAACCTGAGGGACAGTGAATGAGACAGACAGACAGACAGACAGACAGACAGACAGACCTCTTATTAATCCCCGTACCGGACAATTGTTATTTGTTCCAAATCGGAACCGGATTTCCGTTAAAAAGTGGTCTGGAGACCGGTCTCGAGTAGCCTACTACAACACCAGCAAATATTCTCATACTAATGATTATTAATTATTATTCCCCTCTCTTCTGATACCAATACTGTGCCGATTAAAACGTTTACCTGTAACACTCTCCAAACTACTGTAGGAGCGGAATCATTCCAAAAATATAATGCTAGGATAATGCTATACAATGCTAACGGAGGTGAGACGTACGTTATTCACACGCTTATCAGGCGTGTGGTGCAGTGGGTTGTCCGTTGGTGTTCGGATCAGGGGGTCACAGGTTCAAACCCCACTGGAGTCAGCATGTCGTTGTGACCCTGGGCAAGACACTTCAAATTGCTCCTGTGGGGATTGCCCACAGTATTGAGTATGTAAGTCGCTTTGGATAAAAGCGTCTAACAAGTGACATGTAATGTAATGTAATTATCCACGCGCTTATCCACACGTACGTTATTCACGCGCATATCTAAGATAGCGCTTTCTAAGCTACGCCGCCGCCACGTGAGCGCGTACTTTGAGCGCACCTATGATACGTCGCCCTGACGTCTGACATCGTCGTGACGTCGCCTGTAATCTACGTCAACCCATTCGAAATTGATGGAGGCGTTGACACGTTAGTTCTCCGCTCAGTCAGCTTAGTTGTCTGTTCTTTGGCACAAATCACACCTCATAGTGAACTTCACTCAACTCTCTGGCTGCGCACGCATACGGGTCACATCACGTGGGCCAATCATAAAAAAAGCATTAGGCTTGTTTGAGATGAGCTGCGTCTCGCCTCGAAAGTTGACGAGAATAGCCGATTGCAGCCGGGGGAGGTCTCAAAAAGCTCGCCTGAAGTCGGACAGCTCGGAGTCGGCTTGACTCGGTTTGCAATGGCGGAAATTGCGTTGGCGTTCTTCGTTGCAGATGAAGTGGATGCAATAGAAATCCCACAATTATTATATCACTACAAATGAATGACTCAAGTGTCTGTTCATTTTAAAACAAATCAATACAAGGGGGGTTGAATCCTACATGTAAAAGACAGAACCACTTATTACTTTTCAAACTTTACTACTTCCGTCAGTGGTCTTGACCAGTTTGCATTTATAAAGAATGCACAAATATGTTTAATCGTTAATCTCAGATATGTACTAAGTAAATACATTTGTTCCTGCTCAAGATTAGATTCAACTTTATTGTTATTGCACAGATTACAGGTACTGGGACAACGAAATGCAGTTTAGCTTCTAACCAGGAGTGCAACAAGCAGTAAAGTGAAAAGTAATGTACACAATCTACAGAATAAAATATAGAATGAATTGAATGATGAATAAACAGTGAGGGGTATGAATACACTAGATATACACAGCAGCCTATGAGCAGTATGAACAGTATTAACAGTGTGTATGAATACACTAGATACACACAGTACCCTATGAGCAGTATGAACAGTGTGTATGAATACACTAGATATACACAGCAACCTATGAGCAGTATGAACAGTATTAACAGTGTGTATGAATATGCTAAGATATATAAAGTATGAAAATGGTAAGCAGTGCAAGTAAAGTATAAAATATATAGATATTAATTTCATGATGATAAACATTGTGGAACAATGATGAAAAATCTGAATGGAAGTGGCGACGTAAAACTGACACAAAACAACAACAAACTTTTGCGGAGCCAATCGGAGAGTTTCATCCCCAGCACGGGGTAAAAACCACCAATGAGCGCTCAGCTCGATGTACCAGCGAGTCGTTTCCCATCAAGCATTTCGCTTCTGCAGCCCGTGGAGAGAAACTGCTCCGCCTCGCTCTCAAGGCTGCCGGCGTCTTTGTCCCGCGAGATTTCAACGTCTCATGTAGTCGAGCCTCCAGAGCAAGTCGGACAAAATTACTAACCATCATGCAACGCACGAGCAAGACAGCGGTCGCAATTGCGCAGGTCTGCATTGGTCTCGCTCATCTCAAACGAGCCATTTGTTAACCAGTGCTATCCACATATTCAGTCGGAATATTACATTGGGTTTAACTTACTTTATTAAATTATACATGTGAGTATTGGGTTTAACTTACTTTTAATAACTAACGTCAAACCCAGGGGCATTAACATGTTGCATTTAAATAATACGGATAAACACGTGACGTTAGTGAAGTTACACGTGCTGCTGTTTACTATTCTATATTGAAATCAGCTCCGAAGCTTCCCAATGTCAGACAGAGATCTCGACTCTGTTATGGATAACTTATACTTTATATTACGTGCATAAATTGATGAAAGTGAAAACCTTGGACCTGCTTAACTCACAGTCCAGTGTGATGATAAATCTGACATGTTGCTGCCGTTTGCTCTTTTTTATTTGACTGACACGTTAAATTGTTTTAGTGTTTATTAAACTTAGGGACAAAATTACAACCTCTTCTTTCAGCTCATGCAGCTCGGAGGTAGGGCTAAAAAAAAGCCTATTTGAAATATATCCATTTTATCATCTTATCTTGAAGGTCAACTATCATGCAAAATGCCCTTTTGGATGTCTTGTATACATAAATATGTGCCCCCGGTGTGTAAGGAGACTCACAAATGTCAGAAAATAAAACGTACCCACATCTGTAAAAAGGGGTACAACGGAGCCCATCCAGATTTGCTGCGGTCATGATGACATTACTAAAAAGTGGGCAGGCTTTACATTGAACTCCTGGCAACGTTGCGCCCACGTCCCAGACTATCGTCTCCATATACAGTCGGCTAGCTGAATCCCCTCCCTCAGCTGTGTGTCTGTGTATTCAGCAGGATGTTTACGAGAGGGACTTAGAGTGAAGTTGTTAAATATATAATACATACTAGTGTTGCACGGTGCACCAATACTAGAAAGGTATCGTGATACCCTGCCGTCAGATGATGCTGCTATTTTAGTTGATACAAACTTTCCTGTCGGCTCCCAGACCGTAGTCGAGGAAAACAGGGGATGACTCTCTGCAGTCTTCCAGGGCCGAAGCAACAAACTTCGGGTTCAATAGCCGCTTTGAAATAAGGCAGAACGGCGAGCTCTTCTTTGAGAGGCCGTTGCATTTATTAAGGTCTTTCTTACAGATCTAACTTTGAAGACACTCGACAGACCTTTGCTGCTGCTTCGTTCGCTTCAAAACACATACCACCGCTCGCTCACTCTTGCTCGCTCTACCATGCACACACACACACACACACACACACACACACACACACACACACACACACACAAACACACGCCACACCCCTCTCTCTCTCTCTTAAAGGGACAGCGATCTGACTCGGCATGACCCTAATGTCATAACACTTGTCATTTTACCTTGAATGCCATTACTTTAATTTATTTTATGTATTATTCTCATTGTTCAAAGGTTTGTGTTATGACTGAAACATTTTCCAGGTTTGAAATAAAGCACAATAATGACATTTAAGACCGTTTCCCCTTTTTTAAGAAATCTTGACTTGGTATCGAAACAAAAATGTTGGTATCGTGACAACACTAATACATACAATGGCACTGTTCTAGTGGTAAACACTGAATAAACGTTCCGCCCCAACCTATCAGAAACATTGCTGTATCAGAATAAAGCGCAACGTGTTTTGGGAGTAATATGGTCTGTGTTTACATTAGCAAGCATCGCTAACACTCAGAGCTAACGCTGTACTGGAGGGAGTATGTGTAAAGAAGCCGGATATAAAAGGAACTCACCTTGTGCTAAACCCACAAGAGAGAAAGCGATTGAGCTCCATACTGTTTCAGAAATAATGCTTGATGTGGTTTGGAACATAATCTGTAGTGATGTTAAAGGTAGGGTAGGTAATTCACTTCAGAAACACTTTTTCTTATATTCCATGGAATGCTCTTAACATCCCGATAGCAATGAATACATTAAATGCTTTGATAATAAATATATACAAATATTTCATCTGTGGAAGCCGTGGCGCTGTAAAAAGCACGACCAATCATCTGAGCCGGCCCGGCTAAAGTAACTGGATGGCCTACCTGCCTGTCAGCCTTCCATCTCGTGCACAAACTTATCTCGTGCCCTCATTGGTCATGTGCGCGTTCGTTCGTGTGTGTTGGAGGAGGGGCTCTGTGAGCAAGTCTGAAGGAAGGGGCAGATTTTTTTCGGGTGTGTTCTTTCAAATTCTAGCGCACTCGAGCTGGTTTCTCCATTCTTACCTACCCTACCTTTTAAGTCGAATAATCCAGGAAATATGTATCCTTATCCCATAATAATAATAATAATAATAATAAGACCATCAGAAATGGACAGAAGACTTTTGCTTGATTTAAGTTTTTGTAGTGCTGTCAAAGGGATGCTAGCTGTGACTGTCACTTCTCTTTTTTTTTTAAACTAAAACAGTACGTCATTTTAAATATGGTTTTGTCTGTAATGCTGAGTTACATTTTGCAATCATAATTCTGCCACCCTGTGTATAATTAGATCAATTTTTTTATTTTTTTTTCTCATTTACTCTGTGATTAGGACAATTCTGGAGGACTGGGTCTGCTGGGGATAGAGCTGCCACCCACACAGGACCCCCCTTGGTGATATTGTCATATCATATACACAACTACGGTGTAGTTATGCTATGCAAACGTAGGTCACCGGTTCCTCAACAGTACTACTCCTGCCTATTTTCTAAGTGTTAAATGAAGGGTACAGCTAGCAGTGCCTTAATAGGAGCCCCCTCCAACTGTCTAAAACAATCACTAAAAAAAGACCAACACCTCATGCAGCCAGTAAATACAGAGCTAACCCTGCTAACTAACATTAGCATGAATTACTCAAACCTACATGTAGCAACTCATATCTGCAAACAGAAAAGCAGAAACTTCGCCCCCTCGCTCTCCCTGTCCAAACTAAGCACTGTTACTACGTTTTAGATCAGCTACATTACTAACTCACCTGTTGTCCTGAAGCTCTCCAGAGCATCTGGAAAAAAGGTGTAATTGACAGACAATCGAGCCAACAGAAACACACAGTGGGCGGGACTTAGCAAAACAATAGGCAAGCATTTAAAATAAGGAATGGATAAGGGCTGCAAAGTTAATCAAGTGTTAATCGTGGTTAGATTTTAAATTCTAATATTCTACAGTTTCTCTGAATATGTGTTTCCTTTTTCCTGCAGACGTCCAGCAGCTGGTGGTGGTTAAAGAAGAGGTTCCCCCTGAGCAGCAGGAGTGGAGCTCCAGTCTGGACCAGGAGGACCCAGAGCCCCCCCCACACATTAAAGAGGAGCAAGAGGAACTCTGGAGCAGTCAGGAGGGAGAGCAGCTTCAAGGGCTGGAGGAGGCTGATAACAACAAGTCCACATTCATTCCTGTCCCTGTGAAGAGTGAAGATGATGAAGAGAAACCTCAGTCCTCTCAGCTTCATCAAAGACAAACTGAACACCTGGAAACAGAAGCTGATGGAGAGGACTGTGGTGGACCAGAACCAGCCAGGAACTCAGATCCAGACAGACATTTACAACCAGAGACTGAGGACAACACTGGAGACTCTTCTGAACCTGACACTGGGGACTCTTCTGAACCTGACACTGAAGACAGTGCTGATTGGAAGGAGACCAGAGAACCAGGTTCAAACTCTCAGAGAAATAAACAAGACCCTGTCAGTGATTCAACACGTAGTGCAGGAGAGAATACATTCGGCTGCTCTTCGTGTGAGAAAACGTTTAAACGGAGAGGAAATTTAAATCGGCACATGAGAATCCACACAGGAGAGAAACCATTCAGCTGCTCAGTCTGTGAGAAATCTTTTGCACAGAGAGGACATTTAAAGGGCCACATGAGAATCCACACAGGAGACAAACCATTCAGCTGCTCAGTCTGTAAGAAATCTTTTAAACACCAAGGACATTTAAATCACCACATGAGAATCCACACAGGAGAGAAACAATTCAGCTGCTCAATTTGCAAGAAATCTTTTGCAGTGAGAGGAAGTTTAAAGGACCACTTTAGAATCCATACAGGAGAGAAACCATACAGCTGCAGTATTTGTGAAAAAAGATTCACCTGGAGGCATAATGTCAAAAACCATAAGTGTGTTGGTCGTCAGTCTTCACAGCTTCTTCAAACTCAAACTGAGGAGAACAGAGAGGCAGAGCCTCCAGCCAGCAGCTCAGCTGAACGCCTGGAAACAGAAGCTGATGGAGAGGACTGTGGAGGACCAGAACCAGCCAGGAACTCAGATCCAGAGAGACATTTACAACCAGAGCCCGAGGACAACGACAAGGATGACATATTCTGTTCATTTTCAGGTTGGTATTTGTATGTTGTCTTCACTGGGACATGTCTCCATGCTTTAATGTTGAAAAAGCTCTTTATTTTTGTCATACTGCCTCTTTTCACCCTCTGTCTGAAACCAGAGCCCAGTCTGCTCTGAATGGTTAGCTGGCCGGCTCTGTTGTGATTGGTCGACCGCTTAGAGATGTCCCGCCCCTTAGCCTATCATGTACAACGTGTTGTTGTGCCCCCAGGTCAAATCAATCAGGATACTTTTCAGAGGGGAAATGTACGTTGTTACAACAGAAAAGAGCCAAAGGCAGCTTAATGTTACGTAGAAGCATGCATACAAAAGTATTCAAGTAAAAAAAAAAAGAAACAATATAATAAAAAAAATAACAACAAAAAAGTGACACAATTTACAAAATACACATCCTGTAACAGTTCTGAGGATTTAGCAGCCAGGTATATATTGCACAGTTTGCACATAGTCTGATCGCTGCAGGAAGGAAGGACCTGCGGTATCTCTCCGTGAGACAGCGGGGTGCAGCAGCCTGTCGCTGAAGGAGCTGCACAGTGCAGACAGGGTAAACAACGTCCTCCCCAGAACATTGAATGTTGGATTTCATTTACTGATCCTGCAGACACCCGCTACACGGGGCGGAAGTCCTGCAGCATGCGTCCCCCCCTTCAGTCCGAATGACTTTAAAGTAACGGAAGAGTGACAGTTCTAATCCTTTAAAATTATGCCTTTGAGATAAATAGGGGGATCCCAAAACAATCGTGCATATTTGTGTCACACAGATTAGATAATGTTGAGTTGCCTTGACCTCAGATTTTTTCCGTCAGATTTAAAAACAATGATGTTAGCGCTAACTTCTCCATGCAGAGCTAGTGAAGATGAGGAGCCTCAGACTCATCCCTCCATGCAGAGCTAGTAAAGATGAGGAGCCTCGGACTCATCCCTCCATGCAGAGCTAGTGAAGATGAGGAGCCTCAGACTCATCCCTCCATGCAGAGCTAGTCAAGATGAGGAGCCTCGGACTCATCCCTCCATGCAGAGCTAGTGAAGATGAGGAGCCTCAGACTCATCCCTCCATGCAGAGCAAGTGAAGATGAGGAGCCTCAGACTCATCCCTCCATGCAGAGCTAGTGAAGATGAGGAGCCTCGGACTCATTCCTCCATGCAGAGCTAGTGAAGATGAGGAGCCTCGGACTCATCCCTCCATGCAGAGCTAGTGAAGATGAGGAGCCTCGGACTCATCCCTCCATGCAGAGCTAGTGAAGATGAGGAGCCTCAGACTCATCCCTCCATGCAGAGCTAGTGAAGATGAGGAGCCTCGGACTCATCCCTCCATGCAGAGCTAGTGAAGATGAGGAGCCTCGGACTCATCCCTCCTCGGCACAGCACTAAGCGCCTCGAACAATCTTTTGTGCCTGTAGCCATCAGGCTGCACAACCAAGGGTTAACCCTGTAACCAGTGTTCGAATTACCCATTTGCTTTCGGGGGAGCCCTATTTTTCAGTGCACATCCTGCTACTAAATATGTCACATGCACGCTCTGTTGACTGGCGCAGCAGCGCGGATGCGATCAATTGCTATAAAAACAATCTGCTGCTACTACAGACGGTATTACTGCCAAAGCACAATAACATTTCAGCTTGGCTCTTATGGTGCTCATACATCTTTTTTCCGCAGGTTATTCTGTTGATCACTGCTGACTTTTCCCTGAATCCATTCTTGTGAAAGGTGCACTCCGGTGGATTTTTCTGCGAGCGGCAGGGAGATCAATATACTTTTGCCTCTTTGCAAATCTCACATCCACATTTTAAATTTTTTATGAAAAGCCATGGATACCTTTCATTACACTCAGTCCATCTTTTCTGTGTCCAGTTAAAAGGCAGGTCATGCATCGTCAGGTTCGCTAGTGCAGGTGGCGCCGGCGGCTGTGGCCGTTGTTGAAGCCTTTTCAGGCTCCGCATCGTCAGTTCTCTCCCTCGGTGTGGAGCTGTCAAACTCGACCCTAGCGCCGCTTACAGCCGGCCAACTAAAAGTTGTTCCGTTCACGTTGTCATTTTTAGAATCCTTCGCTTCTTTGCTTGTGAATCCAAAAGCTGCTGTTTTCGTTTCGCCATATATTTTATTACAAAGCCAGAGTTAAAAAAATATCAATATGGAAATGTCAAATACCGCGCCGGCATCGCCGCCATAACCATAGCAACGTAAGTAGCGTAAAGAATGCAGCGCCGCCACCTAAAGATGGCAACACCCAGAAATATTCACAAATATAAAACAAATATTCAGAAACTGTAATGAACAATGACTATTATTTATTTCAAGAACTTTTATTTACAGAAACTCAACATTATCTAATCTGTGTGACACAAATATGCACGATTGTTTTGGGATCCCCCTATTTATCTCAAAGTCGGCCTTCAGGGGAGCTCCCCACCTCTTTAGGGGAGCCAAGCTCCCCCTGGCTCCCCCCCATTTCGAACACTGCCTGTAATCCATTATACATAACCTGCATCTTCATCAATATCTCAACTCTTTGATATTTATTTGTAACCCTCTGTGTTTTATTAGGGATGCAACGATACCGATCCCATTAACGGGTATCAGGCCGATACTGTCCTCATGTACTTGTACTCCTATCGGTGCATCCCTAACTTTTGGTGAAATCTAAATTTCTTCCTCGTAGGTCTTCCGATATCTTTTTTTTGCGAGGCATGGTTCACATCAGAAGTTAAAACTTGTGAATAGCAAATACTAATGTTTGAATGATTTTTATAAGTTAACGCTGGAACAGCACTTCTTATCGTGTTTCACTGATTAAAACAAAGTGTTTTAACTCCTGACTCAATTAGTTTTTGTTAAATTCTAGGAGGTCACATACTTTTAGTGATTTAATTAAAATGGACACGAATACATGTGTGTTCTACAAGATGAAACGGATTGTGTTTGTCTATAATTGTGACTTACATGATGATCAGATCACATTGAATGAGCAATTCACGCAAAAACCTATAAAACTCCCTCTGGAGGGCAGCAGCATGAATGATATTTTAAGTTGTTATGCATGAGAATCAGTAAAACCTTGCAATCCTTTTTTTATCTGGACATGTAAGGGTGAAAACCTTTACGTTGACAATGTTTAATTAATTGTTAATGTCAAGACATTTGATGAATGTAATTAACTTTAGCTATGTTGCTAGTTTATCCACTCAAGTGAAACCAACTTGTAGCTCTGCAGTGTAAGTAAGAAACGACTTAGTCTAATAGAGCCCTGTTCATTTCAGTGTTTTATTTTTAAAAAAAATAAAAAAAATACAGAGGGCTGGACCTCGTTGAGTTTAATGGGGGGTGAGGCCATGACTGCACTTCATTTGACTGACAGCTCTAGTTACTCTTCTAAATCATTCATATCTCTATTTAGAGCTGCCTTAAAAACACAAAAGGCAATCCGGGTCTCAAGCTGTATCCACATGTGATTTTAGGGGTACCAAACATAACATGTTGGTGCATAAATGTAAAAAGATATTAACCATAGGTATTTATGATATTAATTAGGAATATACAAACAAGGGGTTCAAAACGGGGCTTTGAGCGGTGACGTAATGAACACAACAGCTATTCTCTGTAACGTCTCTGTGTGTGTTTCCTGTTTCCTGCAGACGTCCAGCAGCTGGTGGTGGTTAAAGAAGAGGTTCCCCCTGAGCAGCAGGAGTGGAGCTCCAGTCTGGACCAGGAGGACCCAGAGCCCCCCCCAACATTAAAGAGGAAGGAGGAACTCTGGAGCAGTCAGGAGGGAGAGCAGCTTCAAGGGCTGGAGGAGGCTGATATCACCAAGTCCACATTCATTCCTGTCCCTGTGAAGAGTGAAGATGATGAAGAGAAACCTCAGTCCTCTCAGCTTCATCAAAGACAAACTGAACACCTGGAAACAGAAGCTGATGGAGAGGACTGTGGAGGACCAGAACCAGCCAGGAACTCAGATCCTGAGAGACATTTAACACCAGAGACTGAGGACAACCCCGGAGACTCTTCTGAACCTGACACTGAAGACAGTGCTGATTGGAAGAAGACCAGAGAACCAGGTTCAAACTCTCCGAGAAATAAACAAGACCCTGTCAGTGATTCAAGACGTAGTGCAGGAGAGAAAACATTCGGCTGCTCTTCGTGTGAGAAAACGTTTAAACAGAGAGGAAATTTAAATCGGCACATGAGAATCCACACAGGAGAGAAACCATTCAGCTGCTCAGTCTGTGAGAAATCTTTTGCACAGAGAGGACATTTAAAGGGCCACATGAGAATCCACACAGGAGAGAAACCATTCAGCTGCAGTGTTTGTGACAAAAGATTCACCCGGAATCATTGGCTCAAAATCCATAAGTGTGTTGGTCCATCAGTCCTCATAGCTTTATCAAACTCAGACTGAGGAGAACAGAGAGGCAGAGCCTCCAGCCAGCAGCTCAGCTGAACACCTGGAAACAGAAGCTGATGGAGAGGACTGTGGAGGACCAGAACCAGCCAGGAACTCAGATCCAGAGAGACATTTACAACCAGAGACTGAGGACAACCCTGGAGACTCTTCTGACATTTTCCAAGTCAAATCTGCATGTGCAACAAAAAAAGAGGACAATTAATTATTCCTACGACAATTCACATGAGAAAAATCTGTCTGGCTGTATAAACTGTGTTTGACAATATTCATACATGACTTCATCTAAACTCCATCTTTATCAAGAGAAGTTTTGAATATGTTTAATGTTTTTGTCATACTACTTTTCTGATTTATACTATAACCACTGACTGATTCATCTGCAGAGTAGTTTCTCTGTTTGGTTAATGAAATGTTGTGACTTTAAAGGGCCCATGTCATTGCCATTTCCACTGATCATAATTCCATTGTTGAGGTCTACTAAAATAGATTTATACTGTGCATTTTTCCAAACTCACATTGGTTTCACATACAGCATCTCTGTAAAGTATGTGTATTCAGCAGTATTCACTCTCTCCACTAAACGGCTCGTTGCAGCTCTTGCCCCCCCTCCCTGTGAGCACAGTGTGCTCTGATTGGTCGGGACGTTGTGAATCGCGCTGAGCTCCGTGGAGGTGTGGTTTCCTTGTTTAGCGATACATGGCGAAACACAGCCAAACTCATCCTGAGCACACACAAACTCACAGCCGAAGTAAAAACAATAAGTGTGGCTTGATATTGAGCAAGAAAAAGGTTGATAAACGCTGTGAGAATGGGTCTGCAGAGAGAATTTCGCCGCGATCCCAACTGTCTGTTATCAGCCTGCAGCCAGGGATGAGAAATCAGCAGAGCTGCCTGCACTGAGTGTGTGTGTGAGGAAGTCCGTGGATTGGTCAATTTGGACCAATCAGCAGAGGCTTAACGTAACGGCTCCGCGGACGTAACGTAACGGCTCCACGGATTGGTCCATTTGGTTCCGGGTACGAGCTGACGTCAGCTCGTACCCGGAACCAAACGGACCAATCCGTGGAGCAAAGAAAGAAACTGAGAAATCTCCAACGAGGCATTTTGGGGAGGAATTTTCTTTGTTAGAGTTTTACTCGCTACAGGGTGTACTTTGAGGGTTTGTGACTCTGCAGACTGTTTACATGAATATAAAAACCTACATAACACACAAGGTGACGGGTAATAACCAGAAAAGCATGACACCTCTCCTTTAAACTTCCATTGGGATGTTTTTGATAGTTCCTGTTGAGTTATCAGTCTGTTCTGGTCTAAAAGAAGAACCAATGACTTATTGATATAGAGAATATTTACGATGTTTTCAGTTTGATTCTGTTTTGTTTATATCATCAAACCAAACTAACCTGCTACTATTAGGTCCCTTGCATCTTTGGGTTTGTTTAGGCATGCATAATCATCTCACTTTCACCTGGTCTGCTCTTGTTATCTATATCTATTAGACACTGCTGTCTATCAAATTGTAATGATTGTATGTATTACTTCATGAATTTTACTTAACAGACTGTACGTGGTTTTCATGTTTTGCTTTCTGTTATTTTGTTCATGAATATCTGTAAGTTGTTGCTTCTGTCGGGACCCCCTTGAAGACGAGATGGTGCATCTCAAGGGGTTTATCCTAATAAATACATTTCTATATAAAAGAATAGTGTTTGTGTTTTACAACAGATTACAATCAGCTCATTTGGAGTTCAGAGTTCAGATGGAGTTTTAGGATTATTCCGGCTTTTTGAAACTGTAGTACGGGCTCATGTGTTTCATTGTTGGTGTTCTGTTAAATGCAAATTGAAGTCCTTTCACCTCCGTTGAATCAGGGTGGAAGCAGAAATAAAATACTTGTTCATATCGAACGCTGAATTGTAACTCGTATTCTTGCTTTTTATACCTGTCCTAATCTATATTAGCCTTTTCAAGTTTCATTCTTTCTGCTCTCTATTAGTGAAGGTTTATTTAGATGAGATTAGATTTACTTATATATTTAGTTGCAGCTGCAGAAACAAGTAATAAACAAGGCATTGCACTAAAGTTAAAACTATAAGAAAAAAACCGATATGCATATAAACATCAACAATATACTTACCTCCAGAGTTTCTATGGTAGACACACAATAAGATATTCAGAATAAGTTAGAGTACACTGTAATCAACAAATCAGATTGTTAAAAAATAAAAGACACAGGATAAACAATATGTGCTCAGTAGTTGCAGTTTTTTTTAAATGAAATATGGTTGAATGTGATCATCAATACAAATTGTTCAGGGTTATTGAAAGTGAAAAACAGAGAGGAGTATGGGTAAGAAGAGACTTTAATGCCCTGACACAGCGAGGGTGCGTATCACTTCAGTTATTTTCCATTTCCTCGCTCCTCGGGCTCGGTATCACCGGAAGTTGATTTGTCTGCGCCATCTTGAGTATGTCCCAGTGGCCTTATTTTTGCCGGAGGAACGAGGATCGAGGATCGAGGATCGAGGAGCGATAACGGAGGAACTACCAGACCATCCTCCGGTGAAATCCTCACAGTCGCCCCGCCCCCTTACTGTGTATCGCTCACTGATTGGACGATGCAGCGCATGCACTGATCTGGCTGCTGTCAGACGATCAGCTGTGCGGCGTCATCACAAACGGACGTCGCTTCACGTGACGCTCCGGAGGAAACGACGTCCCATTGCTCTTAAAACTCATTTCCCTGCTTCTCGTGGTTTCCTTGCGTCTCTCCATGCTTCCCTGGTGGGAGGGACTAGTCGCAGGGAAACGACGCAAGTGAGGGAAGCAAGGAATCCATTTAACCGAAGTGAGATGCAGCCCGAGTCAAGAAGCATCTGTCGGCCATGTTTTTGTGACATTAACACATTAAAACCGTCTTATTCCTGCATGTAACTAGCACTTAAATCTTTGGCTAGTTTGACGTGTGAAGGACATTCTGGTTTTAAAGCTTGAACAAGGTGTAAACTTTATTAAATGTAACCTTTTTCCAATGTAAGTGTAAAATAAGTATTGTAAATCTTTGAGATAACAGGTGCTCTGTTGTTTAGAAATAATGTATGACACTCCAGGAATAGAGTGGGAGAGAAACAAATGCCATTTGGAGCTATTTGTGAAATCTACTGGTGGAAATATACATTTATTAAATTAATAAATGTTTACTTTGTTGTTGTTTAGCCTTTCTGAGTCTATAACATGGTTAAGGTTACAAATAACATTTAGGAATAAAAATCCCTCTTTGTTTGTTTACCATCCTCCTTAGGCTTCTCAATCACGATAATTAAACTGGAATATATACGATATTAAAACGTGAAAATATGATTTCATGTTCATTGTTTAGAGTTATTCTAAGGCTTTACTCATTGGGAACTCCGTATGAGAAAGATCACACTGTTGAGATTTCATATCTGCCTGTTTTACACTCTTTGACCAACAGGGGGTTTGGGTTCAAATGAAGCCTCATGAGATGAACCCTGTTGAGAACCAACTGGCTTCAAAGCTTCATGAAGCTTCATCTCGCCATCACTAGGTCCAGTGTTTCCTAAAGGAGGTTATGAAGGAAGTATTGAAGCTCCTTTCCTATCATCTAGCATCAGGTCTTATCATGACTGCCACTGAGGTACTTCCGGGTCATTTTACTCCGTTAGGAACCTTCCTGAGAGAAATAGGTTCATCCCAATGTCCTTCCTCGTCTCCTCATCTCTTCTCTCCTCGTCTCCTCTCTCCTCTGTGACTTAAACCGGAAATCGATCAAGACACGCCATGTTGAAGAACGTCCCGGGGAACTTCCGGTGACGAGGAATGGAGTAGACGCGTGCATTTCTTTCAATATCTACAGGCTAGGCGTTCTGTCTTGCCATGTTTTCCTAAGGAACCGGACAGTATCCCTGTTGATGTGTTCCTCTCCTTTTACCCAATATCTCAAAGGGCTATGTCAACCTTGTACAGAAACATCTCCATGTTGATGCATGCACCCTTGGTCAGTATTAAGCTGGCTTGGGAGCATGACCTGGTGCAGTCCCTGGATGATGTTCTATGGGACACAATCCTCACATCAATACATACATCTTCACTCTGTGCAAGACACTGTCTTATGCAGTTTAAGGTAGTACACAGGTCACATATTTCAGAGGCTAAATTGTCCAGTTTCTTCCCAGATGTGAACCCTACTTGCGATAAATGTAAAAACAATGATGCTATCCTTTTTCGTATGTACTGGCTATGCCCCCGCCTACAGGAATTCTTGAGAGACATTTTCCTTGCCTTTTCCAACATCCTAAATCAATTTCCATGTTGAGGATGGTATCCTAGAAGTGGAATGTTGGATTATTGGTGATCATATCTTGTCTCCAAGCTTCTTTGGTCTTCTCATTATCAGTCACCATGTCCAAGAAGGCATCCTGCTGCAGCTTCGCCAATGCCAGAGCACTCACTTGGTGGGCATGTCTTGTCCTAGTGAGGTGGGACACTTTGAGGAAAGAGTCGGCTGTGCCAGACGATGCGATACCGGCCTCAGTCAGTGCAGTGGTCCTTCCAGAGGCCTCCAAATAGTCCCCATATGTTTTCCACATTGTCATTTCAATATGGAGACCACCAAACATGACTACATACTTGTCCTCGCCATGTGTTTGAGGCCAGTTCCACTGGATATATTTGGCCAGTGCATACAGTGGTGCATCCACAGCCATTACTGGGATCTGTTCAGGATTCAGAAACTGTGTGGCTTTGCACTGTACATCCATCCCATGCTTCATCATGGAAGCTGTAGCAGCCTTCTCATAGAACAGTGGCAGGAGTTGTGTAAGAGCGGGCAGTAAATCATCTGATATATCTTTTAGAGATGCGTGGTAGGCTGACCGGGCAACAAAGTCCCCCTTGTCTAGCTTCTCCTTTTTGATCAGCTTGACTGAATGCTCAATCCAACATCTCTCTTTCATAAGTGCTCTACCCAGGTGTCCCTCAAATGCTTTAATCTGATTGGGTGTCTGGGGAACAGCCACATTGGCCTTCTTGAGTACAACCGCCGGCACAGTGGTGAAGTTGTCAGACAACCGATGATTCTTCGTTTCTGGTGATGGCATGTGTATCCCATCCTGGAAGTGTCCCACGTTGGACTTGGAGGGGAACTGAAAGAGACTGATGCCTGTGCCATGGAAGGAGCCTTTAGCTGTGGTTCTTGATGGGTTATGATCAAGGTTGTCTAGGGCGCTCACGGTGAAGAGCCCTTTACGTAGCTGAGCAGGACACACAACACCATTCTTCGCAATGTTGTCACAGGTAGCAGTAGCCAGTTGATTCTCCATTTCGACAACCCGATCATAGCTTACACTGATGCCCAACTCATACAGCTGTCCAATCAATTTATTTGACCTTGTCTGCATGTGCACACTGAGTCCCATGTAAAGGGGCAAGGGTGGTTTATAATCCAGGGAATGTCGAGATTTGCCAGTTAGGGCCCTCTTCTTACAGTTAAACAGGATGGTCTGTGAGACAGTAAGGCAGCCCTGGGAGTCAGCAGAGCTCTGATCCTTAAGGTCGGCTCCAACCAGTATCATGGCCACCAGGGACTTTAGATTGGTGGGGATGGAGTTCTGCTGGCATTCAGAGGGGAATGATGCATTACATTTGAACCCATTGGTGTCAAATATAACACCCCACACAATTTTGGCAGCCTAGGCCAGAATCAGTGCATCCTCTTCATAGTCCAACTTCAAAGCCTGCTCAAGCATTTCCTGCATTCCCTCTTCAAAAACAAGTAAAACATTCACTCCATCACTCTGCTCCTGTGCTTGAGGAAAGTACTTTAGGATTTGTTCCTTGAAGCGAACCTTGTTGATTTCCTTGCGGATCCCAAGATTGAGCAGGCCGTTTTCATACAGTTCACGCAGGGATGAAAACTTGTAGTAGAATTGACCACTTTCGACACCATTTTCCAAATTGGTGAGGAGCTCTATAAACAGGGGTGCACATAACTTTTTTGCCCTGGTTCTCAAAGGAGCACCTGGAGATGTTGCTTGGTGCGCATCCTTAAAATGAATTAAACAGGACCTTTTGAGGGGTACTTGACTTTATGAACGGGGGGAGGTGCGCTAGTGAGCACGCAGCAGGATTACTGTGCAGAGCGCATAAAGCAGACCCTTCACGCGATAGCGAGGGGTAGAGCGAGGGATCGCAGATGCCGTCGTGCTTGTGGACGGATTAAAACAATTAAACCTAAATAGCTCGTGAATTATACTTTGGAGGTCGTTAATATACCTGGGAGGCCCGCCCAAGTAAAGTCTGTGTGTGGGAAACCCTGCTATCTTACCAGTTCTTATGCAACTCGCAAATATCTCTCTCTCTTCTCTCTCTCTCTTCTCTCTTCTCTCTTCTCTCTTCTCTCTTTTCTCTTCTCTCTCTCTCTCTCTCTCTCTCTTCTCTCATCTCATCTCTCTCTCTCTCTCTCTCTCTCTCTCTCTCTCTCTCTCTCTCTTTCTCTCTCTCTCTCTCAATGTTGGTGCGCGAATGCGCCTTTTTTCAAATTATCCGGTGCTCTTTTTTGGCGGGGAGTGCGCTTGCGCACCTGTTATGTGCAGCCCTGTCTATAAAGGCTCTGGCTTGGATTTTCTGCTCATGTTTCTGACTGTGAGAGCAGTCATGGCATTGTCTCATTAGTGAACGATGTTTGATTTCGAAGTCCAGCCAAGCAAGCCAGGTGATATTTTGCCTCTAGTGCAATGAGTTCACCACCCCCAATTCTGGTCAATAATTCATTTTCTTGCAGGTCTTTCGCCATAACCCTGACATTGTTATCTGCCTTAAGAGTCATGAGCTCATGAAGATGTCCATCAGAGTTTTTGCTAAATATGCATGTGCTCTTATCCAGGGGCTCGCGTTGTCGGGGTCGGTTCTCATCTGCAGGGGTATCAGAAGATCCAGCTCTCTCCCTCTTCCGTGCTCTTTCCAGTTTGTTCAGATTTAATTTTGTGTGACAAGATTCATGCCACTTTGCTCGATGCCTAATGATCGAAGTGTTTCAGTGGTAGGCTGTTGGCATACAATACACAATGCCCAATCCATTATGTGCACAAGACTTCAGTCAAAGACTGCTGCCACTGCAACATAAACAAATATTAGTCTATATATATACTGTGCTGGACAGGCACGGATATCCCATGACAACTTAGAGATACAGTTACCAATTTTTTCTGATTTCACTCATTTCACAATTTCATGGACTCATCATCATCACCATATCATTATTAACACTACACATAGTGAGAATAGCATGCTCAACAAAAACAAACACCTGATCAATATACTGTAACTAGCAAGCCAGCTAGCTAGCTAGGAAGCACCTGTGTCAGTGGCAGTGGGTAGAGATGAAAAGGGAGTCGGATTTTAGAAAATATGTTTGTTCAATCTCAAATATATTTGTTCAATCTCAGTAATGTATTCATTGATATTGGGTCCTAATGAAGGGGTCTACAATGAGCCAAATTGAATTGATATATTGCCTGAATGGACCAAATAATTCAATATTGGCAAACAATAGTTACATTATGATATTCTAAATAGCTTTAATGCATTCCCTGACCCAGAAAATGTATATTTTGACACCAAGATTGACCTTCTAAGTGGCTTGGAAGCCGATATATTGGCACTTAAAGCTTTTGCGTGGCGGCTCATCTTGGAAATCCAAGATGGCCGCCATCCGCCATCTTGATGAAGAGCCACTTCATCAAGATGGCGGATTTAAAGCTATGGTGATGTAGAACACATGGAAAAAATGTGGTGCTTTTATCCGGCGTGTCCCCATAATTTTGCTAAGCTGCCGCACTATTTAAACATGTTTGAATGGTGATATACACAGTGATAGATGTTAAGGCCTAAAACGTTTATAGGCTAATAGTTACATTTGTGTTTATTTGAAAATCTTTTCATACAATCATACGTTTTGGGATTCAGGTGGATTAAAGCGTGAGGGTGAGGGTGACGAGCATAAGTTTCACTTTTCTTTTTAATTTAAATTCCAGCCTAATAAAGAGTTTATGTTTCTCTGTTGTCCACGTTCATAAAGCATAAAACAACACCATCAGAGCACGGTGCAGAGTCTCTAGATGCGCTTATAGTAGTGTGCTGTTCTTATTAAACATCCATGTAGTCCCCACAGCAGATGCACATTTATGATGTCCGTTGGCGCATCATAAGGGTCATTCCAGAATTGGAGGACATTTCATGTCCCCCATATAAAAAATCAAATAATCCATGCCCAAAAAGCTAAAACATGCACTTGTTGTGTTAAATATACTTGTCTTGAGACAAGATGCATATAAAGTTGTAGAAAAAGTGGTTTCAAAATATTATTTAAAATATCAAATAGCTCTCGAACATCCCCCAAAAACGCCTTTTTCTGTTGTCAAATATTGATTGATACATTTTATTTCAAACAAGTAAATATAAATAATTACAAAACAAAAAATGTTGCAGTGCATAGTCATATAAGAGAAATCAAAACAAAATGACATTTACAACAACAACAACAACAACAACAACAACAACAGCATTAGGAACATAAACAGTCCCACATCTAGTGTTCGAATAGGAGTGAGAAGAAGTATCATTTATTTAATCTCACCCCCTTGTCCCTAAATTATTTATTTATAATCTATAATCTGCAAATAATTATCATTATTATTATTATTAATTATTATTGTTATTATTATTATTATTAATCTGCTTACATATATTATATATATTATTAATCTGCTTATGTAACCCCGGTGTAGTGTCCCCTCGGCAACAGATCACACAGAGCTGGTGATTACTTCCGTTTATTTCCTGCATTTCAATGGACAACATATACAAAGGACATGTCAGCTGCCTTACGTGCTCCTCACATGCTATGAGAATCTCCCACAATCCATTGCGGTAACAAAGCTACAGTATTGCAGGTACACGTTTGTGACACCAGATGGCGCAATTCTCTAATTTAACCAGGATTTTACACCTCTTTATAACTTTATAACTTTATAACTCTGTTCCAAACACCCCCTAAAATTCTGCTAAATTGGGGCAAAACACAGAAAACAACAAAACACACAGGAGATACAAAATACAAAATACAAGCTGTATAGACATGTCAAGCTGTGTAGAAATATGAGCATAACCTCGTTGAAGTCAGTTTGAAACTGTCCACTTGGAACAAGTCAGCAAGAGATTGGCCAAATCCCTTAATAACATAGACCGTGTACACCTCTTATAATATAAACATTACTCTTCTACACCTTGAAATTACTGAGGGACACTGTACGACAGTGTAAATACTGTTCGAAAAAAAAACAAATATATATATATATATATATCTATAATCACTATCAGGAGTCTAACCAAAGAATATGTCTCTCACAATAGAAAACACAGAACCACTTGTTGACACTGAGTCATCAACAATCTGCTCGTTAATTTCACAAATGAGTCGAGCTGGAGGTTTTACAGGTCTACCTGCCCTAGTGCAAAGTGGAAGAGGCTGTTCACTAACTACATGGCCCTGTGTGAGTGCACCTAGTTGTCTATCTGTTGCCATGTCAGGGGAGGGCACACAACGAGCTCTTTCTGCTGAGGGCTGTAAAGATGCATCTTGGGACACCTCACATTCAACAGTGGAGGGCAACTGTGCAACACGTACGAAAGAGTCTGAGGGATTCAAAACCTCACACACAACATGTGAGACCAAAGACTCTTCTGCTTCTGAAGGTGCTGTGCTCACAGCCACAACCGAAGAACAATCAGGCTGGCTGGCTATCTCATCCCCATCATTAGTTTCATCCATCTGCAGGAGCCAGTTAACTGTCTTCGTCTGGTTCAACCTGGGTAAGGATAAAAGTAAACTACATATATAAACACTAACAATTAAAAATTAAATAAAAAAAAACCACTTAAAATAAATATAACTGCATAAAAACTTTTAAAAAGATATTTAAAACAGTTGATAATAAAGGTTTAAACAATACAAATAAATATATAACAAATATATAAAAAATGTTGAACCTAATGTAAATAAATACTAAAATTAGACATATAAACATCACAAATAAATAATAAACATAAATATATAAAATATATATAAACAATATAAATAAACATAGAGAAATAACAAATGATATATAAAAAACTATCCATACACACTTCCAACTAAATATATAAACATGGCTATAGTATCGGAGGAACACAGGATTTAATTCTGCGTGGTTAGAGTTATCTGCTTTCACAGCAAACGATGCTGGCTGACCGGTATGTTTGAGATGTGGAGAGAAGTTGTCAAAGGTGCTGCAGCCTTTACGTATTGGAGGAAAAACACGGAAGAAGAAGACCGCTGACGATCTTCAGTCATAATTCAAATGAATATATAAAAACTAAATATTTAAAAACTACATTATGTAAACATGCAGACTCACCTGAGCTCCAGGTGCCTGCAGTGACGGAGTCGGAGGTGCTGGAGCTGGACGTGAAGCTGGGCTACAAAACATACGGCAGTTATTAGACTGAAAAAGACTCACACTTGATTCCTCACTAACACTCAGAAACTGGATCACATCACTTCAGTTCTGAAGTCTTTACACTGGTTCCTCACTAACACTAAGAAAGAGGATCAGTCCAGTTCTGAAGTCTTTACACTGGTTCCTCACTAACACTAAGAAAGTGGATCAGTCCAGTTCTGAAGTCTTTACACTGGTTCCTCACTAACACTAAGAAAGTGGATCAGTCCAGTTCTGAAGTCTTTACACTGGTTCCTCACTAACACTAAGAAAGAGGATCAGTCCAGTTCTGAAGTCTTTACACTGGTTCCTCACTAACACTAAGAAAGAGGATCAGTCCAGTTCTGAAGTCTTTACACTGGTTCCTCACTAACACTCAGAAAGAGGATCAGTCCAGTTCTGAAGTCTTTACACTGGTTCCTCACTAACACTCAGAAAGTGGATCAGTCCAGTTCTGAAGTCTTTACAATGGTTCCTCACTAACACTAAGAAAGAGGATCAGTCCAGTTCTGAAGTCTTTACACTGGTTCCTCACTAACACTAAGAAAGAGGATCAGCCCTGTTCTGCAGTCTTTACACTGGTTCCTCACTAACACTAAGAAAGTGGATCAGTCCAGTTCTGAAGTCTTTACACTGGTTCCTCACTAACACTAAGAAAGAGGATCAGCCCTGTTCTGCAGTCTTTACACTGGTTCCTCACTAACACTAAGAAAGTGGATCAGTCCAGTTCTGAAGTCTTTACACTGGTTCCTCACTAACACTAAGAAAGAGGATCAGTCCTGTTCTGAAGTCTTTACACTGGCTTCCTGTCTGTCAAATAATTGATCTCTAAATACTGCTGCTGGTTTATAAAGCATTGAAAGGTTTAGGCCCAAAATACATTTCTGACCTCCTGCTAAATGATGAACCATCCAGATCTCTCAGGTCTTCTGGTCTGCTTTCTGTCCCCAGAGTCAGAACTAAACATGGAGAAGTTCAGTTATTATGCTCCAAACATCTGGAACAAACTCCCAGAAACCTGCAGGTCTGCTGCAACTCTGACTACTTTTAAATCCAGGCTGAAGACTTTTCTTTTTGCCGCTGCTTTTAACTGTTCATACTTTACACTGCACTGTAACTTGTATTAATGTACCTGTGTTATTCATGTTTCATTATCTTTGGTTTTAAATTAGTGTTTTTAAATGCCATTACATGAATTGTTTCTGCTGCACTATTTCTTAATGCTCTTATTGTCTTTTATTTTTGTAAAGCACTTTGAATTGCCTTGTGTTGAAAGGTGCTGTTTTAATAGCTTGCCTTGCCTCACACCGCTCATGTTAGTGACAGATCTCAACCTGGTGGTCCTGAAATGAATGGAAGTGTTTATCTTGCTGGATAACTGAGAAGGGGGATTCAGAGAGGCCAGTATACTTACTATTAGACAAATATCACTCGTTGCCGTCTTGAGCTTCAATATCAGGATTCACGTATTTATTATCCTCTCAAGAATGGAAGTAGTCATCACATACAGAGCATTTGGTACAACTAGTAGATTTGAAGACAAAGAGTTCAGTCCTGACACCATCCCCCATGACACCTCCCAACAGCTTCAAGCGGTGTTTACACAAGAACGAAATGGGTTGTATCTACTACTTTTCTCTCGCGTATAGCCCGTTCGTTCACACGAGGCCGTAACGGAACCGCGGAAACGGACCCCGCAAACGATAACAGGTCCCAAGGTGGATAGATCTGCAACCGGAACGCTCTAGGGGCCAAACGGCTCAGTGTGTACGCCCTATACGATCATTTCCTGATAACAATGAAGCCATAGCCCCACCTCTCCCCACCTCTGCTGCTCACTGCTGTAGCATGGTCAGTAGCTACTGTCAGTAGACTGCTAGTGCTACTGCTACTGACCATGCTACAGATGTTAGTGCAAAATCTACAGCTCCTCTACCACAACCATCAGCAACAAGTGGACATGGAGAATTACATGAACTACATGTTGCTAAATCCACTGCGGGGCATAAACAGAAGGGCAACCGTGGCAACCATGCTCGGGGGTCTTCTTCGCTGCTTTTGGTGTTTTTTGTGGCGGAAGTTACTACACCACTTACAGGCCCGGCATATGTACTGCAGCGTCTCCTGCACTTTCGCGCAGTCTCGTGCGGAAGTACACGTTAAATGAGCCGAATGCGTGTGAACGGAAGACTTTTTTGAAAACGAATTTGGTGCGTAAACGCAAACGTTCCCGTGTAAATGGGGTCTCAGGCTGCAGCCACACGAGGACGATAACGGTCGTATCTGCTACAGTTCTCTATCAGATAGACGGTTCGGCCACACGAGGCCGACATGGAAACGCAGAAAACAATAACGATAACGGGTCCCAAGGTGGGTAGATCTGCGGACGAAACGCTCTGGGGGGCCAAACGGCTCCGTGATTACGCCCTATAACGATAATTTCCTGCTAACGATGACGCAATAGCCCCGCCTCTCCCCACCTCTCCTGCTCACCCCCGCGTCCCCACATTGCTGATGTGTTTCGCCAACAACAACAACCGAGTGTTTCGAGCCAGGTCCCGGGCCGTATATCATCTCTGGGATTTCCCCTCCTCGACTCCTATCCTCGACTCCTATCCTCGTGTCTTAGTCCCGCCCACAGGAGATGCGAGCGGAGGAGCCGAGGAGGGGAGCCGAGGAGAGAGGAGGTGAAGCAGCAGGCGGTTAGAGAAATGAGAACTCCTCTCCTCTGAGCGGTCATTTTAAAGAGACGTCCATTAATGATGACAGGAGGCACAGCAGCCCTCTGTCTGATGGACAGATGTGTTCATGATGACTTATATATTTACTTTTAATTCATTCACAGTGCGGTATAATAAGACAATAACAGGCGTCAGATGCGGACACACACACACACACATATATATGTATATATTTATATAAATATATACAATTTCAGAATCAAACAAGCATGAGAGCACTCTCATAATAACGTAAGACTATCAGAGACTGGATATATCCCCCCCCCCCCCCCCTTCCCTCTCTGGTCGCTGAAATGAGGAAAATAAATTACGGGCCAAAAGTTTTATTTACAAGTATTAAAAGTAAGCAGAGGAAACCAAACCAACTGAGACCTGTCTGTCCGCTGCGTCTACGCACACACTGTACCACACACACCTACACCACACACACCTACAGCTCCTAAAGCATATAATCAGGCTACAGCCGTTGTGTATTTTATTTTGTGAAGCACTAAATGGTTTTAGAAAAATATCGACTCTTTGTTTGTAGATATCTACTAAACTAAAGCAAATAAAGAGAGTAGGGCTGTTATACTGAGTGATATATATGATACACACTGCTCTGCTTTCTGCACGCACCTCACAGCTGTTCTCTCTGTAAACATTGCATCGCGATGAAAGCAGTTAATAAAATAATATCCAGGGGATGCATGCAGAGCTGTCATTGGCTGAGATCAGTCCGGCCGTGTGTGACGACTCTTTGAAACATCTCTGTTGCCGGAAATGCACCCACGGAGGAGCCGTGGAGGACCCATCAGTGTATCCTCGATTATAGCTTCTCCAGAGAGACTCCTCGACGCTCGATCCTCGGTCCTCGAAGTGCATTTAGAAAATGAGATGTCCTTCAGTAGAAAGTAGCTTCAGTAGAAGCTGCTGGGCCTCCCAGCAGCTTCTACTGAAGCCTTCCGAGTAAATCGCCAGAACGCCGACACCTCCTCATCACTCCACCGCTCCGATGTTTTTTTTTGTGTTGCCATAAGTTATTCTCTCTCCGTTGGTGTGCGGGGCTAATGCTAATGCTAATAATGCTAATGCCAGCAAATACAATGGCGGCTTCAAAAAACTTTTCAGAGTTTTACGGGGCGTGGTTTGCAATTCGCCCAGCCAATAGAAATTGTTACTTTTTTCTCCCCAGGATATTACCACTTCTCTAGCAGGCACTAAAAATGGGGGTAAAAGTTCCCGGCACTAGGTACTCTTTTTGGTGTGAATGCAAAATAAGTGGTACTAACGGAACTAAACGGGAAAAGTACGGGGGAAAGTACTGCGGTGTGAACGCGCCTAATGTTCATACTGCATGCCTCCAGGACCCTGAGGCGGGCAGGGAAGATAGTGGCCGACCCCTCCCACCCTGGACACAAACTTTTCACCCCCCTCCCCTCTGGCAGGAGGCTGCGCCCCATCAGGACCAAAACCTCTCGCCACCTGAACAGTTTCTTCCCCTCCGCTACCGGCCTCTTAAACAAGGCCCGGCCCCCCACTGACACTTTATCTCTGCCACATCATAGACTATATGCATTACATTAATGCACACAATGTTCATACTCCTTTCTGCACATATTCTGATTTCACATTTCATATTTTATATTCTAAAATTCATTCATAGCATTCTATTTCCATGTAAATTACTGATTTATTTTATTGCTATTTAACTATATTTTATTACGGTGTCCTTGAAGATTTTTTGTTTTATATTAGATTTCTTGTTTTATATTTTATGTCTGCACCATGACATCAAGTCAAATTGCTCGTATGTGTGAACCTGGTGATAAACCTGTTTCTGATTCTGATTCTGATTCTGATCTCCCTAGGTGCTGAATCCTCATGTTAATCGTAGAAACAAAGCTATCGTATGTTCAACACAGTATCTCATGAGCTTCATCTATCCAGTATTTTCATATATTTCATATTCAGTTACATATCGAGAGTGGTGAGGGGGGAAGACGGAGGATCGAGAGGGGTGATGTCCGTTCAGAGAGTAAACGTCTGCGGGGGCTGAGCTCTGAACACACTGCACAGCATGGCCAGAGTCTGGACGTCACTCATGTGACTGTAGTAGGGATGTTAAGATTCACCGATTCGCATCGGTGCACCGGCATAAACGTTCAAGATGCGAGTGCACCGGTTGAAAGAGTGCACATCGGCTACAGTTTGGGTTGAACCGGGTTGAACTCGCGATGCATCGATTGTAGCGTCTTTGCATCGGTAAAAAACCGATTCATTCATATAATATCCTCTCATCCTGTCAGCACTCAGCGGAGACGATCTTTGATCTTTGCTTCGCACTACGGAGGCCGAGAGTCTCAGTTATCAACACACATGGAAGTCGAGGAGAAAGAGAAACACAGCGCACCGAAAAATACCTACAAATCAAACGTTTGGCAACACTTCGGATTTTTCAAGAAAGACGGTCAACTTGAAAAATGGCTCGCAAATTGTAAACGATGCCGTGCTGCTTTAAAGTACACAAGTAGTACGAGGAACTTGGCGATGCACATAAAGAGGCGACATGGGGTCTGCGGCTGAAAAGAGAATCCTAAGAGTTAGACATGAGTTAAATCACTCAGTGAGGTGTTCTGTCAGAGAGAGTGGAGTTTAGTTTAACAGCCTGTGACTGCCAATAATAGTTTAAATGTCTTCCTTACAATTGTAAGCAGTTATGAAATACCTTATTGTGAAAGGTTATTTGTATTTTTTATTGTTCATATAGAAACCACTGCTTTCTGCTCTCTGGTGAGTTAGCCTATGAATGAATGTTAAGCATCAGGCTGGCAGCTGTATGGGCATTGCACTATGGTAGTTGTTATTTGCACATTGTTAATCATGGGCAATGCATCCTTAAATTGTTTAACTGTGAGGTGTTATACAATTGTACTGTAGCCACTCTGGAGAGTTTGTTAAGGTAAAAAAGAAACAGCATGATGGGATGCGCAGTACTAGTAGAGAGAACCAAATATGTAAAGCACTTTTTTGTTAATTTATGATTTGCTGCATATAAAGAATAAAACCAAAATCCTCTCGTACCATATTGAAGTATCATTATTTTGCATCGTGTTGATTCGCATCGTATCGCCCCGAATCGCATAATGTTGAATCAAATCGTATCGAACTGTATCGCAACAGGGGTGAATCGTATCGTATCGCATCGCCCGATGTTTCAAATGTATCGTATCGTTGGCAACGTATCGAGAGGTGCATCGCATCGGCCTCAGTGATGGAGATGCACATCCCTAGACTGTAGTGATCCAGACTACGCACGCACGCACGCACGCACGCACGCACACACACACACACACACTGTAGTTTAACAGTCAAACACCGACCCTCACTTTGTTCCTCACCAATACTACTCACAGATACACAAACCGTCTATTTGAGGTTTTTGAAAATGTCCATTTCTAAAACACGTGGGTCTCAGAAGCTCCCGTCTCTTTCTCAAAGTTTTCCAGAATGTATTCATATTTTCAGCCTCAGAAGAGAGAACAACATGCACCACCATTACAAATAAACAACACATCAACAGTTGTAAAGACACATCAAGCAAATAGCAACATACAAATACCAGCAGCTTCACCTATAAAACTACAATACATGTTAATAAAAGCACCTGAATAACAGTCAAAGAGGAACAGGCCTGCGTGTTATTAAGATGACATAAGATGAGATAAGAAGTACTTCATTGATCCCAATTAGGGAATGTTTGCGTGGCAGCAGCATAAAAAGACAAGACATCGTACATTAGAGAAATGAAAAGACTAGAAATAAACAATCCAACATGTAAATAATACATGCACTTGTTTTGCTGGATAAACGTGTCCTCAAAATATAAACAAAGATGTATGAAAAGAGGTTTCAAAATATTATTTTAAATATCAAATAGTTGGCGAGCCCCCCCCTCAAATGGCATTTTCCCTGTGTCCTTTCTTCTTGGTGACCAACTTCCATGTGAAATAACATCATTTTATTTGTTATTTTATTTATTGACTGACTTCATTGCTTTATTTCTATTTATATAAATATTTAGAGAGATTAAAACAATATATCCTGTGTTCCTCTGCTGCCACCTTCAGGATAGCTAGAGTAACATCAGCTCTACTGAACAGCCTCGACCTATGAAGGTCTGATACAAACACTCTAATCTGTCTGTCTATCTATCTATCTATCTATCTATCTATCTATCTATCTATCTATCTATCTATCTATCTATCTATCTATCTATCTATCTCTATCTATCTATCTTATAATAGCAGGGTGACGCAGAGTGGGGTCGCCTATCCCTTTAAGAGAGAGAGGGGGGGGGGGGGGTGGCGCGTGCATTTGGCCCTTGCATGTGTAGCGCGAGAGTGAGCGAGCGTAGTGTGTGTCCGGAAGAGAGCGGGAGGTGCAGCAGTGATCAGTCTGTCTCCAGCTAGCTTAGCTGTATAACAAAGTCCTGAGGAAACACAGCGGCCTCCCAAGGAACAGCCTGCCTATCTGCCTCATTTCAGAGTGGGTTATTGAAGCCGAAGCCTGGTGCTTCAGTCCGGGAAGACTGCAGAGAGTCCTCCCCTGTATTCCTCCACTACGGTCTGGGAGCAGCATCTATCTCCACTGTTGCTGTAACCATGTTAATGTCCCTCTGTGGGACCAATAAAGGACTTCTGATTCTGCGGACAGACAGAAGAGAGGGGGGAGGGGCGGGTTGGAGAGCGGCCTTCTTCTTTTCCCGGATTTGAAGAGTCCTCTTCCTCGCAGCCCACCGTATCCCAGGATGCAATGCGCGCCGGTGACGAGGAAACAAAGAAAAATGTCGGTCCGGTCTCAGAGAGAAAGCTGCACGTGAGGAGTAACTGATAAATGTGAGTATTGGGTTTAACTTACTTTAATAACTGATACACATAGCCGTGGGAACATGTTTCAAATGGGGGTGCTGTGGGGATGACACCAGGGCCGCTTCAGACCAATGTGCTGCCCTAGGCAAGATTTTAGCTGGCAATGAAAAACCTCTACAAAAGACCAATACACTACAAAAAGAGAACTGATTGACATGGTGTACAGCTTATATAAAAAGGCTTCAAATGTATTTAGTATTGCATGAACATGTTTTAATTGGGGGGTGGACTTCACATCCTCTAGGGCAGTGGTTCCCAAACTTTTTGTGCCCAAGGCACACCAAAGGACAAGTAAAAATCTCAAGGCACACCTATTGTGCAAAATAGCCCTTATAACACGTGTTATCACTCATATCATGTAAAATATCTCTAAATGTGCATAATTATTTACTAATGCCAAATAGAATGTGACAAAGACAACTATATTACTTAGTTTTTAGAGAGTACTTGTCCATGGACAAGTGAGTTTGGCAATTTACTTGTCCGAATACATTTTTCACTTGTCCAGAAAAATCGATCGGCATCGTATTTTACATTTTCCCACGGTTTTTACGGTAAGATTTTACTGCATCACACAAAGGGTTGGGTATCGTTTGGATTTGAACGATTCCGGTTATGCTTTCGATTCCGGTTCTTTTCGGTTCTCGATTCTGGTTCATTGAGAGGGTAAAAATAAGTCCCATGACAAACTGGGAGAAAAATATATTTATGAAAACATTAAGTCAAATCTTTATTCCTATTTACAAATCACTTCATACTGTTTAATTTTGTTACGGTTATTGAATACAATTATATAAAAATAATTGTTTAGTTAGTTCTAAGTGGTGCAGTTTGAGAATGTACAATTGGCCCAGTGTCCTCTGATGTTACACTGCAACCTGCCTGTGAGACAGAGTCCAACCCCACAGTCTGTGTGTCCAACACATGTCCTGCAACACATATGCTACAGCTGCTCACTGTTTGTAAAAGTAAATAAATAGTATTTTCATTTCAATAATGTACTTTCTATAACCTGCTTCATAAACAATACTGACATCCTGCTCCTCCGAGTCTGGGGGTCCGGGGATGTGAGGACCGCGCGAGGACACAGACAGGAAATGGCGGTCAATATTAACAATATAGGAGCTAAAACGCTTAATAACCTTCATTAAATGTTAGAGAAAGAACATAAGAAAGTTTGACAAATATGAGGCTGTTAAACAGGCAGCGAATCCGCTGTGTGTAGAAAGAGAGAGAGATAGAGAGAGGGACGCTGAGCTGCACCGTGCAGCGATCAGCTGATACGGCAACACGATACGGAGCATAGGGAGAGAGAGCTGCGGTCCGCCGGGCTCGGCCTCCGCCTCCTGTCCTCACAACTCTTATTAATCCCGGTACCGGACAATTGTTATTAACTTATTTGTTCTTACTCGGAACCGAGTTTTGCTTCCCAAGCCTGCCAATGTGCTACGCGTCCCGTCCCGCCCGCCCCGCCCCGTCTAACAGTACAGAAAGCGGCGAGATGCATTTCCTTAGGAATCGACAAGCAAAACCACAACAATGGCGGACACGGACAATTTACGAATTAGTTCTGCCTTTTGTAAACTGAATTTATCAATAATTTGTCTATAAATAAGGGCGAAAAACGTCACTTGTCCGTCGGACAAGTCAATTTAAAGATCTACTTGTCCGATATTGTAAATAACACGTCCCGGACGGTGGGACGCGTGCTTTTTCGCACACTGCTTATGAAATGCTTGCATACAAAGTACTGATATAATAAATTAAAAAATAATTATTTTAGTTATTAGTTGTATATTGCAATAATAACGTATGGTTGTCACAAACTCCCACGGCACACCCGGACTTGCCTCACGGCACACCGTTTGGGAACCACTGCTCTAGGGGGATCCGGGGGTGCCTCCCCGGGAAGATTTTTTTTAACATTTTAAAGTAAAATGCTTCAATCTGGTGCACTTTGAGCGCCCAATTACTAGAGACTGATCTAGGGGGTACAACTCTAAACACCTATATGAAAAAGATCGGTTTGCATTTTATTAATCAAATAAGTATATGAACATTTCCAATACCTACCATAGCCAATAACAAATAAATGTAGGCTAACGTATTTTATTTTTGTGGTTCATTTATATCTTATTTGATCAGTTAACATTGATTTATTTATGCATATTTTTAAATCTCTCCAGTTTTAAACGATATGTTTGGTTTACTGTCCTATAGTATAGGCTACATTGGAATGATTTCAAAACTGTTTTTATTTATCCTAATAATTATAAAGGTGTGCCTTGGAAATATTTGTTTACATAAATTGTGATCAAACCGTTTGAGACCCACTGAGATAACTGAGACTAAAGTGAACTATCTAAACCCTCAGAGTCCTTTACCTCACTGAGCCTCTCAGTCTGACAGGAGAGGACTCTCCCTCAACATTATTGCAGAAACAGCTTCTTATATCCATTAGCACAGCAGAAGCTAACAACAATCCCCGCCGGTACCGGTGCGCCCCCTCTCTCTCTCCCTCTCTCTCTCTCTCTCTCTCTCACTTTGGCTGTGAGCTGCGGGCGCCTGATAAGCCAACATCCCCCACTTTCATCACTTACAGCGCCCATCTTACAGGGCAAATAGAAAATGTAACCGGGTTGAAAAGGGTGTTATCTTTACTTAATTATGAATGTTGTTACATCAAGGCTGAAAATTCGTGTTTTTTGTATTATATTTGTATTTAATCTTGTGGAAGTGCAGATCCCCTGTCCTCCACCAGGGGGTGCTGCAGCACCCTCAGCACCCCTACTTCCCACGGTGCTGCAGCAGAATCTGGAGAATCACAGAACCCCTGTTGACAATTCACGAGCACTTTAATTAACTTACTTTAATAACTGACAAATGTGAGTATTGGGTTTAACTTATGTTAATAACTGATACATGTGAGTATGACTTTAGGCTTTATTGTCATTTCAATCAGGAGAGACTGTTTTGATGTAACAATACATATCTATTGCCGGGTATACACGGATGAATGTAATGGTGTTTGCCGATTAGACCCCGTTGTGCTGGAATTTCATTCGGGGGGGAAACCGAACCGATGAAGCCCCCCCTGGGGTCTAGACACTGGTGGTGGTGAAGGCATGAAGGGATTGATGGAGGTCTGGAGAGGACTGGTTTAAGCTTGACCCTGGATGTGGGAGGTGGAAGGGGTGGAGGAGGGCTGCGTCCAGTCTCCTGAAATGACAGCTGTCAGGAGGGGAGAGAGCAGATTTAAAGGGTTAGCAATGCTCTATGATAGGCTTGTGGGAACAGAGGAGCAGTGATAGGTTTAGCTTATATAACACTTATAGTTTCATGTCTTGTTACATAAGAATAGGTCATATTTGTTAAGTGTTATTATGGGAGAATTACTATTCTTGTGGTACTACTGCCTTATTAGGCCCATATTGAGCAGCGCATATTAAGACCAAAACTCATGTACAACAACTTCCTTACTTGCAATAAATAAGCACTAATTAGAGGATTATTGAGGAAAAACTCTCAACTAAGGGCGTATTACTTGTAGAATATGGTCATGTAGAATAAGGCATTAATAACTGTTTTATAATGACTACTAAAGAGCCAATGTACTGCTAATATGCATGTTAATTAACAACTAGTTGATGATTAATTTGTGTACCTTAATATAAAGTGTTACCATATATATATATATATATATATACCATATATTTTCTTGCAATTATACATTTTTTAAATGATTATTAACAGTATTTTTTATGTATTTGAATGTGATATATAGCCATACCACAGCAGAACTGGATAGGGCCATGTTCAATAACACTGCAACTACTAGAAACTCTTCTACCAGAAACTTTTATTCACTGATGCCGCTGACACACCTGCCATCTCGCTCTCTGGCGCCACCCAACGACCAGAGGCTTCTATGCCAGTGCAGCTCCCCATTTCTGTTCTCACCAACATACACAGAAGGTTGGTGAATCAGGTTAAAAACAGAACATCCAAAACCATCTGTTTGAATTTATCGGTTTATCACAAACAATCAGAGTGATAGTATATCAAATACACTTAAACTGGCTTTATTAAATGTCAGGTCTTTAGCAGGTAAAACCTTTTTAATCAATGATTTTATCACCAAGCACAATCTGGATTTTATGATTTTAACGGAGACTTGGTTAGACCAAAACAACAGCACAGCTGTTCTTATTGAATCAACCCCTCCCAACTTTAGTTTTATGAGTCAGGCAAGACTGCATAAGAAAGGGGGTGGAGTAGCTATTTTGTTTAATGATTTATTTCAATGCAAGCAGACTATGTTTGGAAACTTTGCTTCTTTTGAATATGTGGCCTTTCAGTTGAAATGCTCCTCTCGAGCTCTGTTCCTAAATATCTACAGACCACCCAAATACTGTGCAAGCTTTTTTGATGACTTTACTGAACTGCTGTCTATAGTGTGTATTGACTTTGACCGTCTAGTCATTGTTGGTGATTTTAATATCCATGTTGACAACCCCCAGGACAGAGGGGCTAAAGAACTGTTTTGTGTTCTTGATAATTATGGACTGACTGAGCATGTGACGGAGCCCACGCACAACAAGGGGCACACCCTGGAATTAATTATCTCAAAGGGTCTGAATATCTCTAAGGTTGTGGTGACTGATGTTGCGCTCTCCCGACCATTCCTGTGTTTTCTTTGAGAGCTCTATTTCCGTCCATACAGTTTTTAAGAAAGAGGTCACCACTAGATGTCACTTATCTGAAAATGCACAGGAAATGTTTGTTCAGAATTTTTCTTCCTCAACTGCCAATCCTAACGTCTCAGTAAATGAGCTAGTAGACCATTTTAATTCTAAAATAACAAATGTCATGGATACCATTGCTCCCATTAAAATAAAGGAAGTATCTGGCAAGAAAATATCTCCATGGAGAAAAGCCATGACTGTGAGAACAGCAAAAACAGAGTGTAGAAAAGCTGAACGCAGGTGGAGAAAAACATCTATAAAGAAAGACTCTGCATCTATAATCAGGAAATAAAAATTGCCCGACAGTCTTTCTTCTCTGACATCATTGCCAAAAACAAAAACAACGCACGTGCCTTGTTTGCTATGGTTGACAGACTACAAACCCCCCAGTGTCAGTAGCCTCTGAACTTCTATCCACCAGGGCCTGCAATGACTTTGCCTTCTTCACTGACAACATTCAGAAAATCAGACAAGCAGTCAGTGCCTCTGCATCAGGTACAGCAGATGTGTTGTCCCTGTGTCCACTTGAAATCAATTCAAACACCATGACACAATTCCATCTGATTAATGATAAAGACCTAGAGGACATTATTCAACTTCTGAGATCCTCCTCCTGCTGCCTTGATATTATTCCATGGCCTCAGATCTACTTCACATAGTAAACAAGTCTCTTCACTCAGGTGTTTTTCCACAGGCCCTGAAAACTGCAGTCATTAAACTGCTCTTAAAAAAGAATAATCTAGACGCATCCGTAATTAATAATTATAAGCCCATATCAAACCTTCCATTTTTAGGCAAAATGATTGAAAAAGTTGTTTTTCAACATTTCATGCTTTTAAATGACGGTTTTGATGTGTTCCAGTCAGGCTTTCGACCAAACCACAGCACTGAGACTGCTCTTGTTAGAGTCTTCAATGACATCCATTTAAACACAGACAGTGGCAGAATATCAGTGTTAGTATTATTAGATCTCAGTGCTGCGTTTGACACTGTTGACCACAACATATTGCTAGACTGACTAGAAAACTGGGTGGGACTTTCAGCAACAGATCTAAACTGGTTTGGTTCCTACTTAAAGGACAGAAACAACTTTGTCTCAATAGGCAATTACAAATCAACCATGACAAATATGACATGCGGGGTTCCTCAAGGCTCCATCTTAGGACCTCTGCTTTTTAATATCTATATGCTACCACTGGCTCAAATTATGAAAAACAATGACCTAAGTTATTCTATCTATGCAGCAAAGAAGGAACGAGTAAAAGTAATCGCAGAGCTTCAGTCGGCAGACTACAAAACAACGAATAAAGCTAGAAATCTAGGTGTAGTGATGGACTCAGACCTGAATTTTAACAGTCACATTACAACAGTTATTAGGTCTGCATACTATCACCTGAAGAACATATTTAGGATTAAAAGACTAGTTTCACAGCAGGATTTAGAAAAGCTTGTCCATGCTTTTATCTTCAGTAGACTCGACTACTGCAATAGTGTCTTCACAGGGCTCACAAAAACATCCATCAGAAAGCTGCAGCTGATTCAGAACGCTGCTCGAGTCCTCACAAACACTAAAAGAGTGGATCACATCAGTCCAGTACTGAAGTCTTTACACTGGCTTCCAGTCTGCCAAATAATTGATTTTAAAGTACTATTGCTGGTTTTTAATGCACTAAATAGTTTAGGACCGAATTATATTAACGATCTCCTGCAAAAGTATGAACTATCCAGCAGTCTCAGGTCTTCTGGGACGGCTCTCTGTACCAGAGTCAGAACTAAACATGGAGAAGCAGCGTTTAGTTTTTATGCCCCGACCATCTGGAACAAACTCCCTGAATCCTGCAGGTCAGCTGCAACTGTTACTACTTTTAAATCACGATTAAAAACGTATCTTTTTGACGCTGCATTTGGATGAGTTGTTCAAATTCAAACTGCAGTATGGCTTTTATCCATGTATTTTATACCTGTTGTGTTTATTTTATTATCTTTGCTCTTTAAAATGCCTGTTTTTAAATGCCTTTTTATAATGTGCTTCCACTGTATTTGTTCTTAAATGTTTTTTATTTTATTCTGTAAAGCACTTTGGGTTGCCGTGTGCTGAAAGGTGCTGTATAAATAAACTTGCCTTGCCTTGACTTGCCATAACAAAAGTATTTTTTTGTAAAATTACAGAAAATGCAATTAATTTTGCCAACAAAAAAACAGAAAATCATTTATTTTTACGGCTAGTTTTGTTAAATTCGCCTTTAAATGGAACCTATCATTCAAAATGCACTTTTTGTTGTATTTTCTACATAAATATGTGTCCCCGGTGTGTCAGGGAACTCACGCAACGTCAGAAAATAAAAACATCTCTCTTTTCCTCCGTACCCACATCTTTTAAAAACGGGGGAACAACGAGCGGATACAGATATGCTGACGATAGTACGTAATTTCGGATGGTGGACCCACAGAAAGTTGCCATCAGAAACAATGCCTGACGTGTTTTGGACGTAATATGGTCTGTGTTTACATTAGCAAGCATTGCTAACACTCAGAGATAACCTGTACTGTAGAGCACATGTGTGTAGAAAGCAGGAAATAAAAAAAGGAACTCACCTTGTGATAAACCCGCAAGAGAAAAAGCATTTGAGCTCCATACTGATTCAGAAATAATCCTTGATGTGGTTTAGAACAGGATGGCGTTTTATCACAGCAGAATTTAACTTTATCTCCGGTATAATTCTGATCAGGCATTAGCTCTGCCTCCTTTTTTTTCCTTTTCAAAGGACCCAAAATCCTTGTTTCTCTAACAGGGCTGGAATAGAGGGATATGAGGGATGTCTAAATTGCATGATCTATTTGTATTTTGAGCAAAACACATCAATAGAAGCTTTCACATCGGAGTACTTTTCCCAGTATAGTTCCGATAGTTCTTGAAATGTTGCATTCACACCAAAACAAGCCGGAACTAGAACTTAGTTCATGAGAACCTTTTCACCCCCTTTTTAGTCCCTGCTAGAGAGAAGGTACTTTCATGGGAGAAAAAGGTTCCCATTTCTGATTGGCTGGGCGAATTGCAAGCCACGCCCCGTAAAACTCTGAAAAGTTTTGTGAAGCTGCCATTTTATTTGCTGGCATTAGCATTATTAGCATTAGCATTAGCCCAGCGTACCAACGGAGAGAGACTAACTTATGGCAACACAAAAGACAACATGGGAGCGGTGGAGATGAGGAGGTGTCGGCGTTCTGGCGATTTACTCGGAAGGCTTCAGAAGAAGCTGCTGGGAGTTCCAGCAGCTTCTACTGAAGCCAGTCCCCAACTCCGGGGACTTCCGGCCGGGGACTTCGGGTGGCAGTATACGCCGTGAAGTTGTTTGCGGCCTGCCAGTAAACCCAAAGCAGAAGAAGAAGAAGTGACGTCAGCGGCTTCATTTGCCTAATCCTCCCTCAGGGACTTATTCCGGTGTGAATGCGATCTGCTCTTTAGTTCATCAGAACTAAAGAGTTCTGATGAACTAAGTACTGGGAACTAAGTACGGCTAAGTACTTGGTGTGAAAGCGCCTATAGATATGTTTTTATATATTTTTATATATCTGAGACCCATAATATATGCCTTAAAATAGCATGATAGGTGCACTTTAAAGGCTGCTAAAAAACAGATATATAATGTATTCCATTTATACAGTTTTTCTTTTGTTAAAATAAATGACACATTTCAATAAACCGTTTATTCTTGTAATTTTAATATGATTTCCTGTCATTATGAAATACAAATGTTTTTTTTACACTCTAACTAATGTATGAGGCATGGCTACAAATGGTGGTCTGTTTGGTATTTTGAGCAAAAACTTCAGAGACATGTTTTGTATAGATATAGACATTTTTAAAACCAAAACAGTACGGAATTTTAAAGGATCCTTTAGGGATGGTCATGGTCATCATTTTGCAATCATCTTTTGTTAATAAGATTAATACATTTAGTTATTTTTCTCTTGTTTTCTCTTTTATTAGGACAATTCTGGAGAACTGGATCTGCTGAGGAAGGAGCTGCCATCCACACAGGACCCCCCGTGGTGCTGGAGAAATCTAAACAGCATCAGGGACATCATCCTCCCAAACCTCTGCTTCCTGCCGTCCAGCTGAACAGCAGCTCAGGAAGCTTCAGAGAGAAACAGTGTGTTTAACAGAGACTGAAGCACACAGAGAAACAGTGTGTTTAACAGAGACTGAAGCACACGGAGAGAAACAGTGTGTTTAACAGAGACTGAAGCACACGGAGAGAAACAGTGTGTTTAACAGAGACTGAAGCACACGGAGAAACAGTGTGTTTAACAGAGACTGAAGCACACGGAGAAACAGTGTGTTTAACAGAGACTGAAGCACACGGAGAAACAGGAAGTGGTGATTTAGTAAACATGAGTGTTGTGCTGCTCTCGTTGGTGAAGCAGCGACTCACTGCGGCTGCTGAAGAGATCTTTGTTCTGTTTGAAGGAACGATAGCAGAGTACGAGGAGGAACTGTCTCGTTCAAAACAGGAGAACGATAGACACCGGAAACTACTGGACGCTGTTTTACAGCCTCAGCTTCAGATCCACAGAGCAGGTCTGTTCCCTCTTTATTCACTCTCTCTTTATAAAAAGGAACTCACATTGTGGTATAGCCGGCGAGAGAGAAGGCCTTTGAGCTCCATACAGAAATAATCCTTGTTCTAATAATCCTTGCGTTTCATCACCGCAGCATTTTAGACAGTATCTGCCAGGTCCCGCATGAGCCAGCATAAGCTCCGCCCCCTCTTATTTGTTATTTTTTTCAGTTTAAAAAAAAAAGAAGCATTTTTTATTTAGCCTTTATAGGTGAAAATCTCATTGAGACACAGGGTCTCATTCTCAAGAGAGACCTGTTTATACCCAGAATCAGCACTTTTGTAACAGGAAGAGAAATAGAGGGATATGAGGCATGGCTAGAATGGGTGATCTGTTTGGTTGTTTGACCAAAACACTTCATAGACATGTTTTTTATATTTTTTTATATATCTGAGACCTATGCTTTTGCCTAAAAATAGCATGATAGGTGACCTTTTAAAGCTGCTGAGTCATATATTGCACCTCAAACAACAGAGTTACGGTTTCTTTACTTCCTCTACAGAAAGAACAACAGTAAAAGAAACTGATTCAGAAATCTCATTCCTCCAGTCAGACAGTGGGCGTAGCGGTAACCAACTGCCCAGGCCTAGTCTGTCACTTTATTTGACCAAATGTTGTTATTTAAAACATTTATGATGGTTCAACTTGGATAACTTCTGGTTCACATATTTCCACATATGGTATTTCCACACCTTTTGTCTGTTATTCTTACAAAAAACACAATCACATCTGACTGAAGATTGGCACCATTTATTTGTGACGTTGCAAACTCTGCGGTACAAGTGATGTAAAGCTTATAAAGTGAGGCAAATATAAATAATCAGCTGATCGAGTGTAGATGTGGAAATAGAGAACCGCAGTGACGCGTCCTAAAACCCGGAAGTAAGTTAGCATTTTTACCACTTCCGGTTCCTTCGTCAAAAAGCAATGCAATTTCTCCATAGGGTTTTGGAAAATAGCTCCAAATAAGGTCTGTGTTTCACACAAAATTAAGAGATAGATCACGTTTTGTTCTACCACATTAAATACATCAGCAGTGACCCCGCTGGTGATTTCTGAAGAGTTTACGTGTCGGAAAAACGATGGTTGTTAACAAGTGGCATTAGTGGACTACAGAAATGGTCGAGGCCGTTGTACGTCATTACGCCGATTACGTAAACACTCCCGCTACATTTCTTAACACGAGTAAGCACACCTTCATCCAGGCTTCACTGTTGTACTTGTCCTGACTTGTAGTGGTTCTCTCCTCTATCTACACTCTTCTTGTCATCTTTGTAAAAAGATATTAGACTGGTAATGGACAGAGCCATGACTTCTAGTTAAATTCAGCGTGGCTAAAATGAAAAGCTTTGTTAAAATATGCAAGCGCGCGAAAGTCAGTTGAGGCGATCTTAAGTTGGCGTGACGTTGAGTAGTGCGACCCTGCCGTTCTAGCTTGTAGTTCCTTTATAGCATAACGTTAGCATTTTGCTTCTGGCGACTAGATTTATGATTCAAAAATTATAAAAGTAGCGTAGATATGTGGAGATTATCTGGCTGAACAAAACGTGATCCCTCTCTTAAATGTGTTTCAACCACAGACCTTATTTTGAGCTATTTTCCAAAACCCTATGGAGAAATTGCATTGTTTTTTGACGATGGAACCGGAAGAAGTTTACTTCCGGGTTTTAGGACGCGTCACTGCGGTTCTCTATAGGTGCATTTGATCAGCTGACTGTTTTTTTTGCCACACTTTATAGGCCTGACAATAACCAGACCTTCTCTGAGGTGCAACGTCACAAACAAATGATGATCCGGTTAGACTACAAAACTATTCAGTGTGCAGATCTTTGTTTTCACAATGAAAGTGTAGCGTCTTAGTGAATGTCCTGTATTGGTCTTAAGTCTCATAACATCCATCTTCTTTTTCCCCGTGGATGTTCTTCTTGACCCTCGGAGAAAGAGAAAAAGCTGAGTCGTGTCTTTCAGGCATATCCTTTCCCTACAGAAATGACAGGAAACATAAAACATGACATTATTGCAGAGCAAGTGTGTTATTTATGAAAGAGGTGTGTTTGCGTTTAGATATAATCCATTTGTAATTGTAATGTGTTTTTGAAATGTCAACAGTGAGCTACAAAGACAATCAGATTATGAATGAACAGAATGAAGTTCATCAACATTAAAATATATTTTATCAAAATAATATTTATCTGTTATCAAAACTAAGTGCAACTGTAGAAGCTTGCTCTGTTCAGTTGTCTCACTGAAATCATCACTTTTACCACATATACACAATATAAAGCGATAAATAGTCGCAGTTCTCACCGTGTGTTAAATGACCTTTGCCTTCAATACATTGAAATAAGAAAGCTGACAAAAAAGTGATGTTGCTTGTTAACATCTAAATGTAACTTTTTGCATGGAAAGAACACCCAACTTCACAGATGTGTAGGTGATCTAGCATGTGGTAATGTTTAATGTAGGGGTGTAACTGTATACGTATCTAAAATATTCGGTATGGGCCCTTCGGTTCGGTACACGTGTGTACCGAAGTATACTGAACGAATATAACGTTAAACGTAAAAAATTGAGAACGTGAACAACTTTTTGGTAGTAATCTCAGGTACTGCGTCGCAGCATTCAGTGTAATTTGCTCACATTGGGTTCAACGCGTCATAGAGCGACCAAGTCATTTCATTAGACGAGAGACATACTATGAGAGCTGGTCACAGGGATGATTTCAAATGTAGTCAGTAATTTGAGGAACTGTCGAAATGGCGAACGCAGATAAAGTTGAGCTCGAAAATCCTCCAGCATCATTGAAGTCTCCGGTTTGGGAACATTTTGGTTACGTACAAGGATGACGGACAAAAGACAGGTGGACCGAACCAAAGCTGTTTGTCGGCATTGTTCAACTAAAATTGGTTACACGGCTGCAGTGGCGGTTCTAGAACATTTTACATGGCGTGGCAAAGGGGGGGCAAGAGGTCATGCCAGGGTGGCATGGGAGGGCGGACAGTACGTGGTATTTTATACTGTATATATAACCTTTTTATTGCTAAATCATACCCTAACACAAGTGTTCTTAATGCACTAGAGAAACAAGGTGTTCAGACAAACAGACTCAAATATAGTATAAAACAGCAGAAAATACTCATGATACCCTAGCATTCTGCTTACTGTAAGTACAGTAAAAGTTCCCATGTCATGGCCATTTCTACTGATCGTAATTCCATTGTTGAGGTCTACTAAAATAGATTTATATTGTGCAATTTTCCAAACTCACATTGGTTTCTCATACAGCATCTCTGTATAGTATGTGTATTCACTCTCTGTCCTAAACGGCTTGTTGGAGCTCCTGCCCCCCCCTCCCTGTGAGCCCAGTGGCCGTCTGCGAGACAGCGAAACCCAGCCCGAAACCAGCCCGAGCACACACACACACCCGCAGCCTGGCTGGGCGTTTGTGTGTGTGCTCACACACAGACTCACAGCCTCGCCGCGTCCCGCCGTCTCAGGGAGGAGAAATCGGCGGAGCTGCAGCTGAGAAAAGCTTGAGTGTGTGTGTGTGTGAGGAAGTCCGCGGATTGGTCCATTTGGATCAATCCACGGACGTAACGTAACGGCTCCGCGGACGTGACGTAACGTAATGGCTCCATGGATTGGTCCATTTGGACCAATGGGTCAATTTGGGTATGGGCACGTCACTGTACCCAGGAAGAAAACAATGGAAAAAGAAAAATCTCCAACGAGGCGTTCTGGGGCAGCATAGACAGGTCTTTCTGTGTTAGAGTTTTACTCGCTACAGGGTGTACTTTGAGGGTTTGTGACTTTGCAGACCGTTTACATGCAGAAAAAGCTTCATAACACACAAGGGGACGGGTAATAACCGGAAAAGCATGACATGGGACCTTTAAGAGAGCTAAAGGTGACCTGTGCAGCAACACATTTCAATAAATATGTGTCAATACAAAGAGCCGCTAGATTGTGCTGCAGTAATGGAATATGTATGCAAGGCGAATACAAAGATACCATGTGGTCCAGCTGGAGTCTCATCTGCCTCCTGATCCCTGCCTCTGTCCCTCTTTCTGACACTTCATCTTTATTCCTCACATACATTTCTTCTTCATCTCCTCCTGGCTTCCTCCTGCTCTGACCCTCCTGGTCTCTTCAGTGTACTCTCTTTTCCTCTTTCTGTTTGTCCCGATCACTTCTCAGATATGTCTTTTTGTTGTTGTTGAATCACTCCAGCTTCTCTGGCTTGCAAGAGTCTACTTGTGAAAAGCACTGGTACAAATGCTTGTATAACTTTACACGTTAGGGCCATGTAGCTAATAAGTAGCATATAATAAATATAAAATCGGAAAGTATTTATCAAACGCACACGATCGATCTCCCAGCTAGCACTGTCTGCGTAGTATTTTGTAACGTAACGCCCCAAACAGCGACCGTCTGTTAAACGCTGTAGATTCAAACGGCAGCGCTTTATTAATATTTTGTTTCAAGCTCTCGTCCTTAGTAAAAAAAAAAAACTAGTGGAAGGGGAAATGCTCCGAGGGGAAGCTGATCCGCCTTCAGGTGCTGGGACAGCTCGCTCCCTCTCTGCAGCTGTGTGAGCCGCGGTCTGTGAACGCCGCTCCACAGTTTAATGCAGGGCCGTAGCTACGTTTTTAACGGGCCTAAGATGATATTTAAAATGATTCACTTTTAATTAATGAACTGCTTGTTTTGTTGCTTGAGAAGCTTGTGGACATAGTGTAGGTTTGTTTCTACAAGTACAGTTTTAGGGACACAAAATGTAGGGGGGCAGCTGGGGGGGCAAGGCGCTATAGTGGGGGGGCAGCTGCCCCGTAGATCCGCCCCGTAGATCCGACCCGTAGATCCGACCCGTAGATCCGACCCGTAGATCCGCGACTGGCAATACATCAAACTTGCACACTCATTTGAAAAGGCATCACCCGAACGTGAATATCACCGGTACCAAAAGAAAAATGACTGAAGTGCAAACCCAACTCCCACTAGCATTTAAGCCTCCACCACTCGCAAAAAGTTCAGACCGAGCCAAAGCTATTACAAAGGCCAAATATCCTTATGTTGCCATGTTAGCAAAGCGCTACCTGGATGTATCTGCTACCTCTGTCCCTAGCGAGAGGGTGTTCGCCACAGCAGGAACCATTGTTAGTGCCAGCAGATCTGCCCTTTCGGCAATCAATGTGGACAAGTTAATTTTTCGTAAAAAAAACATGAAAATACAATGACAAGCAAGCAAGTCCTAATGTCAAGCTGGCTGCTTAGGTGAGTACTTGTACAGTACAGTTCAAGTACAGATTATTTCAAATGCTGCACTTTAATGTTTATTTTATTATATTTTGTATTTATTTGAGTGAATATTCACAGTTTGATAATAATTAAAAACCCAAAACAAATATTTTATGTTTTGTGATCATTTTTTCTGCTGTACCGAAAACGTACCCTGACCTAAAAACCGAGGTACATACCGAACCGAAATGTTTGTGAACCGTTACACCCCTAGTTTAATGGCATGTATATCAGTGTATTATAGTCAATACTTAATCTTTTTAAACCAATTGGTTTCTTGATTCTTTGTACAGTATGAAAAAAGGGTCTTTGTACCTTGGAGTCCATGCTGAAGTTCACTGCTGAGTCCACTTCTGTCTCTCATTCCCCTGTCTGGATCACCTAGAACAGGGGTTCCCAAAGTGGGGGTCGCGAGATGATTACAAAATAAAAATGTGAAATACATTTTTCACACATTAATAATAACGGGTGCAGACATTTTTCAGGGGCGGACTGGCATCTGTATAATTTCCCCGCAGTGAGGCTCCCCCCGTTGATAATCCACTAGCGCAGTGTTTCTCAAACTTTTTCATACCAAGGACACTTCACCAATACAAAAACACTCACGGACCTCCTAACTCCACAAATATCCAAAAACAATAGGCCTGCTTACCACTCCAACAGTACATAGCCTAACAGCCTAATAATGACAGCTTAACCTTCTCTACATCGCCTCGTTCCGGTTCGTTTCAAGCACCGAAAAGTTGTCGGTCTAGAAAGCAAGCACCGCATACGTCACGCTTACGTCGGATCTGGGCTGTGTCCAAATAACACGCAACATCCGCCTTTCCGCCAGCTTCAACATGATCTGTGGAAATAACATTGAGAATCAGTTTTATTGTTATACCATAGTAATTAATGCTGCAAAGCTGGGTATTTTGAGCTTGGCGCATGCAGAGGCTAACAACAGCTAGCTCTAACAACAGCTAGCTCTAACGCCAGCGAATAGGACGTATATTTACCTTCTTTCTCCTACGGAATCGTCGTTGAAGTTGATGATGATTGTAAAGAACTTTTGAATGTAGCATGTAACGACTGTAAAGTTGGTAGTAAAGTCGTCCCATTTCTTCCATTTCATTTCGACAGAGCAAAACCAAAACGAGTAGCGCTTCAATACAATCGGCCATTGTTGTTGTTGTCGATGTGAGGGGGGGGGGGGGCTCCAGCTCCAGCTCCAGCTCTCCAGCTCTCCAGCTCTCTTCAGTTTGCGGACGAAATAGAGGCGCTGCTGGGCTTTCTTGGTGACTGACGTGGTGTTCTTACTCCAGGAGAGGTCCTCGGTGATGTGCACCCCCAATAATTTGGTACAGCTCACCTGTTCCACAGCGGCACCACCGATGGTCAGTGGGTGGGGGTGTTGGGTGTCGGTTCTCCTGAAGTCGACAATAATCTCCTTTGTTTTCTCCACATTGAGAAAGAGATTGTTATCTATGCACCATGTGGCCAGCTGGTTCACCTCCCTCCTGTAGTGGGTTTCGTCGTTGTTGCTGATGAGACCCTCCACCGTTGTGTCATCCGCAAACTTGATGAAGTGGTTGGAGCTGTGGGTGAGTGTGCAGTCAAGGGTCAGCAGGGGCTGAGCACATATCCTTGGGGGGCCCCCGTACTCAGTGTGATGATGCCTGATGTGTTGTTGCCAACCAGTCGCTTTGGATAAAAGCGTCTAACAAGTAACATGTAATAATAATAATAACCTGTACCGATTGGGGTCTGGCAGTGAGGAAGTCCAGCAGCCAGTTGCAGAGAAAGGGGCTGAGGCCCAGGTTTGTTATCTTGCAAACCAGGTTTGTTATCTTGCAAACCAGCTACTGGGGGATGATGGCGTTGAAAGCTGAGCTAAAGTCTATGAACAGCATCCTAACATATGAGTTTTTAGTGTCCAGGTGGGTCAGGGCTGGGTTGAGAGCAGAGGAGATGGCATCCTCAGTGGACCGCTTCGCTCGTTATGCAAACTGAAACGGGTCCAGTGAGGGGGGGAGGTCAGATTTGATTTACTTCATGACTAGCCGCTCAAACCACTTCATGATGGTAGAAGTCAGCGCTACGGGGCGGTAGTCATTGAAGCAGGAAGGTGATGACTTCTTCGGCACAGGTATGATGGTGGTTACCTTGAAGCACGAGGGAACAACAGCCTGGCTCAGGGAGATGTTGAAGATGTCTGTGAGGACATCTGTGAGCTCAGCGGCGCAGTCCTTTAGCACACGACCAGGAATGTCGTCGGGCCCAGAAGCTTTCAGGGTGTTATTCCTTAACAGTGTGCTCCTCACACTGCCTGGGGACAGACAGATAGCCTGGTCGTTGGGTGGAGGTGTTGTTTTCTGCGCAGGTGTGCTGTTCAGTGCTTCAAAGCGTGCAAATAAGTCGTTGAGGTTGTTCAGCATAGAGGTGACACTGTCGCAGGTCTGTGGTGGAGGTTTGTAGTCCGTGATGGTCCTAATACCCTGCCACAGGCTCTGTGTGTCTGTGCTGTCACCAAAGTGAGCTGTAATCTTCCGTGTGTACTGTCGTCTGGCTTTCCGGATGCCACGGGATAGGTCGGCCCTTGCTGCTCTGGGACCAGCTGGATTGCCCTCTCTGAAGCCAGCGGGCCCTCAGCAGCCTGTGGACCTCTCATGTCATCCATGGCTTCTGGTTGGCCCTGATAGTGATGGATCTGGTGTGAGTCACCTCCTCAATGCATTTAGTGATGTAGCCTGTAACAGTTTCTGTAAATTCCTGGATGTTGGTGGTGTTGTTGTATGTGGCTGCGTGCTTAAACATGTCCCAGTCTGTAGTTTCAAAGCAATCTTGCAGTGCAGCTGTGCTGTCCTCTGACCACACACGTATCTCCTTGGAAATCGGTTTGGTGGCTTTCACTCGGGGTCTGTATGCAGGTTTTAGCATGACAGTGAGGTGATCAGAGTGTCCGATGTGGGGGAGGTGGGAAGCCTTGTAAGCTCCCTTGATGGTGGTATAAACAAGATCCAGAGTATTATTTCCTCTTGTTGGGAAGTCAACATGTTGATACATGTTTTGCGTGAACGTTTTCAGGTTTGTATGATTAAAGTCCCCAGCGACAATGAGAAGGCTGTCTGGCTGTGTTGTCTGCTGGTTAGAGATTGCTCGATACAGCTCATCGAGTGCCTCCTCTCTGTCCTTTTTGGTAGAGGTGGGGGGGATGTATGCTGCGACCAGCAAGATGGAGTTAATCTCCCTAGGAAGGTGGAAAGGCCTGCACTTCACGAACAAAAACTCCGCCAGCGGTGAACAGTGTTTGTAGACAATCACAGCGTCCCTACACCAAGCATCACTGATGCAACCAATCACACCGCCGCCGCGGCTCTTCCCCCCGCTAGCCGTAGCTCTGTCTGAGCGGTAGCATGTTAGCCGGTCGAGCTGAATGGCAGAGTCTGGGATGTTGTCATTTAGCCATGATTCCGTAAAAACGTACACACAGCACTCTCACCTCACTCTGGGTCGACCGGAGTATGTTGTCCATTTTATTGTCCAGTGAGGGAACATTAGCCATGAGAATGCTCGGAATAGCGGGCCTGTGTGGGCTAGCTGCTAGCCTAGTTCGGATGCCTCCGCGCTTACCCCTCTTCTGCTTCCTCTCGCACCATTTGCGGCGTCTCCTATTCAGCATGTAGGTAGCAGGCGAGGGCGAGGTTGAACTTATTCCAAAGCCCTTGAGTACCTCTGCCAGCGTAGAGTCTGTTTGTTTTGTTGATATTTCCTTGTCCAGCAGGAACTCACGACTGTACTGTACTCCTGACTATACTATCGGTTCGGGTGGTTTGAAGTGAACTAGACAAACCAGACAAACAAACGTTAAAAACACTCGAAAACACTAAAGACTCTGGAGAGCTAGGGGTGGCTGCTGCTGTCTGCGCCGCTATCTTTTTATATTAGGCATTTTAATGCCTCCATAAACAATTTAAGCATTCGAGACCAAGGACTATGTACAAAAACTTTAAAACAATGGCATTAGCAATAGTGTGGTGAGACAACGTGCATGTTTTTCTGACAGTTTATTTGTAGAGGAATTTTGCTCTTCTCTCCTTCTGGGTGGCAAACCTCTCAATGACCTTATTATTACAGTCAGGAATGTCCCTGACAAGTTTCTTCTCCATGGAGAGCATAGCCAGAGCATTGAGGCGATCCTGTGACATGGTGTTTCTCAGGAAGGTCTTGTTCCTCTTCAAAGTACAGAAGCACCTCTCAGATTCAGCTGTTGTCATGGGTGTGGTGATGAGGATCCTGAGAAGACTGACAGTCTCTGTGAAAGTGCTCTGAAGGTTGTTCTCCATGAAAAACTGGTACAGCCTTGAACTCGCTGTTATCATAGATGAGGGACAGTTCCGTTTTGAGCTTGGCCTCGTTCAACATGGGTACGCCTGCACTGTCGTTCCAAGTGCTGCATCAGGGAACTTCACACTGTGTTGTTGGAACAACTCTCCATGCTGATGAGGTGCTGGGTGAAGGAGAACCGCTCCTTGGCGTGCATCAGGATGGTATCACATACCTGTAAAAGATATATCATTATCTAAAATTGCAATAAAGCTGTGAAAGTGATGCCGAACACATACCTATTTCCAAGTCAAATATATGACTACTAAGGTTTTAACACCATTACTCCTAATAGTAAACAAAAATATGAATGCTAATATATAAATTGGTATTCATATTCCAATGTGGAGTTTAGCTTTTATTTTGGCTACATACCACAAGCACTGAAAAATATTCTAGGGCAAACACTGCCAGATCACAACTTACGTCTGTAGCCAGCCTCTGTTGTTCTCCTGCTCCCAGCGTCCTCCTCTCTCGATGGGCTCCTGCGGCTGGTCAGATGCACTGTCCGCACTCAGAGAGGAAATGGAGGCCCTGGTCCAAAACATATAAAATGTAGGTTGCTGACTTGCCATCAAACTCATTAATGTGCAATTATATTTATTGTGTGCAATATACTCATTGTTGTTTACAGTATATGTATATAATTAACTTTAAACTATTTATTTTTTACTTTTGTCAGTTTTGAATCGATAACAACTAGGCCTCCTCCAGAAATTGACCTGGTGGACCCTGAATAAGCCTGTTATTACCAACTCTGTTTATTAACTACTTTACCTGCATTATTATCCAAATCTGAGTGTCTTCTCTTTCCTTTTTAAATACTAAATCAAATATACTTGTGATGTGATACATGATATTCATTCACTTTGATGACATGGCACATTTAGACTGTTGGAAGTGAGGAACTGATTTTTTCTAAAAGCTTTGTCTGCCAAAATATAGTTATTTACCTGATCGTTTGCGTGCTGTCTGTGAACTTCTCGACTAATGAAGACGGGGTCGATGTTCACGTGTGGCATGATCTGGTGGAACAATGCCAGGAAAAAACAGAAAGCCTCGTCTCAAGCATCCTCACAAAGCCCCCAGCCTCTCTGACAGTTACAGGATCAAAGTTCACAGAGACCTCCCTGATGGTCTGTAAATACTTTAGGAGGTCATCCTTTTGCTCATACACAGTGTTTACTGCATGACTGTGGAAGTTCCACCGTGTTGTAGAAGCTCTGGGGAGTCTTTGCGCCACCACTTGGTCGAGCTCTGCGGTTCGCTTGGGTGACCTGGAGAAGAAGGCAGAAAATGCACCAATGTCTGGAAAGAAGTGCCAATTCTGGGGATGTATGATGTTGCCTGCTGCATTATGAGGTTCAGCTGATGCGCATAGCAGTGCACGTAGTGTGCATTCCCGTAGACATCCATTACCGTGCTCTGGTGTACTCATGCTTCCTCACTTTCTCAGACAGGTGCTTCATATCCCTCACGCCAGTTGTTGTCCATGCTGCATCTATCCCTGTTGTTTTAAAAACCAAGCAAGGAAGGCAGAATAAGGCATTAGCATGACTGCATCCAGCCAGGCTTCTTGTGTACCAGCTACGAGAGAAGCCTCGCACATACGGCTTCCATTTGTCACTTGCCTGCTGTTTGATAGCAATATCAGGTTGATCTGCTCTTTCACCGGAAGTTTGTCCGCCAAACTTCTTCTCTCAAACATAAGTCATACAAAAAAAAAATGTATTTTGTTTTGCTGCGATTCTTCTTTTTGTGGCTTTTTATGCACCACATATACTAAAGCAAATTCCTCGTATGTGTAAACCTACCTTGTAAATATGACCGATTCTGAATCTGATAAATATGTGTTTTCTGTTTCCTGCAGACGTCCAGCAGCTGGTGGTGGTTAAAGAAGAGGTTCCCCCTGAGCAGCAGGAGTGGAGCTCCAGTCTGGACCAGGAGGACCCAGAGCCCCCCCCACACATTAAAGAGGAGCAGGAGGAACTCAGGATCAGTCAGGAGGGAGAGCAGGTTCAAGGGCTGGAGGAGGCTGATATCACCAAGTCAACATTCACTCCTGTCCCTGTGAAGAGTGAAGATGATGAAGAGAAACCTCAGTCCTCTCAGCTTCATCAAAGACAAACTGAACACCTGGAAACAGAAGCTGGTGGAGAGGACTGTGGAGGACCAGAACCAGCCAGGAACTCAGATCCAGAGAGACATTTACAACCAGAGACTGAGGACAACCCTGGAGACTCTTCTGAACCTGACACTGAAGACAGTGGAGATTGGAAGGAGACCAGAGAACCAGGTTCAATCTCTCAGAAAAATAAACAAGACCCTGTCAGTGATTCAAGACGTAGTACAGGGGAGAAAACATTCTGCTGCTCAGTCTGTGAGAAAGCTTTTACAAAGAGAGCACATTTAAATGACCACATGAGAATCCATACAGGAGAGAAACCATTCAGCTGCTCAGTCTGTAATCAGTGTTTTACACGAAGAGGGAGTTTAAAGGACCACATGAGAATCCATACTGGAGAGAAAGCATTCAGTTGCTCAGTCTGTGAGAAATATTTTTCAGGGAGAGGAAATTTAAATCGGCACATGGCAATACACACAGGAGAGAAACCATTCAGCTGCTCAGTCTGTGAGAAAACATTTGCACGGAAAGGATCCTTACATCGACACATGAGAAACCACAAAGGAGAGAAACCATTCAGCTGCTCAGTCTGTGAGGAGTCTTTTACACAACGTGGAAGTTTAAAGGGCCACATGAGAATACACACAGGAAAGAAACCATTCAGCTGCTCAGTCTGTGAGAAATCTTTTAAACAAATAGGACAATTAAAGGAACACACGAAAATCCATACAGGAGACAAACCATTCCGCTGCTCAGTCTGTGAGATTTATTTTGCACGGAGAGGACATTTAAATCGGCACATGGCAATACACACAGGAGAGAAACCATTCAGCTGCTCAATCTGTGAGAAAACATATGCACGGAAAGGATCTTTACAACTACACATGAGAAACCACACAGGAGAGAAACCATTCGGCTGCTCAGTGTGTGAGAAATCGTTTACATATAGTGGAAGTTTAAAGTGCCACATGAGAATACACACAGGAGAGAAACCATTCAGCTGCTCAGTCTGTAAGAAATCTTTTACACATAGGGGAAGTTTAAAGTACCACATGAGAAACCACACAGGAGAGAAACCATTCAGCTGCTCAGTCTGTGAGAAATATTTTACACATAGGGGAAGTTTAAAGTACCACATGAGAATCCACACAGGAGATAAACCATTCAGCTGCTCAGTTTGTAAGAAATATTTTACACAAAAGAGACATTTAAGGACACACAGAAGAATCCACACAGGAGAGAAACCATACAGATGCAGTGTCTGTGACAAAAGATTCACCTGGAGTTGTCAGGTCAAAATCCATAAGTGTCTTGGTCGTCAGTCCTCACAGCTTCATCAAACTCAGACTGAGGAGAACAGAGAGGCAGAGCCTCCAGCCAGCAGCTCAGCTGAACACATGGAAACAGAAGCTGATGGAGAGGACTGTAGAGGACCAGAACCAGCCAGGAACTCAGATCCAGAGAGACATTTACAACCAGAGACTGAGGACAACCCTGGAGACTCTTCTGAACCTGACATTTTCCAAGTCAAATCTGCATGTGCAACAAAAAAAGAGGACAATTAATTAGTCCTACGACGATTCACACAAAATCTGTCTGGCTGTATAAACTCTGTTTGACAATATTCATACATGACTAAATATAAACTCCATCTTTTTCAACAGAAGTTTTGACAACGTTTAATGTTCAGTTTTCAGATTTCAGAGCGTAAGATAGGTTTCGCTTTGGGCAAACTGCGTGCGCATAGCTCTCATTTCTCAATGGTAACGTGTGTGTGTATGTGGAAATTCCCCTTCGATTCTATTGGCTCTAACGGTTCAAAAGAGGTGTCAATCATCAAAATCCACCAATGGGCTCCAGAGAAACAGCAAATACATCCATTTCCGCCCAAATGACCCCAGAGGTGTTTTTTTTTTTGCTAAACCTCTCTAAAAAGGTCAAATGTCACTTGTTTTGCACCAATCTTGATACAGGGTACTTATTATATGTTACAGTTTGGATTCCTAAAGCTTTTAGTCTACAATCCCATCATTCAAGGGTGGTTTTCACTATAAGTAATGGTTTATTTTTTTACTATGTTCAATCTGAATTTACTTTAAAATTAAAAAAATCTATATTGATTCTGACTTTTCTACATCCAACTTACAGGTTTATCATTGCTTTGAGAAAAAAGATTATTAATTTACCCCTTTTAGAAGTGAAGATATAGTCATTTGTTCTGGGAATGTCATTTTCGAGCCTGAGACCTGAAAAACAGGCTCAGGGTTTAACAGGTTAACAGACTGTACGTGGTTTGTCCTGGTTTGTCATGTTTTGCTTTCTGTTATTTTGTTCATGTATGTCTGTAAGTTGTTGCTTTTGTCGGGACCCCCTTGAAAACGAGATGGTGCATCTCAAGGGGTTTATCCTAATAAATACATTTCTATATAAAATAAAAATGCCTTTGAAACAGACTCACATTCCTGCATATTGTTTGTGTTTTACAACAGATTACAATCAGCTCCAGTGTTTCCCCTATATGTGTTCAGCAGCGGCGCTGCTGAAATATGCGCGCCGCTGCTAGGGGGCGCAAGCCCCCTAGCAGATAAAAAACATTAAAACTTTTTCTTTTTTTTTTTTAAAATGATAAGTGCTGCCCCCTAGTGCTCGCGGCAACTTTTCGAGCCACCGATACGCGGGAAAGCTGTCATTTTCAGAGCTGGAGGAAAACTGCCTGACAAGACAGACAACAGCAAGTTGAAGCAGACATAAAAAATTAGAAGAAAAAAGACTAAAAAATTGCCAGATGAAAGTGATGTAAATGAACAACAAAAATAAAATAAGTTACATATGTGTTATTGGCTATGGTAGGTTATTGGTAGTGATGGCAAAATGAAGCTTTGAATGAAGCATCGAACCACTTGGACAATTGTGTCGGAAATAGGTTCATTTCTCGAAGCTTCAGTTACAGCGACCTCTCCTGGCGAAGTGCAAGGCTGCAGTGGGTTTAACGTATCTTTGCCTTGAAAAATATTCGATGCACACACACACTAAGACCGAATATCATGTTCTATTTGCAATTAAAGATTGATAATTGTGTGTATTGGGTTATTGAGAAGAGACTAGACAGTGCTGGACATTTTTTTGGGCGGAGACGGTCTTTTATCAGTTATTAAAGTATTAAAGTTGAAAAGCAATGATTAAAAGTTCATCCATTCCGGGCTTTGAACCAGCTGTGCGGAGGACATCGCAGCATTCGGGCCGCCGGCTCTATCCACTGGGCTATCTATTCCTTAAACAATTAAACTGTTTTTATATTACTCATAATTGTCTTTTTGTTCACAACTCCACATTTCGAAGTGTTTCCCGAGCCAGAACGACCTATCTTTCTTCCTGGCTTGCTCTATAATGATCCAATTCAAATGCAATACCAACAACAACTCAACAGCAACAACGCAAACTACGACAACAACCCACACATTGCGCATTGTTTAGAGCGGTTATAAAGTGTTGAAGCGCTCAAATTCGAAACTGTTTCAACCTGTCACCTGTCAGAATAGAGACGAGGCAGTGCATTGAATCACCTGATTGGACGGCGAACCAGTCAAGTGATTCATTCAAGAAATGAAGCAGTTGCTGGTTCGGACGTCACATGTCACGTGATTTGAAGCAAGCTTCGAATCACTGCTTCTATGGAAAAGGAAGTCCAGGGTTGAAGCTTCGTTCGAAGCTTCAGTGTCAAACTGCCATCACTACTTTGTAGTATTCCTATATTATTTTAAATAGTATAACTATAGTATAATATATTGTGTTGCTGTAGTTGTTTTTTGAACACACTATAGAACACTCCTAGTAATAGCATGATATTGTCATAATGAATGCATATTATTACTATAGTGTTTGTAAAAGTATTACTATAGTGTTTTTTTTTGGTGTTTCCGTATTAAGACTATATTATTTTAAATAGTACTACTATAGTATAATATATAGTGTTTCTGTAGTTGTTTTTTGAACACACTATAGAACACTATAGTAATAGCATGATATTGTCATAATGAATGCATATTATTACTATAGTGTTTGTAAAAGTATTACACTCCTAGAATGAATGTGTCATTTTTTTAACACACTGCTGTGTCAAAGGCAATTCAACACATTCAGTGTCATTTCTGGACCATTTTACACACACATGTGTGTACATAGAAAAAATAAAAATGTAAAAATGAATTGATATATATATATATATATATATATATATATATATATTAGCTGTACACTTTACGAATATAATAGTTTTTTATGGACAACTTTTCCATTCAATCTCGTCCAACTGATCTTGCTGCTGTCACTCCACGGCTCTTGGTAGTTCAGGCATTTATCAAACCTGGCAACTCCGGGCTTCCTGGCAGCTGTCAATCAAAGTCCAGTGGCTCCGCCCCAAAGTGTCAGAAACGTTTCACGCGCGCGCAGACAGACTCCGCGAGCGAGTGAGGCTGACACTCCCGCGAGCGAGCAACAGGGCTGTCGCTCTCGCGAGCGAGCGCATAGCCGCTCGCGGGGGTTTAATCTGCGCGCGAGGGTCATTTTATGCACGTGTAAAAGCACATTTTCCGCTCGTGAGTAGCTTGTTTTGCGCGCTAGAATATTGACCCAAATCTGGCTCCATACGCCGGTCGTCTCGGCGTCAAGTCGGCGCACGCGAGTCCTCTGAAATGAGCCGTTTGTCATTTCTCAAATTTTCGCGTCCTCAACTCCTCCGGCAGCGACCCGGAAATGGATGTCGGCGCGCCGTCTCGAAGGAAAACAAATGTATCTTAAGGCTCACCGAAGCCGTAACCGAGGATACACTGATTTAGAGGAGAGAGGAGAGAGGTCCCTCTGGAGGAGCTATAACCATCGCTATAACCATCGTGTGTGTGTGTGTGTGTGTGTGTGTGTGTGTGTGTGTGTGTGTGTGTGTGTGTGTGTGTGTGTGTGTGTGTGTGTGTGTGTGTGTGTGTGTGTGTGTGTGTGTGTGTGTGTGAGTGTGTGAGAGTGTGTGTGAGAGAGAGAGTTGATGCGCCAGGCAGACAGGCAGGTCTCAGTAGCTTATCTGACATATAAATGGTCAAACATTGTACATTCTCCGTTAGCCTACGAGCTCCCCGTTTGAGCGCACATTCTTCAATATCAAAGTAGGCGGAGCTTAGAGGTTCAAGAGGACCAAATGTAGAGCAGGTCCATCCGGATAAGTGTGCAAAATGTCAGGTCAAACGGACTTACAGTGCGACTATGTCCATTTTCCCAAATTATTTACATATAGGTGGCGCTAGCAAGCATGTTGGACAATTTGAACCCTTTGACTCCAGAATATCACATTTTTCACCGGTCCTGGCGTCCGTGCAAAATTATACAACTTTTGAAGCGTCCTTAGGCCCTCAAAAACAGGTAACGCCAGCATAATAATAATAATTCCTTGGATAACAATAGGTTCCTCACACTTCGTGCTCGGAAGCCGTTGGATCCTAGCACTCTCGGGCTCGGGCCCTAATAATAATAATTCCTTGGATAACAATAGGTTCCTCGATGTAGGCTAGTGCTAAATGCTGTCGGAGTGCACCGGAACGAACGCCGCTATCATAATATCTTCTGAAAACAAATGCGCGCGCACACACACACACACACACACACACACACACACACACACACACACACACACACACACACACACACACACACACACACACAACACACACACACACACACACACACACACACATTAATCGGGCAGTTTGAGGTGTGTTTTCCATGTGATTGTGTTGGTTTCAAAGTGGGGTTTTGTGATGCCTTTGACTTCTCTCGAGTAGGATCGTGCAGTGAGTATCCATACTGGAGTCCTTCCTTTGGTCGCACACCTTGTATATCCACTCTTTTATCCTTTATGTAATCCTCTTCCTTTGCAGAGATTACATCCTTTTTTTTCCTTTGTTCATAATATTCGTTCATTCCATCCATTGTTGGCTGTTTGTCTTGAGTTTCCAGAATGCTGAATACAGAGATTTGAGCAGCAGTAGCTTCTAACTGGGATTGCAGCTCCAACGTTTCCTTTCTTTTCCTTAGTTGCTCCCTTCTTCTATTTAGCTCCTACTCCTCCTCCTCCAAAGCATGCCTGGTCCTTAATGAAGTGCGAGCAGATGAACTTGATGAACGTTCACTTCTTTGAGATATTTTGGAGACTCCAGACACACTTTCCCAAAGAGAATCCTCTTTTCCTGTTGCACACTCAGACAGCCATCTTGTCACAAACATAATAAACTCTTCAATGCTAGTCACTCTCTATTGAAACCAAGCTTCACTCTCACGTTTTTCTTCTTCCTCGTTTAAAAGTATGTGATATGACAAGTGTGAGTCTTTAAAACTTTCCGTCAAAGCATTATATTTGACCATATTCTCCTGCACTTCCTCTGCATTCATGCGGTCCTCCGTTAACTCCTTAATAATGTTTCTTCTGCGCGTAAAATGTCCCAATCTGGCTTGTCTGGATAAACGCAGGCTTGAAACATCATCCCCCTCCATTTGGGTTTCAGTTGGACTCAGATTTGCCACAGCTGCTCCAATCAGTTCATTTTCATTCATTTTGCTGATTATTTTTCACTTTTATATCAGCATTTATGAATCGGCACACTTTAGAAAGTTATTTTTAAATAGTTCAATGCTGTAGTGTGTCTGCTTGCGCCGTTCAGTAATTATATTACACAGCGGGCATCCAAATTAAATAATTCCATTTCAATGTCCATCAAAGTCGCTCCAATAGTGCTCCTTAATTAAGATATATATCTTCCTTAACGGAATAATTCCAATCCATCCAGTTTTTTTCCACTATTTGTACACTTTTGAGACTTCTGAACTTTATTTACCCCTGTGGCGTTTCCTGGTTCGCGCAGTCTCCATGGTTCCTTTGTCTGGATGCCGCTGCTCCTTCACACATTTTTCCTCCGGCTTTTCATCCAAAAGCAGGTTTTTAGACTGTTGTAGTGACCACGACATCCATTTGTTTTTTGTCCTTTGTTTGTGATTCACTCGTGGGGCTGACCGAGGAATAGACGCTTGTAGTTTGAGAAAAAATATAGAAATGTCCAGATGCGATTGAAAAGTAAGATAGTTTATTCCAAAAAAGGCAAAAATAAATGTTTTTAAACAAACTATTTGTCATATAAACTGATACTTCAATATTAAAGGCACAATAAAGAACCAAGCTGTGGTCTAAAAACTGTTTGCTTCAGTCAGCCACGCCAGTAGGCTGCAGCACCTCTCGTTTTATGCTGCAACACCTCGACCTGCAGGAGTAACGCACTAAAATTAAATAATAAATAATATACACCACAGAATCTCAGGCTATGTACTCTAAAAAGATAAAATAATATAAACTAAGGAAATGGCTCCTACCGTTGTATTTATTTGTCCTCAAAGTGTTTCTTTTCATTTACTGTATTTGAAAGAGGCAATGGTTTTGTGAATTGTGTTTAGTGGTTTTAGAAAATAAGCCCTGCTTTAAAACATTTTTTATTTTTTGACATTGTCAAAACATATGGTCAGCATCATAAGAACCGCTTTGTCGCCGACACTTCTGTGGACTGTGCATCTGTTTCCTCTTCACCTTTGGTGTTATGAAGAGACCAATCAGATTCTTCCACGTGAACTGGTGGATGAATGATGGATCCTCCACATATCGTGCCAATCTTCATCTGGTGTTTCTATATGGAGTTCTTCCTCCCATCTAACCTTGATATATTTAGTTGAGTGTTTGTCATGTTTTGCTAAATCCTTGATATAATGCTGGAGAGTTCTGTACCTAACTCTTGGCCTCCTTCCCCCAAACAAATCTGGATATCAGTCTGTTCCAATGTATAAATGGACCTTGGGGGCCCTCTACTGGTGAAGATTGGAATAGATAGAGAAATCTAGGTAGAACATTTAGTTTAACGATTTCAATTCTTGAGTTTAGGTCGAGTGGTAAGGTAGACCACCTTGTTATATCTTTGTTATTTCTTGGTTTAAATTGTCGTAATTCAGTCTTTACAAATCAGAGATGTTTTAGCACAATGTACATTTCGCATTTATATTTAATATTCCATTCCTTACACACTTAATGTTTATAATATCCTGCTTTATATTTGGTTTACTGTAAATTGGTATTTCAAAATGTATATCTTCTTCTTTTTTAATGCTGTTTTATTTCTGTTTTGTTATTATTTTCATTTTCATGTGCAATGCCTTGTCTTTTATGCTGCTGCAACGCAATCATTTCCCAGATTGGGATCAATAAAGTGCATCCCATCTTATGCATTGGAAGCTATCTGTTAGCCGCACATGCTAACAGGCCTCAGATAAACTCGTTGAGACTGTATTGTTATTATTAATATTATTTTATATTCACATTTAACTTTTTTATCTTCATATTCATATTTTTATTTTATTTATCTTATTTAATAAAAACATTTATAAATGTATTTGATTTCACAAAACCAATTCTTCCCTCAGGATAAGTATTTTAATGATGTATGTATGTATTGTCTGTATTATATAGATGAGTCGTTCTCTTGTATGGAATGCTCCAGTTTGTATTGCCCCCATGTGTTGCTGTAGCTCCACCCCTTGATGGCACTGTTTGTTTCTTCCCCTGGATCTCTATAAAGTTTATTAAAAACTACAACCCCCATGATGCATTAGCTGTTATCCTTGCTAACAGAGATACACTTGTTGAGACTGTAAAGAGTCAGAGACACTTTTAAAACTCATGAGGTTGTGGACAAATATTTTTGGACAATTCGACTGGAAACCAGGGTTTCTTGGTTACTTTATTTTAAATTATTTGGGTAATACAGAATATACAAAACACACAATGCATAAATATATAAATAACATAAACAGAGAGCACGTTTGTATTCCAGTGAGACTCAGTTCGGTCACAGATTCAAAATGCCCCATGGCTGAGTCTGGGATTTGTCCAGGGTTTTTCTTCTTCTTAGTTCGGTCAGTATTTGTTTCACGATGGTGTCGCTGCTTATTATTGTCTGATTTAATATCATCTTGCATCTCGTTTTCCAGATCTTCATACACGTGATGCAAATGACAAGCCGAAAAAGTTCCCTGTGTTTTATGTCCATCTTTTCATCAAGGATACAATACATGATTGATTTATATTTGACATTGAATTTCAAAACCGATGCCTCGTAGGAGTGACCAGACCTCCTCGGCTCTGTAGCAGTCCGTGGGGAGGTGCTGTAAAGTCTCGTCCTCCTCACAGTTAACCATCGGACCTGTTTTAGTTTTGACATAGCAGCTCCATGAGACTACAGCTCTGACCGCAAGTCTGTTGACCGAGATCAGCCACCTCACGTCTCTATTATATTACAGGAAGAGGGGAAATACATATGATATAGATAAAGGTGTTTCAGGAGAAATAAACCAGTTTCTCTCCGCAGCTCCATGTATGTGTATCTTAAAGGTTTAGGTATTGTCTAAAGGGAAATTATATCCGCTTTTATTTTGAAGTCCTCTGCACCGGAAGTGATGGTCCCGCTCTTTCTAACTTGGAACCAGATCGCGTCTCGTCGGTTCTCTCTCTACATCCATGGTTCTCTCTCGGTGTTCCTGAGACAGTGTGTGTGAGCAGCTGATCCATTGTCTGTGTGTCTGGATGAACCTCTGACTTTGTGCCCTTTCTTCTGAAGCCTTTAGCTCGGACTCTAGAAGCTAGCTTAGCATGCTAGCTGGTAACACGCTAGCAACACAGAGTGAGAGAAACAGGAAGTGGTGATTTAGTAAACATGAGTGTTGTGCTGCTCTCGTTGGTGAAGCAGCGACTCACTGCAGCTGCTGAAGAGATCTTTGTTCTGTTTGAAAGAACGATAGCAGAGTACGAGGAGGAACTGTCTCGTTCAAAACAGGAGAACGAGAGACACCGGAAACTACTGGACGCTGTTTTACAGCCTCAGCTTCAGATCCACAGAGCAGGTCTGTTCCTCTTTACTCACTCTCTCTTTATTAGACTCTTTAGACACTCTATTATCACGTTAGACTCTTTATTAAATCTCTTATTTAAGCATATTAGGCAGTACCACAGTAAGGCGTGTGGTGCAGTGGGTAGTGTGTTGGTGGGATCAGGGGGTCACAGGTTCAAACCCCGCTGCAGTCAGCATGTCGTTGTGTCCCTGGGCAAGACACTTCACCCCAAACTGCTCCTGTGGGGATTGTCCACAGTATTGAGTATGTAAGTCGCTTTGGATAAAAGCGTCTAACAAATGACATGTAATGTAATGTAAGGCTGAGACCATCCCTCCACATAGAGCCTTTTCAATGTCAAAGTACACTATTGCCATTATCTCTTTAATTTTCAATGTTGTTTCCACATCATTACTCACTCTTACTAACGCATCTATTGTGGACCGCCCTTTACGAAATCCGCTCTGAAAACTACTCAGCAGCCCTTTCTGTTCCAGTACATGTGAGAGCCTACGGACAATGATCTTTCCCATCCATTTACATAGGTGTGATGTAAGAGCTATTGGTCTGTAGTTACTAGGGTTAGCTGTATCTTTCCCTGGCTTATTGAATGGTAGCACGACTGCTGTTTTCCACACACTTGGCATATCTCCTTCTCTCCAGATTTGATTGAAAAGACTCAGCGCCATTGTCATAGTTTCCATAGGTAACTGTCTAAACATAGCATCAGAATCAGAATACCTTTATTAGTCCCACAGAGGGGAAATTTGCATCGTTACAGCAGGAAAGAGCCACAGACAGCTTAATGTTACATATGTTAAAAAAAAAGTACTAAGTGATGATATAATAAAAAATATAATAAAAAAATAAAAGTAAAAAAAGTACTTTTCAAAATACAAATCCTGTAACAGTTCTTAGGATTTAGCAGCCAGGTATATATTACACAGTTATTAATGGCATATGTATATAATGTATATATTGCACATATGGCACATATTGCACATAGTTTGATGGTATTTAACAGCAGCAAGTTACACAAAATACAAAATGCAACAAACACACCTTGTAACGGTTCTAAGGATTTAGCAGCCAGGTATAAATTACACAGTTATTAACGGCATATATATATATTGCACATATAGCACATATTGCACATAGTTGATTGGTATTTAGCAGCAAGGGGTGATATAGTCTGTGTTGTGGTGTGTGTGGGGGAGGGGGGGTCTACTAGGGGCTGTGTTGGTTGTATAGTCTGACCGCTGCAGGAAGGAAGGACCTGCGGTATCTCTCCGTGAGACAGCGGGGGTGCAGCAGCCTGTCGCTGAAGGAGCTGCACAGTGAGGACAGGGTGTCCTGGAGGGGGTGGGACATATTGTCCAGCAGGGAGGACAGCTTGGCTGCCATTCTCCTGTCTCCCACCACCTCCACAGTGTCCAGAGGACTCCCCAGGACAGAGCTGGCCTTCCTTACCAGTCTGTTCAGTCTCTTCCTGTCAGCAGCCGAGATGCTGCTGCCCCAGCAGGCCACACCATAGAAAATGGCTGATGCCACAACAGAGTCGTAAAAAGTCTGAAGGAGTGCCCCCTGCACCCCGAAAGACCTCAGTCTCCTCAGCAGAAAGAGTCTGCTCTGTCCCTTCTTGTACAGAGCAGCAGAATTATCAGTCCAGTCCAGTTTATTGTTCAGATGAACACCCAGGTATTTGTAAGATTTCACAATCTCAATGTCCGCTCCCTGGATGTTCACTGGTGTCGGGGGGGAGTGTTGGCGCCGTCTGAAATCCACCACCAGTTCCTTGGTCTTCGCTGCGTTGAGCTGGAGGTGGTTCCTCTGGCACCAGAAGGTGAAGTCCTGCGTCAGCTCCCTGTACTCCCTGTCGTCCTCGTTGGAGATGAGGCCAACGATGGCGGAGTCGTCAGAGAACTTCTGCAGGTGACAGGTTGCAGTGTTGTGGGTGAAGTCTGCAGTGTAGAGGGTGAAGAGAAACGGTGCCAGCACCGTCCCCTGGGGGGCCCCCGTACTGCTGATGATGGTGTCTGATTGACACTCCCTGGTCCTCACGTACTGTGGGCGGTTGGTGAGGTAGTCCAGGATCCAGGAGGTGAGGTGGTGATCCACCCCCGAGAGCTGCAGCTTGTCCCCCAGGAGCGGGGGCTGGATGGTGTTGAAGGCACTGGAGAAATCAAAGAACATGATCCTCACAGTGCCCCCCCCCAGGCTTCTCCAGGTGGGAGAGGGACCTCTGCAGCAGGTAGATGACGGCGTCATCCACCCCGATGGCAGGCTGGTAGGCGAACTGCAGCGGGTCCATTGATGGTCCCACAAGGGGCCGGAGGTGTCCAAGGACCAGCCTCTCCAGGGTCTTCATCAGCTGTGATGTCAGCGCCACCGGCCGGTAGCTGTTGAATTCCTTGGGGTGAGGGGTCTTTGGCACAGGTACCACACAGGACGTCTTCCACAGTTGTGGTACCCTCCCTTGCTTCAGGCTCAGGTTGAATAGAAGCTCCACAATCCCACACAGCTGATCCGCACAGGATTTGAGGAGCCTCGAGCTGATGCCATCTGGACCCGCCGCTTTCCTCGCCTTACACTTCTGCAGCTCCCTCCTCACCTGGTTGGTTGTGAAGGACAAGGTGTCGTCAGCGGGTGGTGAAGAACCAGGGGCTGATGTGAGAGGTGTCTGTGAGCTGATGGCCGGGGGCTGAGTAGAGGTGGGAGAGGTGACAGGGCCATTTCCAGGCAGTGGAGACAATGGGGGGTGCAGCAGGGGGAATGGGTCGGGGGGGGGAGGCGCATGACTGATCAAATCTGTTGAAGAAGTTATTCAAGTCGTTTGCCCACTGGCGGTCCCCGGACCTCGGAGTCTGGCTCTTTGTAGCCAGAGATGGTTTTCAGGCCTCTCCAGACTCCGCTGACGTTCCTCTGCAGCAGCTGTTCCTCCATCCTCTTCCTGTAGCAGTTTTTCCCCTCTCTGATTTTCCACCTCAGCTCCCTCTGTACAGTCTTCAGCTCCTCTCTGTTGCCAGATCTGAAGGCCCTCTTTTTGTCCTTCAGGAGAGCCTTTATTCCAGGGGTAATCCAGGGTTTGTTGTTGGGAAAACACCGTACAGTCCTGGTGGGTACGACGTTTTCCTCACAGAAGTTCATATAATCTGTAATGCAGCCTGTAAGGCCGTTGATGTCCTCCCCGTGAGAGTCAGTGAACACATCCCACGCAGTAGTGTCGAAAAGTCTTTCAGGGCCTCCTCAGACTCCTCAGACCACTTCTTCACGGTGCGTGTGGGCACCGGCTGTCTGTGGACCAGAGGTTGGTACACAGGCTGGAGGTGAACCAGGTTGTGATCAGAATTGCCCAGGGGAGGAAGGGGGATGAGCTGTATGCATCCTTGGTGTTGGCATACAGTAAGTCCAGTGTTTTATTGCCTCTGGTGGTGCAGGTAACATATTGTTTGAAAGTGGGCAGAGTTTTTGAGAGAGAGGCATGATTGAAGTCTCCAGAGATCAGGAGAAGAGCATTTGGGTGCTGTGTTTGCAGTCTGCTTACAGTAGAGCTGATGACGTCACATGCCTCTTCAGCGTTTGCAGAGGGGGGAATATATGCAGCTATCACGATAACATGCGTGAATTCCCGAGGTAAATAGTAGGGCCTCATGCTAACGGCTAACAGCTCTATGTCCCTGTTGCAGATTCGTTCTTTAATAGTGGTGTGCCCTGGATTACACCATCGATCGTTCACAAACACAGCCAGCCCTCCTCCTTTCCTCTTACCGCTCTCTCTCGTCCTGTCCGCCCTCAGCAGATGAAAACCATCCAGTGTAGCGTTAGTGTCCGGGGTTAGCTCCGTTAGCCACGTCTCAGTAAACACAAGGATACTGCTCTCCCGATACTGCCTCTCATGCCGGGTCAGCGCCACGATCTCGTCCATCTTGTTCAGGAGAGATCTAACATTCCCCATGGTGATAGATGGAAGGACAGGTCTGTATCGTCTCCTCCTGGCTCGCAGCTTTGCCCCGGCACGGCGTCCCCGTCTCTTTCTCCTCAGCTCGCGGGGAACAGCGGGTCTATCGCCGGTTAGCATTGCCATGCTACGGAAGGCTAACAGCTGGTCGCGAGTGTAAACAATGGGACGTTCACTGGTCGGGGAAACCTCGGACACGGTAGTGAACATAAACAATACTAAAAAGAGTGCAAAAAGTACGGGCCTGATGTCCATAGTGCAAGTATAAGTTAAACAAAAGTATATACAATAAAAATAAAAATAAGATAGGTAAATATAAGGAAAACTACTCAGTGTGAGTAAGAGCTACTGTAACAGGCTGCCACTCGCGCGGCACCGGAAAGGAAAGGATTGCTGGCATATTAAATCTCCACGGAGGTATAGGCGATGATGGAACAGTGGGACTGACTTCTAACCCGCACAGAGATGCATTTAGCGCTAGAGCATTTCCTATCCACCCAAAGCTGTTAGTTGTGGAATTATTATGTTCCCAACACTCCAGTACGATTGCCTTTGCGGGGTGAGAATTACGATGCCCTCTATTGTTAACCCAATATGCCAACAAAAGCTTGATCCTCCGAATCCGCAGTGGAATTTCACCCACCTCAACCTGTATTGCAGATACAGGTGAAGTTTGAAATGCTCCACTACATATTCGGAGAGCCTGAGCCTGTCCCACATCACGTTTAAGGTTGCTTTCTGCACAGACATATAAGCAATGCATCCATAATCCAGGGCTGCTCTCATTAGAGCCCAATATATATTTAGCAATGAGGTTCTGCTTGCTCCCCAATCTCGCCCAGAAAGACAACTTGTCTCTTATTTTGTCAATATTTTTGCACCAGGTAAGTTTTTCATCAAATAGGATTCCAAGAAACCTAACCACCCTAACCTGTTCTAGAACTTGTCCATATCGTTTAATAAATGCAACTTTATGTTTTTTAGCAAAGCATATGACTTGGGTTTTTTCAATTGATATTTTAAAACCCCATTTGTTTGCCCATTCTTCCACCATACCTACTTGCATTTTCCTTTTTAAGAAATGGGGCGAAGCCTGCCAGCTAGTTCAGGCAGTCAACTCGAGCACTTATGCTGCATTCATACATAACGCCCCTTGCCACTCTACAACCAACCAAAGTGAGTCTCCTTAATATGCCGCTCTATTTAACCTGCCAGATCTCTCTCTATGCATTGCTTGCTGCTGCTATTGCTGCAGCTACTTCCACGTCGCTGCTGCTTGCCTGCCCCACCACCACCACCCCAGCTTCCACCTGTAGGCTCTGGGGGTTAGTTATTTAATCATCACTCATGGTGCTATGTATATCTGTGGAGTGATGAGGCCCGAGCATAGACGCCAACTCAACTATATGCTGCTTCTAATAAACATGTTAAAGAAACGTGAGTTGTCTGACTGAACTCTATATTACGACCCCTTACCCAAAGAGCCCCGTCATCAGCGTATAGCGACATCCCTAATTTTGCTGAACCTGTTTAAAGATATCATTAATCCTAATGTTGAAAAGTAACGGACTACAAACACTGCCCTGCGGAGTTCCATTTTCAACGGAATATTTCTGTTCCCACTTTAACTTCTATTGTCCTCCCAAACAGAACATCTGACCCCCATTTATATATTTTACCATACACCCCTAAACCATTTAGTCTCATAAGTAATCCCTCCTTCCATAGCATGTCATACGCTTTTACTACATCCAAAAATACTGCTATGACCATTTCTTTGTTGGTTTGAGCTTTCCTGATTTCTGACTCTAGACATAAGATGGAGTCCATAGTGCCTCGCTCTTTCCGAAATCCACTCTGATAGGAAGAAAAAAGGTTTCTGCTTTCTAAAAAAAAAAGAAAGTCTCTCTGTTACCATGCGTTCCATGGGTTTGCCTAATTGTGAGGTTAATGCAATGGGCCTGTAGCTTGATGGCTTTGATGGATCTTTGCCAGGTTTTGGTATTGGCACTGAGTGCTTCCATACTGAGGGTATTTTGCCTGTGTCCCATATTAAGTGCACCATCACTCATATGATTTAACATGCTATAACAGATGTTATCTTTACCTGGTGAGGTTTGTCTTGCATTATAGAGGGCTCTCCTTAATTCAAATAGATGAAATGGTAAATCAGAGTTTCCGTTAGAATTTTTTTTTGCCGGTCAAAATGTCCGTTAAAGTTTAAATCTTCGGACAAAATGAGAAAAGTGCCGGTCAAAGGGCTTATTTGTTATTTATTGAGCTTTAAAACTAATTGATATGATTCGATATTAAACAAACTAATTATAGTAGATTAACTACATTATTAAAGAGTGTACAGTAACTTATAATAACACGGGAATAATAAACGGAGCGCTCTCCCCCTCCTGACAGCCCGCCAGTATCCGTCTCATGCAGCTCGCTGATCCAGTAATGACTGACCCGACAGTAAAAATAAACGTATCTATAACTAGTTTAGGTAGTTTGAGAGGTCATTAAAATAGCTACGTGTGATTTTCTAACCTGAAGTGTGTGTGTTGCTCCGCTCACCGCTGCAGGTGATCATGCAGAGCTGCGTGTCGACTCGTCAGCAGCAGCTGATCTCTCTCTCCCGTCAGATTAGACTTTACTCGCGTTTAGGTCCATATCGATCAGATCTAGCTAGTTCTAGCTAATGATAGGACTACCTGCTTATTAAAAGACACCTAAACAATAAGCGTCGCTATGCAACCGGGTGAGGCCACAAAGTATAGCGCAGCATTATGCATTTGTTTACATGCCCACCGGAACCCCGAGGCATTACCAACAGATCAACGCACAATCCACCCATAGAGGACATCTCTTTCTCCACATTAAGTGTTAGACATTAGAATTGATTATTCCTGTCTGTCACATAAGTGGCGCAACTGATGCGGTATTGTGCTAAGGGGAAATTATTTTGACCGGAGAGATTTAGATTTCCCGGTCTTCAGCATATTTTACTGGTCAAAGTCCGGTAATTACCGGCTAACGGAAACGTTTGATGTTGTCATTCTTTCTGTTATTCTTGGATTTTGCACAAGGGTGTTATCTCTAGGCTGTTTGGCTATTGGAGATACGTACTCTGAAATATGGATCTAAACAAATGTCCTTGCAAGGAGTTCAGCTTTTTCTACATTACTGATTGCTTGCATGTTATTACTGGTCAGTACTGGTAAATCAAAGTTCTTTTTAATGCCGTTCATTTTCCTTATGTTACAACCCGGCTCTTGGGCTGCAACAAAAAGCTGGGAGGCGAGAAGAGGGGTCTGAAAGTATAACAATCCTTTATTTAGTGGACACCAAAAAGACAGCGACACGAGGCTCACACAGGGATTGTGCGAGAGGAATGAGAGAGCGAACAAATTCGGTTGGCTCTCCTCTTGTAGGCTTCCCGATCCAGGTGCAGCTCATCAGGCAAAATGCTGGCCCCACAGCACTGGATCCTGTAACCACACACACACACACACACACACCACACACACACACACACACACACACACACACACACACACACAGCCGACGGCACCCCTCGTGGTGTGGAGGGGTCGTCACACTTATCATTTCCCAAACGTCTGACAACTGAGTTTCTCTTCCAATTTTGTTACAGTATTGTCTCCAGTATAAACGCTTTGCTTACTTGATCGTTTTCCGTACTGTTGTTAATTTTGCAACGATGTCATCACTATCACTGAAATGAGCCATCATGAACGAACTTATGCTAATCAGAAATCTATCGATTAGATTTATGATTCGAAAATTATAAAAGTAGGGTAGACATGTGGATATTATCCGGCTGAACAAAACGTGCATTTATCAAACAGGTTCGTTTTCCACAGACCTTATTTCCAGATATTTTCCCCCCGAAATCCCATCGCTTTTTTGTCGAGGGAACCCATGCGCAGCTTACTTCTGGGTTTTAGGACGCGTCACTGCACCTCTATAACACACATGCACAAACTTCACAGCGGGCGGAACTTGTCATAAAGACGGCTCGCCACTGCATTTAAATAAATGTAATCATACATCTTCAAATAAATAGTTGATGAACTTGAAATTTACAAACCCTGAGCAAAACATACATGCTGTAAAAGCAGCTACAGTCTGACTACACGAGTAGCTGTATACTCACCACAAACTTCCAGTGCACATTTCTTATATTGACAAAAACAATGGCTCCATCATATTTATCAAATGTCACCTGAAAAAATGTGTAAACATAAGTGTTATTTTCTATAATATATAGGAGCAAAACAATAATTTCATTTACACAGTATTCATTTTTCTCAACAGGAACAAGAAAAAAAGGGAAGCTTATATTCTAAATGTATTGGTTAAAAACAACCCAAAAGGTTCCAAAAACTACATACATGATTATAATAACGCTGGAAGGTGCCTGTAGACACAGTTCAGTCTCCTTTCTCAAGCCTACCATACTAAAGGGATGAAAATACTTAGAATAATCAGTTTTGCTCACCTTTTTTAGCTCTTGCCTGGCCATCTGCTCTCGTGTGCCGTGTAGGATTACACCCATGGGGTAGTGATCCAGGAGGTATAGACGGCCAGCATTATCCTTCAGGTTGAGGATGCCTCTAATGTAACATTCTATTACCTTTTGGATAAAGGGGAAATAAACATACAAAAATGCCAGCTAATATAGAGGCCAAAGTCGGTTTTAATCACATCATTGTCAGATCATTTTAGAATGGATCAATTATGCAAAACCTTTGCTAAAACTGGTCTATCTAAAGTCACACTCCAGATGGACTGGCCTAACAATTTACTTGGATATCATTTTGTGTAGCACAAATTACATACTTTTTGTCAACAATTGAAGCATTAACATATGGCTTATGTGAGATGAGCAGTACAGCATACATTTTAATAAATACTTGCCTCGCCTATGATGAGTTCATCAGGTCTCAAACTCTGAAATTCTCAGTGCCTCAGGGTGCAATGATGCTTCTCTTCAGCATGTCTTACAACAGCCACAACAACTTCAGTTAGTTTGTCCAAAGGGCATCAACCTAAAAGGACATGAACAATGGTACCATAATAACTGCATACAGTATTTGCCAATAATTCGGTTTTAAATACTTTTAATGCACATTAAACTTTCCTTACATTTTAGTTTTTTAGATTTTGTACGTTTTCTATGAAAGATTGCCTCATGCAATCATATGTGCTGTCCGCTAGAGTCTGTTGATCTCCAGATTAACAGCAGCATGAAAATAACCTGCCAGTGCTCCATGATGGAGGCTACGGTAGAAATTGCCGGGATATGCGTTTTTACCCCCTTAATGTCTGACCAATTGTTGAACAGCATTTCTTATGTTTAAAGTTTATAGTCCGTTTGAGTTTTGCCCGTGTGAACGCGAACCGAACCTTCTGAACAATTAAACAATGTAAAAACTGTCGTCTGGTGCGCACCAAAGGAGCAGACTATTAGGTGTGAATGCGACCTATATCCAGAAATTTTTTTTTGGATCCAGGCTAGCAACATGTTTATTTCTGCTGTAAAGTTGGGCATCTTGAAATGGGGGCCCATCTCCTATCCTTCCTTTTGGGCTTCACAGCTCTGCCCCGGAGTTTACCGCTTGGTTTGCATCTTGCAAATTATTTATCTATATATCATAATCCATCAACTTGTATATAGACTTTTCTTGCACTATTTTCTATATTTTATCTGTTGAAAAGGAATCTAACTTCGATACAACCAACGTTAATATCTAGGCCGTCTCCGATACCGAACTCCGGTGCTCCGTCCAATCTTTTTAGGACTAAACCCCCCAGAATCTACACGCAAGATCAACGTAATCTAACACCAAACTGCCCGTCGTATCCCTATTTTAGGCACTAAAGCCTCGGATGTCCGACCGCTAGGATAGCAAAACGGAGTGTATAGTGTAGTAGGTGTTGGTGGGCTGGTAGAACCCCAGAGCAGTATCTAAACTGCCCCTGGAGGAGACACCCTGTGTCGTTGGGAGACTCCTTGGTAATTAGGGCAGCTTCAGGACCCACAATCCCTAACCCCCAATTTTGATCCCCAGTTATACCAATCAAAACAATGTAATATCAAACACAGCCAGAGTCAACCATTAATGTCACAGCAGTGACACTACCAGCCAGAGTTAAATATTAATATCACAGCAGTGATATTACCACATCAGCAGAGCATATTTCATATTTCAACATCAATCAAAACCACATCAACCACAGTAACCAATGTGAAACAATAGTTTAACCTTAGCAGAGTTTCCATTCCCCTTAAACAATTTAAAATCCAAATTATCAACTAATGTCAGCATTTTCCAGGAAGGGTGTTCTTACCTCACTCTAAGACCAAGCAGATACCTTCAGAGACCACAAGAGAGACCAGGAATTGGGTCGAAATGTACAAAGTACAAACCGGTTTTATTAAGGTTTTAAATAAAATTGAGGATTACAAGAATCCTTAAAAAATAACAAAGACACCAAGTCAAAAGCAACAGGTTCACAAGTCAAATGTCCTAAAAAAGCCGTCTAAAAGAGCCCAAGCCCAGGCCCAGGGCCCAGGGACTCAGAAAACTTCCCTCAAGCTCTCAAGCCTCAAAAAGCCTAAAAAGCCCTCAAGCCTAAAGAAGCCCCCCATTCTCTTCACACATCATCTTTTATAGTCTCTTGCCTCCTCCCTCTCTGCATCAGGTGGTTTCCCCTTGTCTATCTTTGAGGGAGAAGGAGGTCACAACTGTTCAACTTTTACTTAATGAACAATTCAAAATGTAAAGTGAAAATTAAAACAAATAATGACTTATAGTAATAATATGTAATTTCAAAGAGAGGGAATATGAACATTTTTCATGAAAGCAGAACACATTGTCAATGTCATGTATAGAATCAAGTTTTTTCTTTAAACATTTAATTTCAAATATGCAAACTTTACACTTTAATTTATTAACAGAGACTTCATTTATTAACAGAGACAATAAGGACAGCTTGTCTCTACGATTCGCTGGCCCAGGAAGTTGGTTCGACCCTTTGCTAGGCCGCCTGCATCCTGTGCTTCATTGTCTTCATACCCGCTGTAACCGCTCTCAAGGTGTCGTTCAGGATGTTCCATCTAGTTTCACATGCCTGGTCTCACACGTCTGAAAAGACATGATGGAAACATACATCCTTTCTATTTACAGCCAATTTAGCATCTTTTTATCAATGGTAAGCTTAATAGAGGTAGGTGAGGTAAAGGTCAGGTCTGACACGGCCACTTAAACAGCAGAACTGTCAACACTGTTTTATTTGTTTTATGTCCTATATATATTCATGTTGCTCTGTTGGAGGAGCCTGTGACTTCAGTTTTCCATTGACATATCTACACTGCTCTGCTGTGCACATGATGATAAAGCCTTGAATATTGAATCTTGAAACCTGGAGCTCAACGCTCTCAAGACAGTGGATAGAGGATGTTCTTCCTGAGGCAGCTGAAGAAATTCCACCTGCCAAAGACGATGATGGTGAACTTCTACACCTCCATCATGGAGTCCATCCTCACCTCCTCCATCACTGGTACGACACAGCCAAGGATAAGGTCAATAAATATTGTTTATCGGTTGTTTTGGGATGATGAAGCCAGCAGTGTGCACGGCGAGACGTCTCCCAGGCCTGTTCAGCCTTTTATTACTTCTAGTAGTTTTATTGTTTTGTGTTTTTTGTCTAAATGTCTCTGCTCTACTAGTTTACGACCGCCAGTCGCTTATGGAAATCAAAGCGTTTCAGGAGGGGGTATTAGAGCAATGTTTAGGAGAGCCAACCTCGAATCCTCCTCCTCCACTTCTTTCAAGCATACCGGCATACTTGCGCCGCCAGGTATATGCCATCCCCCGGAGGAAGCGCCCAAGACGACAGAGATAGCGGGGCGGAGATAGCGGGGCGGAGAAGCCGTAAGGATCAGGGCTTACCTGCTATCTCTACGTTGAAAGGCCCCTGGCCTCAATAGCAGTGGATGCTACGCTGCCCCGATGACTAGGCAGAGATGGCTCCTCCGCGTCGTTCCGGATGGCCGCTCAGTGAGCCTACTGGAGCAGGCTCATCTTCCCAGGCGGATACGCAGAGGTGGCGTGGATCACAGACACCTTCGCCCACTGGATCGTACTCAAAAACCGGGAAGAGAGGAGCTTACTCTCCGCCTGGCACTCATCAATGCTAGATCGCTAGCTAACGAGACTTTCCTGCTTAATGACTTTTTTTAAATCCCAGGATTTGGACTTTATGTTTCTGACCGAGACGTGGATTCTTAGCAGGGGTTATCTTGAACTTTGATTGATTTTTAATCATTGGCAATTTTAATATTCATGTGTGCTGTGATTCCCGACCGCTCGTCAAAGATTTTATGAATCTCATTGACTCTTTTAATTACACAGTCGGTTAATGGCCCGACACATGAGAAGGGACACCACTGGACCTTGTGTTGTCTCATGGTTTAGATGTTTGTATCAGGGAAATTTGTGACACAGGTATTTCGGACCATTTGCCTGTGTTATTTACTATGTTTTGTTTTTTTCAATTGTGCTTTGTATCATGTTTTATTATTGTACTCCCATTTTGTTATTTTATATTGTATGTATTGCCTGTACAGCACTTTGGGCAACTGAGGTTTTTTTAAATGTGCTATATAAATAAATAAAGATTGAGATTTGTTATAATAGTTTTAAAATATTTTTTTTTAAATAGCTGTCATAACAATTTTATTTTGTTTTGCTGCGATTCTTCTTTCTGTGTCTTTTTATGCACCACGTATACTAAAGCAAATTCCTCGTATGTGTAAACCTACTTGGTAAATATAAACGATTCTGATTCTGATGAATATGTGTTTCCTGTTTCCTGCAGACGTCCAGCAGCTGGTGGTGGTTAAAGAAGAGGTTCCCCCTGAGCAGCAGGAGTGGAGCTCCAGTCTGGACCAGGAGGACCCAGAGCCCCCCCCACACATTAAAGAGGAACAGGAGGAACTCTGGAGCAGTCAGGAGGGAGAGCAGCTTCAAGGGCTGGAGGAGGCTGATATCACCAAGTCCACATTCACTCCTGTCCCTGTGAAGAGTGAAGATGATGAAGAGAAACCTCAGTCCTCTCAGCTTCATCAAAGACAAACTGAACACCTGGAAACAGAAGCTGATGGAGAGGACTGTGGAGGACCAGAACCAGCCAGGAACTCAGACCCAGAGAGACATTTACAACCAGAGACTGAGGACAACCCTGGAGACTCTTCTGAACCTGACACTGAAGACAGTGCTGATTGGAAGAAGACGAGAGAACCAGGTTCAAACTCTCAGAGAAATAAACAAGACCCTGTCAGTGATTCAAGACGTAGTGCAGGAGAGAGACCATTCAGCTGCTCAGTCTGTAAGAAATCCTTTCGAAAGAGAGGATATTTAAACAAACATATGAAAATCCACACAGGAGAGAAACCATTCAGCTGCTCAGTCTGTGAGAAAACTTTTGCAGGGAGAGGAAATTTAAATCGGCACATAGCAATCCACACAGGAGAAAAACCATTCAGCTGCTCAGTCTGTAAGAAGTCTTTTACTCAGAGTGGACATTTAAAGAAACACATGTACATCCATACAGGAGAGAAACCATTCAGCTGCTCAGTCTGTGATAAATATTTTACACAAAGTGGAATTTTAAAGGCCCACATGAAAATCCATACAGGAGAGGAAACATTCAGCTGCTCAGTCTGTGAGAAAGCTTTTGCACTGAAAGGATCTTTACATCGACACATGAGAATACACACGGGAGAGAAACCAGTCAGATGCTCAGTCTGTAAGAAAGCTTTTGCACTGAAAGGATATTTACATCGACACATGAGAATACACACAGGAGAGAAACCATTCAGCTGCTCAGTCTGTATGAAATCTTTTACGCAAAATGGAAGTTTGAAGTGCCACATGAGAATCCATACGGGAGAGAAACCGTTTAGCTTCTCAATCTGTAAGAAATATTTTGTAGGGTACGGAAATTTAAAGAAACACATGAGAATCCACACAGGAGAGAAACCATTCAGCTGCAGTGTTTGCGACAAAAGATTCACCTGGAGTCATCAGGTCAAAAGCCATAAGTGTGTTGGTCGTCAGTCCTCACAGCTTCATCAAACTGAGGAGAACAGAGAGGCCGAGCCTCCAGCCAGCAGCTCAGCTAAACACATGGAAACATAAGCTGATGGAGAGGACTGTGGAGGACCAGAACTCAGATCCAGAGATACATCTACAACCAGAGACTGAGAACAACCCTGGAGACTCTTCTGAACCTTAGAATTAAGACAGTGATTATTATTAGGTTTAAACTCTTTGGGTAAGTCCTTGTAAGTGATATATATTGTGATACCTTCTCTGAGTGTGATAAGACATTTTTGGTCCAAGTCAAATCTGCATGTGCAACAAAAAAAAGGACAATTAATTAGTCCTTCGACAATTCACATGAGAAAAATCTGTCTGGCTGTATAAACTCTGTTTTACAATATTTATACATGACTTCATCTAAACTCCATCTTTATCTTTTATCAACAGAAGTTTTGAGTATTATTAGAGTATTTTCTCTAATAATCTGTTTGGTTAATGAAATGTTGTGACTTGAAACTTCCATTGCGATGTTTTTGATAGTTCATGTTGAGTTATCAGTCTGTCCCGGTCTAAAAGAAGAACCAATGACTTATTAATATAGAGAAAATGTACGATGTTTTCAGTTTTATTCTGTTCTGTTTTGTTTATATCATCAAACCGAACTAAAAGAAAAATGCCTTTGAAACAGACTCACATTCCTGCATATTTTTTGTGTTTTGCAGCAGATTACATAGAGTGGCACAGTGACGCGTCCTAAAACCCGGAAGTAAGTTAGCATTTCACCACTTCCGGTTCCCTCTATCGATTAGATTTATGATTGAAAAATTATAAAAGTAGGGTAGACATGTGGAGATTATCCGATTGAGCCAAACGTGATCCGTCTCTTAAATGTGTGTCAACCACAGACCTTATTTCAAGCTATTTTCCCAAATCCTATCGAGAAATTGCATTGCTTTTTGGTCGAGGGAACCGGAAGGAGTTTACTTCTCCCCCCCTCTTCTCCATTGCCGTGTGACGGGGTCCAAACTCAGAGGTGGAAGAAGTATTCCGATTATTATTATTATTCCGATTATTTACCTAGGTAAAAATACGTGTTAGAAGTAAATGTCCTGCATTCAAAATTGTCAATGTGAAAAGTATTATCATCTGAAAGTAAAATAAATCATTAGTATCATTAGTATTAAATACATATAAGTATTTTTACAACTTATATTTAGAAATACTCCGTTGTACTTATTGATGCATAAATGTGTTCATCCATTAAATGTGGCATCTGCTATAATGGGGTTAATGTATGATATTAATTAATAATACAATACATTATAATATATGATATAATTTAATTTTAATTTTATTCATTTCTTATTTCATAGTTTCTCATTATTATTTTTATTTTTATCGCTGATCTTATATTATTTTATTTTGTTTTATTATTAGAGAAGAAGAAGAAGATGGACCTTTATTAATCCCCCGAGGGGGAAATTCAGTTTCAGTGTTTTTATACAGGTCATATAGTACACACAGTACACACTTTTTAGAACATGCACATACATATACAAATACACACACAGTTATATGCAGTTGAGAGGTCAGAGTGGAGGCAGCCGGTCTAGCCGGCGCCAGTGAGCAGTTGGGGGTTAGGTGCCTTGCTCAAGGGCACTTCGGCAGTGGCCCAGGAGGTGAACTGGCCCCTCTCCAGTACCAGTCCACACTCCGTATTTTTTGGTACGATCGGGGACGTGAACCGGCAACCCTTCGGTCCAAAGTCCAATCCCCTACAGACTGAACCACTCCCGCCCGTGCTATCGTGTTTTTCACTCTCACCCTGTTGCTGTTTGAACTACCGAATTTCCCCACGGGGATTAATAAAGTTCCCTCTTATCTTATCTTAACTTAATGTATACGTTGATTTACTTCGATCTACTGTACTGTCTAAAAACACCACAACAATATTACAAAAAATATGCTGCATATTAAAGCAAACTATTGCATAAAAAATAAAGAAGTGTAAACATTTACATTATTATTGTGATTATTATATATATAGACTATATATTATTGAATTACAATTAAGATAATAAGATTAGATATACTTTATTTGATCTGAAATATTGATGTTTTTTCGTTATAGTAGCCTGTGATTAAATGCTCTTCAGCAAACACAACTGCAGAGCTGCAAACATTACTGAAGTACTGAAAGTCCATGAAGACGTAAGTTGTCTTTGTGTATTTGTGAATTAAGCGCCATCTCATGGTTGAATCCTGAAAATGAAAACCTGGCAATGCCCTCTCAGGAAAATAGTGGGAGGGCTTTACATCTCCAGCCACTGGGATCCGCTGGGTTTTCGGCTGGAATCCGTTGGGTGGAGTCCTATCTAGAGTGCTACATCTGTACAGACAGACAGACCGACATATAGCGACATAGAGGAATGGTGAGACAGCAGTAGTTGAAACAAAGCGGTATAAATCATGGTTTTTGACTGGTGCGAACGGTCGGGAGTGAAGATCAGTTGAGCGTTTCTGTGACTCCGCCCAGCTGCTGCTCTTCTGAGAGGAACCGCTCTGACAGCTCTCTCTACTGGGAAACAAGCTAAAAGTCCTTCTGGAGGTAAGCAACGCATTTCACCCAGTCTGAGAGCTTTCACGAATGTTCGTTCTGCTTTTTTACAACGTTACGTTAATGTTAACTTAACCTTAAGTCTGCTAGGAGGCTATTGTTGGTCACCTGGAATCCTGGTAAGCTTCCAGCATGGTATATTTAATACTATTATTAAACATAAGCTGGTGATAGATGGATGCTGGTCACCAGTTTGTTTAAATATCCTCTCTTCGGAAAGTATTTCTTACAGACTGAGCAGCTGAATGTTTTCCCTCCTGCACTATGTCTTGAATCACATACATGGTCTTGTTTATTTCTCTGAGAGTTTGAACCTGGTTCTTTTGTCTCCTTCCAATCAACCCTGTCTTCAGTGTCAGGTTCAGAAGAGTCTTCAGTGTCAGGTTCAGAAGAGTGTCCGGGGTTGTCCTCAGTCTCTGGTTGTAAATGTCTCTCTGGATCTGAGTTCCTGGCTGGTTCTGGTCCTCCACAGTCCTCTCCATCAGCTTCTGTTTCAAGGTGTTCAGTTTGTCTTTGATGAAGCTGAGAGGACTGAGGTTTCTCTTCATCATCTTCACTCTTCACAGGGACAGGAGTGAATGTGGACTTGGTGACATCAGCCTCCTCCAGCCCTTGAAGCTGCTCTCCCTCCTGACTGCTCCATAGTTCCTCCTGTTCCTCTTTAATGTGTGGGGGGGGCTCTGGGTCCTCCTGGTCCAGACTGGAGCTCCACTCCTGCTGCTCAGGGGGAACCTCTTCTTTAACCACCACCAGCTGCTGGACGTCTGCAGGAAACAGGGAACACATATTCAGAGAAACTGTTAATAATAAAGAGAGAACACACTCTATAATAAAGAGAGAACACACTCTATAATAAAGAGAGAACACACTTTATAATAAAGAGAGAACACACTCTCTATAATAAAGAGAGAACACACCTCTATAATAAAGAGAGAACACACTCTCTATAATAAAGAGAACACACTCTCTATAATAAAGAGAGAACACACTCTCTATAATAAAGAGAACACACTCTCTATAATAAAGAGAGAACACACTCTATAATAAAGAGAACACACTCTATAATAAAGAGAGAACACACTCTATAATAAAGAGAGAACACACCCTCTATAATAAAGAGAGAACACACTCTCTATAATAAAGAGAGAACACACCTCTATAATAAAGAGAACACACTCTCTATAATAAAGAGAGAACACACTCTCTATAATAAAGAGAACACACTCTCTATGATAAAGAGAACACACACTCTCTATAATAAAGAGAGAACACACCCTCTATAATAAAGAGAGAACACACTCTCTATAATAAAGAGAGAACACACCCTCTATAATAAAGAGAACACACTCTATAATAAAGAGAACACACTCTCTATAATAAAGAGAGAACACACCCTCTATAATAAAGAGAACACACTCTATAATAAAGAGAACACACTCTCTATAATAAAGAGAGAACACACTCTATATAATAAAGAGAGAACACACTCTCTATAAGTTCTATGCAGTTAGCTGTGATGACTACCCCATCCTTCTTCATCAGTACCCACAGACTTGTTGGCGGCAGCCCAATACTCTGAGAATGCAATACCTGAAAAATAAAATACAAAAATATTATTGGATTGTTGACTATTTAGAACCACCAATATTTTGGTCCAACTTTACTTTCAAATACTGACTGTTTACACAACCAGTGGGCGGTCAGCTCTTGTCAGATTCCTATGCTAGGTAGCACATAACAGAAGCTGACAACCAATAATAGGTTCACAACTTTTGTAATTTAAATATATTGCAATTTAGAATAAAGCTTTATTTATAAAGCCCTTTTCATACAGCACATGTAGCTCAAAGTGCTTTACAAAATGGCACACATCACAAGGTATATCCAGTCTCTGATAGTGTTACGTTATTATGAGAGTGCTCTCATACTTTCTGATTCTGAAAATGTATATATATATTTATATAAATAAGAGAGAGTTTATCTTTTTTGAGAATGAGTTCTTATTTCTATTTTATTTATTTGGGTCTACAACAGATGATACAAATGTTTATGTCAGTAAATGTGTACTAACAGCTGCGGTTAGACGATCAGCTGTGTGGAGTCATCACAAACGGACGTCGCTTCACGTGACGCTCCGGAGGAAAGGACGTCCCATTGCTCTTAAAACTAATTTCCCTGCTTCTCGTGGTTTCCTTGCGTCTCTCCATGCTTCCCTGGTGGGAGGAACTAGTCGCAGGGAAACGACGCAAGTGAGGGACGCAAGGATTCCATTTAACCGAAGTGAGATGCAGCCCATAAACGCCTGTTGCTTCCTCTCTTCTTACAAATATCCTTTCTTCTTCTTTGGTGGTTTTGAGAGGCGGTTGGCATCCATGTGTTGCATTACCGCCTACCCATGCGCCTACCACTGGATAAATAATACAACTACCATTCATAAAAAATACTATAATAACTAATAGAAAATACTAACATAGGAAGAGGGGGAATACATATAATATAAATAAAGGTGTTTCAGGAGAAATAAACCGGTTTCTCTCCGCAGCTCCATGTCTGTGTATCTTAAAGGTTTAGGTATTGTCTGAGGGGAAATCATAGCTGCTTTTATTTTGAAGTCCTCTGCACCGGAAGTGATGGTCCCGCTCTTTCTAACGGAACTCGTGGGTTGTCTCTCTACATCTATAGCAGGGTCATGCAGAGTGGGGTTGCCTATCCCTTTAAGAGAGAGGGAGGTGTGGCGCGTGCATGTGTAGAGCGAGAGTGAGCGAGCGTAGTGTGTGTCCGGAAGAGAGCGGGAGTAGCAGCAGTGATCAGTCTGTCTCCAGTTAGCTGTATAACAAAGTCCTGAGGAAACACAGCGGCCTCCCAAGGAACAGCCTGCCTGTCTGCCTAATTTCAGAGTGGGTTATTGAAGCCGAAGCCTGGTGCTTCAGTCCGGGAAGACTGCAGAGAGTCCTCCCCTGTATTCCTCCACTACGGTCTGGGAGCAGCATCTATCTCCACTGTTGCTGTAACCATGTGAATGTCCCTCTGTGGGACCAATAAAGGACTTCTAATTCTGCGGACAGACAGAAGAGAGGGGGGAGGGGCGGGTTGGAGAGCGGCCTTCTTCTTTTCCCGGAGTTGAAGAGTCCTCTTCCTCGCAGCCCACCGTATCCCAGGATGCAATGCGCGCCGGTGACGAGGAAACAAAGAAAATGTCGGTCCGGTCTCAGAGAGAAAGCTGCACGTCAGGAATAACTGATAAATGTGAGTATCGGGTTTAACTAATTTTAATAACTGATACATGTGCCCTGATGAAAAACCAGCATAGACCAGCATGGAATTCATGCTGGTCTATGCTCAGGGCCGTCCCTGGCCAACTTGGTGCTCCAAGCGACATTGTGAGATGAGGCCCCCCCCCCCCCCCCAAGTGAGGAAAATGGTAAATGTGTGTACAGGTGAATACGTCTGCATTTCCTACCAAATACTAGCCTCAAAAAGATTAAAATATAATGAATGCAAATAAACTACTTCTACTAATAATAATAATCATAATCAATTCAATAATATAAATACTATATTATTTTATTATAATATAGTTGTAATATAGTCAAGACAAAACATGCTTATGACATGCTCAAAAACTGATATTTCTTAAATCTGTATTAAAATGTAGTTCCCCCTGTCAGCAATGTATCAACAACTACACACACATTTCTATCAGTATTTCTCTGTGTTGTGGTTGACATGATGATGACTGTTCGGAGTTAAGGGGAGAGGCTGAGCATCACCATGAAATGTGCAAATTGACATAAAAATGAATAAAAGGGGAACAAATGCTCCATGTTTTTTAGGCTGTAAACTTTAACTGTTATGTAAGCCAACTAGACAGACAGTTTATCACTCTTCCTCCTGTACATATATATTGCGCGGAGAACTGTGCTGAGAACTGCGCACAAGCCGAGCTAATAAGCCGAGGCCCCCTGCGCGAGGCCCCCTGCGCAATGTGAGGCCCCATGCAGCCTGCATGATCGGCCTGTAGGGAGGGGCGGCCCTGTCTATGCTGGTCTATGCTGGTTTTTGCTGGTGAAGCTGGTATTTATGCTGGTCTACCAGCAGTCTTGCTGGTGTACCAGCTTCACCAGCAAGACCATGCTGGTGTACCAGCCAGGGGCGCCGATGTAGGTACCAGATGTGCACGGCCTACCAGATCAGCACGGGGTCCGTTACGCTTACTAATGACGTCACGCATTGGCTGTACGGCAACCCAAGAGGACATTTTACACGGCCAAATTCCGCAAAGAATATTAAAAAATAACAATCGACAGTGAATGTATGTGAGTGGAACTGTGTCAGGAAAGTGAAGTGTTAATTAAGTAATGTTAATGAAGAACTGAAATGCATAAAATTGAAAGTTATCCCTCGGAAATATGGTCGTAGACTTTACTGATGATTTAGAATTTATTGAAACTCCAGACTCAACGTAAGAGCTTGTGCCTCTTCGGGGGTGCTAACATTCAAACATAAACTTTATTCTTTACTTTCTCCGTCTTTATATGTAGAAGATATCAGATACCGTCATGTTGTTTCCATAGCAACAACAACTTCCTGTCAACAGCGTAAACTCGCCTTCAAAATAAAAGCATCTAAATAAAACAGGAAGTTAACCTAAATTACATTTAAGACATATATACAACTGCAACGAAAGTAACAAAAACAATGTAATATCCTTTTCGGTTTCACAGAACACAAATTGGGTTATTTACATAATATGTTTACCAACAACCAGAGAAGTGATCTGCAAGGAAACACCGTGTCCTCGTGCTCCTGTTTCACCTGCTTAATACAGTCATCACTGCTACTGTGGTCACATCGGGGACCCGTAACATTTACAATAGTTGAGATGTGAAGGGGGTTATGTTTTTTGTCTGTGTTCTGGGTTCCTGCAGGTTTTTGAACAGACAGTGCACACGTTCAGAGGATGAAGCTGCTAACGTGCTGCTACCATGAACTGGCTGTAGCCCACAAACTGAAGCAGAATGATCAAGTTAAAGTAAATAATAACAAACTCCAGTGTTATAATTCCATACATAAAATGACATACAAATAACATTTGCTTGGCTTTGGACTTTACATTACTCTACATAATTATGTTGAGCTCATGGTAATCTAATTCAATAAACAATAACTGCAATGAACAGATAGCATTTTCTGACTCGTGAAATGATTGGATATAGTGTCATTTGGTAAATGATTCTGTGTTGAAAAATGTATATCTTTAAAAACTGCGTTGGTGTATGATCACATTTGATTTCTAATTTTAAATAAAAGGAAATTAATTCACAGTTATTGTCAAACAGGAGTTAAATCCATTTCTCGCTTATTCAAAGAATGTATCTCATCATATTCATATTTAAATGATCGGGAAATTACGTTGTAATGATAATAAATCACCTCCCTCGTTCAGATTAATGTCGATTGTTATTTTTTAATATTCTTTGCGGAATTTGGCCGTGTAAAATGTCCTCTTGGGTTGCCGTACAGCCAATGCGTGACGTCATTAGTAAGCGTAACGGACCCCGTGCTGATCTGGTAGGCCTCGCACATATGGTACCTACAACGGAAGCAGGGGGGCCATTGGCCCCCCCACTTTACAGACCTGCCCCACATTTTCGCAGCGGCGGATGCTGCGGAACACTGTACATCCCGTTTCAATAATTCCCCTCTACTCTAAAGTCGCATCTAAAAAGAACGCGATCTGATCTAGCTGTGTATATTTTGTTATTTTTGCAAATTGAGGAGATGATAAGACATCTCATTATCTACAGCAGAGACAGTGGCTCATATATTGCATTAGGTAAAATAAAGCAGGCAAACATAACAGGAAGAATATGTACATTTTAATCCAATCAAAGAGGACATTGTCACACCATTCAAATGTATCCATGTACATTAGAACCAATAAAAAAGCTGAGATTTGTTTCTTTGTTACGTTGTTCTGTGTCAGCCGTTACCCTATAAATAAACGTAGCTATTGATATCGCAAACATGTCAGAAGAACCAGCGCATAAGAAAATAAAATACAGTCAAACAAAACTGAACTTCAGCAACTTCAATGTCACATCCTTGACATCCACAACTCCGGAGTCTGGCCCTTCAACCATAGAACCCGCGCAGCAGATGAACCCCAAAGCAGCAGCTCTGCGGCCGCTGAGACTGTCAAAACCGCCGGCATCGTTTATTCGTTGAACCGAAAGAGGCTGGTTCCGACCAGTGGCGGTTCTAGACCAATTTTACTGGGGGGGCCAGGCTGGGGCCAGTTATTTTCTGAGGGGGACACAATAAATGCAGGACGAAAAAGACAAAGACAGTATGAAGTAATTGCGCATAAGAAAACAATGCAATACAGTTATTGGTATTTGTTTCAGTACACATATTCTTTTTTTAAATGTTGAAGTTAAATGCATCAATCTGGAGCACTTTGAGCACAAAATGAATTTATGGATACAGCTCTCAACACTCAGATGAAAGGGAGCTGTATACTTTTCAATGATCCAAACATCTTTAGAATATGATCACAACCAATAACAAATCATTTAAACTTGTTTATTCTTATCTTATGTTACCTAGTTACATTACATTACATTGCATTTAGCTGACGCTTTTATCCAGAGCGACTTACAATAAGTGCATTCGACCAAGAAGATACAAACTTGAAGAAAACAGAATCATATAAGTACATCAGGTTTCATAGAGCCAAAACATTTCAAGTGCTACTCAACTGGCTTTAGATAAGCCAGTCCTTTGTTAGTATATAAGTGCTTTGTTAGCAATTCTTTGTTAGTAATTCTATCGCTCGAAGTGGAGTCGAAAGAGATGAGTTTTTAGTCTGCGCCGGAAGATGTGTAAGCTATCTGCTGTCCTGATGTCAATGGGGAGCTCATTCCACCATTTTGGAGCCAGGATAGCAAACCCACGTGTTTTTGCTGATGGGAACTTGGGTCCCCCTCGCAGTGCGGGTGCAGCGAGCCGTTTGGCCGATGCAGAGCGGAGTGCACGTGCTGGGGTGTATGGTTTAACCATGTCCTGGATGTAGTTAGCATTCTTTCTTTTTATTTATGTACATGGGAATGATTTCTTACTTTATTTTTTACAGCTATATTAAATAGATAAAGGTGTGCTCTCTCTAGCTCTCTAGCTCTCTCGCTCTCTCTCTGTCTCGCTCGCTCACAGAGGCTGTGTGCTCCTCCGTGGCGATGACGGCTTGAGTTAAACATATTTGTAAAGTGGGGGAAACAGGATTTCGACATGTCCCCCCTGTCCCCAGTGGAAATTATGCGGAGACCCCTGCTCTAATGGGTCCACTGGAATGACAAATATCATTAGTTCTGCCTATTCCGTCAGCCAATAAATCGTTTAATCATGAACTTTTTTTCTTTTTTTTTCATTTTCAGGGGGGCCACAGGGGGGTCCAAAGTCAGTGTTAGGGGGGCACTGCCCCCCCCCCCCCTAGAAACGCCCCTGGTTCCGACTGCGTGGAGGTTTGTTGTCGGGACATTGAGAAGGGTAAAGCTGCACAGCTAATTGTAAAAAAAAAGGAGACCGCTAGATCGTCTGGGCAAAGAGAAAGGTACTTCAATGCAGAATGGTACAAAAACAGAGAGTGGTTCATTATTTGCAAAACCACTATTCGAGCCTTCTGATTTTAATTTCATTCTACGTCTGACGAAGGCAGTCGCATTTTTTACAGGCTCCCACTACCTGTTAGCATCTAGCTCTCCTGCTTACAAACATTTAGCCACCCCTGCTTATATTTATACATTTTGACGCAGTTTGGCTTTGGTGCATGGGACAGTAATTGCCCTAACCTTTTACACTCAATAATGCCATCAGAACACCCTGGGGATTATGTGCTACTTCAGAGAGCTAATACACAAATAACAGACCTTAAGAAGGATATCCGACGGCTTTCTGACGAGCTGAAAGAAAAAGACTCTCTCGTGTCCAGTCTCATGGAGGTGGCATTGGTGCAGTCTAAACAGCTTGTCTCGTTCAGTGCAACTATCCATGACACAGTTCTGTGGGATCCTTCCACCTGTCCGCGGCCTTCCGACTCCTCGACACCTGGCCATCAGCAGTCGTGGTCTGAGGTGGTGCGCAGGAGCTTATTGAATGGGGAGACTTCACCGCCTCGCCTACGCCTTCAGAACCGCTTCACGACCCTGTCAGACGATCCGGTCCATCCAGCTGATGCTCCCGCGGCACTGACCCGTCCAGATGATCCGGTCCATCCAGCTGATGCTCCCGCCGCACTGACCAGTCCAGATCTGCACCCTGCCGACACTGCAACTCCTGCGCCGGCAGCCGACAGTATTTGTGCTGCTTCCCAGGCCACTGTGAAGTCAACTCGGCGTCCCTCATCCCGTCTGGCGACCTCCTCACGTCGTAAACTCCTCAAAGAGGCCGTGCTGAGACACTCGGGAAGTTTTCCGGGCCCTGAGCCGGCAAGGAAATCCTCTCCCAGCCCAGCTGTTACTGTCCACACCCTCAATCACCGGCACCTCCTCGTCCCCTTTTCGCCCCAACCACATTAATAATCGGGGATTCCATAACCAGAAACATCCGATTCTTCAATGCAGCCACACGCTGCCTCCCTGGAGCCACAGTCCCGGTCATCCTGGAGAAACTCCCGGGGCTGCTGCACTCACTCCCGTCCTCTGTCAATCGACTAATTGTCCACGTTGGGTCGAATGATACAGCCCGCCAGCAGTCGGAGCTGACAAAAAATGATTTTGAGAAACTTTTTAATCTTCTACGGAGCTGTGAAAAGTCGTTTTTATCTCAGGTCCGATCCCAACGCTGGCCCGCGGAGCAGGGCGTTTCAGTAGGATCCTCAGCCTTCACACTTGGCTCCAATCCGCCTGCAGAGCTCACAATTTAGGTTTTATTGACAATTTTAATCTATTCTGGGACCGACCCGCCCTCTTCAACACTGATGGAATCCACCCCAGCAGGTTGGGTAGCCGCATGCTAGCGGCTAACATGCAGCACGCTGTTCAGACGTCTACCTGACTATTTCCATTCCATTTCCACACACCCCCCTTTCCAGCAGTGTCATCTCAGGCCGCCGTTTCCACTGCTAGAAACTTTCTTCTTCGCTGATGCCGCTGACGCCTGCCATCTCGCTCTCTGGCGCCACCCAACGACCAGAGGCTTCTATGCCAGTGCAGCGACCCATTTCTGTTGTGGTCAGCATACACAGAAGGTTGGTGACTCAGGTTGGAAAAAGAAAGCCCAAAAGGATCTGTTTGAGTTTGTCGAATTTAGCAGAAGTTCCGCGTGCTCCACGGTCTATCACGGGCGGTCAGAGTGATAGTATATCTAACACATTTAAACTGGCTCTATTAAATGTCAGGTCTTTAGCAGGTAAATCATTTTTAATCAATGATTTTATCACCAAGCACAATCTGGATTTTATGTTTTTAACTGAAACTTGGTTAGACCAAAACAACAGCACAGCTGTTCTTATAGAATCAACCCCTCCCAACTTTAGTTTTATGAGTCAGGCAAGACTGCATAAGAAAGGGGGTGGAGTAGCTATTTTGTTTAATGATTTATTTCAATGCAAGCAGACTATGTTTGGAAACTTTGCTTCTTTTGAATATGTGGCCCTTCAGCTGAAATGCTCCTCTCGAGCTCTTTTCCTAAACATCTACAGACCACCCAAATACTGTGCAAGTTTTTTTGATGATTTTACCGAGTTACTGTCTATAGTGTGTATTGACTTTGACCGTCTAGTCATCGTTGGTGATTTTAATATCCATGTTGACAATCCCCAGGACAGAGGGGCTAAAGAACTGTTTTGTGTTATCGATAATTATGAACTGACTCAGCATGTTACGGAGCCCACGCACAATAAGGGGCACACCCTGGACTTAATTGTATCAAAGGGTCTGAACATTTGTAAGCTTGTGGTGACTGATGTAGCACTCGCCGATCATTCCTGTGTTTTCTTTGAGAGCTCTATTCCCGTCCAAACAACTGTTAAGAAAGAGGTCACCACTAGACGTCACTTAACTGAAAATGCACAGGAAATGTTTGCTCAGATTTTTTCTCCCTCAACTGCCCATCCCAAAACTTAAAATATTAAATGAAACAATCTCATCTCTTAAAATTCACAACTTATTATGAATTAAACATTCACAAACTTATACTTATGTATTCACATGTTTAACTCTGTTACATGTGCACGCAACGAACAGAAGAGCGTAGGGCAGAATTAGGAGGGAATTCCGTCTCGTAGCGTTTGTGCACCGTTCTGAAATGCCGCTCTAAATTACCCTTCTTCGGTAAAGCCACGCTCGCATTGCAGATGAGAGACAGATGGCCTTTGAATTGGAATAAACAAAAAAATAATCATCCTCCCACTCGGAGTGAAAATTATATATTTTGGGCTTTTTTGCTTCTGCCATAATTGCGGTCTTGTGTGTGTGCGGACTGTCACTCCTGTTGCCGCAGACAACGTCAGCTAACTAGTGCCCACTGCCCACCAGCCACGCCCCGACACATGGGGTCACGCCAATCACAAAGCTTTGATGCGTTCAAGTGCATTATTCTGGCACAGGAAGATTATGTTATAGGTCAGGACATTAACGATAAAACTGAATATTGTTGTTCTATTTTTAGACACATCTTGCGATTGACTGGGAATCTCCCTATCGCGATCGACTGGTTGGGCACCCCTGCCTTAGACTCTTTATTGCTGTCTCTGCCATCTGACACTCTATTTGACACCATTTTCATATTTCTGCAGTAATTATACAGTTTTTGATTAGAAGGGGTTGGACCCCTTTTTGCCTTCAGAACTGCCTTAATTCTTTGTGGCATAGACTCAACAAGATGCTGGAAACACTCCTCAGAGATTTTGGCAGGTCTGTCGGCTGATTCCAATCTCTCTTTCCACCACATCCCAAAGGGGCTCTATAGGATTTAGATCAGGTGACTGTGGCCATTGGAGAACAGTTGTTCAAGAAACCAGTTGGAGATGATTAGAGCTTTGTGACATGGGGCGTTATCCTGCTGGAAGTAGCATCAGAAGATGGGTACACTGTGGTCATAAAGGGATGGACATGGTCAGAAACAATATTCAGGTAGGCTGTGGCATTTAGACGATGATCAATTGGTAGTAAGCGGCCCAAAGTATGCCAAGAAAATATCCCCCCCACCGTTACACCACCACCACCAGCCTGAACCGTTGATACAAGGCAGGATGGATCCATGCTCTCATGTTGTCTTCTGACCCTACTGCCTCAATGTCGCAGCAGAAATGGTCTTGTGCATGCCTTTGTTATAGGAAGTGGTTATTTGAGTTACTGTTGCCTTTCTATCATCTGACATTTTTCAGAAAAAAAGTCAGAATTTGAGAAAATTGGTCAGAATTTTTTATTTTAGGAAAAAGTCAAAATGTTGAGGTCATCTGAAAAATTCAGTATTTTAGAAAAAGTCAGGATTTGGACAAATAAGTTATGAGATTTTTGAAAAAAAAGTCTAAATGTTGATGTTTTTTGGTAAAAAGTCAGGATTCTGAGAAACAAAGTCGGAATGTTCAAATTTTCTAAAGCATTTTAGAAAAAGTCAACATTTTGGGAAAAAGTCAGACTTTGGAGAATTATTTTAGAGATTCTATGTATTGTCAAGAGGAAGATGAGGCACAGGAGACCCAACAATGCAGACGAGCTGAAGGCCGCTAGTGAAGAAACCTGGGCTTCATCACACCTCAGCAGAGCCACAGACTAATAGTCTCCATGCCACGCCGCATTGATGCCGTTATTCATGCTAAAGGAGCTCCAACCAAGTACTGACAGCAGGAACATTAACATACTTTTCAGAAGGACAGCATTTCTATATTAGAACATCTCTTTTTTATTGGTCTTATGTATTATTAAAATGTTCTGAGATGCTGAATTTTGGCTTTCATTTAATCATCAAGATTAAAACAAATAAACGCTGGAAATAATTCACTTTGTATCTGATGAATCTATGTGATGTATAAGTTTAAACTTTATAAATTGAATTACTGATATAAACTCACTTTCCATGATATTCAATTTATTGAGATGCACCTGTTTGAATCCAAGTACAGGTTTAGCGAGGCGGAGAGAGATGCTAAATGACTACTCTGAGAAACTCCGACACCAGTTCTCAGCTAACGACTCTGCAGACAGGTCACAAACTATAAGGCGTCGGCCTCACACTCCGTGAACGGCCGACGCCTTGCTAAGCGGCAGTGAAACTACGTTTTAGATCAGCTAGAGTACTAACTCACCTGTTGTCCTGAAACTCTCCAGGGCATCTGGAAAAGCATTTCAAATAAGGAATGGATAAGGGCTGCAAAGTTAAAGAAGTGTTAATCGTGGTAAGATTTTAAATTCTAATACTCTACAGTTTCTCTGAATATGTGTTTCCTGTTTCCTGCAGACGTCCAGCAGCTGGTGGTGGTTAAAGAAGAGGTTCCCCCTGAGCAGCAGGAGTGGAACTCCAGTCTGGACCAGGAGGACCCAGAGCCCCCCCCACACATTAAAGAGGAACAGGAGGAACTCTGGATCAGTCAGGAGGGAGAGCAGCTTCAAGGGCTGGAGGAGGCTGATATCACCAAGTCCACATTCACTCCTGTCCCTGTGAAGAGTGAAGATGATGAAGAGAAACCTCAGTCCTCTCAGCTTCATCAAAGACAAACTGAACACCTGGAAACAGAAGCTGATGGAGAGGACTGTGGAGGACCAGAACCAGCCAGGAACTCAGATCCTGAGAGACATTTACAACCTGAGACTGAGGACAACCCTGGAGACTCTTCTGAACCTGACACTGAAGACAGGGCTGATTGGAAGAAGACCAGAGAACCAGGTTCAAACTCTCAGAGAAATAAACAAAACTCTGTCAGTGATTCAACACGAAGTGCAGGAGAGAAACCATTCAGCTGCTCAATTTGTAAGAAATATTTTGCAGAGAGAGGAGATTTAAAGAAACACATGAGAGTCCACACAGGAGAGAAACCATTCAGCAGCAGTGTTTGTGACAAAAGATTTACCTGGAGTCATCAGATCAAAATCCATCAGTGTTTTGGTCGTCAGTCCTCACAGCTTCATCAAACTCAAACTTAGGAGAACAGAGAGGCAGAGCCTCCAGCCAACAGCTCAGCTGAACACATGGAAACAGAAGCTGATAGGGATGTAACGATACCTTTATTATTATTCTGAGTTTTCAAGAAAAAAGTCAGGATTCTGAGAAACAAAGTCAGAATGTTGAGATTTTCTTCGGCATTTTAGAAAAAGTCAGACTTTGGAGAATTATTATTGTAGAGATTCTATGTATTGTCAAGAGGAAGGTGAGGCACACGAGACCCAACAATGCAGACGAGCTGCAGGCCGCTAGTGAAGCAACCTGGGCTTCATCACACCTCAGCAGAGCCACAGACTGATAGTCTCCATGCCACGCCGCATTGATGCAGTTATTCATGCTAAAGGAGGTCCAACCAAGTACTGACAGCAGGAACATTAAAGACCCAGTGAAGTGTGCGCCGGTGCATGATCTGTTATGCTAATACGTATAGTAATGACCAAAATTGTCCATTGGAACCCATATAAAAGATGTTGGAATAGCAACGAATTTGACGAGTTGGAATTTTCCGCTGGGAAATCCGCCTTCGTGGGCGTGGCTTGCGATCTACTGCGTGACGTCAGAAGATGGGCTCAGCCGAAGTGTTTACATTCACCACCGTTCATTTTGTCTCTGTTTCAAAGTGGAATTTACCAACGTTTTTGAGCGAGTATTTTATTGGAAAGTGTTTCGCAGTCGACTGGAAGTGATTGCCAATCGAGGAAACCTGACAATGGAGGCGACAGTGAAGAAAAAGGGAGGAAAAACACACGGGAAGCGATGCATTGCCGCTGGCTGTGGTAATGTCAATTCTGCCGAAGTGGCGATGTTTCTGTTACCAAAAGATGAAGGTGAGTGGCTGGTGTTATTGTTTCGTAGATTCGTAGATTGTTTATGAAAAATAAAGGCCACTGTGTTTGTGTCTAACAAGACTATCATGGCGGCGGCAGAGCTCAAGTCGAGTTTCTCCGCCTGGAGATATTCTCACTATTTCACTTTTGTCGAGCACAAAGAAAAGAACGTTTTAGTTAAATGTAAGTTGTGTCTTGGCGGGTCAAAGATCCTATCGACTGCCCAAAACAGCAATTAAAATCTGTTGAAACATCTGCAGAAACAACATGCTGGGACGAAGCTAGTAGCTAAGACCACAGACCCAGACTCATCCGACGCCACTCCACCTCCACCTAAGCAACAGCGGCTGGATTGGCACTTTGAAACATATCTTTGTGTTTGTGTTTGTATAGACCACATTGCTTAGCAGAGTTCAGTGATGCAAATGCATGTCAAGTTGATCAACAGGTTGTATTATTCTCCGATGCAATAACAGTACTGAAATGAAGGCTACAGTATAAGGGCATTAATGGGTGCCCTTTTTTAAGTAACTAAAAAGTTACTTTTCACAGTAACGCATTACTTTTTGGTGTAAGTAGTGAAGTAACTAGTAATTGTAACTAGTTACTGGTTTTCAGTAACTAGCACAACACTGCATGTGAACATGAATGTTGCATCATGCTATGAACAGATGAATGTATGATCAGGTGATGGCCAATCCTGTGTGTAGATCTACTCTAGATCTATGACAAAATATTGTCCTCAACTAAATTGACTTCCATGGCCACTTTCCTCATCTATCCTGTCCGAAAAGCTGTCAAAATCACTCATTTCTCTCGCACCAGTATCACTTTCCGAAGTCTCCGCCATGTTTACAATCACAACTGGGCCCATCTTGTGACGTCACAGCCGCTATCGTCTGCAGCAGCGGTAGGCTCAGACTCTGAAAAATTTGCGATGTTTATCTCGTCCCTCGCACTTCCTAAAAAATTATTTTAGCCATGAACAGGTACAATTATATGTAAGAAATGAAACTGCCATTTCATTTTGGCGCAAAAAAATGCACTTCACTGGCACTTTAACATACTTTTCAGAAGGACAGCATTTCTATATTAATAAAAAATCTGTTTTTGTATTGGTCTTATGTAATATTTAAATGTTCTGAGATGCGGAATTTTGGCTTTCATTAGCTGTAAACCGCAATCATCAAGATTAAAACGCTGGAAATAATCCCTTTGTATCTGATGAATCTATGTGATGTATAAGTTTAAACTTTATAAATTGAATTACTGATATAAACTCACTTTTCCCATTATATTCAATTTATTGAGATGCACCTGTATGAGTCCAAGTACAGGTTTAGTGAGGCGGAGAGAGATGCTAAATGACTACTAAGAGAAACTCCAACACCAGTTCTCAGCTAACGACTCTGCAGACAGGTCACAAACTATAAGGCTAAGGCCTCACACTCCGTGAACGGCCGACGCCTTGCTAAGCGGCAGTGAAACTACATTTTAGACCAGCGACAGTACTAACTCAGCTGTTGTCCTCTCTAGGCTGCAAAGTTAATGAAGTGTTAATCGTGGTTACATTTTAAATTCTAATACTCTACAGTTTCTCTGAATATGTGTTTCCTGTTTCCTGCAGACGTCCAGCAGCTGGTGGTGGTTAAAGAAGAGGTTCCCCCTGAGCAGCAGGAGTGGAGCTCCAGTCTGGACCAGGAGGACCCAGAGCCCCCCCCACACATTAAAGAGGAACAGGAGGAACTCTGGAGCAGTCAGGAGGGAGAGCAGCTTCAAGGGCTGGAGGAGGCTGATATCACCAAGTCCACATTCACTCCTGTCCCTGTGAAGAGTGAAGATGATGAAGAGAAACCTCAGTCCTCTCAGCTTCATCAAAGACAAACTGAACACCTGGAAACAGAAGCTGATGGAGAGGACTGTGGAGGACCAGAACCAGCCAGGAACTCAGATCCAGAGAGACATTTACAACCAGAGACTGAGGACAACCCTGGAGACTCTTCTGAACCTGACACTGAAGACAGGGCTGATTGGAAGGAAACCAGAGAACCAGGTTCAAAAGACCCTGTCAGTGATTCAAGATGTAGTACAGGAGAGAAACCATTCATCTGCTCAATTTGTAAGAAACATTTTGCACAGAGAGGAAGTTTAAACAAACACATGAGAATCCACACAGGAGAGAAACCATTCATCTGCTCAATTTGTAAGAAATCTTTTATACAGAGAGGAGATTTAAAGAAACACATGAGAATCCACACAGGAGAGAAACCATTCACCTGCTCAATTTGTAAGAAATCTTTTGCAGGGATTGGAGATTTAAAGAAGCACATGAGAATCCACACAGGAGAGAAACCATACATCTGCTCAATTTGTAAGAAACATTTTGCAAATAGTGGAAATTTAAAGGACCACATGAGAATCCACACAGGAGAGAAACCATTCATCTGCTCAATTTGTAAGAAACATTTTGCAAATAGTGGTAATTTAAAGAAACACATGAGAATCCACACAGGAGAGAAACCATTCAGCTGCTCAATTTGTAGGAAACATTTTGCAGAGAGAGGACATTTAAAGAGACACATGAGAATCCACACAGGAGAGAAACCATACAGCTGCAGTGTTTGTGACAAAAGATTCACCTGCAGTCGTTCAGTCAAAATCCATAAGTGTTTTGGTCGTCAGTCCTCACAGCTTCATCAACCTCAAACTGAGGAAAACAGAGAGGCAGAGCATCCAGCCAGCAGCTCAGCTGAACACATGGAAACAGAAGCTGATGGAGAGGACTGTGGAGGACCAGAACCAGCCAGGAACTCAGATCCAGAGAGACATTTACAACCAGAGACTGATAAAGGTGGCAAACCATCTCTAGAACCTGATGACACTGTTGACATTGAGTTTTGGAAAGATACCTGCAGGCAACATCAGTCTGGGTTCACTTATCGAAGAAGTAAAAAAGTATCTATAAGTAAAGGATATATGACCAGTAAGAAACCAGTCAGCTGCTCTAATGACCAGGTTCAAACAGATCAGATAACTCTGAGTTAGTCCCAGTAAGTTTGCATAATGTTACACCTGCTCTAAATTTGATAAAACATCATTGCTCTAAGTCAAGTCTGAATGTGCATTAAAACAAATATTAAGCACAGAAACAAGTCCATTGTGCTCTAATGACACAAAAGTAACCAACACTTATGGCGACACGGACAGAGAACCAGAGCCAGCCAAGAACATGACTTTAGCTTCTCCTGACCCTGAAATCAGTGGTGATTGGAAAGATCTTTTAGTCCGGTTAAACACTCTGGAAGTCTGCTTGAAATTATTTCTTTATTAATGACCTATTTTTGCCGTTGATTTCCATCCAGTGCTTATGTATAATTATCAATGTATTTAATATCAGTTATTATAGTATCATATGCCAAATAAACACATTTTATAATAACATAAAGGATCACCCTTCCTCCTCAGTCCACTGGAAGTAATGTATATACTAGTGTTAATCTCAGTGAATCATTATTTAAATTAGTAGACGCTACATCAGATAACCCTCTCTGCAGCTGGAGGTGTGTTTGTTTCTGTCCCGGGGCGTCCCTGTGCTGTCAGAAGGTTCCTCTCTGCAGCTGGAGGTGTGTTTGTTTCTGTCCCGGGGCGTCCCTGTGCTGTCAGAAGGTTCCTCTCTGCAGCTGGAGGTGTGTTTGTTTCGGTCCCGGGGCGTCCCTGTCCCTCTGAGCGGTGGTCGTCCGGAGAGGACTCGCCCCACGGGTTGACCTGCTCACAGTCTCTACCTGCAGACAAGAATAATAATATAGGTTCAACCTGGGTAAGGATGAAAATACACTACATATAGAAACACTACAAATACAAAATTAAAGAAAAAAGAAAACACTTAAAATAAATAAAACTGCATAAAAAGATATATTTTAAACAGTTGATAATAAAAGTTTAAACATTAAAACTAAATATATAACAAATATATACAAAAATTAGAACCTAATGTAAAAATATATTAAAATTAGACGATAAACATCACAAATAAATAATAAACATAAATATATATAAACAATACAATTAAACATAGAGAAATACAAAATGATATATAAAAACTATCCATACACACTCCCAACTAAATATATAAACATGGCTATAGACAGAAAAACAAATACATGTGATCAATACATAAACACTGGAAATACATTTTAAATTTGAATAATAAAACTAAATTAAATTAAATTATAATAAAATATATGTATAAAAAGCGAAATGTAATATTTAAAAAAACCTAAAAGAATATATAAATATTCAAAATAAATTTAAAAACACAAGTAAGCTAATAAATATGTTAAATAAATATGTTAAATATATATAAACAATACAACAAAATATATACAAATTTAAAAAATAATAATAAATGTATATAAAATAAATATAAAAAAAAAAGATAGACACTCCAATTAAATATACAAACAATAAAACAATATAAACACAAATATTTAAAAACTAAATATTTAAAAACTACATTATGTAAACATGCAGACTCACCTGTCCTCCAGGTGCCGGAAGTGACAGAGTCGGAGGTGCTGGAGCTGGACCGTGAAGCTGGGCTACAAAACATAATGTATATGCCTGTACTTCTATCTTCTACTCTGGACAATGTGCTTTATAATTTGTTTGATCATCCACTGGAATGGGGAGGGAAGAGCTATCTCCAGCTTAATTATTTATTCACAAGAATTTGCTGCCGGTGTTTTCTTACATTTTCTATAAAGTGTCTTTACTTTTCTAATGTAATGCTACATGTTTGCACAAAGTTCACTGTGTAATGTTTCGGACCATCTGTGGGAGTTCTGTGTTGAACAAGAACATTTATAAAAATATTTTGAAAAGAAGGACGTCCCAATCGCTTAAATGCACACAGAGGAATCGAGGAGAGAGGAGTAGTGATGGCAAAATGAAGCTTTGAATGAAGCATCGAACCACTTGGACAATCGTGTCGGAAATAGGTTCATTTCTCGAAGCTTCAGTTACAGCGACCTCTCCTGGCGAAGTGCAAGGCTGCAGTGGGTTTAACGTATCTTTGCCTTGAAAAATATTCGATGCACACACACACTAAGACTGAATATCATGTTCTATTTGCAATTAAAGATTGATAATTGTGTGTATTGGGTTATTGAGAAGAGACTAGAGAGTGCTGGACATTTTTTTGGGCGGAGACGGCCCTTTATCAGTTATTAAAGAATTAAATTTGAAAAGCAATGATTAAAAGCTCATCCATTCCGGGCTTTGAACCAGCTGCGCGGAGGACACCGCAGCATTCAGGCCGCCGGCTCTATCCACTGGGCTATCTATTCCTTTAACAATTAAACTGTTTTTATATTACTCATAATTGTCTCTTTGTTCACAACTTCTCCACATTTTGAAGTGTTTCCCGAGCCAGAACGACCTATCTTTCTTCCTGGCTTGCTCTATAATGATCCAATTCAAATGCAATACCAACAACAACTCAACAGCAACAACGCAAACTACGACAACAACCCACACATTGCGCATTGTTTAGAGCGGTTATAAAGTGTTGAAGCGCTCAAATTCGAAACTGTTTCAACCTGTCACCTGTCAGAATAGTGACGCTCAAATTCAAACAGTTTCAACCAGTCAGAATCGAGACGAGGCAGTGCATTGAATCACCTGATTGGACGGCGAACCAGTGAGTTGATTCATTCAAATGAAGCAGTTGCTGGTTCGGACGTCACATGTCACGTGATTTGAAGCAGTTGCTGCTTCTGACGTCATATGTCACGTGATTTGAAGCAAGCTTCGAATCACTGCTTCTATGGAAAAGGAAGTCCAGGGTTGAAGCTCCGTTCGAAGCTTCAGTGTCAAACTGCCATCACTAGAGAGGAGGGAGGAGTCGAGGAGGGAGGAGGGAGGAGGGAGGAGGCTTCCAGTCTGATTATAAAAGTTCTTATTTTTGGTTTCTCATATGTGGATAAAAACCCACAGAACATCAAACATTTAGGATTTATATCTACAGGTAACATACCTGTAGTTAGTTCATCTGAAACAAGCTCAAATACCATAATGAAATTAATCAATCAATTATTATTATTATTATTATTATTATGACCTCAATGAAATGTTACACCTGGAATCACAAATACAGATCCAAAATGAAAACCAGGAATAAGAAGAGATGAATTCATCTCTTCCTCACGTCTCTTCATCATGTCTCTTTATCATGTCTCTTCCTCTCGTCTCTTCCTCGCGTCTCTTCCTCTCATCTCTTCCTCTTGTCTCTTCCTCTCGTCTCTTCCTCGCGTCTCTTCCTCGCGTCTCTTCCTCTCGTCTCTTCCTCTCGTCTCTTCCTCGCGTCTCTTCCTCGCGTCTCTTCCTCTCGTCTCTTCCTCACGTCTCGAGCTAAGAGGCGAGGAAGAGTGAGGGAAAAGGAGGAGGCCAGATAAGCAAATGGGATGAACCTACTGACAATTCCAACACAACCCAGGTCGTCTCTTCCTAAGTCCTTTTGAATTCTCCTAACCACTATTCTTTAACCTCTTGACGTTTCACAGAGAGGTCAAGGAATAGTGGAGAGGAGAAGACGACAGGAGCTGGCTTGCGGTCGAATTGCCAGTTAAGCTTTTAGCTGCAACATTTACCGTGACACAACATTCGACCGTTCACGGAAACAACCGATCGTGACTGAGAAATTATACCATGAAAGTTACGGTGCTTATTCAGCATTTTACAATTTATGTGGTAACTTTGTTTTGAACCTTCAACACTATAAAGATCAAAAGGAGAAATATGAACGTTACTTTTTTACTGAAATGATCAAATAAAGTCTCTCAGTGTTTACTGAGCTGTTTTGGGTTTCTTACACTTTTAGTACGGCGGCTTATGACCCGATTTGAGAAGGATGGGGACCTGATAAAAGCACCACATTTTTTCATGTGTTCTACATCACCATAGCTTTAAATTCCAATTCATCAAGATGGCGGATGGCGGCCATCTTGGATTTCCAAGATGAGCCGCCATGCAAAAGCTATTGTGCCAATATCTCGGCTTCCAAGCCGCTTAGAAGGTCAATCTTGGTGTCAAATTGTACATTTTCTAGGTCAAGCAATGCATTAAAGCTATTGACTACTGTGTAGCGCTCTAGAAGTCGAAAGTGTTCGGCATCTCTGGTCACGGGAGTGTGCGGATATGCTGCCATGTAGTTGAAGGCTTGGGTGACCTCAGGGTAGGAATTCCAAGCATCCCATGCTGACTTCTTCCCTTTCCCGCAGAAGGCTGAGGTTGTGTCACAGCCGGTGCAACAGTGGAAGACAGGAAGTGCTGTTGACTTGGTGAGCAGGGCATGGAACTTGCCGATGAGGATAACGACAACATCCGTATCCACAGTGCATACCAAGCAAGTATAAGAGCCATGCTCCAGGGCATCAAGCAGATGAATCATAATCCTGGTGTCAGCCTCTTCATGGTTACATGGCAGCATGAAGTGGCTGGTGTCTGTGCCAACTACTCTGACGCCAGATGTAATGAAGACCTGCTTGCCAACCGGCCAGGCAGTGGATGCAATTTTACTGGAGAGGAAGGTGAAGAGTTCCTGCTTGTTCATGGGGTCATGCAAGAAATCTGGCCAGTTGCTTGGCAGCACAACAGCTGCACCGTAGAGTACTTTCACATCAAAAGTACCCGGAGGTTCCTGTTGTGTCTTCTGTGTCAGAATAATTAGCAGATCTGACTTCTTTCCCAGCCGTAGTTTCCCTCTGTCAGATAGAGAGGGAGGGTATGGATGGTTTTCATGCTTGAAGAAGGTGCTCATATCCCCCTCTCTGTGTTGCATGGCTATATATAATTGGGAAAAGAGTGCCACATCATTCCTCAACATTGAGATCTGCCCTGCCTGCTTGGTCTTGGTCCTGGGTGTTGGGCATCTAAGAGAGGCAGTGAGTTCTTTTTGATGGGCTCATGAATGGAGTGTGTGCGGTCCCTGATCACTGACACATGGTACTTGTTGTACTGATCTCTGCCCACTGATTCCACTGTGCAGACTGTGTTAACAGCAGACTCGTCAATGATATTCCATGTGTCCAGCATTAGAAGATCGGGGGTATCATCTAGGAACGGATTGCTCATCCCACTGATGGTGTGCACCATAGCTAGTGCTTGCTCTTTGAATGTCTTCTGTGTAGACATTCCTTCTTCATGGTGGTTTTGTTTATTGCCTTTTTCTAAAATATACTCCTGCTCAAATTCTTTTAGGAGTCGTGCTTGTTCAGGCCCTGCGATCATCCACTTTTTGAAGGCTGAGGGGTTCTTGGTGAGTCCCACAGCACCCCCAGAACCCTTCACCAGATCGTTATTCTGCTCATGAGCCTGGTCTATTGGTATGCTTGAGAATCTGTTTGTGGTTTTGGGAACAACCCAATGACCATGTTCTTCAAATTCTTTTTGAATGGACGTGGGCAAGCTTTCCATGTCCCGGATGTGGACAGGAGTCCATCGGGCATAGTTCTAGTGATCAAGGGTGAAGAACCATGGGACGAGGGCCTTCAGTAACTCCACATAGAGGGGGATTTCTTGTTCTCTGTGGGCCCGCACAAATATCAAACCCAGATTTTCCATGTTGAAGATGGTATCCCAGTAGTGGAATGTTGGATTATTGGTGATCATATCTTGTCTCCAAGCTTCTTTGGTGTTCTCATTATCACTCACCATGTCCAAGAAGGCATCCTGCTGCTGTTGTGCACCGACAGAAATGTTAAGAGAGTTTCATTTTTATGCTATTTTATGGTTGTGTTGTTTTGTCACTCACCATTTACCTCTCATTCCAGGCTTCCTGATTATCCACCTCTTGTGTGTCTCCCGTGCTCATCAGCACCAGCCCCGCCCCTGATTGTTTCCACCTGTGTCTTGTTGTCGTGTGTTTAAATTCCCCAGTCTCCCAGTGTTCATTGTCAGTTCGTCTTGTCTCATGCCTAGGTCAGATCTATGCTCTCCTTGTTATCAAGTTATTTTGTTCCTCACTACGTGAGCGATTTTCTTTTGTCCTCTTTTTGTCATCTCATCCAGAGATTTGATAGTGATTATTTTTGTTCATCTATTGAAAATAAAGTATATTACTAATACTTTACCTCTGTCTCCTGGGTCGTGCGATTGGGTCCTATATCCTGCGTTCTGAGTTTGTAACAGCTGCAGCTTCGCCAATGCCAGAGCACTCACTTGGTGGGCATGTCTTGTCCTAGTGAGGTGGGACGCTTTGAGGAAAGAGTCGGCTGTGCCAGAGGATGCGATACCGGCCTCAGTCAGTGAAGTGGTCCATCCAGAGGCCTCCAAGTAGTCCCCATATGTTTTCCACATTGCCATTTCAATATGGAGACCACCAAACATGACTACATACTTGTCCTCGCCATGTGTTTGAGGCCAGTTCCACTGGACATATTTTGCCAGTGCATACAGTGGTGCATCCACAGCCATTACTGGGATCTGTTCAGGATTCAGAAACTGTGTGGCTTCGCGCTGTACATCCATCCCATGCTTGATCATGGAAGCTGTAGCAGCCTTCTCATAGAACAGTGGCAGGAGTTGTGTAAAAGCGGGTAGTAAATCATCTGATATATCTTGTAGAGATGCGTGGTAGGCTGACCGGGCAACAAAGTCCCTTGTCTAGCTCCTCCTTTTCGATCAGCTTGACTGAATGCTCGATCCAACATCTCTCTTTCATAGGTGCTCTACCCAGGTGTCCCTCAAAAGCTTTAATTTGATTGGGTGTCTGGGGAACAGCCACATTGGCCTTCTTGAGTGCAACTGCCAGCACAGTGGTGAATTTGTCAGTTGACTCATCTCCCTGAAAGCTTTCACATTGTCCAGGAAGGATTTTTATGGATTAGATAGGTCTTCAGGTCCGCTTGCATTTAAAGGGCATTGGATAGTTTCAGTGTTAGGCTGTTGGCATACAATACACAATGCCCAATCCATTATGTGCACAAGACTTCAGTCAAAGACTGCTGCCACTGCAACATAAAACAAAGATTAGTCTATATATATACTGTGCTGGACAGGCACGGATATCCCATGACAACTTAGAGATACAGTTACCAATTTTTTCTGATTTCACTAATTTCACAATTTCATGGACTCATCATCATCACCATATCATTATTAACACTACACATAGTGAGAATAGCATGCTCAACAAAAATAAACACCTGATCAATATACTGTAACTAGCAAGCCAGCTAGCTAGCTAGCTATAGGTAGCACCTAGAAATGCAAGCAGCTAATTTGAGCTAGTCTTCTATTTATTGTTCTTTTATTTATTTTATGTTATTTACTTTCAGTTATTGTTTTTTTTACTTTTACAACCCCGTTTCTAAACCTTAAATGGGTACTTTGTCTTTGTTGATGTACTTTGAACAAAATACTTACAGCAAGGTATCTGCAGCATCAGCACCTGCCGTCACCTGCCACTTTCTCCAGTGTGACAGCTTTGTGAGAGAGTGGAAATTGGCAACATTAATAGTACCCGCCCACTACTCAGCTATGTGAGTTGTGTCAGTGGCAATGGGTAGAGATGAAAAGGGAGTCGGAATTTAGAAAATATATTTGTTCAATCTCAGTAATGTATTCATTGACATTGGGTCCTAATGAAGGGGTCTACAATGAGCCAAATTGAATTGATATATTGCCTGAATGGACCAAATAATTCAATATTGGCAAACAATAGTCACATTATGATATTCTCAATAGCTTTAATGCATTCCCTGACCCAGAAAATGTATATTTTGACACCAAGATTGACCTTCTAAGTGGCTTGGAAGCCGATATATTGGCACTTATAGCTTTTGCGTGGCGGCTCATCTTGGAAATCCAAGATGGCCGCCATCCGCCATCTTGATGAAGAGCCACTTCATCAAGATGGCGGATTTAAAGCTATGGTGATGTAGAACACATGGAAAAAACGTGGTGCTTTTATCCGGCGTGTCCCCATAATTTTGCTAAGCTGCCGCACTATTTAAACATGTTTGAATGGTGATATACACAGTGATAGATGTTAAGGCCTAAAACGTTTATAATAGTTACATTTGTGTTTATTTTAAAATCTTTTCATACAATCATACGTTTTGGGATTCATGTGGATTAAAGCGTGAGGGTGAGGGTGACGAGCATAAGTTTCACTTTTCTTTTTAATTTAAATTCCAACCTAATAAAGAGTTTATGTTTCTCTGTTGTCCACGTTCATAAAGCAAAAAACAACACCATCAGGGCACGGTGCAGAGTCTCTAGATGCGCTTATAGTAGTGTGCCTTTCTTATTAAACATCCATGTAGTCCGCTGTATAGAGATCTGTAGTCCCCACAGCAGACGCACCCCAGGGATAGGGTCTAAGGACAGAGGGTGTCGTATTGTCATACTGATATTCTGTACAAACTGTGAAGTCCACTGAGACAAATGTAACATGTGTGATATTGGGCTATATAAATAAACATTGATTGATTGATTGATTGATTGATTGATTGATTGATTGATTGATACCTTGACGAGCGAACCGTTTAATCAACCTGTACTGTACTGTAGCTAGCAACAGCAAGTTCGGCAGCATTATAAAAAATGTAATAGCTTGCATTTATAATGTACAGCAAACAAAAGCACAAGAGCGACGCTCAAAAGAGAAAGGACAAGAGAGAGTGTATGTCCGTGCGTGTGTGAGCGCATCAGCGTGCGCTTATGTTTGGGGCAAACAATATTTGCACCGGGGCCAATCACAACCTTGTTACGCCACTGGTCAGTGCAGTCGGATTCTCAAAGCACCGCAGTCTCTTTTCCTAAGTCCTTTTGAATTATCCTATCCACTATTCCTTAACCCCGTGACGTTTCACACAGAGGTCAATGAATAGTGGTTAGGAAAAGACGATAGGTGCTGATTTTTTGACAATTCGACCGGATACCAGGGTTTCTTGTTTACCCCGAGCTAACATGCTAACTTGCTAACGGAGACCCTGAAACAGAACTTCCGGTGCTGGCCTTCACAGCAAAACCCACCGTTTTCTCTCTTCGCCTTTCTCTTCTTACAAATATTATATTACAGCAAGAGGGGAAATACACATAATATAAATAAAGGTGTTTCAGGATAAATAAACCGGTTTCTCTCCGCAGCTCCATGTCTGTGTTTCTTAAAGGTTTAGGTATTGTCTAAGGGGAAATTATATTCGCTTTTATTTTGAAGTCCTCTGCACCGGAAGTGATGGTCTCGCTCTTTCTAACTTGGAACCAGATCGCGTCTCGTCGGTTCTCTCTCTACATCCATGGTTCTCTCTCGGTGTTCATGATGAAGTTTGTGTGAGCAGCTGATCCATCGTCTGTGTGTCTGGATGAACCTCTGACGTTGTGCTCTTTCTTCTGAAGCCTTTACCTCGGACTCTAGAAGCTAGCTTAGCATGCTAGCTTAGCATGCTAGCTGGTAACACGCTAGCAACACAGAGTGAGAGAAACAGGAAGTGGTGATTTAGTAAACATGAGTGTTGTGCTGCACTCGTTGGTGAAGCAGCGACTCACTGCGGCTGCTGAAGAGATCTTTGTTCTGTTTGAAAGAACGATAGCAGAGTACGAGGAGGAACTGTCTCGTTCAAAACAGGAGAACGAGAGACACCGGAAACTACTGGACGCTGTTTTACAGCCTCAGCTTCAGATCCACAGAGCAGGTCTGTTCCCTCTTTACTAACTCTCTCTAACTCTTTAGACTCTGCATTAACTCGTTACACTCTTAATTGCTGTCTCTGCCGTCTGACGCTCTATTTGACACCATTTTCATATTTCTGGAGTAATTATACCGTTTTTTGATGAACATAAATATTGTTTTTCTGGCGTCACTTTAACATTTTATGGGGAAAATCTGCATTTTTGTATCAGGACGTTGAGAGTAAGAGGGTGCAGCGCCCCTGTTACCCAGTTTAGAGAAAACCCTGTGTGATGGAAACTTCTGAAGCGATTGGAAACAGGACTCAGAGAGACACGGGCAGAGCAGGAGCTTTGAGGGCAAACACTGACGGTTTATTTGGAGCTTCGGCCGGAGAATTCACAAGACATGTCATGAGCCACAAGTTGACACAGAGGATTCCAAACCAATTCTGAGGATCTCTACCCAGACCCATGTATTTAGCTGGTTCTGAGAGAATAATCAACATTGTGCATAACAAGATAAAACCATAACACCATAGGCGGCGCGTGAGGCTCAGGTTTGGGAAGGCTAAATATCTTGTTTTACCTGACGCTGCCTGCCTCCGGCGTCTATAGAAAAGAGATCAACTCAGTGAAAGCACCGCCTGATCAGAGCTCAGTGTGCGGAGTTTAAATCTATCAAGTCATATTACAGGATAAAGGAAATACAGTTTAAACTGCCGTATGAAGAGAAGACGCCGACGTGTCGCACTTATCATTCATATCACATCATCGATCATATAATATCATAATATATCATATATTTCCTTATCTGAGTCAGCTTCTCGAGCCGTATCTGACCGTGCAACACTTACATTGTCACATACTGTCAGTGTTGGGTGTAACGCGTTACAAAAGTAACGGAGTTACAGTAATATATTACTTTTTGCTGTAACGAAGTAATGTAACGCATTACTAATGCAATTTGGGTAATATATTACCCGTTACAATGCTCAGTAACGCAGTTACAACACATTTTAACCCGAAATTAAATGGTGTTTTGTTTTTTAAGAATGTAGGCTACTAACATAGCGAGACATTCCGACACCAGAGTAAAATTGTGCGGGTAGATTAGTAAACCTGGTGTTTACCCTCTAGGCTTCGCGTCGGGATCTTCGGGGGTGCATAGGCATGCATTGCACCCCCAGTTGAATGTTATGCACCCTCTATTCAAAAAAGAGAACGGAGCGAAAAATAAAAACAACAAATTGTGTCAGATGCGCGTGACCTGCTCCGCTGCACGTGCATCATTTCCAAAGTGCTTCCACAGCAGTGACACACATCTGTGGATAATCATTTATACGAAAATGGTTAAAGCAACCATCACTAAACGCCAGCAACACTGCATCTACTGCAGGCAATAGCAACAGGTCAGATGGGGAAATCACGTTACCCTCTGTCGTGGACACTAGCTTACTCCCGCCTGACTCGCCCCCGGAGCATCAGTCTTCGTCTCGTCCCCGAAACTACGCCGCCCCTCTGCGGCCCGCAGGTGCCAGGATACCACGGCAAAACAGAGCCTGCCCAGGTATATCTAAACAAGTACCCGCCTGCACAGTGGGGTAAGGCGGTCATTTTGCAGCTCGTGGTATAAAAATAGACAATGGCTAGAATATTCATGTGAAAATAGTGCCATATTCTGCCATGCCTGTAGAAATGTTGGGTCAAAAAATAATGCATACAATAGCACAGATGCCTTCACCACGAATGGCTACAAAAAGATCTCATATCCCAAGCTTATCAACAAGCTAATGTTGCAGCTGAAATGTTCTCCAGGTCACAAAGTCAACCTCTGATGTGATACCAGTTTTCAAGCACAGTAAATATTCTCTTCCCAGAGTATATGATGGGACCAAGGTGATGATGTAGTACATGGTTTTAATAATACTTTTGCTTTTCAATGTTTGCCATTTCAAACCATGAGCTGGTTCAAATAATATTTGCCTTGATTTACAATATGTTCTCTTTTGTTTTATCAGTACAGTTTTGAAGCTTTTGTGCTTTTCCTTGCCATAGTCCACTTTGGACTATATGAAATATTTCAGGATTGCACTTTTAACACACTTGAAATGTTCTCACTTGCTTGGTTTCAAAACATAACAAATGCCATAATCTGTTCATTGGGGACCATAACATCAATGCTATTTTTCATTGCTGTTGCCGGCCACTATTGCTCATGTAAACCTACTAGTGCTGCACCCTGTAATCTCAGATGCACCCCAAGTCATTTTGTTCTGGAACCGGGCCTGTACAGTACATGGCCATATACTAAACAAAATACAGAGCCCATTCCGTGTTCCTGTTATTGTTTACTTCCTCTCTGCCTTCTTCTGGTGATTTATCTGACGTCCAGCACTCCGTCTTTTAACCTCTTTTCCTTTCTCTTTCTTGATCCTCCTTAGCAACCTTCATTATAGTCCTTGACAGTGGTCTGTACTGTATTAACAACGTGTCACATGTTAAGAATTTACAATCAGAATCGAGTATTCAACTAAGCCGTGTAATAACAGTTGTTAGTAGCCTTAATGGCCTACACAGTTGTTATGCTATACCACATTGCCCTTCACTGGATGTATAATGAGCTGCACTAAACTACATTTTAGCATTTAAAATACCTAGCCATTCTTTTGCAGTTATTTTGGTGAAAGTAACTCAAAAGTAACTAAAAAGTAGTGTAACTCATTACATTTCAAAGACAGTAATATTGTAATGTAACTTATTACTTTAAAAAGACAGTAATAAGTAATATGTAATATATTACATTTTGGAAGTAACTTGCCCAACACTGCATACTGTATGCAGAAGTATTATTTTAAGCAACACATTAGGTTGACGAAACACTCAACTCAAATGTAATTAAAGTCAGATCCACTCGTGTCTTAGATGGGCAGCAGTGATAACATAAAACTGTTGTACGCTTTCAAACACTCGGTAGTTTATTTATTTTTTAACCAGTCGTTCTATATTCACCTTGCAGGTGCAGCTATGTGGCTTGTATCCTGGATTATATGTTTAAGTCATGGATGTTTAAAGTTCATATTTGTCTAATATTAGTTTACTTTTCATTAATGAAGTATGACGCTGCGCAGTCAGTACACTTGTCCCTGTTTGTGATTGGTCAAATGTTGCTAACCCCGCCCCTTTCACATGAACGCGCTCTCAGCTGGAGAGAGAAACCCTGGCTTGTTTTACCGAGTCGATAACCAGCGTCGTAGGACCGCTTAGCCGTTACGTTAAGCCTCCGCTGATTGGTCCAAATTGACCAATCCACGGACTTCCTCACACACACACACACACACACACACACACACACACACACACACACACACACACACACAGTGCAGGCAGCTCTGCTGATTTCTCATCCCTGGCTGCAGGCTGATAACAGACAGTTGGGATCGCGGCGAAATTCTCTCTGCAGACCCATTCTCACAGCGTTTATCAACCTTTTTCTTACTCAATATCAAGCCACACTTATTGTTTTTACTTCGGCTGTGAGTTTGTGTGTGCTCAGGATGAGTTTGGCTGTGTTTCGCTGTGTATCGCTAAACAAGGAAACCACACCTCCACGGAGCTCAGCGCGATTCACAACGTCCCGACCAATCAGAGCACACTGTGCTCACAGGGAGGGGGGGCAAGAGCTGCAACGAGCCGTTTAGTGGAGAGAGTGAATACTGCTGAATACACACACTTTACAGAGATGCTGTATGCGAAACCAATGTGAGTTTGGAAAAATGCACAGTATAAATCTATTTTAGTATACCTCAACAATGGAATTATGATCAGTGGAAATGGCCATGACACCTCTCCTTTAAGATAACTCAAACATATCCAGGGTCTGTTGAACTGGCTTCGTAGTACAGGGCACAGGTGGCTGCATAGCAGCGCTAATGTCAAAGACACAAACATTATACATTATATTTTTCTTTTACCAGGATGCAGTGGCAAAAATATTTGGGAAGGCTTAGCCTTCCCTAGCCTACAGTACCCGCCGCCCCTGCATAACACCTCTTATCAGCTGACGCCAACAGGCAGGAACAGGGAGACAAAACACTGAGAGCACAGCATCCAGGCTACAGGGGCCTGTGCTCAGTGAGGTCAGTACAAACTGATAAACTGGGTCACAGTTATGGGCCTAGGAAAATATTTCCCCAACAGTTCCTCCCTTTTTATCCATTTTGATAAACAAAACCTACCCCAATAACACATTTGTTCAAATCACTAATAAATGAGATTCTTCAGAAAGGGTGTTGGCATTTTGCTAATTTAGCAAACAAACATATTAATAAAACATTTCAGATTGAAGCAGTCAATCACAATCCTGAAAACTGATCTTCCATCAGTGTTTGGAGCATCTCTTTCCAAAGGTATAACAATTAACATACATGAAATAACAGAGGAATATAATAACACAAACCATTTAATCCTAGCTAACTTTATCATGTATTTATCAATTATCAATATTATACATTTGTATGATCAATGTAGTAAATTCTAATCTTACTCATTAACCTATTCAATTTAAAAGACTGTACGAATAAAGGTATTCTGATTCTGAAGCTAAACACCAGTTACTTTATCAATTACTCGATTTAAAAGGCTATATATGTTAAAGTATTCAGTCTATAAACTTAACATTATAGAACTATCAACCTAGGATTACATTACTCTGACTTCATTCAATATTAAATCAAAGACTATGCATGGTAACATCATTACATTACTTAAACTATCAATCATTATGTCCTTTCAAAATCTGAAAGGGAAAAGTTAAACAATTCTCAAAATGTTTAATCTGAAAAGGAAAAGTTAGGCAAATATTCAAAGACTTTTGTAAAACCCTGGAAAGGAAGGATTAAGCATTCTTAAAACTTTAATTCATACATTTGTAAATGCTACAACTGATCTGGGGAGCCCTAAAGGGACATGGAAAAAAAAAAGTCGGGATAACGGGTGAGTTTCTCGTGGAGAAAGTTACCGCTGCGCCAAGGAGGAAGTGGAGCACACAGGAGGAGACAACCATTTCATTGCAGCAGACTGTTATGTTTACGTGGGGAAATGACAGTGCATACATTATTTGGGGGGGGGGTGCTAGTGAATTGTCAACGAGGGGGGTGCTAGTGAATTGTCAACGAGGGGGGTGCTAGTGAATTGTCAACGAGGGGGGTGCTAGTGAATTGTCAACGTGGGGGGAGCCTCGCTGCGGGGAAACGGTGGACCTCTGTCACCTGTCAGGGCAACTTCAAGGATGCCGTTTAAAAACGTAAAAAATTAAGGGCGGTGCTGGCCGTCAGCGACCGGCCGTTCTGTGATTCTCCAGATTCTACAGATGGCCAGTCCGCCCCACACACACCTCTACACACACACACACACACACACACACACACACACACACCTCTACACACATCAAACTGCCCGATTACTCCCCCTTTTATTCGTTTTATGAAGGAGATGTCCGGTCACCAGGGTGCATGATGTGAGTCTGTTTGTGCTCTGCTCAGCTCCGCTCTGTGTGTGTGTGTTCTGAGTGTTTGTTTCCCCTTTAAACCAACTGCGGGCAGCAGGTACTCTGAGAGTCACGGACATTAAGTCATAGATAAAGCAGACTGGTTTACAGACTCTCCTGTTTTGCCAATCCGGTGCTTAAACAAATAGCTCTGAAATGGCTGAAATGTCCATAAAATTAAGTCTGAGTTCGAAATATATCTCAAATAATGTATACACTGTCATTTCCCCACGTAAACATAACAGTCTGCAATGAAATGGTTGTCTCCTGTGCGCTCCACTTCCTCCTTGGTAACTTTCTCAAAAAAAACAAAAACATTCGGGATAACGGGTTAGTTTCTCGTGCGCACGAGAAACTAACCCGTTATCCTGACTTTTTTTTCTCTCTTTCTTTTTTCTTTTTTCTTTCATGTCCCTTTAGGGGCTCCGTAGATCTGTACCAAATTAACTCAAATAATTATTCTTATTAGCCATACTTACCTGAAAATCTACTTATGGTTCTTCTGTGTTTATCTAATGTTGAATATAGAATATCAATTTCTTTAAATTATACTATACTACTATAAAATATGCTATATCACTGTTATATTAATTATTATACATATTTGTTTTGGGCCAAAACTGACATTTAATCCAGTCCTAAATAAGTCCATAAATGTAGGTCTGCCTGTGCATGGATAATGCACTGAAGAGTAGTGTTGTTAAGCCTGATTGCTCGACGATTAAGGATATTAACTGCTGGGAAAATACTGAATGTCCTCTTCCAATATGAGAGTAGCACATGATAACAAAGGTATCCCAACTATAGCTGTGTACATGACAGGATGTATGATTCTAGAAGGGCATCAGGGTGTGTGTGTGTGTGTGTGTGTGTGTGTGTGTGTGTGTGTGTGTGTGTGTGTGTGTGTGTGTGTGTGTGTGTGTGTGTGTGTGTGTGTGTGTGTGTGTGTGTGTGTGTGTGTGTGTGTGTGTGTGTGTGTGTGTGTGTGTGTGTGTGTGTGTGTGTGTGTGTGTGTGTGTGTGTGTGTGTGTGTGTGTGTGTGTGTGTGTGTGTGTGTGGCCTGTTATGAGAAACAATTTGTTGCTTAGACTGAACTCGAAGGAAGCCCGACTGGAGAATTTAAAGTAAATCAAAACAACTGTACATTAATGAAATACATTTGACATTTAGCTTGAGCTGGCTTCAATACTTTCTTTATGGTATTTAAATTGGGCTCCAGTAGAACCTTTACATGGATTTGGCTTGCAACACAAAGTGATACTGATCTCTGTCTGTTATGATTTGGAAGTCTCATGATTTAAAGTGTGGGCCTGTGAAGGAGAACAACATCCATTTTTGACCTGTAATTACTTATTTTTAAGAGATTGCAACATTAGACTTTTAAAGAATTGGTCAATTCATTTAACACATGTATTATGCACTCTAACAACTTCAAAATATATCGATCCTGGCTTAACCAGCGACCTTTAGCCTTTGGTCATAAGCTTGGTTTCAGAAAACTAGTCAGTAGTTTAACAACTATATTTAAAAACTGTAATTGAACTTCAACTTATATTAATTATGTGAATCCAGTGGCCAGTTGGAATAGATAATCAACAAAGTTTCAATTTTGCAGCAACAGCGCAAAATGTTTCTACAATCATTCTTATTATGTCTGAGTCTAGTTCTGTCTTATCAGCTTTGTTTCGGAATGTGTTCAATACATAACGTTTTTTCCAGCCAGGACAGAGTCCCCAGACAGACTAGGCGTTAGAAAGCCTCAGATGTTCATTAGCCAAAACAAAACAGCAGTTCATTTCACAGGTAATTTTAGGATACCGTCAATCACAGATTCTGGTAAGGCAATATCCAAATGAGGATTTGAAATCACACTTTTGGTATTAAAGGTCTACTATCATGCTAAATGCAGTTTTTGACTCTCACATATCATATATATCAATATTCCAATTACTGTATATAGACTATTCTGCACAGTTTCTATCATATTCTGTTTCTATTATATTATATTTTATTTTATTTACTTGTACTTGCACTGTTTTATTGTGTTGCTCTGTTGGAGGAGCCTGTGACCTCAGATTTTCATTGTCATATCTACACTGTATGTACACATGACAATAAAAGCCTTGAAACTTGAAACCATGAAACCTTTATAAATATATGTCCCCGGTGTGTTAGGAGACTCACAAAGTGTCAGAAAATAAAACCCTCTCCCTTTTCCTCCGTACCCACATCTCTGAAATGGGGTACTCCGGAGCTGATCCAGATTTGCTGCCGATATGACGTAATATTGAAAATGTGAGCTGGCTTTTTTCACGGCCCTATCAGAAATGTCGCTATCAGAAAACAATGCACGGCGTGTTTTGGACGTAATATGGTCTTTGTTTACATTAGCATCGCTAACACTCAGAGCTAACGCTGTACTGGAGAGATTATGTGTGAAAAAGCAGGACATTTCAAAAGGAACTCATCTTGTGGTAAACCTGAGAGAGAAAAAGCATTTTATTTTGTTTCAGAAATAATCCTTGATGTGGTTTGGAACATGATATGGCATTTAATCACGGCAGCATTTAGCTTTATCTGAGCAGAGCAGCCACTCATCTCTCTGGAGCTCACAGTGTGCCTGCGTGCTCCAAAGGGGGCGGGGCCAGCAGCTACTGACCCAGAATCAGCACTTCTCTAACAGGCCTGAAATAGAGGGATATGATGGATGTCTAAATTGCATGATATGTTGGTATTTTGAATGGTAACGCTTTATATCAGGGGTCTCCAACCTTTTTTAGGATGAGAGCTACTTTCAAAAAATAAAACAAGTCGGGGGCTACTTTTACTCCTTTTTTTTGTTTTTTGCAGTGTATATATTTAGCACATTTTAACATTATGATATGCTGACCTTTAACCTGTGTGTGCTGTTTGGGTCTGTGGGACCCGTTTGCAGTGTTTACTAAAAGAACAAGTATGCAATTAAATTATTTTAACCTGCTTTATTTGAGGGTGGACCTCACATCCTCTAGGGGGGTCCGGGGGCATGCAACCCCGGGAAGATTGTTGGAAGTGAAATGCATCAATCTGGTGCACTTTGAGCCCAACATGAATTGATGGATACAGCTCTCAACACTCAGATGAAAGGGAGCTGTATACTTTTCAATAATCCAAACATCTTTAGAATATGATCACAACCAATAACAAATCATTGAAACTTGTTTATTCTTATCTCATGTTACCTAGTTAGCATTCTTTCTTTCTATTTATGCATATTTTACTAATCACTCCCCTTTTAAACTGTTTTTTTTTTTTTTACTGTCCTATAGTACACACTGGAGTGACTTCTTACTTTATTTTTTACAGCTATATTAACACTAGAACCGCCAGAGGTCGCTGTACCTAAAACCGCCAACGGGTCAAATTGACCCGCTATTGATTTTCAAGGTACAATGGTCTGTTGGCGGGGCGCAGCGCCCCTCCAAGACAATGGTAGGGGAAACACTGCTTCATGTTTACGCTGCATTTTCTATGAGGTAAATATTACCCGCTGGCGGATATAGGTATAAATGGCTCTTTTTTTTGGCTCTTTTTTCAATCTGAGTTCATATTGACAATTTTTAACAACAGAGGGTGCTACATCACACACTTTCAGGAAAGGTCACGGACTGGGAGACTTGAATATTTTATTGAAAAAAAGTTACATACAATCAAAAAACAGCTGCGGGTAAAATTGACCCGTTGGCGGTTCTAGTGTTAAATAGATAAAGGTGTGCTCTCTCTCGCTCTCGCTCTCTCTCGCTCGCTCACAGAGGCTGTGTGCTCCTCCGTGGTGATGAACGGGTTTTCGAAAAGTGGGGGGGACATGTAAATCACGGTCAAACTCCTTATGAAGAGGTGAGGTGCCGCTCCACATTGGTTTTCTACCCGACTGCAACGCTGGTCCCGGCAGTGGCTCAGTCAGTAGGGGCTTGGACTGTGAGCCGTAGGGTCGCCGGTTCAAGTCCCCGACCAGACCTAAATATTGAGTGTGGACTTCTACTTGGAGAGGTCCCAGTTCACCTCCTGCCCTGCCGTGGTGCCCTTGAGCAAGGCACCGGACATCCCCCTTCCCCCCTCACTTCCCCATTGCTCCCCGGGCGCGGTACAATAGCCGCCCACTGCTCCTAGTACTAGACTCCTGGCACTAGGATGGGTTAAAAGCAGAGAACACATGTCACTGTGTGTCCTGTGTGCTCTGCATGTGTGACCATTAAAGAGGGTTTCAACCAGTGTGCGAAATACGGGGGGGTCCGGGGGAGCTCGACCCCCCTGATTAACACCTGAGCCCCCCTGAAAGCCTCAACAGCAACATTTGAGGGGGGTCTCAAATTATAATATTTATTTGTCACTTGCAATGGTCACTAAAATGTTTTTAAGCTTACTATGTCCAGTATTCATAATTCAAAACATGTATTCACAAATATCTTCTATAGAATTGAAAAACAGACGGCTCTTTAACGGTCGCATATTCATTCATTCATATGAACGTCAGAATATAGAATTATTTGAAGGCACCAGAGGTGCGTTAACCGAATATTCTCCGTCTATGACGGATTTGTTTTAACAATGACGGCAAAATATGAAACCAGTCCGTCAATTTTACAGATTAGAACAAACTCGGAACAGCGCCAAAGCTTCCCCGCAGTGAGGCTCCGGTGTATGCCGTGTTATGCATGCCCGCCAAAAGGAAATGATACCGTTTCCAAACCTAACTTTGGCGTACAAATCATTGAAATGTCTGGGAGTTTTTGCTTTACGCTGTGCGCGCTCCCGCGAGGCGCAGTGGGCATGCATAACAAGGCATAACACCGGCGCTAACAGTTCACGAGCGTGCGTCTCCCCCCTCCCTCCGTTGACAGTTCACGAGCGTGCTCTCTCTCTCTCCCCCCCCCCCCCCTCCCGGGAGATGGGGACCCCCCCGATTATTGACGGGTATTTCGCACACTGGTTTCAACCCTCCCAATTCTAAATCAAGCAAGAACGTGATTGGTCGATATTCATTGTGGGGGAGGAGGGGTGTTAGATAGATATAGAGTTGTAGTAAGTAGATGATTGAGGTTTCGTTTATGCATAGGGTAGTGACGTGTTGGAGACCCCTGCTTTATATGAAGGTACACAAATTCACCATCAACTAGTTGTTAATTAACATGCATATTAGCAGTATATTGGCTCTTTATTAGTCATTATAAAACACTTATTAATGCCTTATTCTACATGACCATATTCTACAAGTAATAAGCCATTAGTTGAGAGTTTTTCCTCAATAACCCTCTAATTAGTGCTTATTTATTGCAAGTAAGGAAGTTGTTGTACATGAGTTTTGGTCTTAATATGCGCTGCTCAATATGGGCCTAATAAGGCAGCAGTCCCACAAGAATAGTAATTCTCCCATAATAACACTTAACAAATATGATCTATTCTTATGTAACAAGACATGAAACTATAAGTGTTAATTGAGTCTAAATAACTCAAAATTAGGTATTTATATCTGAGAACATGTTCCCTATTTTAAAGTGAAGTCTTGTTCATAACCAATAAGCTAGTAGTTTGACTCTAATTGACCTGAACATGTTCCCTATTCTAAAGTTGCCTCCTCTTCACACTTTGTAAATACATTATAGCACCAGTGTTGGGTGTAACGCGTTACAAAAGTAACGGAGTTACAGTAATATATTACTTTTTGCTGTAACGAAGTAATGTAACGCATTACTAATGAAATGTGGGTAATATATTACCCGTTACAATGCTCAGTAACGCAGTTACAACACATTTTAACCCGAAATGAAATGGTGTTTTGTTTTTTAAGAATGTAGCCTACTAACATAGCGAGACATTCCGACCCCAGAGTAAAATTGTGCGGGTAGATTAGTAAACCTGGTGTTTACGCTTCAGGCTTCGCGTCGGGATCTTCGGGGGTGCATAGGCATGCATTGCACCCCAGTTGAATGTTATGCACCCTCTATTCAAAAAAGAGAACGGAGCGAAAAATAAAAACAACAAATTGTGTCAGGTGCGCGTGACCTGCTCCGCTGCGCGTGCATCATTTCCAAAGTGCTTCCACAGCAGTGACCACATCTGTGGATAATCATTTATACGAAAATGGTTAAAGCAACCATCACTAAACGCCAGCAACACTGCATCTACTGCAGACAATAGCAACAGGTCAGATGGGGACATCACGTTACCCTCTGTTGTGGACACCAGCTTACTCCCGCCTGACTCGCCGCCCTCGCCCCGGAGCATCAGTCTTCGTCACCCGAAACTACGCCGCCCCTCTGCGGCCCGCAGGTGCCAGGATACCACGGCAAAACAGAGCCTGCCCAGGTATATCTAAACAAGTACCCGCCTGCACAGTGGGGTAAGGCGGTCATTTTGCAGCTCGTGGTATAAAAATAGACAATGGCTAGAATATTCATGTGAAAATAGTGCCATATTCTGCCATGCCTGTAGAAATGTTGGTCAAAAAATAATGCATACAATAGCACAGATGCCTTCACCACGAATGGCTACAAAAACATCTCATATCCCAAGCTTATCAACAAGCTAATGTTGCAGCTGAAATGTTCTCCAGGTCACAAAGTCAACCTCACATGATGATGTGATACCAGTTTTCAAGCACAGTAAATATTCTCTTCCCAGAGTATATGATGGGACCTAGGTGATGATGTAGTACATGGTTTTAATAATACTTTTGCTTTTCAATGTTTGCCATTTCAAACCATGAGCTGGTTCAAATAATATTTGCCTTGATTTACAATATGTTCTCTTTTGTTTTATCAGTACAGTTTTGAAGCTTTTGTGCTTTTCCTTGCCATAGTCCACTTTGGACTATATGAAATATTTCAGGATTGCACTTTTAACACACTTGAAATGTTCTCACTTGCTTGGTTTCAAAACATAACAAATGCCATAATCTGTTCATTGCTGTTGCCGGCCACTATTGCTCATGTAAACCTACTAGTGCTGCATCCCTGTAATCTCAGATGCACCCCAAGTCATTTTGTTCTGGAACCGGGCCTACAGTACATGGCCATATACTAAACAAAATACAGAGCCCATTCCGTGTTCCTGTTATTGTTTACTTCCTCTCTGCCTTCTTCTGGTGATTTATCAGACGTCCAGCGCTCCGTCTTTTAACCTCTTTTCCTTTCTCTTTCTTGATCCTCCTTAGCAACCTTCATTATAGTCCTTGACAGTGGTCTGTACTGTATTAACAACGTGTCACATGTTAAGAATTTACAATCAGAATCGAGTATTCAACTAAGCCGTGTAATAAAAGTTGTTAGTAGCCTTAATGGCCTACAAAGTTGTTATGCTATACCACATTGCCCTTCACTGGATGTATAATGAGCTGCACTAATCTACATTTTAGCATTTAAAATACCCAGCCATTCTTTCGCGGTTATTTGGGTGAAAGTAACTAAAAAGTAACTAAAAAGTAGTGTAACTCATTACATTTCAGAGACAGTAATATTGTAATGTAACTTATTACTTTAAAAAGACAGTAATAAGTAATATGTAATGTATTACATTTTGGAAGTAACTTGCCCAACACTGTATAGCACACACTGAAATTAACCTCAACAGTACATGAACAAAGTAGGCACACGTTGAAATATCTGTTTTTATTAATGAACCACTATAGAGAGGTTCAGACACACATACCAAAACATGTCCAGTTTCTCCAAGGCTGAGAACACATATATATATATAGCCTGTACTTTTTAATAAAAACAGATTTTTAACAGAGTTTATGTATTTGTGATCATACTGTGTGACCTGCTTGTATGTACTGAAAGGTGGTTATTGTGTTTTTGACAAAACTAACATGCCATACTTTTGAAAAGTGTCAATAAATGTTCAGTACACATTTTACAAAAAAGTAAATGTGCAAATATTAATACATTGCAAATATTTCCTTTCAAGAAAAAGTCAAAATTCTGAGGTTTTCTGAAAAGGCCATAATATAGACATTTCTGAAAAATACATCAGTTTCAAAATTCTAAGTCAGCAATTTGGAGAAAAACGTGATTATTCTGAGTTTTCCAGAAAAAAGTCGTAATTCTGAGAAACAGAGTCTGGATCCTGAGAAACAAAGTCTGGATCCTGAGAAACAAAGTCTGGATTCTGAGAAACAAAGTCTGGATTCTGAGAAACAAAGTCTGGATTCTGAGAAACAAAGTCAGAATGTTGAGATTTTATAAAAAATTCAGCATTTTAGAAAAAGTAAAAATGTTGGGAAAAAGTCTGAATTTTGTGAATATTATTGTAGAGATTCTATTTATTGTCGAGAGGAAGATGAGGCATACGAGACCCAACAATGCAGACGAGCTGAAGGCCGCTAGTGAAGCAACCTTTCTTTTTCACATTTCTTTCACATCCGGTGAAACTGGTGGCACGGCACTGCTGCGACCCGGGCTCCTGTCGTGTGCTGCAGTTTTTATGTCTGGTTAAACGTTTCGTCCTTGATTTAAACCACACGCTTTAATGCACAAAGGCAGCAGTTCATCGGCTTATCACTCTGAAATAGAGAGATTTGTGCCGCATTGATGCAGTTATTCATGCTAAAGGAGGTCCAACCAAGTACTGAATGCATACACGTTAACATGCTTTTCAGAAGGACAGCATTTCTATATCAATAAAAAATCTTTTTTTTATTGATATAGAAATCACATTGGTTTCTCATACAGCATCTCTGTATAGTATGTGTATTCACTCTCTGTCCTACACGCCTTGTTGGAGCTCCTGCCCCCCCTCCCTATGAGCCCACTCTGGTGAGTGGAGAAAAACGTGATTATTCTGAGTTTTCCAGAAAAAATAATAATTCTGAGAAACAAAGTCGGAATGTTGAGATTTTCTTAAAAATTCAGCATTTTAGAAAAAGTAAAAATGTTGGGAAAAAGTCAGAATTTTGAGAATTATTATTGTAGAGATTCTATGTATTGTCGAGAGGAAGGTGAGGCACATGAGACCCAACAATGCAGACGAGCTGAAGGCCGCTAGTGAAGCAACCTGTGCTTCCATCACACCTCAGCAGAGCCACAGACTGATAGTCTCCATGCCACGCCGCATTGATGCCGTTATTCATGCTAAAGGAGCTCCAACCAAGTACTGACAGCAGGAACATTAACATACTTTTCAGAAGGACAGCATTTCTATAATAGAAAATCTCCTTTTTATTAGTCTTATGTATTATTAAAATGTTCTGAGATGCTGAATTTTGGCTTTCATTTAATCATCAAGATTAAAACAAATAAATGCTGGAAATAATCCCTTTGTATCTGATGAATCTATGTGATGTATAAGTTTCAACTTTATCAATTTAATTACTGATATAAACTCACTTTTCCATGATATTCAATTTATTGAGATGCACCTGTTTGAATCCAAGTACAGGTTTAGCAAGGCGGTGAGAGATGCTAAACGACTACTCTGAGAAACTCCAACACCAGTTCTCAGCTAACGACTCTGCAGACAGGTCACAAACTATAAGGCGTCGGCCTCGCACTCCGTGAACGGCCGACGCCTTGCTAAGCGGCAGTGAAACTACATTTTAGATCAGCTAGAGTACTAACTCACCTGTTGTCCTGAAACTCTCCAGGGCATCTGGAAAAGCATTTCAAATAAGGAATGGATAAGGGCTGCAAAGTTAAAGAAGTGTTAATCGTGGTTAGATTTTAAATTCTAATACTCTACAGTTTCTCTGAATATGTGTTTCCTGTTTCCTGCAGAGGTCCAGCAGCTGGTGGTGGTTAAAGAAGATGTTCTCCCTGAGCAGCAGGAGTGGAACTCCAGTCTGGACCAGGAGGACCCAGAGCCCCCCCCACATATTAAAGAGGAACAGGATGAACTCTGGAGCATTCAGGAGGGAGAGCAGCTTCAAGGGCTGGAGGAGGCTGATATCACCAAGTCCACATTCACTCCTGACCCTGTGAAGAGTGAAGATGATGAAGAGAAACCTCAGTCCTCTCAGCTTCATCAAAGACAAACTGAACACCTGGAAACAGAAGCTGATGGAGAGGACTGTGGAGGACCAGAACCAGCCAGGAACTCAGATCCAGAGAGACATTTACAACCAGAGACTGAGGACAACCCCGGAGACTCTTCTGAACTTGGGACTGAAGACAGGGCTGATTGGAAGGAGACCAGAGAACCAGCTTCAAACTCTCAGAGAAATAAACAAGACCCTGTCAGTGATTCAACACGTAGTGCAGGAGAGAATACATTCGGCTGCTCTTTGTGTGAGAAAACGTTTTCACAGAGAGGAAATTTAAATCGGCACATGAGAATCCACACAGGAGAGAAAACATTTGGCTGCTCTTTGTGTGGGAAAGAAATTCGCAGCAAGTCAAATCTAAAAGTACACATGAGAATCCACACACGAGAGAAACCATTCATCTGCCCAGTTTGTAAGAAATATTTTGCACAGAGAGGAAATTTAAATCGGCACATGAGAATCCACACAGGAGAGAAACCATTAATCTGCTCAATTTGTAAGAAATGTTTTGCACAGAGAGGAGATTTAAAGAAACACATGAGAATCCACACAGGAGACAAAACATTCGGCTGCAGTGTTTGTGACAAAAGATTCACCTGGAGATATCGGGTCAAAATCCATCAGTGTTTTGGTCGTCAGTCCTCACAGCTTCATCAAACTCAAACTGAGGAGAACAGAGAGGCAGAGCCTCCAGCCAGCAGCTCAGCTGAACACCTGGAAACAGAAGCTGATGGAGAGGACTGTGGAGGACCAGAACCAGCCAGGAACTCAGATCCAGAGAGACATTTACAACCAGAGACTGAGGACAACCCTGGAGACTCTTCTGAACCTGACACTGAAGACAGGGCTGATTGGAAGGAGACCAGAGAACTAGGTTCAAACTCTCAGACAAATAAACAAGACCCTGTCAGTGATTCAAGAAGTAGTGCTAGAGAGAAACCATTCAGCTGCTCTTTGTGTGAGAAAACATTTACACAGAGAGGACATTTAAATCGGCACATGAGAATCCACACAGGAGAGAAACCATTCAGCTGCTCAGTCTGTGAGAAATCCTTTCCAAATAGAGGACATTTCCGTCGACACATGAACATCCACACACGAGTGAAACCATTTAGCTGCTCAGTCTGTAATAAATCTTTTACACAGAGAGCCCATTTAGAGAGACACATTAGAGTTCACACAGGAGAGAAACCATTCAGCTGCTCAGTCTGTGAGAAATCTTTTGCACAGAGTACAGATTTAAAGGGCCACATGAGAATACACACAGGAGAAAAACCATTCAGCTGCAGTGTTTGTGACAAAAGATTCACCTGGAGTCATCAGATCAAAAAACATAAGTGTGTTGGTCGTCAGTCCTCACAGCTTCATCAAACTCAAACTGAGGAGAACAGAGAGGCAGAGCCTCCAGCCAGCAGCTCAGCTGAACACCTGGAAACAGAAGCTGATGGAGAGGACTGTGGAGGACCAGAACCAGCCAGGAACTCAGATCCAGAGAGACATTTACAACCAGAGACCGAGGACAACCGTGGAGACTCTTCAGAACCTGACACTGAAGACAGTGCTGATTGTTAGGTTTAAACTCTTTGAGTTAGTCCCAGTAAGTGTGTATAACGTGATACCTGCTCCGAGTGTGATACAACATCATTGCTCTAAGTCAAGTCTGAATGTGCATTAAAACAAATAATAAGCACAGAAACAAGTCCATTGTGCTATAATGACACACAAGTAACCAACACTTATGGCGACACTGACAGAGAACCAGAGCCAGCCAAGAACATGACTTTAGCTTCTCCTGACCCTGAAATCAGTGGTGATTGGAAAGATCTGTTAGTCCGGTTAAACACTCTAAACCAGTGGTTCTCAACTGGTCAGGCCTCGGGACCCACTTTTTTCCTTTGTCAATAAATCGCGACCCGACATTTGCTTATTTGCTTTTCAGCAGACAAAATCAATTAAAGTGAAGTACAGTGTAGTGATGGCAAAATGAAGCTTTGAATGAAGCATCGAACCACTTGGACAATTGTGTCGGAAATAGGTTCATTTCTCGAAGCTTCAGTTACAGCGACCTCTCCTGGCGAAGTGCAAGGCTGCAGTGGGTTTAACGTATCTTTGCCTTGAAAAATATTCGATGCACACACACACACTAAGACTGAATATCATTCTATTTGCAATTAAAGATTGATAATTGTGTGTATTGGGTTATTGAGAAGAGACTAGAGAGTGCTGGACATTTTTTTGGGCGGAGACGGCCTTTTATCAGTTATTAAAGTATTAAAGTTGAAAAGCAATGATTAAAAGTTCATCCATTCCGGGCTTTGAACCAGCTGTGCGGAGGACATCACAGCATTCAGGCCGCCGGCTCTATCCACTGGGCTATCTATTCCTTAAACAATTAAACTGTTTTTATATTACTCATAATTGTCTTTTTGTTCACAACTTCACATTTCGAAGTGTTTCCCGAGCCAGAACGACCTATCTTTCTTCCTGGCTTGCTCTATAATGATCCAATTCAAAACCAACAACAACTCAACAGCAACAACGCAAACTACGACAACAACCCACACATTGCGCATTGTTAGAGCGGTTATAAAGTGTTGAAGCGCTCAAATTCGAAACTGTTTCAACCTGTCAGCTGTCAGAATAGAGACGAGGCAGTGCATTGAATCGCGTGATTGGACCGCGAACCAGTCAAGTGATTCATTCAGGAAATGAAGCAATTGCTGGTTCGGACGTCAAATGTCACGTGATTTGAAGCAGTTGCTGCTTCTGACGTCATATGTCACGTGATTTGAAGCAAGCTTCGAATCACTGCTTCTATGGAAAAGGAAGTCCAGGGTTGAAGCTCCGTTCAAAGCTTCAGTGTCAAACTGCCATCACTAGTACAGTGCATATATCCCTTATATCCCTTCACAGAACTAAAGTCTGCTTTTAAAAAAGGTTTAATGAGATGATGGAATCAAAGCTGAACTGTATAACATAAAAAGGCACACATGCTGAAAACCCAACCCCAGCAGGGGGGTCTGGGGGGATTCTTTGAAATACTAACATATAAACTACGCATTCTGGCAGGGCCGTCCCTGGCCAATTTGTGGCCCCACGCAAAGTTATATGATGAGGCCCTCTGTGTCGCAGCGGCGAAACTGTCTCGCAGCGGCGAAACTGTCTCGCAGCGGCGAAACTGTGCCGCGCTTACACTAATTGCGCCGCATAAGCGCATAACGGTGCGCTCAGTTGAGGCACCCTCCGCAAGATGAGGCCCCCTCCGCGAAGTGAGGCCCCTCTGCGTGACCTGCGTGTAGGAAGGGACGGCCCTGCATTCTGGTACACTCTGAGAAGCAAATAAATAAATCTATTAGGCTACTACCCGACATATTAATAATATTTGATGCCATTGTTTGTGTTTCACGCTGAACTTGCTGCTCCTCACAGAGAGAAGAGTAAAGAGGAGATAGTCTGTGTGAATTACTTTAAATTGTGGGTAAGGGTAGATAGCTCCCATTGTTCTGTGACCTGTCAATCATCAAACCAGGGGTCAGATTTCATTATGTGTTCATTTGTATCTGAAGTTGTACCCATGGGTGTATCTGAGTGTGGGAAAATATTACGCCTGAAAGGCAGTCTGAAGAGACGTGAGAATTCACATGGGAGAAGCCATTTGGTTGCTCAGTTTGTGACCAAAAACATAGACCTAAAAACCAAAGTGAATCTCACTTTGAAGAAGAAAAAGCAACGGCTGATTTCTTATCGTTTACTTGATATCACTAGCTAATGTGAGTTTACATTTCATCCTGATGCTTTTGAAGAATCGTTGTTAATAAAGTGAACTCTTTTTGAAAAGGAAGGACTCGCTGTGTTAAAACTTCTTCCTGCTGTGTCCCACAATCTGTTCAGCTGGGATCCGGCTCTGACCCGAAACACCGACACTATCTTACATTGCTGTTGGCGGCCCGCACTGTAGCTCCTGGTGGACCACCACTTATTGCTATTTAGCTAACAAACGTTAGCTGTTATTTAACCCCCTGTGGTCAGACAGTGCGGACCTGTGTCTACGTTCAGGCAGTCAGGGGAATTATAAAAAGATTGTTGTCGTGTTTTTTTAAGCAGACCCGGCAGCAGCTCCAAACAACTGTGACAACTTAACAGTTCATTTAAAATCTTAAAAACGGTTTATTTAGTCAGTAAAGTTTGATAAAGCTGGCGAGGCTATGCAAAGTAATAGCAATTACATTTAAACAGGAAGTACCAAGACATGTGGAAGTCTGCTTGAAATGATTTCTTTATTAATGACCTATTTTTGCCGTTGATTTCCATCCAGTGCTTATGTATAATTATCAATGTATTTAATATCAGTTATTATAGTATCATATGCCAAATAAACACATTTTATAATAACGTAAAGGATCACCCTTCCTCCTCAGTCCACTGGAAGTATTTATTTTTATTTATTTAACAATGTTTGCTCTTTGTTCTTATGAATAATTATGAGTTACGTTTTCAAAATATGCCAAAATAAAAGTAGTACTAACCCATTTCACACATCTATATTCTGTGTTAGGATTTGATGTTAATCTGTCAGTGAATCATTATTTAAATTAGTAGACGATCAGATACCCCTCTCTGCAGCTGGAGGTGTGTTTGTTTCTGTCCCGGGGCGTGTGCTGTCAGAAGGTTCCTCTCCGCAGCTGGAGGTGTGTTTGTTTGGTCCCGGGGCGTCCCTGTGCTGTCAGAGGTTCCTCTCTGCAGCTGGAGTGTGTTTGTTTCTGTCCCGGGGCGTCCCTGTGCTGTCAGAAGGTTCCTCTCTGCAGCTGGAGGTGTGTTTGTTTCTGTCCCGGGGCGTCCCTGTGCTGTCAGAAGGTTCCTCTCTGCAGCTGGAGGTGTGTTTGTTTCTGTCCCGGGGCGTCCCTGTGCTGTCAGAAGGTTCCTCTCTGCAGCTGGAGGTGTGTTTGTTTCTGTCCCGGGGTGTCCCTGTGCTGTCAGAAGGTTCCTCTCTGCAGCTGGAGGTGTGTTTGTGTTTGTTTCTGTCCCGGGGCGTCCCTGTGCTGTCAGAAGGTTCCTCTCTGCAGCTGGAGGTGTGTTTGTTTCTGTCCCGGCTCGTCCCTGTGCTGTCAGAAGGTTCCTCTCTGCAGCTGGAGGTGTGTTTGTTTCTGTCCCGGGGCGTCCCTGTGCTGTCAGAAGGTTCCTCTCCGCAGCTGGAGGTGTGTTTGTGTTTGTTTCTGTCCCGGGGCGTCCCTGTGCTGTCAGAAGGTTCCTCTCTGCAGCTGGAGGTGTGTTTGTTTCTGTCCCGGCTCGTCCCTGTGCTGTCAGAAGGTTCCTCTCTGCAGCTGGAGGTGTGTTAGTTTCTGTCCCGGGGCGTCCCTGTGCTGTCAGAAGGTTCCTCTCTACAGCTGGAGGTGTGTTTGTTTCTGTCCCGGGGCGTCCCTGTGCTGTCAGAAGGTTCCTCTCTGCAGCTGGAGGTGTGTTTGTTTCTGTCCCGGGGCGTCCCTGTGCTGTCAGAAGGTTCCTCTCTGCAGCTGGAGGTGTGTTAGTTTCTGTCCCGGGGCGTCCCTGTGCTGTCAGAAGGTTCCTCTCTGCAGCTGGAGGTGTGTTAGTTTCTGTTCCGGGGCGTCCCTGTGCTGTCAGAAGGTTCCTCTCTGCAGCTGGAGGTGTGTTAGTTTCTGTTCCGGGGCGTCCCTGTGCTGTCAGAAGGTTCCTCTCTGCAGCTGGAGGTGTGTTAGTTTCTGTTCCGGGGCGTCCCTGTCCATCTGAGCGGTGGTCGACGGAGAGGACTCGCCCCACGCGTTGACCTGCTCCCAGTCTCTACCTGCAGACAATAATAATATAAGTTCAACCTGGGTAAGGATAAAAACATACACTAGATATAGAAACACTTCTTTTTTTAAAGTTGATAATAAAAGTTTAAACAATAAAACTAAATATATAACAAATGTATAAAAAAATACTAAAATTAGACATGTAAACATCACAAATAAATAATAAACATAAATATATAAAATATATATAAACAATATAATTAAACATAGAGAAATAAAAAATGATATATAAAAGACTATCCATACACACTCCAACTAAATATATAAACATGGCTATAGACAGAAAAACACATATATATGATCAATACATAAACACTGAAAATACATTTTAAATTTGAATAATAAAACTAAATATAAATTAGATTATAATAAAATATATGTATAAAAAGATAAATGTAATATTTAAAAAGAATATATAAATATTCAAAATAAATGTACAAACACTACAACTAAGCTAATAAATATGTTAAATATAAACAATACAACAAAATATATACACATTTAAAATATATATTAAAAAAATTATAATAAATATGAAACATATATAGACAAAAAAAAGAAAAACAGTAAACATATTATTATATTAATACATAAACGTTTAAAATAAATATGTAAACAATTAGACTTAATTTAAAGGGGACCTATCATGCAAACTGCACTTTTTGATGTCTTTTATACATCAACATGTGTCCCCGGTGCGTCGGGGAACTCACGCAGCGTCAGAAAATAAAACCCCCTCTCTTTTCCTCCGTACCCAAATCTCTAAAAACGGGGGAACAACGGAGCTGATCCAGATTTGCGTCCCATATGACGTAATATCTGAAATGTGGACCCACGGCCCAATCAGAAAGTTGCTATCAGGAACAATGCCCGACTGTTTTGGACGTAATATGGTCGGTGTTTACATTAGCATCGCTAACACTGCAGAGCTAGCCTGTACTGGAGAGCATGTGTGTGAAGAAGCAGGAAATGAAAGGACCTCACCTTGTGGTATAACCGGCAAGAGAGAAAGCCTTTGAGCTCCATACTGTTTCAGAAAGAATCCTTGATAATCCATGATATGCCCCTGTGGGTTCATCATTAGAGAGGGTGTGGCTGTCCTGTCTGTGCTGTGGTGGTTGCATTGATTGCAGTAACTCAGGGCACCTGGGTCTGGTGCCCTGCAGCTATTTAAAGCCTCTCTGTTCCTCTCTGTTCTCTCTCTGCTTTCTCCTACAGGCACCCGGTTTTGGTTGAGTATGTTCAGTTGCTTCACTTTGTGCACTTCAACACTCTCACACTCATACATGTCCATGCAATCCTCACCCTGCACTTACACTACTGATACCACTGACATCCACACCTCATGCTTCATTTGGTTTTGCACTTAATTAATTTGGCTAATTTGGACTACTTGCTTTAATAAACATCTTTTGTTAAACCGTTGATATGGTGTGTCTCCTCTTTGTTGTGGCCTTTTGAGCCAGGTCATAACAATCCATGATATGGCGTTTCATCACGGCAGTATTTAGTTTAGACAGTAGCTGCCGGGTTCCGCATGAGCTCAACCCCCTCCTTTTTCTTTTTTAATCAATTTTTGAATTTTTTAAAGCTTTATTTATACCAAAATCAGCGCTTTTGAAACAGGAAGTGAAATAGAGGGATATGAGGCATGGCTAGAATGGGTGATCTGTTTGGTATTTTGAGCAAAACACTTCATAGACATGTTTTTTAATATATTTTTATATATCTGAGACCTATGCTACTGCCTAAAAATAGCATGATAGGTGACCTTTAAATAACGGTTAACAGATTAACTTAAAATCATAACACAGAATATAGATGTGTGAAATGGGTTAGTACTACCTTTATTTTTGGCATATTTTGAAAATGAAACACTATCATGCTATCGCCTAAAAATAGCATGATAGGTGACCTTTAAATAGTTTATTATTTAAAAAAACGTAATCAATGAATTAACACTAACTAAATAAATGAATAATAAATATATATATAAACTACAACTATATGTATATAAAATAGGGCTGTCAAGTTAACGTGTTAGTAACGCGTTAACGCAAACATTTTTTAACGCCACTAATTATTTTAACGTGCGATTAATGCATGTATATTTTCCTCGGCCCGCCCCGTAGTTTCAGAGCCCAAAGGCTTGACGTTGTTGTTGTTGTTGTTGTTGTTAGTTGGATGGTGGAAGATTCTAGCGAGAGATATAGATACAAAAAAAGGTGTTTTAAACAGCAAGCCAAGCACACAGCTGATGCTCAGCCCCGCTCCTGCCGCTCGCTTGTGGCAGACCACGCTTGAAAGTTTGCCGGGGAGACGCCTGGACAACAACAGCTATCTAAATGGGTGGCGACAGCTTAACATTGTGGAGGACGAGGGGCTGCGTTAGATAATTCGGATCCCATCCAACGTGTCGACTGCACATCACAGCACATTATTTTGACCCACAGTGGGAACTTCAGTCTCATTGACTGAAGATGAAGACAGAGGAGCGGCATTTCGCCGACAACTGTAAACAGGCTTGTCTGTTTGAGCAACTGGCTCAGTGCAGAGAAGTAGACAGGGTTGGGAGAGAGTGTAAGAGAGAGAGAGAGGTTCCAGGTTGTTGTATTGAAAATATTCAGGAGAATATTTGTCATTGTTCCAATGATAATAAACAAACATTTGCATAAAGCATATCTGTCCACTCATATCTTGATAAGAGTATTAAAAACTTGAAAAATATCCCTCTAAGGTACATTTAGAACAGATAAAAAATGTGCGATTAATTTGCGATTAATCGCGATTAACTATGGACATCATGCGATTAATTGCGATTAAATATTTTAATCGACTGACAGCCCTAATATAAAATAAATATAAAGTATAGACAGACACTCCAATTAAATATACAAACATTAAAACAATCTAAACAAAAATATTAAGATACAAAAATATTTTAAAAATAAAGACACTGACATTTTTTTTTAAATGAATATTTAAAAACTACATTATGTAAACATGTAGACTCACCTGTGCTCCAGGTGCCGGAAGTGACGGAGTCAGAGGTGCTGGAGCTGGACGTGAAGCTGGGCTACAAAACATACGGCAGTTATAAGACTGAAAAAGACTCACACTCGATTCCTCACTAACACTCAGAAACTGGATCACATCACTTCAGTTCTGAAGTCTTTACACTGGTTCCTCACTTACACTAAGAAAGAGGATCAGTCCTGTTCTGAAGTCTTTACACTGGTTCCTCACTAACACTAAGAAAGAGGATCAGTCCAGTTCTGAAGTCTTTACACTGGTTCCTCACTAACACTAAGAAAGAGGACCAGTCCAGTTCTGAAGTCTTTACACTGGTTCCTCACTAACACTAAGAAAGAGGATCAGTCCAGTTCTGAAGTCTTTACACTGGTTCCTCACTAACACTAAGAAAGAGGATCAGTCCAGTTCTGCAGTCTTTACACTGGTTCCTCACTAACACTAAGAAAGAGGATCAGTCCAGTTCTGCAGTCTTTACACTGGTTCCTCTCTAACACTCAGAAAGTGGACCAGTCCAGTTCTGAAGTCTTTACACTGGTTCCTCACTAACACTAAGAAAGAGGATCAGTCCAGTTCTGAAGTCTTTACACTGGTTCCTCACTAACACTAAGAAAGAGGACCAGTCCAGTTCTGAAGTCTTTACACTGGTTCCTCACTAACACTAAGAAAGAGGATCAGTCCAGTTCTGCAGTCTTTACACTGGTTCCTCACTAACACTAAGAAAGAGGATCAGTCCAGTTCTGAGGTCTTTACACTGGTTCCTCACTAACACTAAGAAAGAGGATCAGTCCAGTTCTGAAGTCTTTACACTGGTTCCTCACTAACACTAAGAAAGAGGATCAGTCCAGTTCTGAAGTCTTTACACTGGCTTCCTGTCTGTCAAATAATTGATTTCTAAATACTGCTGCTGGTTTATAAAGCATTGAATGGTTTAGGCCCAAAATACATTTCTGACCTCCTGCTAAATGATGAACCATCCAGATCTCTCAGGTCTTCTGGTCTGCTTTCTGTCCCGAGTCAGAACTAGTGTTAATTTCGTTGACTAAAACTATGACGAAATATGTTCGTCAACGACCTTTTTTTCCATGACTAAAACGAGACGATGACGAGACGGCACCGACGGCAGTAAACAATAACTGTAACGAAATCAACATGCAATATCGTTGACGAAAAGTGAGGAGACGAAAATGTAGTTTACTAAATAAAAACTATGCCAAAATCTCTCTTTACTTTCGTTGACGAAAAATGAGGAGACGAAATATTATCAAAGATAACGTTACATCTCTGATAGTCAGTTTTTCTCCCAGCAGTTCCATTTCCGGTGCTGCGGCTGGGCAGCAGCTGTGTCTGTGCTGTGGGCGGCGGTACATTTGAATTACACCGGGCAGCGGCACACTGTGAACTGTCAGGAAGACTCGGGTCGAACTAATGACTCATGGTCTAACTAACCTTATTTAACAGAAAATAAAATGGCAACAACAGGGCTTGGGAGCAGTGGTCGCGTTAACCGAATAATCTTGCTTGATTTCAACAAAAATTGGTTGGATAAATCATCTGATAGAGAGAAAAAACTTTTCAGTAGTCTAAATGTTAAACAGCTAATTAATGAGCCAACTCGTATCACTCTTAGAACCTGTGGTGGCTGTACTCCTCCAGCCGTCTCCTTTGTGTTTGTTTCTTTCTTTCTTTTCCCCTGTCTGTGTTGTTTGTGTGGGCGTGGTGGCTGTCACTCCTGGCTCCCGGCTCAACCTCCACTCACCTGCTGCAATCAGCTGTGCACCCTCCCCGACTACACACCTGCTTTCCATCAAGCAATTTACAACGGCATATCAACGGAGGCTCCACAACCTTTCTCCGCCAGATCGTTTTAAAACCACAGTGGTATAACTTCAAGGCTACTTAGCATTATAGCTATTTTCTCATACCTGGATGTTTTAGCGTCTAACGTGTTTTCTTCTTGTGTTCCAGGATCATTCTCCGACCGCCGTGTTGCCGTCACCAGCCGCCACGTCCTCGCCACTCCAGCCGGATTCTACTCGCCGCACCTCGTCCACTAATAAACCCTTTTTCAATACTCTGCCGTGTCCTGCGTTTGGGTCCTCTCAGATAGTGTAACAGAACCCAATCTCTGCTTGACTGGATACTGGTGTCACGCCCTGACAGAATCTTAAAAGCTGGTGTCATGTCTGATTGCTTCAGCGATCATTCAATTGTTTATTGCGTATGGAAAATCAAATTAATTAAACTGCCTCCAAAACTAGTCAGAAATCAGACAATATAAAAAATTGAATGTTGATTTATTTATTAATGATGTTGTTGCCCTTAATTGGGACAGATTTCAACTAATACCTTTTGTACAAGATGCTTGGGATTTTCTGCATAAAGAGTTCACTGATGTCATGAACAAACATGCACCTGTGAGAACGGTTAAGGTCAAAGGTCAAAGGTCAACATCTCCCTTGGATCAATTCTGAACTCATCAGTCTCTTTAGGGAAAGGGATAAAGCATGGTCGATATATCGTTATTCAAGAACTATAGCCGATTGGGAAGTATACAGGCATCTTCGAAATCTGAGTAAAACCAAAACCCCAACTACTATAAAGAATCTCTCACATCGGACTTTAAGAATCCCAAGCAATTTTGGACTCAAATTAAATCTATTTTAAATAAATCAGGTAAACATTCTATTAATAAAATAAGAACTGCTGATACAATAATTCATGACCCATTATCCATTGCCCAAATATTTAATCAGCATTTTGCTAATGTATGTTCCACACTACTATCTGACTCCTATTTGTCGACTGGTATTTCTAATATTACATTACATTACATTTCATTTAGCTGACGCTTTTATCCAAAGCGACTTACAATGACCAATCACAGGGACATTCTCCCTGGAGTAACTAAGGACTTAATCAAGGGCACACTAGTGGTGGTGTTCCAGGTGGGATTTGAACTCACAACCTTCCGATCTTCAGCCCATAATAGTAACTCATACTGCAACAGTTCTATTTCTTTTAAGAAGATTCTACCACACGAAGTTCATAATGCTATCACAGAATTAAAAGTGGATGGCAGTGCAGGACTCGATGGTATAGAAAACAGGTTCATAAAATGAACGTCCCATATTCTCATGTACCCACTTGCTGATTTGTTCAACCTGTCTTTGTCGACCTGTGAGTTGCCGACTATTTGGAAATGTGCACGCATCACTCCACTCCATAAAGGTGGTGATTTACTTGATACAAATAATTATAGACCAATCTCTATAATCTGTTCTATTTCCAAAGTTTTGGAGAAAATAATTTATAATCAACTGTCACATTATCTCAATACTTATAATATTTTATCTCCGGTTCAATCTGGTTTCAGGCCTAATCACTCCACAACAACTGCCCTACTTACATTTTCGAATGACTTGTACTCTGCTGCAGATGATGGTGAAATCACAGGCGCCATTTTTATTGACTTGACAAAAGCCTTTGATTTCGTTGATCGATATCTGCTCTTGGATAAACTTCACGGCATTGGCCTTTCTAATAATGCAGTGTTATGGTTTAACTCGTACCTTCACAATAGAAAGCAATGTGTGGTTGTCAATGGAAAACAGTCTGACCTGTGGATCCAACAAAAGGGTGTACCCCAAGGATCAACTCTGGGCCCACTTCTGTTTTCTATTTACATAAATGATTTATCTTCTTGTCTCATTGATTGTCGTACTCACCTTTATGCTGATGAAACTGTCATATATACATCCAAATCTGACTTTTCACAAATTCAGATCTCTCTTCAATCGGATTTGAATATCTTACAGGACTGGCTATCACTCAATAAACTACTGCTCAACAAAACCTTATACTATGGTCTTTGGTACCAGGCAGAAGCTCAAATCCAAACCTAATGTAGTAATAAAATGTAAGGATGGCACTTCTCTGCATAAAGTTGATAGCTTTAAATATCTTGGTGTAAGGCTAGACTCTGAACTTTCATTTAAACTACATATAAAGCATGTAATACAAAAAGTCAATTATGGAATCGATGTCTTACACCGCTCTCGCAATTGTTTTACGCTCAGTGTCCGTAAGAGAATTGCTTTTCAACTTATTCTTCCGATTATGGACTATTGTGATGTCTTCTACCAAAATGCACATAAATCAGATCTTGCTCCACTCAACATAGCGTACAATAGACTATGCAGATTTGTTCTTGGTTGTCCTTTTCGTACACATCACTGCACAATGTATAACGAACTTAAATGGCTTTCATTAAATGTAAGAAGACACGCATTGGCTTCAGCTGATATTTAAATGCATTTATTTAACTATCCCCCTTATTTAAAGCAGTATTTTGTACCCTACTCGCCAAATCATCAAGTTAGACACTCTGTCCAGATTTATTTCTCTGTCTCCTCTGCAAAAAAATCGATTGGCAGAAGAGCGTTCATGTTCAAAGCCCCAACAGCCTGGAATACTTGACCTGCTGCAATTAGATCTCTTGCATCATTGGGTATGTTTAAACATTATCATCTCACTTTCAGCTGCTCTGCACTTGTTATTGATGAAACTGATATTGATGAAACTGATCTGCTCGACTGTCTCTCAAATTGTAATGATTGTGATGATTGTATGTATTACTTGAATTTTACTTAACAGACTGTACGTGGTTTGTCTTGTTTGTCACGTTTTGCTTTTTGTCTTTTTGTTCATGTATGTCTGTAAGTTGTTGCTATTGTCGGGACCCCCTTGAAAACGAGATGGTGCATCTCAAGGGGTTTATCCCAATAAATAAAATGTCTATAATAATTGCCTTGTGTTGAAAGGTGCTATATTAATAGCTTGCCTTGCCTCACACTGCTCATGTTAGGGACAGATCTCAACCTGGTGGTCCCGAGATGAATGGAAGTGTTTATCTTGCTGGATAACTGAGAAGGGGGATTCAGAGAGGCCAGTATACTACTATTAGTCAAATGTCACTCGTCACCGGCTTGAGCTTCAATCTCAGGATCCTTGTATTTATGATCCTCTCAAGAATGGAAGTAGTCATCACATACAGAGCATCAACTAGTTCCTGAACAGTGTCCTTCACATGCTGATATACAAGAGAGGAAATTACACAGTCACAAGATACATGGATACCGGTTCAAAGCAGTATTCTATGCTTAGTTCAGATTAGCTAGGGCCCACCTAAGCAATAAACATGACAGTCATATGCCTATCTCCCTAGGGGCTGTGTCATCATGTTAATCGTAGGAACAAAGCTATCGTATGTTCAACACAGTGTCTCATGAGCTTCATCTATGTAATCATACATCCTGTCATGTACACAGCTACAGTTGGGCCTTTGTTATCATGTGCTACTCTGATATTGAAAGAGTACATCCAGTATTTTCCCAACAGTTACATATCGAGAGTGGTGAGGGGGGAAGAAGGAGGATCGAGAGGGGTGATGTCCGTTCAGAGAGTAAACGTCTGCGGGGGGCTGAGCTCTGAACACACTGCACAGCATGGCCAGTGTCTGGACGTCACTCATGTGGCTGTAGTGATCCAGACTACACACACAATGAAGGTCTGATACAAACACACTCTAATTCATGAATGTGATGCAGTGTTAATCAGTACTGTAAAAATCAGAGTTTAAAGACCCAGTGAAGTGTGCGCCGGTGCATGATCTGTTATGCTAATACGTATAGTAATGACCAAAATTGTCCATTGGAACCCATATCAAAGATGTTGGAATAGCAACGAATTTGACGAGTTTTGAATTTTCCGCTGGGAAATCCGCAGTCGACCTCCGCCTTCGTGTGGCTTGCGATCTACTGCGTGACGTCAGAAGATGGGCCCAGCCGAAGTGTTTACATTCACCACCGTTCATTTTGTCTCTGTTTCAAAGTGGAATTTACCAACGTTTTTGAGCGAGTATTTTATTGGAAAGTGTTTCGCAGTCGACTGGAAGTGATTGCCAATCGAGGAAACCTGACAATGGAGGCGACAGTGAAGAAAAAGGGAGGAAAAACACACGGGAAGCGATGCATTGCCGCTGGCTGTGGTAATGTCAAGTCTGCCGAAGTGGCGATGTTTCTGTTCCCAAAAGATGAAGGTGAGTGGCTGGTGTCATTGTTTCGTAGATTCGTAGATTGTTTATGAAAAATAAAGGCCACTGTGTTTGTGTTTACTAACAAGACTATCATGGCGGCGGCAGAGCTCAAGTCGAGTTTCTCCGCCTGGAGATATTCTCACTATTTCACTTTTGTCGAGCACAAAGAAAAGAACGTTTTAGTTAAATGTAAGTTGTGTCTTGGCGGGTCAAAGATCCTATCGACTGCCCAAAACAGCAATTAAAATCTGTTGAAACATCTGCAGAAACAACATGCTGGGACGAAGCTAGTAGCTAAGACCACAGACCCAGACTCATCCGACGCCACTCCACCTCCACCTAAGCAACAGCGGCTGGATTGGCACTTTGAAACATATCTTTGTGTTTGTGTTTGTATAGACCACATTGCTTAGCAGAGTTCAGTGATGCAAATGCATGTCAAGTTGATCAACAGGTTGTATTATTCTCCGATGCAATAACAGTACTGAAATGAAGGCTACAGTATAAGGGCATTAATGGGTGCCCTTTTTTAAGTAACTAAAAAGTTACTTTTCACAGTAACGCATTACTTTTTGGTGTAAGTAGTGAAGTAACTAGTAATTGTAACTAGTTACTGGTTTTCAGTAACTAGCACAACACTGCATGTGAACATGAATGTTGCATCATGCTATGAACAGATGAATGTATGATCAGGTGATGGCCAATCCTGTGTGTAGATCTACTCTAGATCTATAACAAAATATTGTCCTCAACTAAATTGACTTCCATGGCCACTTTCCTCATCTATCCTGTCCGAAAAGCTGTCAAAATCACTAATTTCTCACTAGGTTTACAATCACAACTGGGCCCATCTTGTGACGTCACAGCCGCTATCGTCTGCAGCAGCGGTAGGCTCAGACGGCCGTTCACGGGATGAAAAATTTGCGATGTTTATCTCGTCCCTCGCACTTCCTAAAAAAATATATTTTAGCCATGAACAGGTACAATGATATGTAAGAAATGAAACTTCACGGGCACTTTAATAAAGAATCGTTGATGAATTAGTCTCTGCGATTTTGCTAAATATAAAATTCATTTTTTTAATAAAAAGAAACATAGCAACGTAATCTATCTATCTATCTATCTATATCTATCTTATAATAGCAGGGTGATGCAGAGTGGGGTCGCCTATCCCTTTAAGAGAGAGAGGGAGGTGTGGCGTGTGCAAGTGGCGCGTGCATGTCTAGAGCGAGAGTGAGCGAGCGTAGTGTGTGTCCGGAAGAGAGCGGGAGTAGCAGCAGTGATCAGTCTGTCTCCAGTTAGCTGTAAAACAAAGTCCTGAGGAAACACAGCGGCCTCCCAAGGAACAGCCTGCCTGTCTGCCTCATTTCAGAGTGGGTTATTGAAGCCGAAGCCTGGTGCTTCAGTCCGGGAAGACTGCAGAGAGTCCTCCCCTGTATTCCTCCACTACGGTCTGGGAGCAGCATCTATCTCCACTGTTGCTGTAACCATGTGAATGTCCCTCTGTGGGACCAATAAAGGACTTCTAATTCTGCGGACAGACAGAAGAGAGGGGGGAGGGGCGGGTTGGAATGCGGCCTTCTTCTTTTCCCGGATTTGAAGAGTCCTCTTCCTCGCAGCCCACCGTATCCCAGGATGCAATGCGCGCCGGTGACGAGGAAACAAAGAAAATGTCGGTCCGGTCTCAGAGAAAGCAGCACGTGAGGAGTAACTGATACATGTGAGTATTGGGTTTAACTTACTTTAATAACTGATAAATGTGAGTATTGGGTTTAACTTACCTTAAAGGTGGGGTAGGTAATTTTGGTGAAACCAGCTCGAGTGCGCTAGAATTTGAAAATACACAGCTGGAAAAAATCTGCCACTTCCTTACAGAACCCCTCTATGGCGGCAAATCTCTGTCATAAATCGCGAGGGCATATGAGATCCACGCGAGCACAAGTCAAGCAGCCGCGGACGTATTTTATTTTCGCGAGCACTAAAACGGCACACGCGCGAGAGCAATATTGAAGCCTGCAGGGGAGAAACATGCAGCCTTGAGCATGTGCAGCATCTACATGAGGTCTCCTGCGCTCTCGCGAGCAATTCCTGCTCTTCTGCTCGTTAAACTCTGGCCTGCTCTCACTCGCGGAGAAATTTTAGGAAGTGGGCGTACCGTGTCCCAGTAAAGCCAAATCTAATTGGTTACACCCCTCCTCCTTTTTTAGAATTGTTTGAATACTTTTGAAAAATATGTATAAAAATGTATTATCTAAAAAACGCAATCCATTTAGGTCCGTGTACGTTTTGTCAGTTTGATTTTTCGTTTAAACCAAAAGCCAAAAAAAATCAAACTGACAAAACGTACACGGACCCATTTATAAGTAAGGACGGCTCTTGTGGAATAACCACAGAATACAAAAGCATGCCTTTAATTAAAAGAATCATTAGTAAAGTAAAGTAACTTACGTGAGACGTTTCCACAGCCATATTTCATCACGTCGGAGAGGGACAAAAAGTACTTCTTGGTTTAAATCTAGACAAGGGCCAATCATAAAAGAGGAGGGGTGTAACCAATTAGATTTGGCGTTACTGGGACACGGTACGCCCACTTCCTAAAATTTCTCCGCGAGTGAGAGCAGGCCAGAGTTTCACGAGCAGAAGAGCAGGAATTGCTCGCGAGAGCGCAGGAGACCAAGGAGAGCTCATGTAGATGCTGCACATGCTCAAGGCTGCATGTTTCTCCCCTGCAGGCTTCAATATTGCTCTCGCGCGAGTGCCGTTTTAGTGCTCGCGAAAATAATATACGTCCGCGGCTGCTTGACTTGTGCTCGCGTGGATCTTATATGCCCTCGCGATTTATGACAGAGATTTGCCGCCATACCCCTCCTCCAACACACACGAACGCGCACATGACCAATGAGGGCACGAGATAAGTTTGTGCACAGATGGAAGGCTGACAGGCAGGTAGGCCATCCAGTTATTTTAGCCGGGCCGGCTAAAATGATTGGTCGTGCTTTTTACAGTACTACGGCTTCCACAGATGACATTTTTTAATGTATTTATTGTCAAAGCACTTCAGATATTCATTGCTATCGGGATGTTAAGAGCATTCCATGGAATATAACAAAAAGTGTATCTCGAGCCGGTTTCTCAAACTTACCTACCCCACCTTTAATAACTGATAAGAGTATTGGGTTTAACTAACTTTAATAACTGATAAATGTGAGTATTGTGGTGGAACATTACGGGACATAATTCACTGTGTTATAGAGAGTGTGTTGCGCCACGGACCTGTTAGGGAGCGCACCTGTGGTTTGTTATCATTCTAGCTTGAGTAGCATGTAATGAAGTTGTTCCTACCTTTCTGTAAACTAATGGAAAATAAAGTGTGGAGTTCCATACTCTCGGCTCTACACTGGTGACCCCGACGTTTTCGAGATAGATTCCGAAGACTTAGTGAACATGGCTGATCACGATGTTTATGTTAAACTGCCGGAGTTTTGGGAACATGCCGCTACGGCGTGGTTCGCACACGTGGAGGCGCACTTTGCCTGCCGCCAGGTCCGTGACGGGGACCTGAAGTATTTTCATGTGGTGGCGGCGGCGCTGGGGAGCTCCACGTCTTCCAGGTTGGTTGGATTTATCGCAGATCCCCCACGCCATGGCAAATATAAGGCGATTAAAGCCCTTCTCCTTAAGACATTTAGCTTATCTGCTAAGGAGTGGGCTCGCCAGATTTGTGAGATTCAGGGTCTGGGGGACAGCAAGCCGTCCCAGCTCATGGAGAAGAAGCTGAATCTGCTGGGGGGGGAAGATCCCTGGATTTTGTTTGTGGAGACGTTCCTGCGCCACTTGCCGCCCCGGGTTCAGACGGCGCTGGCCAACCCAACCATTACTGAACCCCGCGTCCTGGCTGAGGAGGCCGACCGTTTCTTCCTGGCAACCCATCAGCCCGGTGTAGATGTGCTGGCTGCGACGCTCAGTGCCCCCTCGCCAGTTAGGAGGGCTTGGGGGGAGCAGACCGCGGCAGCTCCAGGCCGGCGTGGGGACACGGGAGGGTGTTTTTACCACGCGCGGTTCGGGGCCAAGGCGAATAAGTGCATCGCTCCCTGCAGCTGCAAACCTCCGGGAAACGAGAGGGCCAGCGCTCGATAGTGGCCCTGAGCGTTGGCGGCACGAGCAGGATTCTCTTCGTTAGCGACAGTGTCTCGGGAAGCTGGTTTCTCTGTGACACGGGCGCTCAACGGAGGACTTCGCTCGAGGGGGGGCACGGACCGCAGTTGACAACAGCTAATGGCAGCCCCATCCGCGGCGTGAGGCCTATGGGTTTATGTGTTGGGGGGGGCAGCGGTTCAACTGGGACTTTGTTACAGCAGACATTTCTTTTCCCCTCCTCGGGTCAGATTTTTTATGTGCTCACGGGCTCCTGGTGGACGTTAGAAACAAACACTTGGTTGATGCCTTGACGTTTTCCTCCCTTGTGTGTACGCTTGGCAAGGCGGCGTACAACGGGCTGTCGGGCTCGCTGTTGGGTGCGGACAAGTATCTCAGGTTGTTGGCCGAGTTCCCGGACCTGACGCTGCCCACCTTCTCTGCGCCCACCACCAAGCATGGGTTGGAGCACCACGTCACCACTGAGGGTCCCCCAGTCTACGTGCGGCACTTCCGGTTTTTGCTGGAAGGCCGTGAATTTACGGCGTTCGTTGACCACAAGCCGCTCATGTTTGCCATGTCCAAGGTGGCGGAGCCTTGGTCTGCTCGCCAGCAACGACAGCTTTCCTACATCTCGGAGTTTACCACAGACATCCAGCACGTGGCTGGCAAGTCAAAC